>CM043703.1:96447876-97647876 GCA_023935145.1 Bretschneidera sinensis
AAAAGGAGACTGGTTTTTGAGTTTTTTTCTTTATTCTGAATTTCTTGATGTTAAACTCTTTGATTATGTTTTTATTCAAGTTTATCATGAACTAATCTCCATTTTTTAGGGTTAAGATGTAGCTTAACTATGATTATATGAATCTTCCTTTAATTTAACTAATTTAGTAGTTGTTTCATATTGTTAAGTATTTCATTCTAGACTTAATGCTTATGAATGATTGATCAACATTTGCATGATTTGGGATTCAATTTGAGACTGAGAAGCGATAATTATTTCAACATATGTTTGAGATACCACAAGGAATCTATAGGATAGAGATATCTATGGACTTATGTAATCTTTATAGGGGTTTCTTGTTCTTAATGAATTTTGACAGGTTTAGAGTTTTTCCAAAGATATAGAAAATTTTCTTGTTGGGATATTTTGTTAATGCTTGAGAAAGATTAATGAATAAATTAGAGACCCGATTATCAACAATAGGAAATAATTGCAATTAGTTCAAGTAGGAAATTCGCATAGGATCAGTTATGGTGAATTGAAGGCCCTAGAATCTTGTTTCCTTGATTTCAACTTGCTTATTTAATTTCATTATTTTAAACTCTCTAGTTCAAAAATTCACTCTCATTCAAATTATCAAATAGATTATTGTTTAATAAATTTTGGTACTTATTAGTAGTTTTTCAATCCTCGTGGGATGATACTCTTACTCATTCACTTTATTACTTGTCACGATTCATGCACTTGCGATTTCAATCAACAATCTGCTTTAACTTCACTGACTTGAACAAAGCATGTCTAAAAGACAGCTTTCCTCTGTCAAGAATAGACCAACTAGTCGATGCAACCTAAAGGTATGCGATGTTGAGTTTCATGGATGTGTTGTAGTATGTGGCTCATATTGAGTGGAACATATTTACAGCCTTTTGGGCTTAGAATTTATTGCCTTATTGGCAGAGACGATTAACAGGTTGGGGGTGCGGGGGTATTTGAGGAATTTTCTAATACCTCTATAAGGCTAGGGTTAGTATAAATACATATGATGTAACCCTACTTTGACATAGTGAAATTTAGGCGTTGTTCGCTCCCGTGGACATAGGCATACTGCCGAACCACGTTAAATCTGTGTGTTTAATTGCTTTCTCTATCTCTTTGTTTTTCATATTATTCATCATAATTGTTTGCATGTTTCACAACAGGATGCATATTTAGGCTACAACCAAATCAGAATGTATGAGCCAGACCAGTCGAATACCGCCTTTATAATAGAAAAAAGCCTCTACTGCTATAATGTAATGCCATTAAGGTTAAAGAATGCCGGAGCAACATACCAAACACTTGTCAACAAGTTGTTCAAAGACCAATTTTGATGGAACATGGAACTATATGTTGATGATATGCTCTTAAAGAGTATTCAAGCGACCCATCATGTAGTTGATCTGGAAGAATGCTTTTCAATGCTAAGAAGGCATCCGATGAAAATCAACCCTTCAAAATGTGCATTCAGAGTAACTTTGGAGAAATTCTTCTGTTTCTTAGTCACCCAAAGGAAAATTAAGGCAAACCCCAAAAAGATCAAGGTTTCCCTAGACATGGAAGCCCTAAGAAGTCTGAAGAAAGTACAATAACTCACTGGTTGAATCACTGGGATAGGTCACTTCATGTCCAAATTGGCAGACAAATGCTTACCTTTCTTCAAGGCGTTGAAGAAGATCCCAAACTTCCAGTGGACAGAAGAATTTTAGATCTCATTTGAAGAACTAAAGAGGTAACTAAGCTCACTGCTCCTCCTAACTAAACCAAAAGAGGGAGAAGAGCTGTACTTGTACCTGGCAGCCAGCGAAGTAGTCGTCGCATCGGTCCTCATAAAGAATGAGAAGAAGATGCAAAGGCCAATCTGTTACGTGAGCAAAGTACTTCAAGATCCTTTCAGGACAACTTCTAAAGTGGTCTATTGAGTTGGGAGAATTTGAGATCAGGTTCAAGCCAGGACCAAAGATTAAGGCACAAGCACTAGCTGACTTTATTGTCGAGTGCACGTTTCCTGAAAAGGCTGTTGAAAGAACAATGAGAAAGGTAACAAAAACAACAGACTTAGAAAGTCTCTATAGACGGTTCCTCTAATGATAGAAGAAGCGGCGCAGGACTCATCTTGGTTAGCCATGAAGAATTTACAGTAGAATACGCTCTGTAGTTTAACTCCAAAGCATCAAACAATGAGGCAGAGTATGAGACACTCTTGGCCGGGTTAAAACTAACTTGATTCCTAATCATGGAGCATCTGGAAGTATTCAGTGATTCTCAACTAGTGGTGAGCCAAATGACCGGAGAGTACGAGGCAAAAGGAGCGCAGATAATCTAATACTTGGCCAAAGCAAAGCAACCGATGAGAAAATTTAAAGATATTAATATGAACCGAGGATAGAGAACACCAAGGCCGATGCCTTAACACAACTAGCATCTTCTAAGCCCTCCAACCTCCCGAGAGCCGTATATGGTGAGATCCTACTGAAACCAACTATAAATGAAATGGAAGTCATGAAAATCGATGATGAACCAAGCTAGATGGACCCAATTGTCAAATACCTGAAAAATGGTGAACTACCATAAGCAAAAACATAAGCAAAAAAGCACATATCTAGGGTACCTCATTATTGTATAATTGGAGACCAGTTGTACCAACGATCCCTCACACAACCCTACCTCAAGTTCCTCCAGCCTAAGGAATCCGACTACTCCCTAAGGGTGGTACACGAGGAAATCTGCGAAAACCACTTTGGTAGGTAGGTGACCTTTGGCCCACAAAATACTAAGGCAAGGTTACTACTGCCCAGATTCCAGAAAGACACCACAGAGTTCGTTAAAAAATGTGTTTAGCGTTAGAAATTCACACCAATCCCTTTCTCCCCAACAAACCCATTGACCATTGCAACCAGTACGATGCCATTTACGATATAGGGTGTAGACAAACTCAGCCCATTCCCAAAAGCACTCGGGCAACTTAAGTTCTTGATCATGGCAACCAACTACTTAACCACATAGGCAGAAGCAAAACCACTTACACGCATAATAAAAGACAAAGTCGAGGGATTTATCTGAAAGACGATAGTCTGCCACTACGGAATCCTAAGGGTACTGGTGACCAATAACGGAAAACAGTTCGAAGGGGCACTATTCAAAAGACTCCATCAAGACTTGCAAATCGACCAACGATTCACTTCGGTAAGGTACCTATAAGCCAACGGTCAAGCCGAGGTCACGACTAGAATAATATTGTAACCTTTAAAGAAACGACTTGAAGACACCCAAGGGCTTTAGGTTAAAGAGTTGCCACATATGTTATAGGCCTACAAGACAACTCTCTGGTCACCGACAAGAGAAACACCCTTATTCTTAGCTTTTGGATCCGAAGTTTTGGTCCCCGTTGAGGTGGGAGAACCTTCCCTTAGAATTCAACTTTTCAATCCAAGCAATAAGAATGAAGGTCAAAGAGCAAACCTAGACCTAATTGAAGGGGTTCAAGATGAAGCTTTGTTAAAGCTCGCCATGTATCAGCAAAGGACAACCAAGTATTATAAATCTAGAGTAAAGTAAAGAACTTTTGGACTTGGAGAACTAGTCCTTCGAAAGAAATAAATCTCTTACCCCGTAGCACTATAAGCTCTCCGCAAACTGGAAAAGGCTATACCGCTTCAAAAGTGTGATTAGAGCAAGAACCTTCAGGTTAGAAAGGTTAGATGACACATTTCAAGTACAAAAAATCTTTTACCAATGGAAACAACACTTTGTTGAATCCAAAAACAAACAAAGTTATAGCACCATTCAATTTTATGTATTTAAAAGAATATCATGCTTAAGAAAAAGAACATACATATTGCAGAGAATATCTGCAGAAGGATATTTACAGATACTAAATTCGCTTCTGAATAAGAATGACCAAGATATTTTGCAGATACCAAATTCGCTCCTGAATAAGCAGGACTGGGATATTTGCATATTGATGAGTCTTAAATATTGCATATTTTAGACCCTTAACTTACATTTGTTATGCTCTTAGTTAGTAGTATTTTACTTTATTTTACGTTTTTCTTGTGTTTTGTGTGTTTTTACAGCTTTGTGGAGAAAATGAAGCATTTCAAGAGATTTGAAGCTTCTGGAGACATTGCGCTCGATCGCACATCGAGCGCACCTGCGCTCGAGCGCACCTGCCTAAGAACGAGCGCAAGGTCAACATCCCACATCGAAATAGTTGCTGTTCAATGCGTCTGCGATCGAGCGCACAGACATGCGATCGAGCGCACATGCGATCGATCGCACCATTCTGCGATCGAGCGCACTCGGGCCAGTATCCCACATCGAATCTGAAACCTGCAGTGCTCCGTGACTTCCCCTATATAAACACCATTTGGCTTCATAATTCAATGTACAATTCCTGAGCCACTTTGGTGTTTACCGGTGGACGTCCGTCAGCATTCTGGTGGATCCCGAAGGCATTGCTACCACGAGGGAAAGCGCCGCCCGGCAGCGAGTGGAATTTCTCCCATGTAAAGTTGTTTATTTATTTCTTTATATTCAGTTGTTTTAGTTTAAATGTTTAGCACTTGTTATTATAGTTTTATAGTTATGAGTGGCTAGACTCTTCAGCTAAGGTTAAAGATGAAGCCCCGCCGTTGTTTGGCGTAGTAGTTCAGATTTGCTTGTACAAATCTGAAAATTTTTAGTATAAATGTTCTGTCAATTATTTGAGTTAATCTTATAATTGATTGAGTTTAAATTGTCTGTTGGATTTTCTTTGTGTTTCATCTGATGGATACATTGAATGCTTTTCGATTAAATTGGATTCCCTTTGTGATTTGTTAAGAGCGGATACATCGGGTGCTTTTGGTTTAGTTGGGATATTCTTTGTTTTTTGTCTTATAGTTGGATTCATTGAATGTTTTGATAGGCTATATTTTTAGAATATGTATGCTTAACTTCGGTGGGGTGGATTCGGAAACCTTAGTGCTTTTTATTATTAGTTTTAAAATCAATTTAGCTTAGTTTATATTTCTTTTGCAATATCATCTGAAATTCGGAACTAGGTTAAAATAGAGTTAGTTTAGATTAAAAATTTTATTTTCACAACGCAATTCCCTGTGGATTCGACCTCGCACTTGCACACGCTATACTGCAAACGACTCGTGCGCTTGCGAGTAATTTAAAACTCACAACACATATACTAAATTTGCTCATGAATAAGAAGAACTAAGATATTTGTAGATATTAAATTTGCTCCTGAATAATAAGGACCATTCCAAATATATTTTATTTTGTAAAGAGAAAGAAATAAAAATAAAAAGAAAGAAAGAAAGAGAAATAACATACATGTCATCATCATACATACATACATACCTAGAGAGAAAGTATACACATACTCATCATAATGCATACAAACGCAATATACAGAAATAAATTCATACAAACCAATATACATATATAAGACAAGGAGAATATTCTTACATGCCAAAATGAAATTGAAAATCCTTATTAAAAATTTATATTAATGAATCCAAAGGGATTACATTATCCCCTAGAATGACCAATTCACTTACCTAACTGGACATTGTATGATTCCTCAAGGATTGAACCTCATTAGGGACACACATAGGGCAGCCACCGGAGGAGTTGGAACACCAAAGGGAATTAGAACATTAGAATGAGGACCCGAAACACTAGGAGGAGTCGCTGGCGGATTCGGCAAGATAGAGAGAAAAAAAAAAGCAGAAGAGATTGCAAATGAATAACAGATTGAGGAGTTTTCTCATTGGAGAGGTTTCTAGAGAGAGATAGAAAGGGAAATAAGGCCCGTAAATATTTTAATACTTGGCTTAAGAACAAAGATGAGAGAGGGAGAAATATAAGAGATAGAGGAACGAAAATGGTAAGAGGGGGAGAAGGCTTTTGCGCGGTGCACCAAGCAAAAGGAAAGAAAAGAGAAAATGAAAGAAGAAGAAAGGGCTTGTGGGGAAGAAGGAAAAAAAAGAGGAAAATGAAGGAAAGAAGAGAGAGGGAGAAATATTAGAGAGAGAAGGAGAGGAACGAAAATGGAATGAGGGGGAGAAGGTTGTCGCACAGCGCACCAGACAATAGGAAACAAAAGAGAAAATGAAAGAGGAAGAAATGAGCTGTGGGTTTTTAGGGTTGCCTTATCACCGAGGGATTTAAATCTCTTGGTAATAATTTTATTCCTTCGATGAATTTAATTTTCTCAAATTTATAATCAATTTTACATGAATATATTAACGTCAAGGGCTTATATCCCTCGGCGATACTAATTTTTAAATTAATAATTAATTTTAACTAGTATATTAACAATGAGGGCATAAATTCACTAAGTGATATTGTTTTTTTCAATAAAAAAATAATTTATACTAAGGAAAATTATTTATCATCGAGGGAATTATCCCTTCGTGAAAATATATCCAACTATCACCGAGGGACACGTGTCCCACAGTGATAGTCCGTCAGTGATAAGGCTTTTTCTTATAATGAACATTAGAAAGACTCAAGCCACTAGGAACTACTACTCCAGAATTTGTCCTATTGTGGAGAAGTATATCGACTACTCTTCGAAGGTCTTTAATCTAAAACTATATATATATATATATATATATATATATATAAGTAAAAATAAATATTTATAAATAGTAAAAAGAATTGCATAGCAAAACATGGAGCTGTAGCTTCCAAATATGGGCAATACAGCAATATACTGGATAGCTAGTTATAATGACTGCCTCATAGGCCATGGTGCTTATAGGAGCATACCTCTGGTTCCTTGATAATTTTTCTTTGTTTTCTTATCACAAATCTGATGCCAAAAACATCATTCATGGCGGCAAAATGGCCCATCAATCCTCAGACCGAAAATATGGTGCCCATTCACAAGCTTTCCCGCACTTTCTCCGCAAAAATCTATAAGCTCCACGTGTACCATCATCTTTATCCATTTTTTCATTTGTTTTGGACATTTTCCTTTTAAAAGTCAAGAAATTTTACTATCATTAAACCAAAAAGTCTAAATTGATCACTAAATCTATAAAAAAGATTAAACATACTTACAAAGGTGAATAATTTTTGCTGTTTCACGGTTGATCTAAATCTTTACGCCAAAAACGAAGCAAAAATTGCCTTTGTAAGTCTCAGAACCAAAAATAATGAACTATGAACGCAAACCTTATATATTGAGAGAAAAATGACGTCTTTTTAACATAAAGAATAACCTAATATCATGACTAAATATGACGTCATTTCAAGCTAACACAAACACAGTTTCGAATTAAACAGCCACAACAATGTAGCTTTGCAATCGAGATCGTTTTATCAAAAGGTATACAGTAACACTTTGTTTTTATATAATTTGTCAAAAAAAATGCATAGTGCCTGCATAGTAATAAATAGTAACTGTAATAATTTACCATCTCCGAGAAGAAAAATGACATTCTTCCAACCTTATAGTACCAGAGCTAAAACGTCTTTGTTCGAAACCTAGAAAAACAAGCAAAAATGACAATTTTTGAGAAAAATTTAGAAAAAAAAACTTCCACCAAGCATAGTAAAATGCACAACAAATAGAAAAAATGTATATAAATACAAGACTACAAATACACAATTTCTCTCAGAGACAATAGTTAGAGCAATTACTAATCATAAAATGACAACAGAAGAGCATGGTGTCATACAATCTAAAAATTGCAAATCAAATAGTCATGCACATGTTGTACACCAAAATTGCACAAACATGTGCAAGGGGCTAAAATGTAGACATAAAAAAATGAATACAAGAGCGAATGGTGGAGATAAAGAAAGCAAGTGGAATAATAAAACAATAAAAAATTTTAAAAAAAATCAAAATGAGAAAAATTGGAAATGGGTGGCCGTCTTTTTTTATAACAAGTTGGTATTGCATTTTGAAAAAGCAATAATCATGGGAAGCCATACAATTTTAAAGGGAGATTGGTATCGGGCTTATAAAAGAGAGACTTGAGTCTCTTTGAGAAGAAGGCCAATGGAGAGCCGAGAGAGAACAAAAAAAAAGCAAGAGAGAAAAACAAGATAAAGAGAAAAAAAGTGAGATCAACAGAGTTCAAAAATACAAAAGCATTTCATACATTCAAGAGAGAAAATTGAAAGAACAATATAGAGAGAAAAAAGTTGTTTAGAAATACAATTCTTTTAATCTTCTTCATTATAGTGAAATATTTTTGTACTGCTCCCGTGGAGTGGGCCTTATAAGTCGAATCACGTAAACACTTGCCTTATCTTTTTTGCTCTCTTTATGAATACACTAATTACTTTCACTTTCACATTAACGTATTCATATACTAATTGCTTAAGTTTTCGTATTAACTCTTTAATTCCTCGTAAACATATTCTTTCTTCCTTACCTAGAATTTATATACCTATAATATTTTCCTTCCATTCTATTTGGGAACTGTTTTGTGGATCTAACAGGTTGGTCCACTAGCTACTCCATCAATTCTAGATTTTTTAATACGAAATAATTTTTGTGTTTACAGATCAACACTCTAGTTTTGCTATTTTCTTCTCAATTACACCGATTTCTATATTTTTCGGTCATCAAGCCATTATGTACGTCTTTTAATGATGAATTTTTTTGAAAGCATAGGAAACTCTGCTAGTATTTATTTTATGATACTTGGTTTATGCTCAATGATGGCTATTCCAACATATGGTATTAGAACAATTGTAGAAGAAATTGACTTCGAGGTCGTGACCAAGTCGCTCTACTCATGATTGTTTGGACTATTTATTATACTTTATTGTAGACATGGCACTCTAAAAATAGACTCTTCCATTTGACACTTTGAATCAAATAAAAAGTTACAAAATCTTGCAAAAAATAGACAAGTCTAACACTAAAAAAAACTCAGACACTCAGACACATAACCGAATCCGGGTAACATATCCACTTAAATTTGTATTTGCACTCACTAATTCTTAGGTTGTAGGCAAATGCCCTCCAAAATATAGTGAAGTTCTATATTGTCCAGCATTTACACAGTGGTGAATTACTCTTACATGCCAAAGTACTTGGTACCTTCAGACAAATAAAACTGTAGAGATTTTTTAATAAGAAAATAGGAGCATTCACTATAAGAAAATTTTCACCTGTTGACAGTTTATTTTCGACACTTTCTACAAGCACCGCAATATGCATGAAAGTTGATACCAGTTAATGTACCATGTAGCGGTACCATGTAGCGGTGCTTTGAAGCGCCACTATTTTTCATATATCAGCGCTTTGAAGCGCCACTATTTTTCATATATCAGCGCTTGTAGGCACCACCTTATTTTCTCTCTATGGTTAACCTAAGCGCCACTAAATTTCGTATATCAGCGCGTCAAAGCGTCGCTATATTTAACTCTGCGCTTGTAAGTACCACAATTTGATAATATTATAGATCATATATTGTCGCCTGTAAGCATCGGAATGGGACAACTTTATAGATCATATATTGGCGCTTTAAATTAATAGAACATAACTTAAAAAAAACTCTGGTATATTATCGTCTTGGGCGCTTAATGAAATTTTCAAAGGAAAAAAATTAAAGCAAATACTTATAGATCATATATTGGCTGTAAGTGTCGGAATCGGACTACTCTATAGATCATATATGGGTGCTTTGAAGTGCCAGAATGGGACTACTCTATAGATCATATATTGGCGCTTTTAAGCCCCAGAATAAAACTTAAAAAAAAAACTCCGGGTATATTATCATCTTCGACGCTTAATGAAATTTTCAAAGGACAAAATTAAACCAATTAAGCCCCAGAATAAAACTTAAAAAAAAAACTTGGGTATATTATCGTCTTCGACGCTTAATGAAATTTTCAAAGGACAAAATTAAAGAAAATACTTATAGATCACATATTGATGATTGTAAGTGCCAGAATGAGACTACTATATAGATGAATATGACTGCTCTATAGATCATATGTTGGCGCTTTAAAACATCGTAATACTGACTTAAAAAACCCTGGGTATATTATCATCTTGGGTGCTTAATAAAATTTTCAGAGGACCAAAATTAAAGCAAATACGCGCGTAGGCACCAGCTCTAGAACCTTCTTGGGCTTGTCCTCTTTCTAATCAATCAGTTTTGCTTCTTCGTCTAATATATCTCTCGATTTGCAGTCATCTTCTCTGACTGTCTTTGTCCCTTTGGTTAGCTTGCTGTGTCTCAATCTCACACTTGATTTATCAGATGCGTCATCCCTAGCTAGTTGAAGCTGCACACGTTTCATTGAACAGTTCTGGCCTGAGATATCCACTAGCGTCTGAATCTTGTATGTACGATTCTACTCTCTGTATCTCTTCATATATGTTTTTAGTTTGTACGCTTCTACTCTCGTTATACGATTTAATTGATTTTTTTAGCTTTGAGGGGAAGGGATAATGAGGAATTTTGGGTGTTTTTTTTTTTTTTTATTGTTTTTCCTTCATCAAAGATATGGAATTTGATTTTTTTGACTTTGCTGGGCAGTGTACAGGATTAAAATTTTGATTTTTAGGAAGGCATTGATCTTGAAAATTTTAAAGAGGAGAATGTCCTCTCTTTTATCTGGTGCATCACAGACAAGGTTGATAGGTCTGCTCAACCTCGACGCATCACGAGCACGAGATCACCCCTCTTCCTTCCCCAATTCCACTTTTCAAGGTCTTCTCTCCCTCCTATTCTTCTCTCGAGTTAATTTTTTTTATTTATGAAAATCGGTTTGGGGATAATTTAATTGAGCAATTTATTTAAAATGTTATTATGGATTTATGTTTGTTAGTCGATTTGTTTGGTGGGTTTTTGTTTTAAGGTTTTTTGTTAGCTGCATGAGAGGTTTTTCTTGGATGATTGAGGGTTCAAATTTTGGAAATGCTATCAGGGAGATTAATCTATTTTGATTGAAAGCTTGTGAAGTGGGCTAATAGAATTTTGTGAAAGTGATTGTTTGCTTTAAAAATGTGAGTATATTATTGGTAAATGAAATTATGAAGGCTTACTCTTAACTCTTTATTCAAAGTTAGTTGACAGATGAAACCTTTAAAAGACATTTCCAGTTCTGATGAACTTCTGCTGACCAAGCAAGCAAAAATGTTTTTAAGGAAAATGTTTCCCAAAAATTTTATAAGTGAAACAATAATAAAGAATGCAACAAAATATATTTAAAAAAACTTTAGGACCAAAACAAAGCGTTTCTTTCCTTGTAAAGTACTTAGGAAAGGGCCAAAACAATGAATTCAGAACAGAACACACCATACAACAACTTAATTTCATCTTTGCCTTCTGTTCCAAGCCTTTTTTCAACATATGATATGTGTGTGAGTTTAATCACTTTCCTGATGGACTATGGCTTACATTGATGCTCCTCTTTTTAGTTATATATGTTCTAAACATTATGCTAGAACCTGTATTTGGCCTTCCACTGAATCCAAAAGCAGCTGCTGAAGCTAAGAAACTGTTATCCTCGTCCCTGTCAAAGATAGAATCTGTTTGGCTCAAGGGAAACAGGTGTTTCTTGCTAGGTGGCAATCAACTATCCATCGCAGATCTCAGCCTAGCGTGTGAAATAATTCAACTGGAGAATAACCTTAAAGATGCATTCATTCACCAAGACAGCCCCCTACCCCTCATTTCCCAAGACATGGCTTGCATACACTCATCCAGAAATACAAGAAAACGTCTTTGAGAATACTTTCGTATTGGCATATGGCCTTCATAGTTGTTCTTAGGAGTCAAAACTTTTCTTTGAAAGTATATCAATTTAGATTTGCTGATATGGGCATGAAAGAAGTGGGGAGAGAATCTATGCCCACATATAGACATGTCATCTGCACACTTTTAAGAGTGATTTTTCATGAATGTAGCTTTATCACCCAAAAAAAGTGACAAATTTTGAAGTCATTCACCATGCACTGTAACTTACTATACAATGTTATGTCAACTAGATCCATGCACTTCTCTATTTTCAGATTCTAGTCTTTTGGAGATTTCATTGGTATAACTTACTTTGTCAAAATTGCAGTTTTATGATATTTAGTCTGTGATTTTGTTATTAATTTGAAATGATAATAAAAACCGTTGCATTGCATGCTTTTACTTAGTTATTTGGATCTATTTGGTGGTTATTATGCTCTGCTTGTAATTTTCTGATCCGACTATATTACTATTTTGATAAATTTTTGTACACTTAAATATAACATACTCATCATGATCTCAAGCATTCATCCTTTGTATTGTGAGTAACTCCTATCGAAGCCATTTGTCAAAGATTTGATAAATTTTGACGTAGGAGGATCCAAGTCAGATGATGCAGAGTTGGCAGATCAGCGCAGAACTGACAGGTGGACTGCCTAGAACGGGCCACGGGCTCAGATCAGGCCCGAAAGACCCTAGTTTGATTGGAAACGAGCCAATGAACAAAGCCTGATATTTATAATCAGCCTCGACATTTTTAAGCCAAAAAACGACATTTAGGCCCTCAAATTGGTAGTTTAATGTTTTTAGGAAACTTTTTTATTTTAGTTATTTTAATTTCAGTCTTAATTTATTTTTTCCTTTTTTGTTTCGACCTTATAAATAAGGTCTTAGGGTTTCGTAAACATTATTATTGAATTTGCATAACGACATTTAGGCCCTCAAATTGGTAGTTTAATGTTTTTAGGAAACTTTTTTATTTTAGTTATTTTAATTTCAGTCTTAATTTATTTTTTTCTTTTTTGTTTCGACCTTATAAATAAGGTCTTAGGGTTTCGTAAACATTATTATTGAATTTGCATAATTTTAAATAAACATCAGAGCTGTTTCTCTGCATTGTTTTTTAGGGTTTTTCTTGTGTTACTCCCTGTGAACGATCTGTTCGACTAGCCTGCAGAATAATCGCTATTCTGCCCGGCGTCAAATTTCCTTCTAAAAGTTTGATCTTGGTAAATACAGAAATATGTAGCCTATTTCCAGTTTACAGTGTGTTTTAATTATGATGTGATAACTACAAGTGCACAACCCAAGTTCAGTTTAGCATATGAAAGGATGAACGATACACATCTTACTTGAGGCTACCTCTAGAGCCTTTTTTTCTTTAAATCATTTCTCAACCCCACAATTACATCCTTTGTTTTCATCAACCTACATCATTTTGTAATAATATTTTGGACTCAAAAATTTTAAACTTACGTAAGTTTATGATTATTTGTTAATCATATTTTATTTTTTTATGTCTTATTTTTAATGTATTGTTTAGTCAAGATGCTCTTTAAATGTTAGACACTATCTAGAGTCTTAATATCAATTTAGATGCAAACATTGCTCCTAAAAAACAGTTGTAAAAGCACAGGGCTATTGCACGCAGCAACTGTGCAGTGGATGCTGTACGCAGCACATGTGCAGGGGATAATAAAAACAACATTGGAAATTATTTAGAACTATTGAGCAGAAATTTGCAAAGCAGAAATTTGTCCGGCAACTGTCCAGGGGTTGAGGCTAAGCACAACGCTTATCCAGCACCCGTCTAGGAGCTGGGGTTACGCACAACGCCTGTTCAGCACTCGTCTTATGATTATGTCAATTTTTTGTTCTCTATTTCCTTTCACCAACTTAGTAATCAATTATAAGTTTGTGATTATGCCTTTTCTTGCCTAAAATTATCTAATGAATACTTTATTAATATTTTTTAAGGAAGTCTATTGGCATAATCTTAAAATGGATTAAAGTTGGATAGATAAACTGAGGTCGAGTAAAGCTTATATGGATGGTGTTGGAAACTTAATTATATTTGCATGTCAGAAAACTTGTGCTAGTGGTAGATTGTTTATCCATGTCGGAGATGTGGTAATTGTTCTTCATTCGAACATGAAGTTGTTTAAGAAAAATTATTGTATAATGGCTTTAGTCCAGGTTACACTAAGTGGGTTTTTCATGGGTAGAAATTCTCTCGTGTATACCAGTCCCCATTTAGTTTAGAACCCACTACTAGTTAGCTTCATGGGACAAGACGACATGTTGGGTTTACTTCGAGGTGCCGTCGAGGTTACTTGTGCAAACCAAAATAATGAATCGTTAAGTGAGGGAATTAAATTGGGATCTTCAATTGAGCATAGTGATGAGTGATGAGTGCCAAATATTGCATATTTTGGCCATTTAATTTACATTTGTTAGCTTAAGAAGTTGTTACTTTGAGTTGTTTTCGTTGTTTTTCAGGTTTACAAGCACTGGGAAAGGAGTTCCACTAAAATTGCTAGAATTGCCTGTGCAAATTAGTCATTTTTGTGGATTTTACTGTATTGATTCAGGAAGAACCAGGAGATAAACCATATATGCTTAGAAAGATTCGGAAGTCTATTTTCCGGAGAATTTTACGGCTTGTAAAAATGATTTTTCTAGAGAAAGTTATGGCCGTTTTAGTAGACAAAGGTCAGGCTGTGATTGCTGTGCGGGATTTAAGCGTGAGCAGAAGTTTTGAAGGGCATGTGAAGGCTTAAATACCACATCCCACATCGGTTGGAAACATATTTCTATATCCCACATCCCACATCGAATTGGAAACACATTGCACTCATGGTATTTGCCTATATAAGACCCACTCCACTTCAGCTTTAGGCATCATCGGAAAATCTGAGATCATCAGAATGTGAATCCAGAGGGCCTTTAGGAGCAATACATAGGGCCCTTAGGAGGAATCCAAAGTGCAATTCCTAGGCTATTTGGTGTAATCCGGTGGACATCTCCCGAAGGCTTGCTACCACAAGAGGAAGTGCCGCCCAACAGCGAGTGGAATTTCTCCCATGTAAAGTAATTTATTTCTTTTTAGTTTAATGTTTACTACTTTTATTATGAATTCTGGTTTCATGATTATGAATGTCTAAAATCTTCAAACTAAGGTTGAAGATGAAGCTCTGCTGTTGTTTGGCATAATAGTTTCAGATTTTTTTATACAATTCTGATGTTTTTTTAGTATAAATGTTCTGTCAATTATTTGAGTAAAATCTTATGATTGATTGCGTTTAAATTGTTCTGTTGGATATTCCTTGTGTTTCATCTGACGGATACATCAAATTGTTTTTGATTAAATTAGATTTCCTTTGTGATTTGTTAAAAGTGGATACATTGGATGCTTTTGGTTTAATTTGAATATTTGTTGTTTTTTGTCTTAAGTTGGATTCATGGGATGTTTTGATAGGTTATTTTTACATGAAGATACATGCTTAACTTTGGTGGGGTGGATTCAGAAACCTTAGTGTCTTTATTATTAGTTTTTAAATCAATTTAATTTAAGTTTATATTTCTTTTGCAAAAATACAACTCAAAATTCGGAACTAGGTTAAGATAAGGTTAGTTTAGATAAGATTATATTTTCACAACGCAACTCCCTGTGGATTCGACCTCGCACTTGCACAATATTATATTGCAAATGACTCGTGCGCTTGCGAGTAATTTAAAACTCATAACAAGTTTTTGGTGCAGTTGCCGGGGAATTGTTTTGTTTGTGAAATTTTTGTCTGAATTGATTTTATTTTTCTACTAGTTTAGTTAGCATTTTTGTTTTATTTTTATAATTTTAATTTTAATTTTGATTTTGATTTTGATTTATTTTATTTTATTTACAATTGCTCAAAAAATGAATTAAAAAAAAGAACAAAAATGTGGATGAATCCAGCACCGGTTTCACAATCTTTAGAGGACGCCCTCAAGGATTTCATAAGGATGACCGATCAGTCCATCAGTGCAGCCAATACATTCAATGTTGATAGTTGTTCCATATATGCTAGTCTTATGCATTTAGCACAGAATTGTTCATCAATGCCGGCTTTTGTCGAGTATCCCATGGAACAAACGAATGCTTTCAGTGACTGTTGTTGGCAATCAAATGGATCTTACTCCGAAACATACAATCCAGGGTGGTGGAACCACTCTAATTTTTCATGGGAGCAGAACCAACTGATGAATCAGGGAGGAGCCCCTTATCATGCTCACAATCAATACCCTCCCGAATTTCCTCCACCAATTCCAAGTTATGGTCACTCAGCCTATCCAGCACCATCACCCGCTTACCAAACTCCCATTCAAGCGCCAGTGTCGGTTTATAGTCATTGGAGGACGCTCTCAATGATTTCATGAAAATGACTAGCCAATCTATGAGTGAAGTGAGGAGTGCAACAATAGTAAACACCCAAGTGATTGCCAAGCTAGAGAGTCAAATAGGTCAAATCACAAGTCACTTGGGTGAAGGAGAGAACGGAAAGTTCCCTAGTAAACCTTATCCTAACCCGAAGGAACAGTTTGCGGAGGGAAATTTATCAACTCCTATACAAGGGCAAGAAAGTGGCAACAAAGAAAAGAGAGATATTGAGCTATCTACAGCCACACCTATTATTAAGGATCTCCCTAGGTCGTTTTTACCTAAAGTTCCTTACCCTGAGAGATTAGAAGCGCCCAAGAAAGAAGGGGAGTCTGAGGACATTTTGGAGGCATGCTTTGCTCAGTTTGGAGAGGATTTGGTTTTAGATAAGCTACGTGAGCAAGCAACTGTTATCTTGGAGTCTGCTCCTCAGAAGAGTAGTGAGACGGAGGAGACTATGGATGAATCACGCATTGAGGACCCCCTGGAGGCATGCTTTGCTTAATTTGAAAAGGATTTGGATTTGGATAAGTTGTTTGAGCAAGAAAATGCTACTTTGGAGTCTGCTCCTTAAAAGATCAGTGAGACGGAGGAAACCACAACACCTGAACCCCCCAAGAAGGAACTTAAGCCTTTACCAAACAATCTTAAGTATAAGTTCCTAGGTCCCGCAGATTCTTTGCCTGTGACTACAGCTTCAGATTTGGTTGATGCTCAAGAGGATAAATTATTAGACGTTTTAAGAGAGCACAATGAAGCTATCGGCTGGACTATTGAGGATATCAAGGGGATAAGCCCCTCGATGGTGATGCACAAGTTACATTTTGAGGAGAATGCCAAGCCATAGAAGGAGCCACAAAGAGGGCTCAACCCAGCTATACAAGAGGTTCTGATCCTTTATCCAATCTTTGATAGCGAGTGGGTGAGCTCGATTCATGTCGTGCCAAAATAGCTAGATTGACGGTAGTAATAAATAAAGACGAGGAGTTAGTTCTAACTCGAGTGCAGTCAAGATGGAGAATGTGTCTAAACTACCGTAAGTTGAATGCTACCACACTGAATGATCATTTTTCACTCCCATTTATTGATCATATGGTGGAGCGTTTAGTTGGGCACGATTATTAATGTTGGGTCTGGCTGAAGACATTAAATTTAGCGCTCATGGGAGGCACCCCACAGCTTATCCTTTCTGTTTATTTATTATTTTACACATTTATGATTAATATTTGAACGTACTTCAGTTCAAGTTTGGGGGTATGCTACGAGCCATACTAGTCCGGATAGTTCTCCATATCCCAGGTCAGCTCTTTTCATATTATTCACACATTGGGGATAATGTGTCATTTAAGTTTGGGGGTATGGGAGACACGTTACACACACTTTGTCCTAATTTATTGTTTTTCTTCGTGAAGATAAATGCATGTTCATGTTCGTCTGAAAATTTTGGTTGATCTAAAATATTGTGATGTGATTTCATTGGTGAGCTTAAAATTTTGAGCACATGATTTGATGATAGAGTTTTAAAACTTTGTTACTTACTTTGGGCATTTGAGAAATCAAATGTTTGAGCCAATCTAATACGAGCACATTAGCACATATTTGTGTGAGGTATGACATGCGATTTCAATGTGTATGTTTCCTTGACTTAACTGAAACTGGATGACTTGTGGGATTAACACTTGGGCATAGAAAGGAAAAAAAGAATTGATCATCATCAATAAACTTTCCACTGAGTAATTGGACCTCTTGCCTCAGTAAGCAGTGAGTGTTCACGTCAAAAGGTGAGAATTTTATTCATAATGATCATTGCGAAACTTTTCGCTGAGTAACTGGACCTCTTGCCTCAGTAAGCAGTGAGTGTTCACGTCAAAAGGTGAGAACTCATAATGATCATTGCGAAACTTTTCGCTGAATAACTGGACCTCTTGCCTCAGTAAGTAGTGAGTGTTCACGTCAAAAGGTGAAAATTTTCCTTGGTAGCATTAAGGACAGTTTAGTTTCGTAGCCTTATTAACTCAAGTTAGTAAGTCCTTAGGGGGGGTGTCTTTACACCTAATGCCCTAAAACCATCTGGTTTGGGAGTCATTGAATCAACACTCGTTACATGGGTCAATTAGAAAGCTTAAGGGAACTAAACATAGTAGAGCTTTATAAAAAAAAAAAAAAGTAAAATAAAACTATGACATCGTTGTTCATTCTGATGAGAAATTTTGTGAATCTTGAGATGTGGAAACATTGTACATTGAACTTATTTGGAAACCTCATCAGTATATGCTAATTCACTTTACACTGATTCAAGCTTGTGATGTCTTAGCATGCCTCTTGTAAGTAATTAGGTTTTAAATTCTTATTCAATATGAAGATGGGTTAGATTTTTTAAGCTTGCTCATGAATGAATTTCATTATTTTGAGTGCTCTTTAAATTTTTGGATACCATGAGTAATGAACTTATCTTTGTGTTCTTTGTTTTCAATTTAGTTTTTTTATTTTGTTTTGCTAAAGGACTAGCAAAATGTAAGTTTGGGGGTATTTGATGAGTGTCAAATATTGCATATTTTAGCCATTTAATTTACATTTGTTAACTTAAGAAGTTGTTACTTTGAGTTGTTTTCGTTGTTTTTCAGGTTTACAAGCATTGGGAAATGAGTTCACTAAAATTGCCAGAATTACCTGTGCAGATTAGTCATTTTTGTGGATTTTACTGTATTGATTCAGGAAGAACCAGGAGATGAACCATATATTCTTAGAAAGATCCGGAAGTCTATTTTCTGGAGAATTTTACGGCTCGTAAAAATTATTTTTCTAGAAAAAGTTATGGCCGTTTTAGTAGACAAAGGTCAGACTGTGCGGAATTTCAGCGTGAGCAAAAGTTTTGAAGGGCATGTGAAGGCTTAAATCCCACATCCCACATCGGTTGGAAACATATTTCTATATCCCACATCCCACATCGGATTGGAAATACATTGCACTCATGGTATTTGCCTATATAAGACCCACTCCACTTCAGCTTTAGGCATCATCGGAAAATCTGAGATCATCAGAAAGTGAATCCAGAGGGCCTTTAGGAGCAATCCATAGGGCTCTTAGGAGGAATCCGAAGTGAAATTCCTGGGCCATTTGGTGTAATCCGATGGACATCTGCTAGCATTCTGGTGGATCCCGAAGGCTTGCTACCACAAGGGGAAGTGCCGCCCAACAGCGAGTGAAATTTCTCCTATGTAAAGTAATTTATTTCTTTTTAGTTTAATGTTTACCACTTTTATTATGAATTCTTGTTTCATGATTATGAGTGGCTAAAATCTTCAAACTAAGGTTGAAGATGAAGCCCTGTCGTTGTTTGGCATAATAGTTTCAGATTTGTTTATACAATTCTGATGTTTTTTTAGTATAAATGTTCTGTCAATTATTTGAGTAAAATCTTATGATTGATTGCGTTTAAATTGTTCTGTTGGATATTCCTTGTGTTTCATCTGATGGATACATCAAATTGTTTTTGATTAAATTGGATTTCCTTGGTGATTTGTTAAAAGCGGATACATTGGATGCTTTTGGTTTAATTGGGATATTTGTTGTTTTTTGTCTTAAGTTGGATTCATGGAATGTTTTGA
The DNA here is from genome assembly GCA_023935145.1 of Bretschneidera sinensis. Lineage (NCBI taxonomy): Eukaryota > Viridiplantae > Streptophyta > Magnoliopsida > Brassicales > Akaniaceae > Bretschneidera > Bretschneidera sinensis. The sequence goes on from CM043703.1 coordinate 96,467,652, forward strand.
TAGGCTATTTTTACATGAAGATATTTGCTTAACTTTGGTGGGGTGGATTCAGAAACTTAGTGTCTTTATTATTAGTTTTTAAATCAATTTAATTTAAGTTTATATTTCTTTTGCAAAAATACAACTCAAAATTCGAAATTACGTTAAGATAAGTTTCACAACGCAACTCCATGTGGATTCGACCTCGCACTTACACAACACTATATTTCAAACGACTCGTGTACTTGCGAGTAATTTAAAACTCACAACAAAGAGCAACAAGCCCATGGGGTGCTTGAGGTCAATGGTTGTGGTGAGTCTTTACATGCCAAACATCCCGTTCGTTCTTCTATTGATAAGACGACACAGTATCACAATTTGGTGAAAGATTATGATCATGAACTTTATCTGAGTTGTCAGAATTTCACAAAGTTATCTTTTATGTTATACCTACTACACATCAAATGTTTGAATGGGTGGTCTGGTAAATCTCTTACTATGTTGCTCGAGTTTATCAATATGGCGTTTTCGATGTGTGCTCCAATGCCATCAAATTATTATGAAGCCAAGAAGATTAACAAAGGATTAGGTCTTGGCTATGAGAAGGTTCATGTTTGTCATATAGGGGTAAGTATATGAATGATAAATTTTGTCATGTGTGTGGTGTGCGATGGTGGATTAAAAACAATGATGGTGAAGATGATCCATTGAATGAGAGAGATGCTCCATCTAAAAAGAAAAAATCGGCTAAAATGGCATCCTTGATGAGATGGCATGATAAAGAGTGGATAAATAATGGAATTTTAAGACATCCTGCAGATGGATTAGTTGGAAATAATTTGATGCTTTATATCCAGATTTTACAGCTGATCCTTGTAGTGTTATGCTTGACCTAGTTAGTGATGGGTTCAATCTCTTTCGAACTATGAGTTCTACTTATAGCACATGACCCGTTCTTTTGGTCCTATATAACTTGCTATCATGGCTTTGCATGAATCAAACCTTATTCATCCTTTTAATGGTGATTCCCGATGAAAAAAACCCGGTAATGATATTGAAATCTCTTTGCAATCTCTAATGGAAGAGTTGAAACAATTATGGGATGGTGTCGATGCGTCCAATAATCAAAGCTTCAAGTTGTGCTTTTATCTTCTTTGGACCATTAATGTTTTTCCTGCATATGCGAACTTATCTTATTGGAGCACTAAGGGGCGTGTTGCTTGTCCATGTTGTGGGGACTCTATGCATTCCATACGGTTAAAGCACGGAGGAAATTTTTTTATATGGGTCATCGTCGATGGTTAGAAGAAATCCATCCTTTTCGGTTTCAAAAGGATCAGTTTGATGGCACCATAAAGTTGGGATCTGTTCCTATTCCACTGTTTGGACACGATGTTTTAAGTCAACTAGATGGTGGAAACTACATCTATGGTTAAACCTCGAAGCCTTCTAAGAAAAGGGCAAGAAATGATATTGGTACCTCTATGGGGCAACTACTAGTGGATGAAGTTGATAATATTTTTGAAGGTGTAGACGATTTCCTAGAAAGGAGGATATTTCAATGGATGCGGGAGTTGTACAAACTTTGTGGAAGAAAAAAAGTATTCCAATGGATAAGGATGATCTAGTTTTTCTTCCTAATGGAAAAGATCACTCTCCTCCAGCATGCTACACTATGTCTGCTAAAAAGAAGGACAATTTCTTGACAGTTTTGGCAAATCTCAAAGTTCCTAATGGGTATGCATCAAACATCTCGAGATGTGTCAACCTAAAGGAGCATAAGCTATCAAACTTAAAAAGTCATGACGGTCACATATTGATGCATGATATCCTTCCTATTACCTTGAGAGTATCTTTGCCTGGACATGTTGTAGCAGTTGTTTATGAGTTATCATCATTTTCAAAGCTTTATGCTCTAAAGCCATTGATCCCTATGAGCTTGACATATTGGAGTCGCTTGTTACATTGACACTTTGCCATTTGGAGAAAATATTTCCTCTTGGTTTCTTTACCATTATGGTTCATCTAATCATTCACTTACTTTCATAGGCTAAACTTGATGGTCTTGTACACTATAGGTGGATGTATCTTGTTGAGGGGTTAGATGTTCAAATCTCATTCGTAAATACTTAATTTCTATTTTAATAGCTACTAAATTTATCCTTTAATTTTTGGATTTGCAAGGTATTTAGTGCACTTGAAATCTTATGTACATAATAGAAGTCGACATGAAGAGTCAATTGTGGAAGGGTACAACGGAGAAGTGTGTCTAACATATTAGTCACAATACTTCAAAGGTGTAAAGACGAAATTCATCCGTCCTAAAATGAACAATGATAATGTAGATTATCCAGGTGAGCACATGTCTTCCTTATGTGGACGGATAATGGGAAAGATCGTAAGTGTTGAGCTTGATGACATGTCATTGGCTCAAGCACATTTCTCATTTTCATAGGTTAATATCAATAAAGGACATTAGTCATGTGGTTAAATTTAGTAGTTATGTATCATACTAATAATATTGAGTTTTTGCAGCGAATTTTTGGCTGATCAGAGACTAACCAATCGTTCAAATCGGCTAATACAAAGTCTTGAACATAAGTGGTTAGTTGAGATATTTCCCTCATGGCTTATGAGACAGGTTAGGCATAATATGAATTGTCTTTGAATGGTACAAGTTACTTCAATAAAAATTTGGCAATTGTCTCATATTAATTATTTGAATATTGTTAGGTGCCATGGATGGTGGAAAACAACTATTCAGATGAAATGATTGCCTTTGTTCGAGGTTTGAATAATCTTGTTAGGAAATTTAATGGATTCAACATCAATGACTTTAAATTTCACATAAAGGATCGTGAGAAGTTTAGACGATCTCAAAATTCAGCAGCTACGGTGGAAGTGGATGATCAAACGCACTATGGTGTGCTCAATGAAATCATCGAGTTGGATTATTATGAGACATTTAAGATTGTGTTGTTTAGTTGTGATTGAGTGGATATTAATTCACCTCAGAATTTGATGAAAAATACAAGTGGGTGCATTCTCATGAACTTCTCGATGTCCATACACGCTGGTCAGTTATTAAAGGATGACCCATTTGCTATTTCATCTCAAGCGAAACAAGTGTTTTATGTGCAAGACCCAACAAGAAAGGAATGGTATCATGTTGTGATCACAAAGCCAATGGACTTATATGATATGGGGAAAAAACGTAAGAATAGGATGATGATACTTACAATCAATGCATGTCAACTAATGTTGTAGTAGATGATCAATTAGATTGTATCACAAATTAGGCTAGGATAGATATTGATAAAAATGCCCATCTGTAATGTATCAATTTGTAACCACTTTTGGTTCAATTTCTTGGTTTGTTTTGGTATATAGTTTTAACTCTTTGTTGTTTAATTCAATTTCTCATGCTTCAATTTGTTTGTTGGTATATGGTAATTAGATTCAAACCCGTCTCTTTGTTGTTTAATTCAATTTCTTATGGTTTCAACTCTTTGTTGTTAGTATATGGTAATTAGATAGTTATCATTGATTTGTTTTAAATTTGGCATTTACTAGGTAGGAGCAACTCATTTAGAGAGGATTCTTGCACAATTACTTATGAATTTTTAAGGTACTTCAAATAGATGATATACATATGGTTTTTCATTTTTTTTTCTTCTTCCTATTTCTTAGTTAAAGGTTTTCTATTTGATTTACCAGTGTCTAACATGATTCTTCTCATTTGGCAGAGATGTGAGCTTCTTTTTAGGAGAATTTTTTGTGTAGTAGCCCTATACTATATATCTAGGATTAGAAGTTCTAAACTATTTTTGAGGGGCTACTATAGACAGCACTTGTGCAGGGCCTGCAGCACGAGAACAAAAAAAGAGAGGGAGATATTGAGAAAAATATGACATGATATATGATTTTCTTTTATAGTTTTCTTCCAGCATTGAGCAACATGTTTAGGTCAAGAACTATTGCTCCCTCAGTAGTACCAAGCACTTCAAACCAAGCTAGGTCAACGGGCTATAACTGTTCCTCAAAGAGAAGTTTCATGATTCTAACGTTTTAGATGCAAAAATAGCCCTGCAATCTGAGGTTAAAAATTTGCAAAATCTACGATTCGAAAAGAGGGAATTATTTTCTTCATAAAAAAGGAGACTGGTTTTTGAGTTTTTTTCTTTATTATGAATTTCTTGATGTTAAACTCTTTGATTATGTTTTTATTTAAGTTTATCATGAACAAGGAATCTATAGGATTGAGATATCTATGGACTTGTGTAATCTTTATGGGGGGTTTCTTGTTCTTAATGAATTTTGACAGGTTTAGAGTTTTCACAAAGATGTAGAAAATTTGCTTGTTGGGATATTTTGTTAATGCTTGAGAAAGATTAATGAATAAATTAGAGACCCGATTATCAACAATAGGAAATAATTGCAATTAGTTCAAGTAGAAAATTCGCATAGGATCAGTTATGGTGAATTGAAGCCCCTAGAATCTTGTTTCCTTGATTTCAACTTGCTTATTTAATTTCATTATTTTAAACTCTCTAGTTCAACAATTCACTCTCATTCAAATTATCAAATAGATTATTGTTTAATAAATTTTGGTACTTATTAGTAGTTTTTCAATCCTCGTGGGATGATACTCTTACTCATTCACTTTATTACTTGTCACGATTCATGCACTTGCGAATTCAATCAACAATCTGCTTTAACTTCACTGACTTGAACAAAGCATGTCTAAAAGACAGCTTTCCTCTGTCAAGAATATACCAACTAGTGGATGCAACCTAAAGGTATGCGATGTTGAGTTTCATGGATGTGTTGTAGTATGTGGCTCATATTGAGTGGAACATATTTACAGCCTTTTGGGCTTAGAATTTATTGCCTTATTGGCAGGGACAATTAACAGGTTGGGGGTGTGGGGGTATTTGAGGAATTTTCTAATACCTCTATAAGGCTAGGGTTAGTATAAATACATATGATGTAACCCTATTTTGACATAGTGAAATTTAGGCGCTGCTCGCTCCCGTGGACATAGGCATACTGCCGAACCACGTTAAATCTGTGTGTTTAATTGCTTTCTCTATCTCTTTGTTTTTCATATTATTCATCATAATTGTTTGCATGTTTCACAACAGGATGCATATTTAGGCTACAACCAAATCAGAATGTATGAGCCAGACCAGTCGAATACCGCCTTTGTAATAGAAAAAAGCCTCTACTGCTATAATGTAATGCCATTAAGGTTAAAGAATGCCGGAGCAACATACCAAACACTTGTCAACAAGTTGTTCAAAGACCAATTTGGATGGAACATGGAGCTATATGTTGATGATATGCTCTTAAAGAGTATTCAAGTGACCCATCATGTAGTTGATCTGGAAGAATGCTTTTCAGTGCTAAGAAGGCATCCAATGAAAATCAACCCTTCAAAATGTGCGTTCGGAGTAACTTTGGAGAAATTCTTCTGTTTCGTAGTCACCCAAAGGAAAATTAAGGCAAACCCTGAAAAGATCAAGGCTTCCCTAGACATGGAAGCCCTAAGAAGTCTGAAGAAAGTACAACAACTCACTGGTTGAATCACTGGGTTAGGTCACTTCATGTCCAAATTGGCAGACAAATGCTTACCTTTCTTCAAGGCGTTGAAGAAGATCCCAACCTTCCAGTGGACGGAAGAATTTTAGATCTCATTTGAAGAACTAAAGAGGTAACTAAGCTCACTGCTCCTCCTAAGTAAACCAAAAGAGGGAGAAGAGCTGTACTTATACCTGGCAGCCAGCGAAGTAGTCGTCGCATCGGTCCTCATAAAGAATGAGAAGAAGATGCAAAGGCCAATCTGTTACGTGAGCAAAGTACTTCAAGATCCTTTCAGGATAACTTCTAAAGTGGTCTATTGAGTTGGGAGAATTTGAGATCAGGTTCAAGCCAGGACCAAAGATTAAGGCACAAGCACTAGCCGACTTTATCGTCGAGTGCACGTTTCCTGAAAAGGCTGTTGAAAGAACAATGAGAAAGGTAACAAAAACAACAGACTTAGAAAGTCTTTATAGACGGTTCCTCTAATGATAGAAGAAGCGGCGCAGGACTCATCTTGGTTAGCCATGAAGAATTTACAGTAGAATACGCTCTGCAGTTTAACTCCAAAGCATCAAACAATGAGGCAGAGTATGAGACACTCTTGGCCGGGTTAAAACTAACTTGATTCCTAATCATGGAGCATCTGGAAGTATTCAGTGATTCTCAACTAGTGGTGAGCCAAATGACCGGAGAGTACAAGGCAAAAGGAGCGCAGATAATCTAATACTTGGCCAAAGCAAAGCAACCAATGAGAAAATTTAAAGATATTAATATGAACCGAGGACAGAGAACACCAAGGCCGATGCCTTAACACAACTAGCATCTTCTAAGACCTCCAACCTCCCGAGAGCCGTATATGGTGAGATCCTACTGAAACCAACTATAAATGAAATGGAAGTCATGAAAATCGATGATGAACCAAGCTAGATGGACCCAATTGTCAAATACCTGAAAAATGGTGAACTGCCAGAAGCAAAAACATAAGCAAAAAAGCACATATCTAGGGTACCTCATTATTGTATAATTGGAGATCAGTTGTACCGACGATCCCTCACACAACCCTACCTCAAGTTCCTCCAGCCTAAGGAATCCTACTACTCCCTAAGGGTGGTACACGAGGAAATCTGCGAAAACCACTTTGGTAGGTAGGTGACCTTTGGCCCAAAAAATACTAAGGCAAGGTTACTACTACCCAGATTCCAGAAAGACACCACAGAGTTCGTTAAAAAATGTGTTTAGCGTTAGAAATTCACACCAATCCCTTTCTCCCCAACAAACCCATTGACCATTGCAACCAGTACGATGCCATTTACGATATAGGGTGTAGACATACTCAGCCCATTCCCAAAAGCACTCGGGCAACTTAAATTCTTGATCATGGCAACCAACTACTTTACCACATAGGTAGAAGCAAAACCACTTACATGCATAATAAAAGACAAAGTTGAGGGATTTATCTGAAAGACGATAGTCTGCCACTACGGAATCCTAAGGGTACTGGTGACCAATAACGGAAAACAGTTCGAAGGGGCACTATTCAAAAGACTCCATCAAGACTTGCAAATCGACCAACGATTCACTTCGGTAAGGTACCCATAAGCCAACGGTCAAGCCGAGGTCACAACTAGAATAATATTGTAACCTTTAAAGAAATGACTTGAAGACACCCAAGGGCTTTAGGTTAAAGAGTTGCCACATATGTTATAGGCCTACAAGACAACTCTCTGGTCACCAACAAGAGAAACACCCTTATTCTTAGCTTTTGGATCCGAAGTTTTGGTCCCCGTTGAGGTGGGAGAACCTTCCCTTAGAATTCAACTTTTCAGTCCAAGCAATAAGAATGAAGGTCAAAGAGCAAACCTAGACCTAATTGAAGGGGTTCAAGACGAAGCTTTGTTAAAGCTTGCCATGTATCAGCAAAGGACAACCAAGTATTATAAATCTAGAGTAAAGTAAAGAACTTTTGGACTTGGAGAACTAGTCCTTCGAAAGAAATAAATCTCTTACCGCTTCAAAAGTGTGATTAGAGCAAGAACCTTTAGGTTAGAAAGGTTAGATGACACATTTTAAGTACAAAAAATCTTTTACCAATGGATACAACACTTTGTTGAATCCAAAAACAAACAAAGTTATAGCCCCAATCAATTTTATGTATTTAAAAGAATATCATGCTTAAGAAAAAGAACATACATATTGCAGAGAATATCTGCAGAAGGATATTTACAGATACTAAATTCGCTTCTGAATAAGAATGACCAAGATATTTTGCAGATACTAAATTCGCTCCTTAATAAGCAAGACTGGGATATTTGCATATACTAAATTTGCTCATGAATAATAAGAACTAAGATATTTGTAGATATTAAATTTGCTCCTGAATAATAAGGACCATTCCAAATATATTTTATTTTGTAAAGAGAAAGAAATAAAAATAAAAAGAAAGAAAGAAAGAAAGAGAAATAACATACATGTCATCATCATACATACATACATACCTAGAGAGAAAGTATACACATACTCATCATAATGCATACAAACGCAATATACAGAAATAAATTCATACAAACCAATATACATATATAAGACAAGGAGAATATTCTTACATGCCAAAATGAAATTGAAAATCCTTATTAAAAATTTATATTAATGAATCCAAAGGGATTACATTATCCCCTAGAATGACCAATTCACTTACCTAACTGGACATTGTATGATTCCTCAAGGATTGAACCTCATTAGGGACACACATAGGGCAGCCACCGAAGGAGTTGGAACACCAAAGGGAATTAGAACATTAGAATGAGGACCTGAAACATTAGGAGGAGTCGCTGGTGGATTCGGCAAGATAGAGAGAAAAAAAAAAAAGCAGAAGAGATTGCAAATGAATAACAGATTGAGGAGTTTTCTCATTGGAGAGGTTTCTAGAGAGAGATAGAAAGGGAAATAAGGCCCGTAAATATTTTAATACTTGGCTTAAGAACAAAGATGAGAGAGGGAGAAATATAAGAGATAGAGGAACGAAAATGGTAAGAGGGGGAGAAGGCTTTTGCGCGGTGCACCAAGCAAAAGGAAAGAAAAGAGAAAATGAAAGAAGAAGAAAGGGCTTGTGGGGAAGAAGGAAAAAAAAGAGGAAAATGAAGGAAAGAAGAGAGAGGGAGAAATATTAGAGAGAGAGAGAGAGAGGAACGAAAATGGAAGGAGGGGGAGAAGGTTGTCGCACAGCGCACCAGACAATAGGAAACAAAAGAGAAAATGAAAGAGGAAGAAATGAGCTGTGGGTTTTTAGGGTTGCCTTATCACCGAGGGATTTAAATCTCTTGGTAATAATATTATTCCTTCGATGAATTTAATTTTCTCAAATTTATAATCAATTTTACATGAATATATTAACATCAAGGACTTATATCCCTCGGCGATACTAATTTTTAAATTAATAATTAATTTTAACGAGTATGTTAACAATGAGGGCATAAATTCACTAAGTGATATTGTTTTTTTCAATAAAAAAATAATTTATACTGAAGAAAATTATTTATCATCGAAGGAATTATCCCTTCGTGAAAATATATCCAACTATCATTGAGGGACACGTGTCCCTCATCGATAGTCCGTCAGTGATAAGGCTTTTTCTTATAATGAACATTAGAAGGACTCAAGCCACTAGGAACTACTACTCCAGAATTTGTCCTTTCTTGGAGAAGTATATCGACTACTCTTCGAAGGTCTTTAATCTAAAACTATATATATATATATATATATAAGTAACAATAAATATTTATAAATATTAAAAAGAATTGCATAGCAAAACATGGAGCTGTAGCTTCCAAATATGGGCAATACAGCAATATACTGGATAGCTAGTTATAATGACTGCCTCATAGGCCATGGTGCTTATAGGAGCATACCTCTGGTTCCTTGATAATTTTTCTTTGTTTTCTTATCACAAATCTGATGCCAAAAACATCATTCATGGCGGCAAAATGGCCCATCAATCCTCAGACCGAAAATATGGTGCCCATTCACAAGCTTTCCCGCACTTTCTCCGCAAAAATCTATAAGCTCCACGTGTACCATCATCTTTATCCATTTTTTCATTTGTTTTGGACATTTTCCTTTTAAAAGTCAAGAAATTTTACTATCATTAAACCAAAAAGTCTAAATTGATCACTAAATCTATAAAAAAGATTAAACATACTTACAAAGGTGAATAATTCTTGCTGTTTCACGGTTGATCTAAATCTTTACGCCAAAAACGAAGCAAAAATTGCCTTTGTAAGTCTCAGAACCAAAAATAATGAACTATGAACGCAAACCTTATATATTGAGAGAAAAATGACGTCTTTTTAACATAAAGAATAACCTAATATCATGACTAAATATGACTGTCATTTCAAGCTAACACAAACACAGTTTCGAATTAAACAGCCACAACAATGTAGCTTTGCAATCGAGATCGTTTTATCAAAAGGTATACAGTAACACTTTGTTTTTATACAATTTGTCAAAAAAAATGCATAGTGCCTGCATAGTAATAAATAGTAACTGCAATAATGTACCATCTCCGAGAAGAAAAATGACATTCTTCCAACCTTATAGTACCAGAGCTAAAACGTCTTTGTTCGAAACCTAGAAAAACAAGCAAAAATGACAATTTTTGAGAAAAATTTAGAAAAAAAAACTTCCACCAAGGATAGTAAAATGCACAACAAATAGAAAAAATGTATATAAATACAAGACTACAAATACACAATTTCTCTCAGAGACAATAGTTAGAGCAATTACTAATCATAAAATGACAACAGAAGAGCATGGTGTCATACAATCTAAAAATTGCAAACCAAATAGTCATGCCCATGTTGTACACCAAAATTGCACAAACATGTGCAAGGGGTTAAAATGTAGACATAAAAAAATGAATACAAGAGCGAATGGTGGAGATAAAGAAAGCAAGTGGAATAATAAAACAATAAATTTTTTTAAAAAAAATCAAAATGAGAAAAATTGGAAATGGGTGGCCGTCTTTTTTTATAACAAGTTGGTATTGCATTTTGAAAAAGTAATAATCATGGGAAGCCATACAATTTTAAAGGGAGATTGGTATCGGGCTTATAAAAGAGAGACTTGAGTCTCTTTGAGAAGAAGGCCAACGGAGAGCCGAGAGAGAACAAGAAAAAAGCAAGAGAGAAAAACAAGATAAAGAGAAAAAAAGTGAGATCAACAGAGTTCAGAAATACAAAAGCATTTCATACATTCAAGAGAGAAAATTGAAAGAACAATATAGAGAGAAAAAAGTTGTTTAGAAATACAATTCTTTTAATCTTCTTCATTATAGTGAAATATTTTTGTACTGCTCCCGTGGAGTGGGCCTTATAAGTCGAATCACGTAAACACTTGCCTTATCTTTTATGCTCTCTTTACTGTATTCATACGCTAATTACTTTCACTTTCACATTAACATATTCATATACTAATTGCTTAAGTTTTCGTATTAACTATTTAATTCCTCATAAACATATTCTTTCTTCCTTACCTAGAATTTATGTACCTATAATATTTTCCTTCCATTCCATTTGGGAATTGTTTTGTGGATCTAACAGGTTGGTCCACTAGCTACTCCATCAATTCTAGATTTTTTAATACGAAATAATTTTTGTGTTTACAGATCAACACTCTAGTTTTGCTATTTTCTTCTCAATTACACCGATTTCTATATTTTTCGGTCATCAAGCCATTATGTACGTCTTTTAATGATGAATTTTTTTGAAAGCATAGGAAACTCTGCTAGTATTTATTTTATGATACTTGGTTTATGCTCAATGATGGCTATTCCAACATATGGTATTAGAACAATTGTAGAAGAAATTGACTTCGAGGTCGTGACCAAGTCGCTCTACTCATGATTGTTTGGACTATTTATTATACTTTATTGTAGACATGACACTCTAAAAATAGACTCTTCCATTTGACACTTTGAATCAAATAAAAAGTTACAAAATCTTGCAAAAAATAGACAAGTCTAACACTAAAAAAAACACTTAGACACATAACCGAATCCGGGTAACATATATGGGTGCTTTGAAGTGTCAGAATGGGACTACTCTATAGATCATATATTGGGGCTTTTAAGCCCCAGAATAAAACTTTAAAAAAAAAACTCCGGGTATATTATCATCTTCGACGCTTAATGAAATTTTCAAAGGGCAAAATTAAACCAATTAAGCCCCAGAATAAAACTTAAAAAAAAAAAACTTGGGTATATTATCGTCTTCGACGCTTAATGAAATTTTCAAAGGACAAAATTAAACAAAATACTTATAGATCACATATTGATGATTGTAAGTGCCAGAATGAGACTACTATATAGATGAATATGACTGCTCTATAGATCATATTTTGGCGCTTTAAAACATCGTAATACTAACTTAAAAAACCTGGGTATATTATCATCTTGGGTGCTTAATAAAATTTTCAGAGGACCAAAATTAAAGCAAATACGCGTGTAGGCACCAGCTCTAGAACCTTCTTGGGCTTGTCCTCTTTCTCATCAATCAGTTTTGCTTCTTCGTCTAATATATCTCTCGATTTGCAGTCATCTTCTCTGACTGTCTTTGTCCCTTTGGTTAGCTTGCTGTGTCTCAATCTCACACTTGATTTATCAGATGCGTCATCCCTAGCTAGTTGAAGCTGCACACGTTTCATTGAACAGTTCTGGCCTGAGATAACCACTAGCGTCTGAATCTTGTATGTACGATTCTACTCTCTGTATCTCTTCATATATGTTTTTAGTTTGTACGCTTCTACTCTCGTTATACGATTTAATTGTTTTTTTTAGCTTTGAGGGGAAGGGATAATGAGGAATTTTGGGTGTTTTTTTTTTTTTTACTGTTTTTCCTTCATCAAAGATATGGAATTTGATTTTTTTGACTTTGCTGGGCAGTGTACAGGATTAAAATTTTGATTTTTAGGAAGGCATTGATCTTGAAAATTTTAAAGAGGAGAATGTCCTCTCTTTTATCTGGTGCATCACAGACAAGGTTGATAGGTCTGCTCAACCTCGACGCATCACGAGCACGAGATCACCCCTCTTCCTTCCCCAATTCCACTTTTCAAGGTCTTCTCTCCCTCCTATTCTTCTCTCGAGTTAATTTTTTTTATTTATGAAAATCAGTTTGGGGTTAATTTAATTGAGCAATTTATTTAAAATGTTATTATGGATTTATGTTTGTTAGTCGATTTGTTTGGTGGGTTTTTGTTTTAAGGTTTTTTGTTAGCTGCATGAGAGGTTTTTCTTGGATGATTGAGGGTTCAAATTTTGGAAATGCTATCTGGGAGATTAATATATTTTGATTGAAAGCTTGTGAAGTGGGCTAATAGAATTTTGTGAAAGTGATTGTTTGCTTTAAAAATGTGAGTATATTATTGGTAAATGTAATTATGAAGGCTTACTCTTAACTCTTTATTCAAAGTTAGTTGACAGATGAAACCTTTAAAAGACATTTCCAGTTCTGATGAACTTCTGCTGACCAAGCAAGCAAAAATGTTTTTAAGGAAAATGTTTCCCAAAAATTTTATAAGTGAAACAATAATAAAGAATGCAACAAAATATATTTAAAAAAACTTTAGGACCAAAACAAAGCGTTTCTTTCCTTGTAAAGTACTTAGGAAAGGGCCAAAACAATGAATTCAGAACAGAACACACCATACAACAACTTAATTTCATCTTTGCCTTCTGTTCCAAGCCTTTTTTCAACATATGATATGTATGTGAGTTTAATCACTTTCCTGATGGACTATGCCTTACATTGATGCTCCTCTTTTTAGCTATATATGTTCTAAACATTATGCTAGAACCTGTATTTGGCCTTCCACTGAATCCAAAAGCAGCTGCTGAAGCTAAGAAACTGTTATCCTCGTCCCTGTCAAAGATAGAATCTGTTTGGCTCAAGGGAAACAAGTGTTTCTTGCTAGGTGGCAATCAACTATCCATCGCAGATCTCAGCCTAGCGTGTGAAATAATACAACTGGAGGATAACCTTAAAGATGCATTCATTCACCAAGACAGCCCCCTACCCCTCATTTCCCAAGACATGGCTTGCATACACTCATCCAGAAATACAAGAAAACGTCTTTGAGAATACTTTCGTATTGGCATATGGCCTTCATTGTTGTTCTTAGGAGTCAAAACTTTTCTTTGAAAGTATATCAATTTAGATTTGCTGATATGGGCATGAAAGAAGTGGGGAGAGAATCTATGCCCACATATAGACATGTCATCTGCACACTTTTAAGAGTGATTTTTCATGAATGTAGCTTTATCACCCAAAAAAAGTGACAAATTTTGAAGTCATTCACCATGCACTGTAACTTACTATACAATGTTATGTCAACTAGATCCATGCACTTCTCTAGTTTCAGATTCTAGTCTTTTGGAGATTTCATTGGTATAACTTACTTTGTCAAAATTGCAGTTTTATGATATTTAGTCTGTGATTTTGTTATTAATTTGAAATGATAATAAAAACTGTTGCATTGCATGCTTTTACTTAGTTATTTGGATCTATTTGGTGGTTATTATGCTCTGCTTGTAATTTTCTGATCCGACTATCTTAGTATTTTGATAAATTTTTGTTCACTTAAATATAACATACTCATCATGATCTCAAGTATTCATCCTTTGTATTGTGAGTAACTCCTATCGAAGCCATTTGTCAAAGATTTGATAAATTTTGACGCAGGAGGATCCAAGTCAGATGATGCAGAGTTGGCAGATCAGTGCAGAACTGACAGGTAGACTGCCTAGAACGGGCCACGGGATCAGGCTCGAAAAACCCTAGTCTGAATGGAAACGGGCCAATGAACAAAACCTGATTATATATAATCAGCCTCGACATTTTTAAGCCAAAAAACGACGTTTAGGCCCTCAAATTTGCAGTTTAATGTTTTCAGGAAACTTTTTTATTTTAGTTATTTTAATTTCAGTCTTAATTTATTTTTTCCTTTTTTGTTTCGACCTTATAAATAAGGTCTTAGGTTTTCGTAAACATTATTATTGAATTTGCATAATTTTAAATAAACATCAGAGCTGTTTCTCTACATTGTTTTTTGGGGTTTTTCTTGTGTTACTCCTTGTGAACGATCTATTCGACTAGCCTGCAGAATAATCGCTATTCTGTCCGGCGTCAAATTTCCTTCTAAAAGTTTGATCTTGGTAAATACAGAAATATGTAGCCTATTTCCAGTTTACAGTGTGTTTTAATTATGATGTAATAACTACAAGTGCACAACCCAAGTTCAGTTTAGGATATGAAAGGATGAACGATACACATCTTACTTGAGGCTCCTCTAGAGCCTTTTTTTCTTTAAATCATTTCTCAACCCCACAATTACATCCTTTGTTTTCATCAACCTACATCATTTTGTAATAATATTTTGGACTCAAAAATTTTAAACTTACGTAAGTTTATGATTATTTGTTAATCATATTTTATTTTTTTGTCTTATTTTTAATGTATTGTTTAGTCAAGATGCTCTTTAAATGTTAGACACTATCTAGAGTCTTAATAACAATTTAGATGCAAACATTGCTCCTAAAAAACAGTTGTAAAAGCACAGGGCTATTGCACGCAGCAACTGTGCAGTGGATGCTGTACGCAGCACATGTGCAGGGGATAATAAAAACAACATTTGAAATTATTTAGAACTATTGAGCAGAAATTTGCAAAGCAGAAAGCTGTCCGGCAACTGTCCAGGGGTTGAGGCTACGCACAACGCTTATCCAGCACCCGTCTAGGAGCTGGGGTTACGCACAACGCCTGTTCAGCACTCGTCCTATGATTATGTCAATTTTTTGTTCTCTATTTCCTTTCACCAACTTAGTAATCAATTATAAGTTTGTGATTATGCCTTTTCTTGCCTAAAATTATCTAATGAATACTTTATTAATATTTTTTAAGGAAGTCTATTGGCATAATCTTAAAATGGATTAAAGTTGAATAGATAAACTAAGGTCGAGTAAAGCTTATATGGATGGTGTTGGAAACTTAATTATATTTGCATGTCAGAAAACTTGTGCTAGTGGTAGATTGTTTATCTATGTCGGAGATGTGGTAATTGTTCTTCAATTGAAGATGAAGTTGTTCAAGAAAAATTATTGTATAATGGCTTTAGTCCAGGTTACATTAAGTGGGTTTTTCATGGGTAGAAATTCTCTCGTGTATACCAGTCCCCATTTAGTTTAGAACCCACTACTAGTTAGCTTCATGGGACAAGACAACATGTTGGGTTTACTTCGAGGTGCCGTCGAGGTTACTTGTGCAAACCAAAATAATGAATCGTTAAGTGAGGGAATTAAATTGGGATCTTCAATTGAGCATAGTGAAGAGTGATGAGTGCCAAATATTGCATATTTTGGCCATTTAATTTACATTTGTTAGCTTAAGAAGTTGTTACTTTGAGTTGTTTTCGTTGCTTTTCAGGTTTACAAGCACTGGGAAAGGAGTTCCACTAAAATTGCTAGAATTGCCTATGCAAATTAGTCATTTTTGTGGATTTTACTGTATTGATTCAGGAAGAACAAGGATATAAGCCATATATGCTTAGAAAGATTCGGAAGTCTATTTTTCGGAGAATTTTACGTCTTGTAAAAATGATTTTTCTAGAGAAAGTTATGGCCGTTTTAGTAGACAAAGGTCAGGCTGTGATTGCTGTGCGGGATTTCAACGTGAGCAGAAGTTTTGAAGGGCATGTGAAGGCTTAAATACCACATCCCACATCGGTTGGAAACATATTTCTATATCCCACATCCCACATCGAATTGGAAACACATTGCACTCGTGGTATTTACCTATATAAGACCCACTCCATTTCAGCTTTAGGCATCATCGGAAAATCTGAGATCATCAGAATGTGAATCCAGAGGACCTTTAGGAGCAATACATAGGGCCCTTAGGAGGAATCCGAAGTGCAATTCCTAGGCTATTTGGTGTAATCCGGTGAACATCTGCTAGCATTCTAGTGGATCCCGAAGGCTTGCTACCTCAAGAGGAAGTGCCGCCCTACAGCGAGTGGAATTTCTCCCGATGTAAAGTAATTTATTTCTTTTTAGTTTAATGTTTAGTACTTTTATTATGAATTCTGGATTCATGATTATGAGTGGTTAAAATCTTCAAACTAAGGTTGAAGATGAAGCTCTGTTGTTGTTTGGCATAATAGTTTCAGATTTGTTTATACAATTCTGATGTTTTTTTAGTATAAATGTTCTGTCAATTATTTGAGTAAAATCTTATGATTGATTGCGTTTAAATTGTTCTGTTGGATATTCCTTGTGTTTCATCTGATGGATACATCAAATTGTTTTTGATTAAATTGGATTTCCTTTGTGATTTGTTAAAAGCGGATACATTGGATGCTTTTGGTTTAATTTGAATATTTGTTGTTTTTTGTCTTAAGTTGGATTCATGGGATGTTTTGATAGGTTATTTTTACATGAAGATACATGCTTAACTTTGGTGGGGTGGATTCAGAAACCTTAGTGTCTTTATTATTAGTTTTTAAATCAATTTAATTTAAGTTTATATTTCTTTTGCAAAATACAACTCAAAATTCGGAACTAGGTTAAGATAAGGTTAGTTTAGATAAGATTATATTTTCACAACGCAACTCCCTGTGGATTCGATCTCGCACTTGCACAACATTATATTGCAAATGACTCGTGCGCTTGCGAGTAATTTAAAACTCATAACAAGTTTTTGGTGCAGTTGCCGGGGAATTGTTTTGTTTGTGAAATTTTTGTCTGGATTGATTTTATTTTTCTACTAGTTTAGTTAGCATTTTTGTTTTATTTTTATAATTATAATTATAATTTTGACTTTGATTTTAATTTTGATTTTGATTTATTTTATTTTATTTACAATTGCTCAAAAAAATGAATTAAAAAAAAAGAACAAAAATGTGGATGAATCCAGCACCGGTTTAACAATCTTTAGAAGACACCCTCAAGGATTTCACGAGGATGACCGATCAGTCCATCAGTGCAGCCAATACATTCAATGTTGATAGTTGTTCCATATATGCTAGTCTTATGCATTTAGCACAGAATTGTTCATCAATGCCGGCTTTTGTCGAGTATCCCATGGAACAAACGAATGCTTTCAGTGACTGTTGTTGGCAATTAAATGGATCTTACTCCGAAACATACAATCCAGGGTGGTGGAACCACTCTAATTTTTCATGGGAGCAGAACCAACTGATGAATCAGGGAGGAGCCCCTTATCATGCTCACAATCAATACCCTCCCGAATTTTCTCCACCAATTCCAAGTTATGGTCACTCAGCCTATCCAGCACCATCACCCGCTTACCAAACTCCCATTCAAGCGCCAGTGTCGGTTTACAGTCATTGGAGGACGCTCTCAATGATTTCATGAAAATGACTAGCCAATTTATGAGTGAAGTGAGGAGTGAAACAATAGTAAACACCCAAGTGATTGCCAAGCTAGAGAGTCAAATAGGTCAAATCACAAGTCACTTGGGTGAAGAAGAGAACAGAAAGTTCCCTAGTCAACCTTATCCTAACCCGAAGGAACAGTTTGCGGAGGAAAATTTATCAACTCCTATACAAGGGCAAGAAAGTGGCAACAAAGAAAAGAGAGATGTTGAGCTATCTACAGCCACACCTATTATTAAGGATCTCCCTAGGTCATTTTTACCTAAAGCGCCTTACCCTGAGAGATTAGAAACGCCCAAGAAAGAAGGGGAGTCTGAGGACATTTTGGAGGCATGCTTTGCTCAGTTTGGAGAGGATTTGGTTTTAGATAAGCTACGTGAGCAAGCAACTGTTATCTTGGAGTCTGCTCCTCAGAAGAGTAGTGAGACGGAGGAGACTATGGATGAATCACGCATTGAGGACCCCCTGGAGGCATGCTTTGCTCAATTTGAAGAGGATTTGGATTTGGATAAGTTGTTTGAGCAAGCAAATGCTACTTTGGAGTCTGCTCCTCAAAAGATCAGTGAGACGGAGGAAACCACAACACCTGAACCCCCCAAAAAGGAACTTAAACCTTTACCAAACAATCTTAAGTATAAGTTCCTAGGTCCCGCAGATTCTTTGCCTGTGACTACAGCTTCAGATTTGGTTGATGCTCAAGAGGATAAATTATTGGACGTTTTAAGAGAGTACAATGAAGCTATCGGCTGGACTATTGAGGATATCAAGGGGATAAGCCCCTCGGTGGTGATGCACAAGTTACATTTTGAGGAGAATGCCAAGCCATAGAAGGAGCCACAAAGAGGGCTCAACCCAGCTATACAAGAGGTTCTGATCCTTTATCCAATATTTGATAGCGAGTGGGTGAGCTCGATTCATGTCGTGCCAAAACGGCTAGATTGACGGTAGTAATAAATAAAGACGACGAGTTAGTTCTAACTCGAGTGCAGTCAAGATGGAGAATGTGTCTAAACTACTGTAAGTTGGATGCTACCACACTGAATGATCATTTTTCACTCCCATTTATTGATCAGATGGTGGAGCGTTTAGTTGGGCACGATTACTAATGTTGGGTCTGGCTGAAGACGTTAAACTTAGCACTCATGGGAGTCACCCCACAGCTTATCCTTTCTGTTTATTTATTATTTTACACATTTATGATTAATATTTGTTTCCATTATTTATTTTTCAAGGACAACACGTACTTCAGTTCAAGTTTGGGGGTATGCTACGAGCCATACTAGTCCGGATAGTTCTCCATATCCCAGGTCAGCTCTTTCCATATTATTCACACATTGGGGTCAATGTGTCATTTAAGTTTGGGGGTATGGGAGACACATTACACACACTTTGTCCTAATTTATTGTTTTTCTTCGTGAAGATAAATGCATGTTCATGTTCGTCTAAAAATTTTGGTTGATCTAAAATATTGTGATGTGATTTCATTGGTGAGCTTAAAATTTTGAGCACATGATTTGATGATAGAGTTTTAAAACTTTGTTACTTACTTTGGGTATTTGAGAATTCAAATGTTTGAGCCAATCTAATACGAGCACATTAGCACATATTTGTGTGAGGTATGACATGCGATTTCAATGTGTATGTTTCCTTGACTTAACTGAAACTGGATAACTTGTGGGATTAACACTTGGGCATAGAAAGGAAAAAAAAGAATTGATCATCATCAATAAACTTTCCACTGAGTAACTGGACCTCTTGCCTCAGTAATCAGTGAGTGTTCACGTCAAAAGGTGAAAATTTTATTCATAATGATCATTGCGAAACTTTTCGCTGAGTAACTGGACCTCTTGCCTCAGTAAGCAGTGAGTGTTCACGTCAAAAGGTGAGAACTCATAATGATCATTGCGAAACATTTCGCTGAGTAACTAGACCTCTTGCCTTAGTAAGCAGTAAGTGTTCACGTCAAAAGGTGGAAATTTTCCTTGGTAGCATTAAGGACAGTTTAGTTTCGTAGCCTCTTGACTCAAGTTAGTAAGTCCTTAGGGGTTTCTTTACACCTAATGCCCTAAAACCATCTGGTTTGGGAGTCATTGAATCAACGCTCGTTACATGGGTCAATTAGAAAGCTTAAGGGAACTAAACATAGCAGAGCTTTATAAAAAAAAAAAGAGAAAAAAAAGGAAAAAATAAAATAAAACTATGCCATCGTTGTTCATTCTGATGACAAATTTTGTGAATCTAGAGATGTGGAAACATTGTACATTGAACTTATTTGGAAACCTCATCAGTATATGCTAATTCACTTTACACTGATTCAAGCTTGTGATGTCTTAGCATGCCTCTTGTAAGTAACTAGGTTTTAAATTCTTATTCATTATGAAGATGGGTTAGATTTTTTAAGCTTGCTCATGAATGAATTTCATGATTTTGAGTGCTCTTTAAATTTTTGGATTCCATGAGTAATGAACTTATCTTTGTGTTCTTTGTTTTCAATTTAGTTTTTTATTTTGTTTTGCTAAGGGACTAGCAAAATGTAAGTTTGGGGGTATTTGATGAGTGCCAAATATTGCATATTTTAGTCATTTAATTTACATTTGTTAGCTTAAGAAGTTGTTACTTTGAGTTGTTTTCGTTGTTTTTCAGGTTTACAAGCACTGGGAAAGGAGTTCACTAAAATTGCCAGAATTACCTGTGCAGATTAGTCATTTTTGTGGATTTTACTGTATTGATTAAGGAAGAACCAGGAGATGAGCCATATATTCTTAGAAAGATCCGGAAGTCTATTTTCTGGAGAATTTTACGGCTCGTAAAAATGATTTTTCTAGAGAAAGTTATGGCCGTTTTAGTAGACAAAGGTCAGGCCGTGCGAGATTTCAGCGTGAGCAGAAGTTTTGAAGGGCATATGAAGGCTTAAATCCCACATCCCACATCGGTTGGAAACATATTTCTATATCCTACATCCCACATCGGATTGGAAACACATTGCACTCGTGGTATTTGCCTATATAAGACCCACTCCACTTCAGCTTTAGGCATCATCGGAAAATCTGAGATCATCAGAAAGTGAATCCAGAGGGCCTTTAGGAGCAATCCATAGGGCCCTTAGGAGGAATCCGAAGTGCAATTCCTGGGCCATTTGGTGTAATCCGGTGGACATCTGCTAGCATTCTGGTGGATCCCGAAGGCTTGCTACCACAAGGGGAAGTGCCGCCCAACAGCGAGTGAAATTTCTCCCATGTAAAGTAATTTATTTCTTTTTAGTTTAATGTTTACCACTTTTATTATGAATTCTGGTTTCATGATTATGAGTGGCTAAAATCTTCAAACTAAGGTTGAAGATGAAGCCCTGTCGTTGTTTGGCATAATAGTTTCAGATTTGTTTATACAATTCTGATGTTTTTTTAGTATAAATGTTCTATCAATTATTTGGGTAAAATCTTATGATTGATTGCGTTTAAATTGTTCTGTTGGATATTCCTTGTGTTTCATCTGATGGATACATCAAATTGTTTTTGATTAAATTGGATTTCCTTTGTTATTTGTTAAAAGCGGATACATTGGATACTTTTGGTTTAATTGGGATATTTGTTGTTTTTTGTCTTAAGTTGGATTCATGGAATGTTTTGATAGGCTATTTTTACATGAAGATATTTGCTTAACTTTGGTGGGGTGGATTCAGAAACTTAGTGTCTTTATTATTAGTTTTTAAATCAATTTAATTTAAGTTTATATTTCTTTTGCAAAAATACAACTCAAAATTCGGAATTACATTAAGATAAGTTTCACAACGCAACTCCCTGTGGATTCAACCTCGCACTTGCACAACACTATATTGCAAATGACTCGTGCGCTTGCGAGTAATTTAAAACTCACAACAAAGAGCAACAAGCCCATGGGGTGCTTGAGGTCAATGGTTGTGGTGAGTCTTTACATGCCAAACATCTCGTTCGTTCTTCTATTGATAAGACGACACAGTATCACAATTTGGTGAAAGATTATGATCATGAACTTTATCTGAGTTGTCAGAATTTCACAAAGTTATCTTTTATGTTATACCTAGTACACATCAAATGTTTGAATGGGTGGTCTGGTAAATCTCTTACTATGTTGCTCGAGTTTATCAATATGGCGTTTCTGATGTGTGCTCCAATGCCATCAAATTATTATGAAGCCAAGAAGATTATCAAAGGATTAGGTCTTGGCTATGAGAAGGTTCATGTTTGTCATATAGGGGTAAGTATATGAATGATGAATTTTGTCATGTGTGTGGTGTGCGATGGTGGATTAAAACCAATGATGGTGAAGATGATCCATTGAATGAGAGAGATGCTCCATCTAAAAAGAAAAAATCGGCTAAAATGGCATCCTTGATGAGATGGCATGATAAAGAGTTGATAAATGATGGAATTTTAAGACATCCTACGGATGGATTAGTTGGAAATAATTTGATGCTTTATATCCAGATTTTACAGCTGATCCTTGTAGTGTTATGCTTGACCTAGTTAGTGATGGGTTCAATCTCTTTCGAACAATGAGTTCTACTTATAGCACATGGCCCGTTCTTTTGGTCCTATATAACTTGCTATCATGGCTTTGCATGAATCAAACCTTGTTCATCCTTTTAATGGTGATTCCCGATGAAAAAAACCCGGTAATGATATTGAAATCTCTTTGCAACCTCTAATGGAAGAGTTGAAACAATTATGGGACGGTATCGATGCGTCCAGTAATCAAAGCTTAAGTTATGCTTTTATCTTCTTTGGACCATTAATGTTTTTCCTGCATATGCGAACTTATCTTATTGGAGCACTAAGGGGCGTGTTGCTTGTCCATGTTGTGGGGACTCTATGCATTCCATACGGTTAAAGCACGGAGGAAAGTTTTTTATATGGGTCATCGTCGATGGTTAGAAGAAATCCATCCTTTTCGGTTTCAAAAGGATCAGTTTGATGGCACCATAAAGTTGAGATCTGTTCCTATTCCATTGTTTGGACACGATGTTTTAAGTCAACTAGATGGTGGAAACTACATCTATGGTTAAACCTCGAAACCTTCTAAGAAAAGGGCAAGAAATGATATTGGTACCTCTACGGGGCAAGTACTAGTGGATGAAGTTGATAATATTTTTGAAGGTGTAGACGATTTCCTAGAAAGGAGGATCTTTCAATGGATGCGGGAGTTGTACAAACTTTATGGAAGAAAAAAAGCATTCCAATGGATAAGGATGATCTAGTTTTTCTTCCTAATGGAAAAGATCACTCTACTCCAGCATGCTACACTATGTCTGCTAAAGAGAAGGACAATTTCTTGACAGTTTTGGCAAATCTCAAAGTTCCTAATGGGTATGCATCAAACATCTCAAGATGTGTCAACCTAAAGGAGCATAAGCTGTCAAACTTAAAGAGTCATGACGGTCACATATTGATGCATGATATCCTTCCTATTACCTTGAGAGTATCTTTGCCTGGACATGTTGTAGCAGTTGTTTATGAGTTATCATCATTTTCAAAGCTTTATGCTATAAAGCAATTGATCCCTATGAGCTTGACATATTGGAGTCGCTTGTTACATTGACACTTTGCCATTTGGAGAAAATATTTCCTCTTGGTTTCTTTACCATTATGGTTCATCTAATCATTCACTTACTTTCATAGGCTAAACTTGATGGTCTTGTACACTATAGGTGGATGTATCTTGTTGAGGGGTTAGATGTTCAAATCTCATTCGTAAATACTTAATTTCTATTTTAATAGCTACTAAATTTATCCTTTAATTTTTGGATTTGCAAGGTATTTAGTGCGCTTGAAATCTTATGTACATAATAGAAGTCGACATGAAGAGTCAATTGTGGAAGGGTACAACGGAGAAGTGTGTCTAACATATTACTCACAATACTTCAAAGGTGTAAAGACGAAATTCAACCGTCCTAAAATGAACAATGATAATGTAGATTATCCAGGTGAGCACATGTCTTCCTTATGTGGACGGATTATGGGACAGATCGTAAGTGTTGAGCTTGATGACATGTCATTGGCTCAAGCACATTTCTCATTTTCATAGGTTAGTATCAATAAAGGACATTAGTCATGTGGTTAAATTTAGTAGTTATGTATCATACTTATAATATTGAGTTTTTGCAGCGAATTTTTGGCTGATCAGAGACTAACCAATTGTTCCAATCGGCTAATACAAAGTCTTGAACATAAGTGGTTAGTTGAGATATTTCCCTCATGGCTTATGAGACAGGTTAGGCATAATATGAATTGTCTTTGAATGGTACAAGTTACTTCAATAAAAATTTGGCAGTTGTCTCATATTAATTATTTGAATATCGTTAGGTGCCATGGATGGTGGAAAACAACTATTCAGATGAAATGATTGCCTTTCTTCGAGGTTTGAATAATCTTGTTAGGAAATTTAATGGATTCATCATCAATGACTTTAAATTTCACATAAAAGATCGTGAGAAGTTTAGACGATCTCAAAATTCAGTAGCTACGGTGGAAGTGGATGATCAAACGCACTATGGTGTGCTCAATGAAATCATCGAGTTGGATTATTATGGGACATTTAAGATTGTATTGTTTAGTTGTGATTGAGTGGATATTAATTCACCTCAGAATTTGATGAAAAATACAAGTGGGTGCATTCTCATGAACTTCTCGATGTCCATACACGCTGGTCAGTTATTAAAGGATGACCCATTTGCTATTTCATCTCAAGCGAAACAAGTGTTTTATGTGCAAGATGCAACAAGAAATGAATGGTATCATGTTGTGATCACAAAGCCAATGGACTTATATGATATGGGGAAAAAATGCAAGAATAGGATGATGATACTTACAATCAATGCATGTCAACTAATGTTGTAGTAGATGATCAATTAGATTGTATCACAAATTAGGCTAGGATAGATATTGATAAAAATGCCCATCTGTAATGTATCAATTTGTAACCACTTTTGGTTCAATTTCTTGGTTTGTTTTGGTATATAGTTTTAACTCTTTGTTGTTTAATTCAATTTCTCATGCTTCAATTTGTTTGTTGGTATATGGTAATTAGATTCAAACCCGTCTCTTTGTTGTTTAATTCAATTTCTTATGGTTTCAACTCTTTGTTGTTAGTATATGGTAATTAGATAGTTATCATTGATTTGTTTTAAATTTGGCATTTACTAGGTAGGAGCAACTCATTTAGAGAGGATTCTTGCACAATTACTTATGAATTTTTAAGGTACTTCAAATAGATGATATACATATGGTTTTTCATTTTTTTTTCTTCTTCCTATTTCTTAGTTAAAGGTTTTCTATTTGATTTACCAGTGTCTAACATGATTCTTCTCATTTGGCAGAGATGTGAGCTTCTTTTTAGGAGAATTTTTTGTCTAGTAGCCCTATACTATATATCTAGGATTAGAAGTTCTAAACTATTTTTGAGGGGCTACTATAGACAGCACTTGTGCAGGGCCTGCAGCACGAGAACAAAAAAAGATAGGGAGATATTGAGAAAAATATGACATGATATATGATTTTCTTTTATAGTTTTCTTCCAGCATTGAGCAACATGTTTAGGTCAAGAACTATTGCTCCCTCAGTAGTACCAAGCACTTCAAACCAAGCTCCAACTGAGTCTTCACAACATCAACACAATTTTAAACCTGAGCATGATTTTTAACTCGAAGACGATTTCATATCTCAGTCAGATTCTGAGCACGAGCCAGTAAGAATTGAATGTCAAAAAAATGATAATGAAGAATATTAGATAATTGGTAATTTTTGTAATATAATTTTTTATTTCAAATTAATTTGCTATCTCGATGTTATCCTATTTATAAATTTTATGTTTTCATTGTATAGATTCTCAAGGGAGCATAAGAAAGCAAACATATATAATGCAAACGTCACAAGTGTGGTCCTTAGAACGTGGTGAGGAAATTACCATCCACTTCAACAAACATAATCAACCTGTGAAGAAAGGTGGGCGAATTTTAAGTAAATGGCTTGGTAAGGTTGCAAAGAGAGAAAGCTTTGAAGAAGTTGCCTTCCAATTACAAAAGATACCTCATCTTATTGATTTATATAATTAAAAATACCAATACATTTTTTCTTCTTTTTTTGGTAGTGTTGTACATGCATATGCTCTTTAGCACCTGAACTATTTGTTTGTAGCATTTCTATTCTTTGTTGTAGATGAAGTTTCATTATCCTATGATTGAGGAGATCGACAAAATGTTAGTGAGGATGATTGGTAAGAAATAGAATGATTACAAATATGTGCTTAAAAGGACACATGTGATAAAGAGAACAAAGAAACAAGTTTGAACAACAAAGTTCCAAAACAAGTGGATATTGACTAGTGGAAACAACTTATGAATTACTAGTTTTCTGAGAAGAGTGAAATTGTTTATTAAAAATTATGTTCATTAGAATTTTTATTTTTTTTATAATGATTGATTAGTCGAATTGATTTATAGTTGTTGTAGAAATATTCTACTATAGGGACAACATCACATAAAAGAAAATAATGTCCTCACACATCGGGATCAAAGAGTTTTACTAGGAAAAGATATGAATATATAAGTAGATTTATTTCATTCGTCTAAGTTTTCATATGAGGTTTAATTTATTGAGTCGGTTTTTAAACTCTTATTTTTCTTAATTGGTAAGAGATGAAACGTGGAAAAGAGCTGGGGTGTTGATGAACAAATATTTGTCTTAGTATTTTGTATGTTTTTCAAGTATTTATTTATATGTTTAGCATAAGAATTTGTTACTTTGAGTTGTTTTTCGTTATTTTACAGGTTCACAAGCACTTGGAAAGGAGTTTCGCTAAATTGTCAGAATTGTCCGTACAGATCAGTCATTTTTTTGTGGATTAAACTGTATTGATTCAGGAAGAACCAGGAGATGAACCATATATGCTTAGAAAGATCCGGATGTCTATTTTTTGGAGAATTTTACGGCTCATAAATATAATTTTTTTAGAGAAAGTTATGGTAGTTTCAGTAGACACAAGTCAAGCTATGCGTGATTTCAGTGTGGTAGAAGTATTTTTGCATATTAAATTGTATTGATTCAGGAAGAATCAGCAGATGATCCATATATGATTGGAAAGATCCTGATGTATATTTTCTGGAGAATTTTACGGATCATAAATATGATTTTTCTAGAAAGAGTTATGGCAGTTTTAGCAGAATCGGGCATGGACAACAGTAGAACCAGGCCTGGACAACAGCAAAAGCACATGGCCCGAACAGAAACCCTAGGGCGACTTTTCTATCTACAAAGCCGTCTCCATACATATAGGAATTTTAGACTCAGAGAAGGGTGGAGACAACGACGATTTTTGGAGAGATATTAACAAGAGGAGTTTTAGAGATTGAAAGAGGAGACAGTTTTTTCATCAAGATGGCTTATCAAGGGATTGAAGATGACGATCAATCGCTTCAAGACTTTGAGGATTCATCTTGTAATTCAGGGAAGAAATTCTATCTTTGTTCCTTTTGTCCTTCAATATGCTTGTAACCCTAGTATTTGAATTCTGTGATTGGGATTTAAACATGAGCGGCTGAACACATTGTTGGGCGTTTGGCTTAGCTATCTTAATTGTTTTGGATATTTTGGTGGATTTAGTTTTATGAAATTTTCCAAATTATTTCTTATTCAATATTCTTCATACCTTTGATTATTGCTTGTGGATTGGCCATCTATTATTGATAGTCAAGGATAATATTTGAGATTAGGTTGAGGATAAATCATCTAGACTTAATTAAACTTTCTTGAATAGGAATTTAAATCAGAATTCAAATCAAATTGAGATTTAGGGGGTTGTGTTTTCCTTATATTTATTTTAACTTATTAATTGATGAACATGATACATGGGATTTAATTAATTAGTTATAAATTGAGAATAAACACGATCAATAGCATTCTCTAGTCTTAGTGGAAATACCAATAGTCTTGGATGTTGATTAATTCTTTATATTCACCAAATGTTCCAATTCATGATTAGACAACAAGCTAAACTTCCAATTGTTTTCATTGATTATACTCATCTCTTCATAATTCGTTTTGTTTAATTTACTTAATTGTTTTTTATTTCAATTTTCTCTTCACCAATCTTTTAATTAGAGTGTTTGGAATTTAATTTCAGAGTTTGTTTTAGTAATTTAAATAAAGTAATTTAGGATTTAAACCACTGCAATTTCTTGAGAGATCGACCTCGAGAGTAAACTCAACGCAATATTATTTGTGATCCGTGCACTTGCGAGCATTTAAAATTTGCACATTAAGTTTTTGGCGCCGTTGTCGGGGAATTGGTGTTTAATTCTTTAGTTATTTTCTTTGTTCTTATTTTTATCTTTATTTTATTTCTTTTCTTTCTTTTAGGCGCAATTTTTATTTCTTTTATTTCGTCAAATTTTCTTTATTTGCTTCATGATATTCTTGATTTAAATTGGAATTAATTTGTTTCATGGTTTTCGCTCTTTTGATTCCTGGTAGCTTAATTTTTCTTTTGTTGTCTTCAGGTTCATGCATGGTAGAAGATCCTAAGGGAGAAATCTAGTGTCAGTAATAGACAACATCAATAGGCTAAAGGAGAAGTTACAACCTATAGAAGAAGAAGAAAAGGTTGAGGGAATAGAAAAAAAGGAGCCTGAAAAGATGGAAGGAGCTGAAAGACAAATTATGATGAAGGAGTATGCAAGGCCTATCATCGGTACTTCCATATCTTGCATCCAATTGGGGGAAGCTACACGGAATTATGAGATAAAAAATATCCACTTTAGCATGCTCCCTTCATTCTACAGAATTTCAAATGAAAACCCATTAACCTTTATAAGGGATTTCTATGCAACAGTGCAGACTTTTCCTCTACAGGGGCTGAATGAGGATCAACTCAGGATGAGATGCTTCCCCTACACATTAAAAGATAGAGCAAAAGTGTGGTTGATGACTCTTCCACCCGGTTCTTTAACTACTTGGGAAGCGGTCTACAATCAGTTCATGAACAAATTCTACTCCCATCAAAAGACCACTGAGTTAAGAATTAAGATTGCCACGTTCTCACAAATAGAGGGAGAACCCTTCCATGAAGCATGGCATAGGTTCAAGATGCTTCTAATCCAGTGTCCCCACCATCATTACCCCTTGCAGTTACAAAGTCAATTCTTCTATGATGGACTGACACAACAATGTCAATATATGGTTGATAACATTGCAGGGGGAGCCATAGGAGAAAAGACTACTAAGGAGACATATGAGCTATATGAGATGTTAGGTGCTAATTCCCAACAAAAGAGTGTAAGAGGAAGGAGAGTTGGGGTTAATGAATTGAGCTCCAACAACAATATGGCAATGCAACTTGCAGAGTTGACCAAACAAGTCAAACTTCTCACTACCACAAACACGCCGAATCATGAGGTATGTGGAGTTTGTGGGGTTTTTGGTCATGGTACTAACACTTGTTCTTTGTCTTATGAATCTTATGCAGGAAATGAACAAGAACAAGTTAATGCAATGGAGTCTTACCAACTTAGGCTAAGGAATGATCCATATTCTAACACCTACAACCCTGGGTGGAGAAATCATCCTAATTTCTCCTGGAAGACTAACAATGCTCCGATATATGCTCAAAGTACAAAATCGGTTCAATATCAAAACCAAGTTGCACCACCCAATTAGCCTAGAAATCCAACTTTGGAGGAGAACTTGAGTGCTTTTATTCCAGTTAGCAAAGAGACCCATGAGAGACACAGCCAAAGGTTGGATTCCGTAGAGGCATCAATGAAGAGGGTGGAAGTACAAGCTAGGCAACTTGCGGAACAATTGCAAGTACATCAAAAAAGGGAAGTTGCCTAGCCAACCTGAGCAAGCAAAGGCTATCATAGTGCTATGAAGTGGTAAAATTCTTAACAACAATTCTGATGATAAAATTTCTTATGACTTGCCACATGACGCAGGAAAATCAATTGAGAAGAAAAAAGAGCATGACAGTCCTAAAGGAAATCCAGTTGAAGATCCACAACCTTCTCAAACATCCGAGGAGAGCAAGGAGAAGGAGCCATCTTCCTTCACGACACTGCACAAGGCAACCAAGCGTTACAGGCCTTTTATTCCTTATCCAAGCCATCTGAAGGATGTTAAATAGGATAAGCAATTTTTTTGATATTTTCGACATGTTTTCTAAAGTGAATATTAATTTGCCTCTTTTAGATGTTATCTGGAATGTGCCATCATATACGAAATTCTTTAAGGAACTTAACACCAAAAAGAGAAAATACGAGAAGAACGAAAAAGTGATGGTGTCAGAAGTTGCTAGTGCGATTCTCCAAAAAAGCTTGCCACCTAAGCTGAAAGATCCTGGAAGTTTCATAATCAACATCACAATGGAAAACAAGAAGGTCGCCAAAGCAATGCTAGACTTGGGAGCAAGCATAAATCTCATACCATATTCGATATACTTACAACTAGGTTTGGGGAAGCTTAAGTCAACAACTATGTCCCTTCAATTCGCTGTCAAGTCAGTTAAATATCCTAAGGGAATAGTTGAGGATATATTGGTACAGGTAGACAAAGTGATTGTGCCTGTGGATTTCGTGATATTAGAGATGGAAGGAACCCCATCTAAGGACAAGGAGCACACAATTCTTCTTGGTAAACCATTTATGGCCACAACCAAGACTATTATTGATGTCCATAATGGGAGGTTAATGATGACAGTCTTAGGAGAGACTGTACAATTTAAAGTGTGTGATTCTCTAACTACTCCTTCTTCTATTTCCACTAACGATGAGTGTTCTTTTATTGATTGTGTGGACTTACTAGTTTATGACACTTATTTGCAAATAGAAACAGAAGACAAGCTTGAAGTTGCTCTTACAACTGAGAGAGTAGAGGAAACACTAGAAGAGATTCATTATGAAGCCTATGAGAATCTGAAGATCTACAAAGAATGCACTAAGCGTTACCATGATCGAGGCCTTATCCGTAAGTCTCTTTATCCTGGAATGAAAGTTCTTTTGTTTAACACTCGTTTCAAATTATTTCCAGGAAAATTGAAGTTAAAGTGTTGCGGACTATTTTCGGTAGTCAACATTTTTTCTCATGGAGCGGTAGAGTTGTTGAACCCTAAGACTCAAGTGACATTCAAGGTCAATGGGTATTGATGAGAGTCATAAAATGCATCTAAACAATACTTAATTGTTAACATTTTAGGGTTGATCTCGGTCGTAATCGCACTTTTACATGTTGATAACTCTAAAGTGATATTCATAAATCATTGACTTAATTCGATGCATTTTCAGGTGCTTTGAGTACAAAAGAGATAATAAAGTGATCCATGTTTAAAGTACCAAAAGATCTTGGGTGTCAGTGCTCATTTTTGTCCAAGGTTTAGACGTGTCCAAACATGATTCAAATATGGTTAAAGTCTTAAAAAAGGCTGGAGCAATAAAGTACAGTAAGTTAAAAGACTGCACACAAGTGTGTGCATCACTTTGGAGCAAGATAAGGGTAGGCACACTAGTGTGTGCACTTCTGCATACAAGCTGAAGGAGTTTCACTGAATTGCCAGAATTTCCCGTACAGATCAATCATCTTTGCAGATTAAACTGTATTGATGTAGGAAGAACCATGAGATGAGCCATATACGCTTAGAAAGATCCGGAAGTCTATTTTCTGGAGAATTTTACGGTTCATAAAAAGAATTTTTCTAGAGAAAGTTATGGCAGTTTTAGTGGAAACAGTTCAGGCCAGCACAGTAGGCCCAGGCGCACAGCACGGCCCACTCGCCTCTTGACCGGATTAGGGCGAGCAAATGACATTCTCCAAGACCAAAACACCCCCTCATGCTCTATAAATATATCTTTATGGAGTGTGCAGCTGGGCATTGAAGAGAGAAAGCAAGGAAGAGAGAAAAAAAGAGAGGATTCAAGGGATCCAAATCCACCATTCTTCTATTTTATTTCTAAGTTTTCTTTGGTGGCAAATCAAGGGGAGAACATCCATATTGTTCATCCACCTTGAACTCCATGGACAAATCAAGGGGAGAGCATCATTATTGTTCTTCCACCTTGATTTCCATGGCCAACTAATCATTTTACAAGGGAAAGGGATGAATCTTTAGGGATTTCTTGTTCTTTATTTCCTGTTCTTGATTAAGTTGTACGGATTTAATGTTAAATATTGTTTATGAATTATTCATTGATTAAGTAAGAAGATTTGAGTTCATGTGATAGATGTACTTTTTATTCTTCTTCTTTTAGACTCTCTTAATCCGGTGATTGCATCCTTCTCCTCCATTGAGGTTGTTTGGATGTGATTGATTCCGGTAGATTTATCTTATTGATTGTCCATTAGTGCGATATTGTCTTTTAAGATATATTGTCGTTTCTTGATAATCTTTAAGATCAGTCATGTGTGCATGAACCGAAATCAATGATTAATTCGTAGCAATTATATAAGAGTTGTAAATGTGCTTGATTGAATATATTCTGATTGCTTGTTTGGGAGTTGAAACTTGCAATCGAGATAAAATCGATTGAATCAAGAGTGGAAATAAGGAACGAACCTAAGGAGGATTCCTGGAACCTTGTTATTTCTCATTTATATTTCATTTACAATTACGCAATTTTTCTTACATTATTTCACCATCAAAACTCTAAAAAATATTTAGTTTAGCTTTTATCGTTCTTTTAAGGTTCACACATTTTCCTTTGTACTTAACTTGTTTCCGTGTGGAAATCGACACCCCAAAGTTGTACTACAACTATCGTGTTATACTTTGGGCGTAATCAAATTTTGGCGCCGTTGCTGGGGAAACGCGCTTAAGTATAAGGAAACTTGTCAACTTTGAGTGTGACGGTAAAAAAAAAATCGTAAATATTTTTCTTTTCAACAGTTTGTAAATACGATAATATCATTCCTTTACTTTTGTTTTGATTTTCTAATTTTCTTTTATTATTCTGTTTTTATTTATCTGTTTATTATTTTATTCTGTTTTTATTTATCTTTTTATTATTCTGTTTTATTTATTATATTATTCTGTTTTATTTATCTGTTTATTATTTTGTTTTATTTATTTGTTCATTATTCTGTTTTATTTATTTGTTTATTATTCTGTTATATTTATTTGTTCATTATTCTGTTTTATTTATTTGTTTCCCCCTCTAAATTAATTGGTGCATGCTTAGACCAAGAGATTCGCGAGGTAGATTCATTAAAGGACCCGAATTAGAGTTACCCTCTCTTTCCACCTTCATTGGTGAAACCTCACCTAGATCAAACCATAGTGCACCCCCATTAGAAAATTTAGAGGATTTTGTTAACATGACTGAAAATCCAAATGAGAATGGTGCTAGGACTCTTAAAGATTACCTACATCCTAGTCGGACAACCACACCATCGTGCATTATGTTTCCAGCCAATACCCGTCATCAAGATTTTAAAACAGGGATAATACAACTTCTCCCTACTTTTCATGGCATGGAAAACGAGAACCCCTATGTGCACATTAGAGAATTTGAGGAAGTAGTTGCGACGTTCCATAGTCATGATGCAACTGATGATATCGTGAGACTCAAGTTTTTTCCTTTCTCCTTAAAGGATAAAGCTAAGAGTTGGTTATACTTGCTGAGACCACGATCAATTGGGTCATGGAATGAGATGACCCAAGTCTTTTTTAACAAATTCTTCCCTCAACATAAGACTAACGCTTTGAAAAGACAAATCTCCACCTTTGCACAAAAGGAAAACAAGACTTTGTATTAGTCTTGGGAGAAATTTAAAGAGCTGTTAAGTATGTGTCCATATCATGGGTACGAAAATTGGCGTTTAGTGAGCTATTTCTATGAGGGTCTTACCTATAGAGAACGCCAATTTGTCAAGATGATGTGTAATGGAGAGTTTCTGCAAAAAGACCCTGGTGAGGCTATTGAGTACCTTAATGAGCTTGCTGAGAAAGCTCACACATGGACTGGACCTAGTGCTACTGAGAGCACAAATAGGTCATGACCTAGTGGTGGAGGAATCTACCATCTTAGGGAAGAAGATAACCTCAAGGCCAAGGTTGAAATGCTTACTAGGGAGTTGGAGGCATTAAAAACGAAAAAACCAACACACATTGTTAATCAGGCCGAACCATTAGAATCATGTTTTGTGTGTGGCGGAGTTGATCATCCCACGCAAGATTGTCCCACATTTGTTGACATGAGAGGGCTGTACGAGGAATAATGCAATACCTTAGGCATGTACAAGAAGCCCTCAACACCCTTCTCTAACAATTATAATCCAGGGTGGCGAAATCACCCTAACTTCAGTTGGAAATCTGAAAATCAGCAGCATGTGCAGCCCCCTAGATCGTACACAGCACCTTATCATGCACCCTCATCCTCTAGGAACTCTTTAGAAGACTCTTTACATACTTTTATAGAAGCACAAGGCAAGACAAACCAAAAGTGTGAGGCATTAATTACACAGTTAGTTAAGGAAAACAAAGAAATAAGGAGCCAAGTGTCTAAATTAATAAGCTCCTTGAGTGTCACTGAGCGAGGTAAGTTCCCTGCCCAAGCTCAGTTCATACCTCACGGTCAACATATGGCACAAGAAAATGTGAAAGATATAAATTCTATTGTGACCCGAAGTGGTAAGTCACTACACATTCCACTAGAGAATAAACCTGAGAATGTGAAGGGTCAAATCAGTAGTGAAACCGAGTTGCCTACAGACCCTGAAGTGACCAAAAGTCCTGTTAAGGCCCCATTCCCCCAAGCCTTAAAATCCAACAAGAAAAATCTAGAAATGAATGATGAAATCCTTGAGAACTTAAGGCAAGTGAAACTTAATCTCCCCCTTTTGCATTTGATTAAACAAGTCCCCACCTATGCAAAAGTTCTCAAAGATTTATGCATAATTAAGAGGAAATATCATGTCAAGAAAATAGCTTTCCTAACTGAGCAAGTTAGTGCACTAATTGAGCAAAGAATTCCCCCGAAATACAAAGATCTGGGCTGTCCTACCATTGCTTGCAGCATTGGAAATCATGAGGTTGGACAAGCCTTACTAGATCTAGGAGCTAGTGTAAACCTGATACCATTTTCCATTTACTTACAGTTGGGGTTAGGAGAAATCAAACCAACCGGCATGGTATTACAATTGGCTGATCGCTCAATCAAAGTATCCCGAGGTGTGGTTGAGGATGTTTTGATTCAAATTGATAAATTTTATTATCCTGTTGATTTCTTAATTCTTGATACAACTTCTGCTGTAGACACTAACTCTAAAATCTCTTTGATTTTGGGTAGACTTTTTCTTGCTACTGCAAATGCTCTAATAAATTGTAGGAATGGTCTCATGAAGCTGTCCTTTGGCAACATGACCCTTGAAGTAAATATTTTCAATGTTGCAAAATAGCCCGAAGATGAGGATGAAAACTACCAGCTTTACATGATCGAGTCACTCGTCAATGAGGGAGTTTTCTTAACTCATGATTATGG
The DNA here is from genome assembly GCA_023935145.1 of Bretschneidera sinensis. Lineage (NCBI taxonomy): Eukaryota > Viridiplantae > Streptophyta > Magnoliopsida > Brassicales > Akaniaceae > Bretschneidera > Bretschneidera sinensis. The sequence goes on from CM043703.1 coordinate 96,503,152, forward strand.
CCCTCTTGAAAATTTTCTTGTTAATTCTGAGATAGATTTATTTGATGATAAAACTGATATAATTGATATATGTGTTGTTTTTGATAAATCTCAGGATTATGGAAATCGGACATGGCAACCAAGGTTTGAGGAGCTGCCCAAAAGAAGCAAGACTCAAGTCCCCTCAAGTGTGGAAGCACCTAAAGTCGAATTAAAGCCACTACCTAAGGGTTTAAAACATGTCTTTCTCGGTCCAGGTGATACCTTTCCTGTTATTATTTCTTCTGAATTATCTGAGACCCAAGGTAAGAGATTAATTCAAACTTTAAATGAACACAAATCAGCCTTGGGATGGAGCATGGCTGATTTAAAGGGAATTAGTCCCCTGATATGCTCCCATAAAATAAATTTGGATGAAGGAACCAGTCCTCGTAGAGACCCTCAACGTAGGCTTAAACCCACTATGAAAGAAGTAGTGAAAAATGAAGTACTGAAACTATTAGATGCGGGTATTATATATCCCATAGCTGATAGTAAGTGGGTAAGCCCTACGCAAGTCGTCCCGAAAAAGTCCGGAGTCACTGTGATAAAAAATGACCTAGGAGAGTTAGTCCCTACCAAACTTATAAACGGGTGGCGTGTGTGCATTGATTACAGAAAATTAAATGCTGCCACCAAGAAAGACCACTTCCCGTTCCCTTTTATTGATCAAATTCTTGAGCGTGTAGCTAGTCATCCCTTCTACTGTTTTCTAGATGGTTATTCTGGTTATTATCAAATAGAAATTGCATTAGAAGACCAAGAAAAGACCACCTTTACTTGTCCCTTTGGCACCTATGCTTTTCGTAGAATGCCATTCGGATTATGTAACACCCCTGCTACTTTTCAACGCTGCATGATGAGCATTTTTAGTGACATGGTTGAAAATTGCATGGAGGTTTTTATGGATGACCTAACTGTTTTTGAATCTTCATTTGAAACATGCTTAATGAATTTAGAAAGAGTATTAATTTGCTGTGAGGAAAAAGAATTGGTTTTAAATTGGGAAAAGTGCCATTTCATGGTACCATCCGGTATTGTCTTAGGGCATATTGTCTCTTCTAAAGGAATAGAGGTTGATCAATCTAAGATTGAGTTAATCTCTAAATTGCCTACCCTTAAGACAATAAAGGATGTGAGATCTTTCCTTGGTCATGCAGGTTTTTATAGGAGGTTCATACAAAATTTTTCAAAAATATCTAGACCACTATGTACCCTCCTAGTTAAAGATACCCCCTTTGAGTGGAGTCAAGCTTGTCAAGAGGCCTTTAAAACGTTGATTGGTAATCTTACTTCCGCACCTATAATGCAGTCGCCAGATTGGACTTTACCTTTTGAAATTATGTGCGATGCTAGTGACTACGCTGTAGGTGCTGTTCTTGGACAGCAAAGGGAAGGTAAACCTTTTGTCACTTACTATGCTAGTAAGACTTTAAATAATGCTCAAATGAATTACTCTACAACTGAAAAAGAGTTGCTAGCTGTAGTATTTGCTTTAGATAAATTTTGTGCTCCTCTAATTGGTTCTTCTATCCTTATTTTTACAGATCATGCAGCCCTCAAGTATCTTCTTACGAAGAAGGATGCTAAGGCACCACTAATCCGATGGATCCTCCTCTTACAAGAATTTGATATCACCATCAAGGATAAAAAAGGAGTGGAGAACGTAGTTGCTGACCATTTATCCAGACTCACTTTTGAGGACACTTATGATGACATTCCAATCAAAAATAATTTTCCCGACGAGCAATTACTCTCCATTACTTCTCTACCATGGTTTGCTCACATCGTAAATTATTTGGCTACAGGTGAGATACCTAGGGATTGGAGTGCTCAAGATAAGAGGAAATTCTTATATGAGGTACATAATTTTTATTAGGATGACCCCTATCTTTTCAAGTACTGCCCTGACCAAATTCTAAGGCGTTGCATCCCTAATGAAGAAATTTCGAGTGTCTTAGAATTTTGTCACTCCCAAGCTTGTGGAGGCCACTTTTCGATGAAAAAAACTGCTGCAAAAATTTCGCAGTGTGGATTTTATTGGCCTACTTTGTTTAAAGATACAAACACCTATTGTCGCTCTTGTGAAAGATGTCAAAAGTTAGGAGCTGTGTCTCACCAAAATATGATGCCCCTGAACCCTATTTTAGTGATTGAAATCTTTGATTGTTGGGGCATCGATTTCATGGGACCCTTCCCTCCTTCCTTCGGGTACCAGTATATCATTGTAGCAATAGATTATGTATCCAAGTGGGTAGAGGCAGTAGCTTGTCGAAACAATGATAATGGAACGGTGATTAAATTCCTTAAAGAAAAGGTGTTATCTCGATTTGGTACACCACGTGCTATAATTAGTGATCGATGTACATATTTTTGCAACCGTTCCTTTGAAGCTTTAATGAAAAAATTTGGGGTATTACATAAAATCTCTACTGCCTATCATCCTCAGACTAGTGGACAAGTAGAGCTTGCTAATAGGGAGATTAAACAAATTTTAGAAAAAACGGTTAACCCCTATCGCAAAGATTGGTCTTTGAGACTAACTGATGCACTTTAGGCTTACCGTACAGCCTTTAAAACTCCCTTAGGTATGTCGCCCTATCGATTTTTTTTTGGAAAGCCTTGCCACTTACCCGTGGAGCTCGAGCATCGAGCTTATTAGGCCATCAAATCTTCTAATTTTGAAATGGGCAAAGTGGGTAAACTTTGAAAATATCAGCTGACCGAGTTAGAAGAATTAAGAAACGATGCTTATGAAAATTCTAGAATCTATAAGGCTAAGATGAAAGTATTCCATGATAAAAACATTTTGAGGAAAACATTTAAACCCAATGATCGGGTATTCTTATACGACTCTAGACTTCATAAGCATCTTGGAAAACTTCGGTCAAGATAGACAGGCCTTTTTATAGTAAAAAATGTTTTTGAAAATGGGCCGGTAGAAATTGAGGATACTAGAGATGGTTGGGTCTTTAAAGTAAACGGTCAACCCCTTTAAGATCTTAATTGATAGACATTATCCGGAGATGGAAGACATTCCACTTATGGATCCGGTCTATTCACCTTGACCACACAATAAAGGTACGTTATTCCTTTTAATTTTTGTTCTGTTTTTAGTTAGTTTTCATTCAATCTTAATTGTTAGCTTTTAGTTTAGTTCAAATTTCAAAAAAAAAAATTAATATTTCATTGCTAAGTCTTTATTAACTTAGAATTTTGGTTGTGTTAAGTCTATTTTAATTTCTAGTTTCAAGTTGATTTCAGCGAAAAGAACGGTATGCAGTTCAATTGGTGGTGCGTAATTTTCAGCTTCTGTGCATTTTTTGCCACACAGGGAGTTTCCTTTCCTTTTTCTTTTACATTGAGGTCAATGCAATGTTTAGGATGGGGGTGGAGGAAACATATTTCTTTTCTTTTTTTTCATTGAACTGCTTGGTGTCACTTTCTTTCTTTTCGTTGTTCGGATAAAAAAAAACGTATGTTTGTTTTTAGCATGCTTTGTGTTAGCCTTGGAGTTAATTCACATGTCAATGATATGAGCTTAATCGCGATAGCATATAGCATTTAGAAGAAGTTAAATCTTGCTTCGCTTTGAGAATAAATTAATTGTCAATTTTTCTTTGGTTTGAGACTCTGGTTTGTGGTAAGATTGCATGATTAGTCTAAAGCATTTGGAAAAGTTTTATGCGCGGTTGTTTTGTGAATACTTTTACAGTCTCTACATGCTCTAGAACTTATTTGATAATCACTTGAGCTGAAAATCATAGAATGCACACTACTTAGGATACGATGTAGGCCATTTTTGGACTGTTTGAGCCTTTTTAGACTTACCCTTGCTATATTTATCGCTACTCACCTATTTGAGCCTTTTTCTTGAAAAGAAAAATTGAGCCTTGTTTCTTTCAATAAACTGTTTACTTACCTTTATGAGCCTAAAAATATTTTATCCTTACCTCTCTTTTAAAAGAATTTAGTTATACACATATTATGAGAAGCACTTAAAAAGAGTAAGGGTGGAAATATGAGAAAATATTACTACCATAACCCAAGTACATTAAAAGAGATAAGTTGGGGGTTGTGAAAAAGAAAACAAAAGAATGAAAGAGGAGGTGAATGGTCTTATGCCAAAATAAAAAATAAAAGAGAAAAAATGAATTATGGCAAAGAAAGAAGAAAAAAAAATGGTGATTTCTTGCGAGAAATGCTCGAAAAATGGTTGAAAGAGTTGGGTGTTGAAGTAAGGTTATCTTGTGCTTAAAGTGGTTGTGTTTAACTTAAGAGACTTATTCTTTTATTTGTTTAAAATTTCCTATTCTTTCTTGACCTTTACCCTAGCCTAACGTTGCAAGCTTATTAAAGACCTATTGATCCGATGAAGTGTGATTTTTCTACATAGTGGAGAGTGATTTGAAAAGTGAGCATATGGAGCTTGATTTGTGATCGATGTCACGCAAATTAATATTTTTTTAGAGGCCAAGAATTGTATTCATGCTATATTGTGCATAAAATCATCCGGGTGTTCAGACTAATGTATTGTGGTAAGATGGATGGTAAGAGTCGATAACGATTTTAAGGTTGACATTTGGATTATTCTTGGACCTGAGTGATATTTAATGATTCTATGTGCTATATGTTATGCATTATTTTTGAGATAGATTTTTGAATCACTCTTGGTTAACGTCAGCATTGCTGTATTTTGTTTTGATTTCTAAATAAAGAATTCATTTCATGCCTTTCGCTTGAATTGCTAGGGACTAGCAATAAGCTAGTTGGGGGTTGTGATGAGAGTCATAAAATGCATCTAAACAATATTTAATTGTTAACATTTTAGGGTTGATCTCGGTCGTAATCGCACTTTTACATGTTGATAACTCTAAAGTGATATTCATAAATCATTGACTTAATTCGATGCATTTTCAGGTGCTTTGAGTACAAAAGAGATAATAAAGCGATCCATGTTTAAAGCACCAAAAGATCTTGGGTGTCAGTGCTCCTTTTTGTCCAAGGTTTAGACGTGTCCAAACATGATTCAAAGATGGTTAAAGTCTAAACCAAGGCTGGATTAATAAAGTACAGTAAGTTAAAAGACTGCACACAAGTGTGTGCATCATTTTGGAGCAAGATAAGGGTAGGCACACTAGTGTGTGCACTTCTACATACAAGCTGAAGGAGTTTCACTGAATTGCCAGAATTTCCCGTACAGTTCAATCATCTTTGCAGATTAAACTGTATTGATGTAGGAAGAACCAGGAGATGAGCCATATATTCTTAGAAAGATCCGGAAGTCTATTGTTTGGAGAATTTTACGGTTCGTAAAAAGGATTTTTCTAGAGAAAGTTATGGCAGTTTTAGTGGAAACAGTTCAGGCCAGCACAGCAGGCCCAGGCGCACAGCACGGCCCACTCGCCTCTTGACCGGATTAGGGCGAGCAAATGACATTCTCCAAGACTAAAACACCCCCTCATGCTCTATAAATATATCTTTATGGAGTGTGCAGCTGGGCATTGAAGAGAGAAAGCAAGGAAGAGAGAAAAAAAGAGAGGATTCAAGGGATCCAAATCCAGTATTCTTCCATTTTATTTCTAAGTTTTCTTTGGTTGCAAATCAAGGGGAGAACATCCATATTGTTCATCCACCTTGAACTCCATGGCCAAATCAAGGGGAGAGCATCCTTATTGTTCTTCCACCTTGATTTCCATGGCCAACTAATCATTTTACAAGGGAAAGGGATGAATCTTTAGGGATTTCTTGTTCTTTATTTCCTAATCTTGATTCAGTTGTACGGATTTATTGTTAAATATTGTTTATGAATTATTCATTGATTAAATAAGAATATTTGAGTTCATGTGATAGATGTGCTTTTTATTCTTCTTCTTTTAGACTCTCTTAATCCGGTGATTACGTCCTTCTCCTCCATTGAGGTTGTTTGGATGTGATTGATTCCGATAGATTTATCTTATTGATTGTCCATTACTGCGATATTGTCTTTTAAGATATATTGTCGTCTCTTGATAATCTTTAAGATCGGTCATGTTTGCATGAACCGAAATCAATGATTAATTCGTAGCAATTATATAAGAGCTATAAATGTGCTTGATTGAATATATTCTGATTGCTTGTTTGGGAGTTGAAACTTGCAATCGAGATAAAATCAATTGAATCAAGAGTGGAAATAGGGAACAAACCTAAGGAGGATTCCCGGAACCTTGTTATTTCTCATTTGTATTTCATTTACAATTACGCAATTTTTCTTATGTTATTTCACCATAAAAACTCTAAAAAATATTTAGTTTAGCTTTTATCGTTCTTTTAAGGTTCACATATTTTCCTTTGTACTTAACTTGTTTCACTGTGGAAATCAACACCCCAAAGTTGTACTACAACTACGGTGTTATACTTTGGGCGTAATCAGGTATCGTGTGAAGCCTTACTTGGAAGAAGTCCATGAGAAGGGGGTTGTTGAGTGCATTGAGGTGCACGATCCTGAATAAGTTCAACCAAAGTCTTGCTAAGACGTTAAAGAAAGCACTTAGTGGGAGGCAACCCGCCCATTTGATAGAGTATGGTTTTTTGTTCTTTCATTTTCATTGTTCCTTTCTAAATGTTTTTCTAAACGTGTGTTTGATTTCATACATTGAGGACAATGTTTAGTTTAGGTTTGGGGGTACAATTAGAACTTGTTGAGACAAAAAATTTTATGCTACAATTTGTTTTATGGTTAGTAATTAAGTATTTTATGCACGTTGAGTTTAGTTTCTTTAACACTAACAAGTTGTTGTGAGGATTGATGCATACTCATATTCTATAGACTGTGCTCTTGATGTTGATACTAATATGAACCTAGATCTAATGATTGAGAATCAAATAGTGGAGACTACCTAGTGAGTTATTTGAGCCATAAGCGTTTTATTCTGAGAGTTAGTTTCTTGGTACTCTTAAACACTCTTCGTTATGACCTTAATTGTCGGATGATCTCTATAGGTTTTGCATTGAATGTTATGATTATATAACTCACTTGAAATATTATGTTATGTATTCTCATTATTTTAGTTGAATGACTTGAGTAAGAAGTCTGAGTATGTGTCTATCGTTACACACCCTAGTTGCCACTGTATCTGTAGAAAAATCCAAATTCCTATTTCTCAAAATATATATATATATATATATATATATATATATATATATATATATATATATATATATATATGAGAAACATGTCAAAAATGGATTTGGTTAGACAAGAAAGAAGACTTGAGATATTTCAAGGGTATTGAAGTCGCTCTTATAAAGAGTTGAAAAGAAAGAGCTTTGGTGTAAATCAGGTTCGACCAACCATGCTCATCTATAGAGAGGTTTATACTCAACATGTTTTATTTGAGGTGTTTGACTAGGATATGATATAGGCGATGTGATAGCTTTGTAATCTTAACATTTGATTCCTTTCATGTGATCTATTTTGCGAACATAATAGTGTTCTATCCATATTCATATGCGAATTTATATTTTAAATTTATTGTTTACATAACTTCTATTCGCATATGCTTGATGAGTGTTTGAAACCTAGGTTCTGTGTGCTTAATGAGTGAATCTTGTGAGGCCTAGAGTCGAAGTGAATTCAGATTCTTGACGTTAGGTTTGGGGGTAATTGACGTGAGGTGTTTTGAGCATTGGAATATGGATGTGTGATGTGTACTTGATTTGAGCAATGAATTGTGAAGCGTTGAGACTGTGAACATAATTGTGCATAAGATATCTAGATATAAGTCATAACAAGAATTAAGGCATGAGGGTTTTGCTAATTTAAGTTTTTAGTTTTGCTTTGTTTATGTTTTCTTTTGGTTTTGCTTGAGGACTAGCAAAATCTAGGTTTTGGGGTATTTTATGAACAAATATTTGTCCTAGTATTTTGTATGTTTTTCAAGTATTTATTTATATGTTTAGCTTAGGAATTTGTTACTTTAAGTCATTTTTGCGGATTAAACTGTATTGATTCAGGAAGAACCAGGAGATGAACCATATATGCTTGCAAAGATCCGGATGTCTATTTTCTGGAGAATTTTACGGCTTGTAAAAATAATTTTTCTAGAGAAAGTTATGGCAGTTTTAGTAGACAAAAGTCAGGCTGTGCGTGATTTCAACATGGCAGAAATGATTTTTACGGATTAAACTGTATTGATTCAGGAAGAACCAGGAGATGATCCATGTATACTTGGAAAGATCCTAATGTATATTTTCTGGAGAATTTTATGGATCATAAATATGATTTTTCTAGAGAAAGTTAAGGTAGTTTTAGCAGAACCGGGCCTGGACAGCAGCAAAAGCACATGGCCCGAACAGAAACCCTAGGGTGACTTTTCTGTCTACAAAGTCGTTTCCATACAGTTATATATAGGAATTTTAGACTTAGAGAAGGGTGGAGACAATGGCGGTTTTTGGAGAGATATTATCAAGAGGAGTTTTGGGAGATTGAAGGAGGAGACGGTTTTTTTCATCAAGACGGCTTATCAAGAGATTGAAGACAACGATCAATTGCTTCAAGACTTTGAGGATTCATCTTGTAATTCAAGGAAGAAGTTCTATCTTTGCTCCTTTTGTCCTTCAATATGCTTGTAACCCTAGTATTTGAATTATGTGATTGGGATTTAAACATGAGCAGCTGAACGCATTGTTGGACGTTTGACTTAGCTGCCTTGATTATTTTGGATATTTTGGTGGATTTAGTTTCATGAAATTTTTTAGATTATTTCTTATTCAATATTTTTCATACATTTGATTATTGCTTGTGGATTGGCCATCTATTATTGATAGTCAAGGTTAATATTTGAGATTAGGTTGAGGATAAATAATCTAGACCTAATTAAGCTTTCTTGAATAGGAATTTAAATCAGGATTCAAATCAAATTGTGATTTAGGGGGTTGCATTTTCCTTATACTTAATTTAACTAATTAATTGATGAACACGATCTATGAGATTTAATTAATTAGTTATAAATTGAGAATAAACATGATCAATGACATTCTCTAGTCTTAGCGGAAATACTAATAGTCTTGGATGCTGATTAATTCTTTATATTCACCAAATGTTCCAATTCATGATTGGACAACAAGCTAAACTCCAAATTGTTCTCCTTGATTATACTAATCTCTTCATAATTCGTTTTGTTTAATTTACTTAATTGTTTTTATTTCAATTTTCTCTTCACCAATCTTTTAATTAGAGTGTTTGGGATTTAATTTCAGAGTTTGTTTTAGTAATTTAAATAAAGTAATTTAGGATTTAAACCACTGCAATTTCTTGAGAGATCAACCTCGAGAGTAAACTCATCACAATACTATTTGTGATTCGTGCACTTGCGAGCATTTAAAATTTGCACATCAGGCGCGTAGAGTTTTTTTGAAGAAATCCACAAACGGAATGATGAAACTTTTATTGATGAAGTATCAAGACAATTTCTGATAAGTTCAAAATTTTAAAGTGATATCGTTATTGGGCCTGTTGGTATTGTTTACATATCCGCAAATAAGTTATATGGGGAAGAACTACCATGTTTTATCTATACATATAACTTATTGGTGCTCTATTTATACTCTACCTCACCTTATTTATGGCATTATAAATCTCTCTATTTATTTATTAATCCTATTAGACTTCGCACTGTAAGCACATAGTAAGAGAAGTTCTGCACAACCAATGTCAGGTTGCAGCCAAATTTATATTAAGCTTTCAAATACTGCCTCTATTTATTTATTGATAACAATTTTTATATTTGTTTAGTTAATGAGTTTGATGTCTTTAGGATGTCACAATTTTTCTTTTGATGTGGAGCACAGATTGGGGCACTAGAGAGGTCTAAAAGGAAAAGAAAATGAGGCTAGAATTGTAATAGATGTAAATGAATTCCCGCCTTTCAAGGTTAGGATAAATCCAATTTCCTATTCGGCTCGTTATCTCTTATGTGAGAATTTCATTATTACTATTACTATATATTCAAGGAAAAAAGTTCATTTCACTTTATAAAATAGTTGAGAGCCCAAAATAAGTCTAGTTTCATTGTCAAGTCATTATTTGCACGTGAAAATCTTTTTAGGTCAAAAGAAATAAAAGCTTAAAACTCTTGAATGCTTTTTGTATGCAAGCTACAGCTTAACATTGACAGTCAAATTTTTACTAGGCATATTAGAAATATACACTTTTAATGTAACTTTGATTTCTAATCTAAGCTGAAATAAAACCTTTATAGTTTCTCATTTGATTTCAATTAATTCTTCTTTTTGTTCTTACAATAGTTTGCTAGGATCTTTTGCTGGTGAATGACCTTTCAATTTTCTGTCAGTAGTAAAAATTGGAAACATAGCTTTACAAATGGAAATGCTTTTGTTAGTTGGCTTGGTGAATGACTAAACACAAAGCTGCTCCTTAGTTTTGTGAGTATAAAAACTTGGGAACTAGTGTATATGCTCAGAATGCTGCTGTACTACCATTTGTTAGATTTATTAGTGGCTACCAATTTTATATATGGTTTCTTAGATTTAATGGATCAATAATAGGATTTATTTTTTTATTTATTAATTATAGGAGACTTCTTTAGCCCAAGTGGCCGAATGTGTTGCCGCTTCAGTATTTTCTAATGCTAGTAATACTTTGCAAATACAAAATGAAGTTTTTACCGAACTTATGGGTGAAGAAAGTTCAGGACATGTCAGAGGCTAGGGGTTTGGAGTTAATCCCACTGATGTGTTTTGGTTTTCTACTCAAATTAAGAATGTTGTGGGATACAATGATGCCTATGCTGATGAGATTCATACCTTGAAAGAACATATAAAAGAAATCGATGCAAAGTATGATGATCAAATGAGCAATATACAGTCTCAAAGGGATCAACTCAAGTCTTTGATGCAGGTGATTATTTGATTTCTGCAATGACAATTAACAGATTGATTGAGACTTAATTTAAATTATTTGGTTGTATTTGAATTTATATGGTTAATTAATATATTATGAAATTTTTTTGAGTTATGATCAAATTGATATTTAATTAGTATAATGATATTTAATTTTCCATGGATTTGATGATATACATTAGAAAAACAATGGTTAATTTAATGTTATACAAGAACAGAGAAGTGTGTGTGTGTGTGTAGCATGGGTTCAAAAAATAATGCCAACACATAGTCGCGCTTAAAGTGTCAAAATTTCACTTCACATATAGCAATGCTTCTAAGAGCCGTTATTTGTCGGCGCTTTTAAGAGCTGTTATATTTCAGCACTTATAAGTACCATTAAATATTGGCGCTTATAAGTGTCGTTATATTTCGACACTTTGAAGTGTCACAAAAATTAATTACTGCATTTGTAAGCGCCAATATATGAATAATGTACTCTCGAGCACTGAAATTTCAAATAGATGCATTTTAAAGTGTTGAAATATGCATTTAAATGCACCGAGGAGTGAAATATTTCTTGCAGTGATTGTGTATATTGGAAATTTGGTTGTCCCTTGGATTTATATAGTTCTAATCATGCCACACCATATATGTTGCACCCATATTCATGTGTATACCATTATCAAGATGATTTTTTTTATAAACAATCTTTTATTTTTGGTGTCTTTATAAACAATCTTTCATTGTCTTCACTTTTTAATGTGGATTGATTAAACATAACTATCCCCAAATGCTTTATATTTTAAAAAATTCCAACAGATGGTACTTTGAAATTGTTTTTAGAATATGTTTTTGTGATTAGGTGACTATCATAGCTATATATGGTACGAATAACCTTAAGCAATTGTCAATATTGTTGCTTAAGATGTTTAATAATATATTGTCTTTTCTACTTAATCAAAATGCTCCCAATAACTTGAACATTAAATGCAGTACTAATCCTCAAGAAAAAATTAATAATTTTACTTCTTTATGATGATATAATTTAATGATCTTACAAAAGTGAATATATTTATAAAATTTAATCAAATTAGCAGCAAAAGCATCTCTTATTTCTCTAATTTTGTTTTGGAAATTTTTCTCTCAATGACATTGATTTCAATGTCATTGTTAGAAACCATGAATTAGTTTTGACCCCAAAAAAAATTTAAGATAAGGAATTCTTCCAAAAGAAACTTTTGTTATATTGATTCTTATGCAGGCCAGTACAAACTAATTCACCAATACTAGTAGCATGCCACAAATCATTCTCACGCACTCCCTTTTTTTTATGTGTGTTTGTGTCTAGGGAAGAATTTATTTCAACTAAACTTTGAATTGATCAATAATCTTAAAGATTTGTAAACATAAAAAATTCAAAATAAAAACATTAAAAATAATCTTAAAGGTTTAATATTTTTACTAAACAAAATCTGAGTCAAGAGACCATGAGTCTTACAGGTGACGCTAGCCATAAGTAATAAATTCTTAGACTTAACCTCGCTCCGTCTTCTCTTGCACAAATGTTAGCAACCTATACAAGAGAATTTAACTAATCAGTGGGTTTAAACTAAAAGCTATGTTCTGTATCTTTAAAAATCCACAAATTACTTTTTTCTGTTTTATAGTTTACTTGATCATCACTTGACTACAATATCAGGTTATAAGTTTAGCTATCTATCATCACTTGATATAACTAAACCAAATTTTTATGGTAATCAAAGATTAAATCATTCTTTGTGTTTTAGCTCAAAATTCTACATAGAAAGCAGAACAAATTGTTTTGACTTACTTCAGCAACATGTCATATTAAACTCGTTCAGTATCCTTCAAAAACCTGTGTCTGATCTTTGTGAGCATGGCTAGAACATCCTCCATATTTCCCCTATTCTCAGGTGACTCCGCAGAGCAATCCAAAGCCAGTCTCAATATTGATGTTATACAGTTCATTTTAGCAGCGAAATTCTTCTCCTCTTTCCTCAAAAAATTGGTATCCACAACATTAGTAATTGCATTTTCATGAGAAAATGACTCTTCCACCCAAGACTTTAAGCTCAGTTCCCCAGCAAACATATCATCTGTAGGCTTCCTTCTTGTGAAAGTCTCCATTAATAGAATTCCATAACTATATATGTCACCTTTCACTGAAACAATTCCCATTGATCCATACTCTACATTTAAATAAAATATCATCACTAAAATATATGCTATTGTTTCAAAATAAAACAAAAAAAAAAAAAAAATTGTTAGTGTTTGGATTTAGGGAATGGAGAAAAAAGAAAGGAAGGGGTACATGTACGTACTCATTAATTTTTAAATTTTATAAAGAAGTACACACACCCTTTCGTTTCCTTCCCTCCATTCCCCCTCAATAAAAACACACCCTTAATCAACTATCTAAAATTCATATGCATGTTCACACATAATAAGTGAGAAACATAAATGCATAAGACTATTGAAGTTTCACCTGGTGCCATATACCCAATAGTAGCAAGTGTGAATGTTTGCCTCGTAGATTCTCCTTCTCCTAAGAGTTTGGCAATGCCAAAATCACTCACATGTGCAACCATATCTTCATCGAGTAGCACGTTGCTTGGCTTTAAATCACAATGGACAATGGGTGTTAAATGACCGTGATGGAGATATTCCAGCGCAGATGCAACATCAATCAGTATGTTTAATCTCTGTAGGACATCTAAAAAACAATTGTGGGAATACAACCACTTTTCAAGACTCCCATTAGGCATGAGCTCAAGCACCAAGGCTTTAAAGTCATTGTTGCAGCAACTACTAATGATTTTCACAAGATTCCGATGGCGAATATTGCGCATTAAATCACTTTCAACTTCAAAACTTTCAACTGCTCCTTCTAATTCCAAATGGAAAACCTTTATCGCAACATTCATCCTATCTGAAAGCACCGCTTTATAAACAGAACCAAAACTTCCCCTACCCAGCAAGTTGCTTTCATTAAATCCTTCAGTTGCTCGTCGAAGCTCTAGATATGGAACTCTTCTCCATGTTGCGAGTGGTAACAAACTTTCTTGGTGTGGTTTTTCTGCATTCTGTTTACGACGTCTAACGAAGATGATAACAATGACCGTTACAAATATTATTGATGCAACTGGTGCTAGAATATATTTCAATACAAGTGAAGCAATTGTCTTTGATCTTTTTGTAGTGCATGACGGAACTTGTAGTCGGGATGAACCACACAAAGCATAGTTCCACAAAAATGATTGAGCGGAGAAGTTTTTAAAAGGTCCTCCAGTTGGAATTTCCCCTTCTAGCTTATTGAAAGACACATTAAAATGTTGGAGATGAGAGAGTGCCTCAATGGATTTGGGAATTACTCCTGAGAGGTTGTTATAAGAGAGATCCAAGAATTCCAAGCTTATCAAGTCACCGAGTGATTGAGGAATAGATCCTTGTAAGCCATTACTTGCTAATGAAAGATAAGTAAGATCTTCCAAGCCTTCGATGCTGTTTGGTATATTACCTGATAACCAATTCCTTGATAAATCAAGTTCGATCACAACCTTCAGATTTTCAATGTCCAATGGGAGACTACCACTTAAATAATTTGACGACAAGTTTACTTTCAAGATATGAGTTAGCCTCCAGAATGTGGATGGTATACCAGAACTTAATCGATTTGAGCTTAAGGATAGATATCTTAGTGGACCCAAATTAGATAAGCAGGCAGGCAAGAGTCCATGAAGCTCATTACCATCTAACACCAAGGCATACAAACTCTCTAAATGACAAAGATCAAGTGGGATGGATCCTTGTAATTTGTTTTGAGGAAGATACAATGCTTGGATATTTTGTAATCTTCCAATCGTTGTTGGAATAGATCCTGTCAATTCATTGTTATCAAGGCCTAAATCTATCAGGTTGCTTAGGTTACCAATTTGCACAGGAATATTGCCCTTAATTTTGCAGCTAATGGCATAAAAGTTTTGGAGAGATGCAGAGAGGTTTCCAATTGAAGTTGAAAGGATTCCACTCAGTGGATTATATGATACTTCAAGAACCCTTAAATATCTGCAATTTGCCAAAGAGGAGAGAAAGCTCCATTCAGAAGTAGAAGATTCTGCTGTCAAATTATTATGATGGAGGCTGAGTATCTGGAGGAGTCTTAAATTGCCAAGTGTATTGGGAATATGACCTGAAAGAAAATTTGAGCCCAACTCTAGGAATCTAAGTTTAGAGACATTAGAGACAGAGTCAGGGATTACTCCGGTAAGACTATTTGTCCATAGGTAAAGCTCCTCAAGGTTTGGAACCAAAGTATCTATGTTTGATGGAAGATGGCCTGAGAGTTGGTTGTTTTCTAGTTCAATGACTCTTATGGTTGAGATATTGAAGATACTAGATGGTATCATACCAGTTAAGTTGTTGAAAGAAATATGCAAATAGTCCAGATTTTGTAGGTTGCCAATCTCACCAGGTATTTCACCTGCAACAAGGACAAGGCGAACATTCTTGTTTGCATTACTTTTTTACAAGATCAAGTTGTTGAAAGAGATATGCAAAATAGTCCAGATTTCGAAGGATTGATCAATTTGATAACCAAAGAAAAAGGAGATGTGGAGTCATACCTTTTAAGTCATTAACACCCAGATATATATCCATGAGTCCGGTTAAATTTCCAATACTTCTTGGGATGTGTCCGACGAATCGATTAGAGGACAATGATAAAATTTGAAGCATTCCACATTTGCCTATGTGCGATGGAATATGGCCAGATATCTCATTCTGAGACAAATAAAGAACTTGAAGCATACGAAGATGAAGGCACAAATCATTTGGAAGGCTACCAGATAGGGTATTGTTTTGAAGATAAATTTCTGTTACAGAAGAAATGTTGAAGACTGCAGTTTGAATGGGACCTGCAAACACAGTTAAACGATACAGTAGTAGTTAAACCACAATGTAAATATGATAGACAAAAGGACATACAAATCTTCTAGCAGAAGACAGGTGGAATCGTACCTTGCAAGTTCATATCACTGAGATATACTTGGTTAAGCTTAGTTAAGTTGCCAATACTTCTTGGTACTTGTCCCGTGAACTTATTTTTCGCAAATGATAAAATTTGAAGCTCTCTGCATCTGCCTAGACTTGAAGGGAGATGGCCATATAACTCGTTTGAAGATAAAAGAAGTAATTCAAGTTTTGGAAGAGAATTGCACATATCATCAGGGAGGCTACCAGATAGCCTATTATGAGACAAACCAATGGTTTGAAGTGAGGAAAGATTAAAGATATTTGCAGGTATAGACCCAGAAAGCTGGTTCTCTACCATATGGAATATCTTTAGCTTGTGAAGATTTCCAATCTCATATGGAATGTTTCCTCCAATAAAATTGTACCTTAAGTCCAGGACCTCCAAGTTTGACATATTGAACAGAGTATCAGGGATGTTACCAGTGAAGCTGTTGTTTCTGAGACCCAAGTATTGAAGGTTAGGTAAGACCCTAAACCATGATGGTAAACCTCCATTTAGGTGATTGTAGCTGAAGTCGATGAGCTTCAGACGATGCAACTTACCCAATTCCTTTGGTAGATGATCGCCAAATTTATTTCCACTGAAATTAAGGGAGACTAAGAATGAGAGATTTCCAAGGTGTGGAGGAATGGTACCTCCAAGACCCATGTTAGGAAGATTCAAAGCAGTGACTCTTCCATGGCGAGCACTACAAGAGAGGCCGACCCAGTTGCACATGGAGCTGGATGCGGACCAATTGCCTGCCAAGATGCTGCGAGGATTGGAAGCGATGATGTGGGCTTTAAATTCAAGGAGACTGTACCGATCTGTTGTGGAGTTGGTTGCAGTCATAGCTAATTGAGTCATGAAACAATTTAGCAACAACAGTAACACAGAGCAGAAGCAAATAGTCTCCATGGAAATGGGATGTATGTCTAATGCTAAGCAGAGCAAAGTACTCAGAAAACAGAGGTGAGAATGTAAAACCAAAACAACGCATGCTATAGGGCAACGGGGTTCAATTTTATCTTCTACCTTCTAGTCAAGAATTTTTCAAAGTCAAGGCTTTCACACACAGTTTTTTAGGTTCTACATACCAATTGACAATTCAATTATTTAACAAAGGAAAATGGCTAAAGCAAACGACTGTCCTGAAACACTACTGTCTATAGAAAGGATAGCATAAAAGATAAGGACAAAGAAGTGAAACCAAGCTAAAATGGACCAGGTAAGTCCGTCCTGTCCTAAACATTGAAGTTTTGATCTATTAAATCAATCTTCTCTAATATTTCCTGAACCCAGCCTGATTGGTCAATATTAAGAATGGCAGATATATGGTAGCACAGCTTAATATTAATTGCAACTACTGCCACATTCACCTTCCTTATTATAATCAGAGGCTTTCATATAGTATTCTGTTTTTAACCTCAATGAGTATTCGTATATAATTCATTTTACAAAATTAAAATCAATAAATTATTTTCAGTATCACTTACTGGACATAAGAGCGCAATATATAACATATCATGCTTTGAGGCTTTCAACTGAAATTTTTGGATGAACATCTTCAACCTTCCTCATCCAAATAAATGAACAATCAAAGACTTGAATTACTAAGCTAATAAAGGAAGAGAACTTCACAGAATTTCCTGGTGGTTGTGTTTATACCAAAAATAATTTAATGTGATGGCATGTCCCGATTGGGCCATATGTAAAGGCAGTAACATGTAAGAGGAAATACGATTGGAAAGAAAAGATATGAGCATTAAATGAGATAAGACGACTCTAACCATCACAAAAGCCCGCTAAACAAGAACTTTAAAGGAGAAGTTCGAGAGGCAACATTGAGACAAAGGTCAGCTCGATGACTCGAGGCCACTAAGCTCTAGAGAATGTTATGTCAACCTTGAGTACACATAACTGCTAATCCGACTCTTCATGGATCGAGGATAAAACCAAATGTCATGTATTTAATTTGGCTAAGGTAAAATTGGTCACGATTAGATACAACTCATATAGTGGAGTAAAAGGTTTTGACATGTGGTATACTAGGAGTAATTAATCCAGATAATGTGGAGAAGTGGAAACGTGGGAGACTCTTTGGGGGAATCAATACAATTGTCCAGGCTTGAAGCATTATAAATAGCAGTGGAATAAATAATAAGAGACACAGACAATCATTCAATAATCATTGATCTATCTATCTGCATTTGCTTTCCAATCATTTACTTTCTAGTCAATAGGAGTAGCTATACTGTAGCCTTAACTGTAATTCCCCTTCTCCATCTCTGTTCTGTGTTTGTCTCGAAGCCAAGCTAGACTCACATTAAAGGCTCGGCATTCACTACATTCGACGTTTGTATATGGTATCTTGAGGTTTCAATCTTGTAAATTCATTATATCAGCATTTTTATTAGTTTCAATATCATTATATATATATATATATATATATATATATATTGATCTTTTTGTTACATTGCATTTGCTACTTATTCTGCTAGATTAAATTATAGTCTTTGAATTTATAATAGCACATCACATTAAAGTCATCTTAATTGAGGCATTATCGAACCCTTCTAAAAAAGTATTGTTCCAATCAAGCCCGTTTTAACCTTGATTGATGCATAAATTAAATCTTACACCAGCAAGATTTCTGGTGAGTACATTGGGAGTAAATATAGTATATGCCAGTCACTAGATCAATGACGAAAACTCCAACGAATCCGGAAGAAATTTCTACTCCTGATGTCTCTGCGAATCGCTTAGACAAATTGGATCAGGATATAGGATAATTACACTCTCAGATGGATATGTTGGTGGCTAACCAACGTCAAGCCATGGAGGAAATAGCCAGACAACTAGATGAGTAACTGAATTGCTGAGCTAATATCAGCAACAAATGGCTAAGATTATAGAGAAACTCAACATGTTGATGGATCAAAGACCACAACATGAAGATGTTTTCCTTAGAAACATCAATGACAAGAGAGGTTTTTTTAGCATGAAGTAGAATCTTCAAGGGCACTCCCTAGAAGAAATGATTCTGACGTGCCTATAGTCTATCCTTGAGTGTTACCTAATAGTAATACAAAAATTCTCACCAGAGATTTGAATGTTATATCGGTAAAAAATGCAGAGAGTGTTGCACCAATAGACCTCTAGATCGTTCATGTTCTACCTACTAGAGGACAACCATCAATTGGAGTCTAACAATCTATTGGAGTGCAAACACCACATAGGCCTATAGTTCAAGCACCACCCTATCCTCCCACAATGCTGAACCATATGAAATTTCCTAATATTCCTATTCAGCAGGGATAGGATCAAGCTAATATCAAGGTAGTTCAACCCAATCTGAGAGTAGTACGACCAATACAACCTAACATATAATTGGTGCAACCCATACCATTAGCACAGCCAAATATTTTGGGATAGGTTAGAGTTCAACCTCAACAAATACCACTTGAAAATTATGACGCATATCAAGTTCCACCAATTTTACTACCTCCTAACCTCGATGATCTTAGACGTATTAATCAACCTTATATCCCAAACCAAATACCACCTAAGTGGCTTGAGCAGTTTGAGCATCTATATAGGCATGGGATTCAAAGGGTACATAGGCATCTTTATATGAAACCTTACCCTGACTATATAAACCAGCAGTTTGAGTTTCTTCGAAACTAAAAAATCGTCAAATTTGTGACTTTCTCTGGAGATGATGAGAAACTAGCTCTAAACCATATCAGACAATTTACCATCCAATGTGGAGAGTATTCTAATCATGATTTCATGAAATTATGTTTTTTTCCTAATTCTTTGACAGGTCGGGCATTTTTGTGGTACATTAATCTCCCTTAGAACTCAGTTATGAATTTATAACTCAATTCACTCAAACGAGTGTAGGGGTTTTATGGATGACTTAGGCATGCTAAAATAACAATAGGATGAGTTTGCTGAATATTATCTTAATCGTTTCAAGTGGGTTAGAGCCAAGTGTAATATTGGTTTACCTGATGTCAAATATGTAAAGCTAGCCTAAGATAGACTGAGTTTTGAATTTCATAAGAAGTTCGAAGGAATTATCTTCCATGACTTGTTAGAGCTAACAGAAAGGGCTACTCTATATGAATATATACTGAAGGAAGAACAGAAAAAGAGGGCTTCATCTTATGGGACATATTATTATGATCCAAACATTGAAGTGGACATAGCTGAGTTTGTAGGTCGAGAGCTATTTATGCATGAAGCTTTGACTAAGAAACAAACTCAAACGTAAGAGTCCAATAGACCAACTGCCCCAGTGAGGTTATATTCCTTTGATATAAGTAAAGCAGATCAATTTTTTTATTTTTTATTGCAGGCTAATCAATTACGACTGGTAGGGCAACATAAGATGCCCTAGAGTGAAGAGCTTCAAGGCAAAAAAATTTGCAAATGGCATAGCCCATTTACTCATTCGACTAATAAATACATCGTAATTAGAAATCTTAATCAAGATAAGATATATCGAGGGATATTCAAATTCACCAAGAAAGAAACAGAAATAGTGCAAGTTGATACTAACCCATTCCCGGATTTGGTTAATGCTAACATGTTGATTTGAATGTTTCTCAATTATTATAAGAAAATAAAGAGTTTACTGATCCTCAATGTTTGTTTTCAGGAAAAAAATATGAGTACCTCACGAAAGAAAACTCAACAAGATATCTTGAAAGAATGGTATGAAGTCGGAGATACTAGACTTGGACTGCTAGGAGAGCCCTCAAGCAAGTTCGACTATTATATCACTTATTCAAAAGTGGCATATCGTGTGCTGTTCAAACAAATCAAACCCATGGGATGGGGAGATGAATTCGATGATCAACCAACAATGGTTGAAGATAAAAATTGATGTGACAGCAAAAACAACAGCTAGGATTCCCAACTTAATTTTCCTAGTGACCTTACCTAATGCTCAAAACATCTTATATGATGGCTGCCAAGACAAGGTGGCTGAGTTGTTCATAGAAAAGGTGAAGGTAAAAGACCAAGCAATGGTAAAAGAAAAGAAACCAGCTCGAGCAAATTGACCGTCAATATCCTTGAGATCAGTGTCAGCCTACGAATGGCTAGTGTTCGAGGTAAAAAGTGAGGATATTCGTTAAGAAAATATCAAGTTGCTTTGAGGGAAAGGATTTATTTCGATCAGGATAGGTTGACAAAGGGAAAAAGAAACGCAACTGGTGATAAAGAAACCAAAAACCTTTAAAGTACTGCTTACAAAGCCAGGGAAACTGTATCACCTTCATACCAACATGGAGGAGCATCTAAAGTGAAAATTTAAGTACGACTATAATCCAAATTTTTCGAACATAAGTCATACCTAGCAAAGAGGTAGGCTAAGCCAGTAGGCTGCCAAACAAACACAATACATAAAAGAGGAACAACTAGAAGCATCTCAAATAACTAGGGAACATAAGAGACTGGAGAGAATAGTTGATATTCCCAACTCAGGGGAAGAAGAAAAATTCACTCGAGCTCAAAAAGAATGAAGAAAGAAAGTAGTCACTAGCTCCGTAAACAAGAAGAAGTTCATAGTGACCTTTTCAGATGGAAGTGATGATGAAGAAGAAGTGTATGTACCAAGAACCCTTACATGGGATGGAGAGTTTATCCTAGCTCCAAAATGGGGATTTCACATAAACCACGCTATAGGGGAAGTCAAAAAGGAATGGCTAGAATCCATGGGCATCAATAGGACCATACACATTATGAATGTGGGGACAGCCAACCAACAAGGCCAGATATCAAGAACTCTATAGAGTTTAGAAAAAGAGCAAACTCTTGAAGAAGATTCTAATCATAACAGTGATAAAGAGGATTCCCTTGAGGATGAAGTGCATTCAAGTGTAGAAGACCAAGACAAAGATTCTAAAAAGAAAGATCCAGTGGAACCAACTATGGTAATCCTCTTACCATCCTCCTTTCGAGTGGTGCCTAAACAACTACTTGAAGTCAAGGAAATAGACATCAATGATATAGGAACTATCAAATATCAACCTCATGGGGTAGTATCGTTCCTATCAACATATTACCACACACCATGCTTCGTAAACTGAAGCAAATAAAAGAGGATTTGATCCTTTCTGAGGTTTTCGTTTGCAATTTCTCAATAAATATCATCAGAACACGGGGACTTATTCCTCTCAAATTATAGTTTGGGAGTTAAGTTATAGTAGCCGCATTTTTTGTAGTTGACTCGACTTTAAGCTACAAGTCCTTATTAAGGCAAGATTGGATTCATTCCAATTATTGTGTTCCATCATTGTTGCATCAAGCACTTTTCTTTTAGAATGAAAATAATCAGGTTGAAACTATGTATGCAGATGATAAGCCATTTATGACTTCTTCGAATAGCATCGAGGCAACATTTTACAAGAAAAATATTGGCTGAATAAAGATATTAGGAAGAGACAAACACAAGAAACCAACTGAGATAACCATGTCCAAGGAAGAGCTAGAGTAAGTGGCCTTCAAGCACGTTTGTAAGGAGCTATCCAGACCATATTTGATAGAGAAAAGGTCAAAGACACCCTTGATAGAATATAGAGTGAATGATGAATAGTCAATTCTGCAAAGACAAAAGGTAGGCCATAGCTTTGGACCAATCAAGGTTAGCCACATATGTGGTTGAACAGAAAGTGATAAACCAACATAACATCGAGAGTACAAAAAACCTCGATGAAATTGGACTAAAAAATCTTGAACCCTCCTTAGTCAGGCTTGAAGACTTGAAGGTAGAGCTGCAAGACCTCACAGAGGAAGTTGATTTATGTAATGGAGAAGAATCAAAACCAACCTTCATCGGCAAACTACTTCCTCAACAAGCAAAAGAGCAACTTACATCTCTTTTAAGACAGCATAAGGACTATTTTGCTTGGGACTACGATGAGATGCAAGGACTAAGTCAAAGTGTGGTAGAACATTGACTCCCCATCAGGAAAGGTTACAGACCATTCCAATAGATGCTTAGAAGGATTTTCGCGGAAGTCATCCTCAAAATCAAGAAAGAGATCGAGCGCATTCTAAAAGTTGGATTTATTTGAACAGCCAGGTATGTAGAATGGCTATCTAATATATTTACTGTAATAAAGAAAAATGGCCAATTAAAGGTATGTACTGACTTTAGGAATTTAAACAATGCCACTCCTAAAAACGAATATCCTGTACTAGTATTTGTCCTTTTAGTAGATAGTGTGGCTTGTAAATAAGTGTTCTCCTTGATGGATGGCTACTCAGGGTATAATCAATTTTTTATAGCTCCAGAAGATATACACAAAACTTCCTTCCATTGTCTTGGTAATCTAGGAACATTCGAGTGGGTAGTAATGTTCTGTAGATTGAAAAATGATGGGGCAACTTACGAGCATGCTATAACCCTAATTTTTCATGGCATGATTAGAAAATGTATAGAGGTTTATATTGATGATATAATGGGGAAATCACAAGACTTTGCAACGCATCTCAAAGCTCTTGAGAAAGATGTCAATGAATGAGGGTTTATCAGTTAAAATTAAATCCTTTAAAATGTGCATTCTATGTGAATACAAGGATATTCTTAGGATTTTTGGTGCACGGTCAAGGAATTGAAATCAACCAGAATATAACTAAAGCGATAATTCAAGCCAAACTCCCTACTAATAAGAAAAAACTTTGAAGGTTCTTGGGGCAGTTGAATTTTCTAAGAAGTTTTATTGCTAATATTGTAGCAAAAACCAAAGTATTCTCTCTCTTGCTGAAGCTTAAAGGAGAATAGACTTTTTATTTGGAAAGAGCATCATCAGAATGTTTTCGAGGAGATAAAAAAAAGTCTCTCGAATCCTCCAGTTTTGATTTTCCCTCAACAAAGAAGACCGTTGAAGCTCTATGTATCAGCTATAATAGATTCAATAGGAATTTTGCTAGCTCAAGACAATGAATGTAACTTGGAGAAAACTATTTTCTATTTAACTTGTGTGTTCAATTCAATAGAATGTAAATATTCTTCAATCAAAAGTTATGTTTAGCACTTTATTTTCCTATGATTAAATTACATAATTATCTTTTAAGCATTATGGTTCATGCGATTGCTCAAACTTACCTAGTATATGCTTTCACGACCCATACTTAATGACAGAATGGCTAAATGGAGTCTGGCCATTATTGAATTTGACTTAATTTATGTTCTTCACAAGGCTATTAAGGGACAAGCTTTAGCAGATTTCTTAGTTGATCATCCTAGCTTAGAATTAGAAACTGCAAAGGAAAACATATTTGTATGTTCAGCCCTAATGAAGTTAAATTTTTATAGGTCTAAAACAACAAAGGAGAATGGTAATGCGTTTCCATTCGATCTCCTGCTGGAACACAAACAGATTTAGCTTTTACTCTCTATGAGAACTATTCCAATAATTAAGGAGAGTATGAATCTTTAATTATTGGACTCAAAATACTTAAGGAAATGGGGGTAACTTACATAGAAATTGAAGGAGACTCATAGCTTGTTATCAAGAAATGAACATAAGAGTATAGGTGTATGAGTGCTATACTAGCACCACACTTAATAGCTAGCTGCACAACAATTGTGCAAAGAGTTTTGCATCATGTTCCTCAAGAGGCAAACTCGAGAGCAAATATGTTAGCTCAAAGGGCTACAAGGCAACGAGTCCCTAGTAATTGGAAAAATAAGTTAGCCAAGCTAAATCAGAGAATGATTTCCTTTATCACCGACAGGAAATGTGCAACAGATGTCTTTTCCATCCAAGTGTATCGCGATAATGATTGCAAAAAAGCAATAATAGCCTTCTTATGGAATCCAAATACAAAAGCAAGTAACTCATTAAAGTTTAAAGGTTAACATTATTTTCTCTAGGGAGAAAATGAAGAGATATACAAACGAGATGCTGAGATATTACTTTTGAAGTGCCTAGGAGCAAAGGAATCATTACAAGTCATGATTGAGGTACATGAAGGGATTTGCGATGCTCATCAACTAGGATTGAAAATGTGCTGGTTAATACGAAGGTATGGGTATTATTGGCCTTCAGTCTTAAAAGAGTGTCTAGAATATTCTAAAGCTTGTTAAGCATGTCAACGACATGGGAACATACCTCGATTCCCAACCAACCTCTTGCAGTTGGTAGTCAGACCATGGCCGTTTAGAGGATGGACTATTGATATAATTGGCAAAGTCTACACTGCTTCAAGTAAAGGACATGCATCTGGCTTAGTGGCCACAGATTATTTTACCAAATGGGTAGAAGCTAAGTCTTACATATAAATTGATGAAATTCAGTTCATCAAATTTGTCTTAGAGATGATAGTTCATCAATTTGGAATCCCATAATCTATAATTGTTGATAATGCATTAGTCTTCAATGGTTAAAGGGTTCGAGAATTCATGCAGGACTATGGAATTAAGTTTATTAATTCTAGTCCATATTATGCCCAAGCTAATGGTCAGGCTGAGTCAATAAGATTATTAAAAATAACCTAAAAAGGTAATAGAATGGAATCTTAGAAAATGGGATGATTTATTATCTTAAGTTTTATGGGCTTATCGAACATCAAGAAACAAGTACTGGGACTACCCCATTTACCTTAGTATTTGGTCATGATGCAGTTTTGCCTATGGAAATAATCATCAAGAAGTCATTGAGGGTAGGTAAGAAAAATGAATTAAGTGATATTGATTATCATGATGCTATGCTGGTTGAGCTTTATGATCTCGGGGAGGTCCAAGCCAGAATGTTAGTTAATATAATGCAGCAAAAATTAAATGTTAAAATGGCTTATAATCAAAGGGTTAAGGGAAAAGATTTCGCAGAAGGAGACTTAGTTTAGAAATTGATCTTACCACTTGGATCAAAAGATTGAGAGTTAGGTAAATGGTCTCCTAATTTGGAAAGTCCATTTTTAGTGGCAAAGGTTTTAAGTGGTAATGCATATAAACTTATGTTCATTCATTAAAATGAACATAAACTATCTGTCAACGGGAAATACTTTAAACCATACATAGAACTAAAAATGGAAACTAACTTTTATCGTATTAAATATTGAATTTGGTATATATCAAAATCGGAAGAAAACTTAATAACAAAAAAAATTTAAAACTTTACAATGGAAAGAGTCTGCTATAAACGTCCATTTCAAGCGAACGTAGTCTGCTGAATCTACCACACCATTATAAATTTTCAAAATGACATGATAAGCATATCTAACTTCTCCATGATGAGTAGATAGGCCTGAATAATCTTGCTTGAGGTTCTTCGCTTTCAGTGATAGCCCTTCCAGTTTGGCATTAACTTGCTCGAGTTACTGTTCGAGCTCGATCTTGTGAGCCTTGACTTGTTTCACCTCTGTCAAGGTGTTCTCAAGCTCTTTTCGGAGGTTTTGGGGCTCGTTCTTTGAACGTTCAAGCTACTAGAAGTGCTGCTGCTTGGCTTGATTCTAAGTAGCTAGTGACAGTAACCTATCAAAGTCATCGTACAAAATGCATATTGCACGAATTTGACGTTGTGGGGGATGAAATTTCCTTTCTAATAGCCAAGACGCAAGATGGCGTACTTGTGCTTATACCTTAGTGTCTTCACAAAGGAACTCCTAACCTTGATCCACAAACTTCTCAAGTTTTAATAGAGGTCCTATCACCTCAAGAAAAGCTTCTTGGAGTCGAGCACTAGCCACAGAAAGGTTAGGAAACCCAACCAGCATCTCCTCGAGCTCAGATTCCGGTGGAGAGGCAATTGTCTCCTCATCCTCTTCTGAGTAGTCCTCAATAGTAGAAAGAAAAAGCAAAGCTTATTTACCACCAAGGCGAGGAATAGCATGTGACTTTGAATGAATGGAGGCTACCTTCATCTTCCTTAAGATTAGCTACCTCCTCAATAGGAGCCTGCATCATCACAAACTACATGGTCACAACAAGAAAATTCTATTAGTATTGAAAAAAGATCAAAGATCAATATACCTCGAGTGTTGGGGACTCACCAATTGATGATGTGCCACCAACCTCTATCACTTGTACCATTACGATAAGAAAAATATGGCTTTCAAGAGCCATCTCTATAACCTCCACCTCTGTAGCCTCATCCCTTAAGCTACTCCTATCAACTTATCACCATATCCAACCTTAATTACAACCAAGGTAACATCACCATGACTAGAGAGCTCTACCATAAGCTCTCTTACTTTTTTTTATCTTCTTGTTCTTTTCTTTTCTCCTCCATCTTTTGCATTATTTTCACCTTTTTCTCTCTCCGCTTTCTTTCTTCTTCCATCTTTCTTTTCCTTTCTTCACTCTTATGTTTCCTCCTCAGCATCCTTTCAGATTCCTTCATCCCCATCCTCATTTCTGTTTCCTCTGCCTTTTTCTTCTCATCTTCTCTTTTCCTTTGTATCTTTCTTTTTTCTTCTTGACCAAGTCTACCTATGTCTGAGTTGAAAAGGTGAGCATTAACGTTTTAGAGGCTGATCTCTTTTTTCAGGCATAGACCTTCGAGAGCTAGAACCAGTCTTTGACTATGGAGATAAACCAGATAAGTATTTAGCTTTTTGGCCTGAAAAAGGTTAAAAAAGAAAATAATCAGTACAGGCTCTAATAATATCTATGAAGTAAATCAAAATAAGGTAAGGGATAACATACTCATCAAGGCAAAAGTCCTAGTATCTTCTTCAGAAGACTTTTCTTTTCTCATCTTACCTAGTACATCTCCCATAGCTGATTAGTAGAATTGGTTTAAGAGATCAATCATCCTCAACTAGGTTGAACCAGACATAACTAGGGAGATATATGCCTCCCGCCACTAAGAATGGAGAGTGGTATGAGCAACATACTATATAAAGTAAGGGCACTTGAAGGATCGTTCAGCCCTGCTATTGGATCGGGCAATATCTTCTAGGTCAGTATAAGCAGTACTTTGGCTCCAAGAAGAGCCCGTAACATAATATGGTGGGAAAGGAATAGTTTAAACAATACCAAACTGCCAGGCTACCTATGCATGGGAGTAAGCTTCAAAGCTTCTTTTATGGGAAGTAAAAAAGAAAGTAAATAATTTTGTAGAAAGGTAGAAGCTTGCCAAAGCAGCATTGGCTTAGTGACCATTATTTTCATTCAAGGAATCTAACATTTTGAATAGCCTCGAGCCATATTACTTTTTTTTTTAAAGGCTTGACTCAATGTCTGTAAAGGATAACTTTAGTAAGCCATCGAGGTAGTCCTAGAATGAAGGCTGGGGATGTTGAGAATTATAAATTCCCTTGAGAAAGAACTTTGCGTAGCAGAAAAATTGAGCAGCATCTCTAACTGGCCCTAGTGCATGGAGCTAACACTGGAAAATATACATAAGCCTATACCAGAATGAGCCATAAGGGGCTATCTAAAGAGGAAGAAAATATTTTCTTTTATATTTCGTAAATACATATGTACATATTGGCTACTAAAAATTGTGTTAGGCCAATTGTTTTGCCAACAAACAGTGCACAAGCATTAGCCATAAATTTCTTGGTGACTCGTTTAGCAGATATACACATTAAGTATTTGCAAATAAAATACAAATAGAAAGCAATCAATTTTGCTTGAGAAATAGGATCACCTACTTGACCCATGTGGTTAGAAAAGAAGGTATTGAAACTTACATGATTCTCTGCCGGGCACATTAACTCTGTGTCGTAAGTTATCATGTGAGAATGCACAGCGATGCCCATCAGTGAAATGTTTACAACCACGAACACATTGTCAACGGTTACGGTGAACTGTCTAGTTGGAAGGTAAAAGGTGTTTAACACTAGAGGCCAAAAGAGCAGTAGGGCACTCAGTAAGGGATAGTTCAAAGCTATATTATGCGTCCAGGATCGAACTACCTCGAGTATTCATACATCTTTTAGATCTTGAGAGCAGTGAGTAATGACTCGTTCCACCTAGGCTGGCCATTGATCGTTGATGGTACCATGATGCATTGGGAGTATCTAACCACCAAGAGGTTCATGTTAAGGATTGATGACCTTTTTGAAAAATGGGGTAATCTACCAGGTCCCAAGGGTACATAGTCCCTAAAGCTATCAAAGCTTCACTCGTAAAAGAGGGACCCATTATAGCAAAACCCACTCAGTTAGGCAGATTTTTAGTAGGGATGGACCAACTGTTAATTAGGAAGTCTCTAGGTATAATGTTAACAGGCTTCTCATAAGGCAATCCTTGGTCTAGAGAAGATTTGAAAAGTTCCTTGTTGTGAGCTAGAAACCTAACATTGGTTTCTTGTTCATGAAGCTTACAAGAAGCAACTC
Source organism: Bretschneidera sinensis (assembly GCA_023935145.1). Lineage (NCBI taxonomy): Eukaryota > Viridiplantae > Streptophyta > Magnoliopsida > Brassicales > Akaniaceae > Bretschneidera > Bretschneidera sinensis. Next base: position 96,532,391 of record CM043703.1, read on the forward strand.
CCTTACCCTTAGCAAGAGATGGTGCAACAGTGCGACAAGTACCTATTCAGGGGAGGTTTCTCCAATACTAATATTCTTTCCTTTAGCAGTAATTTATTAATTCAAATGACAGATGGAGCAAAAGATTGAAGTTGCAAAAAGGATTTAGGAATGCTAAGGCTGCAAAGAGAATGTTATAAGAAAATCGTAAAAGAGAATAATTTATTTAAGGAGTACAAAAACTTAATTGATTCAAATCCCTAAGGTAGTAAAAGATTATATGTAATTATTCTTAGTGGTTCTCATCTTTGAACCAATCGCCTATGGGGGTAATTGTTTCTATCAAAAATAATTTAATGTGGTGGCATGTCTTAATTGGGCCACGTGTAAAGGCCCTAGCATGCAAGAGAAAATAGGTCTAGAAAGAGAAGAGGCGTGATAGGAGCATTAAATGATATAAGATGACTCTAGCCATCAGAAAAGCCTACGAAACAAGAATTTTAAAAGAGAAGTTCGAGAGGCAACATCGAGACAAAAGGTCATCTCGAAGACTCCAGGCTAGTAAGCTCGAGAGAATATTATCTCAACCTCGAGTACACATAACTACTAATCCTACTCTTCAGAGATCAAGGATAAAACCAAACTTCGTGTATTTAATTTGGCTAACATAAAAGTGGCCACTATTAGATACAATTCACATAGTGGAGTAAAAGGTTTTGACACATGGCATACTAAGAGCAATTAATCCAGAGAATGCGGAGAAGTGGAAACATGAGAGACTCTTTGGGAGAATCAACACAATTGTCCAGGCCTGAATCATTATAAATAGTAGCGGAATAAATTATAAAAGACATAGACAATCATGCAATAATCATTTATCTATCTATCAGCATTTACTTTCCTTTACTTTCTAATCAATAAGAATAGTTTTACTGTAGCCTTAGCTTTAATTCCCCTTCTCCATCTTCGTTCTGTGTTTGTCTCAAAGCCAAGCTGGAGTCACATTAAAGGCTCAACAATGTTCTTAGTTTCAATATACATATATTGAGTTTGCTGTTACATTGCATTTTCTATTTATTCTGCTAGATTAAATTCTAATCTTTGAATTTATAATAGCATATCATTAAAGTCCTATTAATTGAGGCATTATCGGACCCTTCTAAAGAAATACTATTCCAATCGAGCCCGCTTTAACCTCGATTGATGCATAAATTAAATCTTGCACTAACAGGTTGGTTCATCTTTGTCCCTATAAGAACTCTGTCAAGTATGATAAACAACCATGGTCACGATCATAGTTGAAGTATATGATCAAAGCACACACATTATAATGGCAAAATTTTAAAAAATTATACCCTTACATAAAAATAAGGCTTGATTACATAGAAAACCCTTAGGTTTACCTGATTATTACTTTGTACCTTGTGGGATTTTTTGTCTTAAATAAGACCTTGTGATTACTCCCATTAACTCAAGGGTAACTTCAGTTTCTTAGAAATTACAAATATATTCTTACCATCTAGATCTTGATCTTCTTCTTCTCTTCACCATGCATTAGAACTAGAACTCATTGTAAAGGAAAAACAAAAATCGATGGCCTATATATAACTCTTCAATCTATGCACTCTCCCCCCCCCCCCCCCAAAGGCTCTCTCTCTGTCTCTCTCTAAAAGCGAACAAAATTGTCTTTTTTTTTAAGAAAATCTAATTAACTAGATAAAAGTGTACCAATACTTCTACAAAAACATAATTTTGAGCTATAATGAGGGCTCAAAAGTTAGTTAAATAATAAGCACATCTGAAAATGGAAACATCAAGTACAACATTATCATTATCAATCAGTTCAAAGATACACACCTCTAGTTTTCATATTATATTCCTTAATGCAGGCCGACCTCCATATAACTTAAAATATCAATCCGAATATGAAACAAACTTCACGAGCAATGATTTATTTGAAAACTGAAACGCGACACTTTTTGCATAGTCAAAGCAATGAATTATAGCTAGGGAATAACCCTCATATATCCAGTCAAAGAAATGCTTTGAATCTAACCCCCTACCCCAACAAAAACGGGCTATTTTGCTTGAAGCCAACTTGGAGTTTGTTTTTTTTTTTTTAAATTCATTTATGATGTTTTGAATGCTATATAATATGATCTGTCCTGGAGCCTATATATGGTGGTCGAAGCAATGGCGGCTAGGAGTGCTTTGGTTTTACTCTTGAGTTTGGGTTCACGCATATAGAACTGGAGGGTGATTTTTATCTTAGGTGAGAAGGCTGGTCATGCAGGAGGAAGAGGACTTCTCCCATTCTGGTACAATTATAGAGGACATCAAAGAGCTAGCAGCTCAGATCCAAGTTTTTAAGTTCATTTGGACTCTAAGGGGTTGCAATTCTGTTGCCCATGTAATTGCTAGGTATGCTAAGGATATTTTGACTGAGATGAATCCTCCTTCTTTAGTGGATTCCTTGTTAGTTGGTGATTGGTAGCTTTTGTTTCTGATTTATAAGGTTATGCAGAGGTTTTATAAAAATAAATCTTACTCTGTATTTTCTCTTGTTAATTTCAAACAATTCTCATCAATCCATATTATACATTTAAATTATAAACTACCACTAAAATATTTGATGATGTACAAAAATGTGTAAAGAAACAGATTTCTTTTGTTAAGTGCATAACATGTATGGAGAAATTCAAATTTTAATTAAAAATAAGAAATATCACCTGATGTCAAATACTCAGTTTGTTTCAAAGATTTTCCATGTCTCTTCCTGTTTTTGCCATATCCGATTTTAAAATTCCAGCCACCATCTCTTCTTCTTATCATAAATTGGCTAAAACAATTTTATGGAATGAAAAACCTTTCTTCCTAGAAAAGTTTGGTCAACTGGAACACATTTCTTTTTCTAAACCAATTGGAATATAGTTATTCAACATATATACTACCAATGGAGCTCTATGAATTAAACATCTCCCTTGATATGGCCCAAAATACTTAAGCCTAAGTGAGCCACAGGCCCAATAGAATACTCCAACCCAAATAAGCTCTAGGACTGGTAGAATGCTCCGACCCAATGGACACTCCAGCCCAACGATTAGCCCAGTAAATCTCTCGGCCCAGCAAAACCTTTGGGCCCATGAAGAATGGCCCAGACCTAGGCCCCCTCGATGCACAGCTCTGCAGCCACCCTACGGCCGCTATTCCATGCCACCCTACGACCGCCTACGCCTGCAGCTGCTCCGCGCCATCTACAGCCACCTACATCTGCAGTCCTACGGTCGCCCTACGACCTACAGCAACCCTACAGCGCCCCCTACTTAAACTTGTAATCATACCCTCTCCGCCGACGGACGACTATAAATGGGCCAAGGTATGAACTTCACCAGGGGGATTGTGATTTACTTGAGCACTCGGTTTCTCTTTCAAACCCTCGGCTCCTCTTTCGAATCTAAGCTAACTTAAGCTTCGGAGCGCCCTCGGAGGTCTCTTCCTCCCCTTCTTCTGAGGGTCTTCAGTTCACCCCTGTTACCTGTGCAGGACCAGGCCACATCCTCACCAAAGCCACGCCAACATCTAGGTCACATCCTCACCCAGGCCACATCAGCACCAACCGTTAGCGGCATCAACAGATTGGCGCTATCCGTGGGAAACCACAATCTCTCGCTACAATGAGAACAAAGAAGTAAAAAAGAACTCATCTGTGACGATGCTGCCAAGAAACAGTGTCAGAAGAACCGACAAGGAAGCCCCAGCGGTGTGCTCAGCTCCTACCCAAGGCGACACTCACAGTCACCAAGCCAGACCCAGGTTCCCAACAATCCCCGAGCACGCCACCCCTGCTAGAGAGCAGCGCCCTCACCTTTTCGAAAATGACTCTCCTAATTATGAGGGAGAGGCTGCCCACCTCCAAGCCCTAGTGACTCAAGCTCAGTTCCAGGAGCTCTCCAAGATGATAGCTAACCTAGCGGCCCAAGTATGGGGAGGGTCAGCAACCTTTCTTCTCTCCTTACCAAGCCCCAGAGCAAGCAAAGTCATCCGGCAGAGATGACCCAACCTACAACCAACCCCGTACCGAGCCTTCACTACATTGCAACCGATCCAAGGAGAGCTCATTCTCATCCGGTAGAGATGACCTAACCTACAACCAACCCCGTACCGAGCCCTCGCTGCGTTGCAGCCGATCCAAGGAGAGCTCCTCCTCAAAAAGCAACCTCAACCTCGACAGACAGTTTGAGGAAATGAAAGAAAAGATAGACCTGGCTGTAAGGCACAAGAATTTCAGTATCATGGATGAGCTCTGCACCCAAGACCCTCCATTCGCGGAGGACGTCCTCGAGCCCCCGGTTTCACCCAACTTCAGGATGCCTCAACTAAGAATGTACGATGACTCAGCGGATCCTATGGACCACCTGCAACACTATAAAACAACTATGATGCTACACCGGCACTCTGACCCAGTCATGTGCCGTGCCTTCCATTTCACTCTCGAGAAGGAAGCAGGCACTTGGTACTTACATCTGAAGCCTGGGAGCATCAGCAATTTTAAAGAGCTCAGTTATGCCTTCGTCTCATATTTTCTCACTAGTAAGGGGCCCAAGAAAACTTCAGAGAGCCTCTTCAATATTATACAGCATTGAGGGGAAAGGCTTCGGGCCTACATATCCCGGTTTAGTACAGCGGCATGGGAGATTCCTGACCTCAACCTAAATGTCCAGGTAATGGCGTTTAAGAATGGATTGAGGTCTGGTATCTTCGGCTCCAAGCTTACTCAACGCTTGCTCAGAGAAATGAATAAGATTTTGGCCCAAGCTGAGAAGTACATGCTGGCAGAGGACAACTAAGCCTTCAGAAGAGAGAGAGAAGGAGAAACAAGGAAGAAGAGGAAGAGACTCCATGAACATGGTATCTCTAAGTCTTGATCGCTCGGTCAAATTTCTCCAAAGTCCGAGCCTTGTCAACGTTCGGCCAAGATCCTCCAAAGTCCGAGCCTTGTCTAACACTCGGCCAAGATCTCCAAAGTTCGAGCGTATGAGCTGCGTTGCATACGCTCGGTTAGGTTCTCCAAAAGTCCGAGCCTTGCCTAACACTCGGCCAAGATCTCCAAAAGTCCAAGCCTTGTCAACACTCGGCCAAGTTTCTCCAAAGTCCGAGCCTTGTCTATGCTCGGCCAAGTTTATCTAAAGTCCGAGCCTTGTCAACGCTAGGCCAAGATTGGATTCTCCAAAGTCCGAGCCTTATCAACGCTCGGCCAAGTTTCTCCAATGTCCGAGCCATGTTAATGGTCAGCCAAGGTTTCTCCAAAGTCCGAGCCTTGTCAACGCTCGACCAAGTTTCTCCAAAGTCTGAGCCTTGTCAACGCTCGGCCAAATTTCTCCAAAGTCCAAGCTTTGTCAACACTCGGCCAAGATCCTCCAAAGTCCGAGCCTTGTCAATGCTCAGCCAAATTTCTCCAAAGTCCAAGCCTTGTCAACGCTCGGCCAAGTTTCTCCAAAGTCCGAGCCTTGTCAACGCTCAGCCAAGTTTCTCCAAAGTCCGAACGTATGAGCTGCATTGCATACGGTCGGCCACTTTCTCCAAAGTCCGAGCCTTATCAACGCTCGGCCAAGTTTCTCCAAAGTCCGAGCCTTGTCTAATGCTCGGTCAAGGTTTCTCCAGAAGCCCAAGCCTTGTCTAACGCTTGGCCAAGATCTTCAAAAATCTGAGCCTTATCTAACACTCGACCAAGTTCTCCAAAAGCCCGAGCCTTGTTTAATGCTCGACCAAGATCTTCAAAAGTCTGAGCCTTGTCTAACACTCGGCCAAGTTCTCTAGAAGCCCGAGCCTTGTCTAACGCTCGACCAAGATCTCCAAAAGTCCGAGCCTTGTGAACACTCGGCCAAGTTTTTCCAAAGTCCGAGCCTTGTCAACGCTCAACCAAGTTTCTCCAAAGTCCGAGCCTTGTCAACGCTCGGCCAAGGTTTCTCCAAAGTTCGAGCCTTGTCTAATGCTCGACCAAGATCTCCAAAGTCCGAGCATATGAACTACGTTGCATACACTTGGACAGGTTCTCCAAAAGTCTGAGCCTTGTCTAACGCTCGGCCAAGATCTCCAAAAGTCCAAGCCTTGTCTAACACTTGGCCAAGATCTCCAAAGTCCGAGCGTGTGAGCTGCATTGCATACACTAGGCCAGGTTCTCCAAAAGTCCGAGTCTTGTCTAACACTCGGTTAAGATCTCCAAAAGTCTGAGCCTTGTCTAACACTCGGCCAAGATCTCCAAAAGTCTGAGCCTTGTCTAATGCTCGGCCAAGATCTCCAAAGTCCGAGCGTATGAGCTGCATTGCATACGCTTGGCCAGGTTCTCAAAAAGTTTGAGCCTTGTCAACACTCGGCCAAGATCCTCCAAAGTCCGAGCCTTGTTAATGCTCGGCCAAATTTCTCCAAAGTCTGAGCCTTGTCAACGCTCGACCAAGTTTCTCCAAAGTCTGAGCCTTGTCAACGCTCGGCCAAGTTTCTCCAAAGTCCGAGCCTTGTCTAACACTCGGCCAAGATCTCCAAAAGTCTGAGCCTTGTCAACGCTCGGTCAAGTTTCTCCAAAGTCCGAGCGTATGTCTAACGCTCGGCCAGGTTCTCCAAAAGTTCGAGCCCTGTCAACACTCGACCAAGTTTCGCCAAAGTCTGAGCCTTGTCAACGCTCGGTCGAGTTTCTCCAAAGTCCAAGCCTTGTCTAATGCTCGGCCAAGATCTCCAAAAGTTTGAGCCTTGTCTAAACGATCGGCCAAGTTCTTCAAAAGTCTGAGCCTTGTCTAACACTCGGCTAAGATCTCCAAAAGTCCGAGTCTTGTTTAAAGCTAGGCCAAGTTCTCCAAAAGTCCGAGCCTTGTCTAACACTCGGCCAAGTTCTCCAGAAGCCCGAGCCTTGTTTAATGCTCGGCCAAGATCTCCAAAAGTCTGAGCCTTATCAACACTCAGCCAAGTTTCTCCAAAGTTGGAGCCTTGTCAACACTCGGCCAAGCTTCTCCAAAGTCCGAGCATTGTCAACGCTCGGCCAAGATTGGATTCTCCAAAGTCTGAGCCTTGTCAACACTCAGCCAAGTTTCTCCAAAGTCTAAGCCTTGTCAACGCTCGGCCAAGGTTTCTCCAATGTCTGAGCCTCGTCAATGCTCGGCCAAGTTTCTCCAAAGTCCGAGCCTTGTCAACACTCGACCTAGTTTCTCTAAAGTTCGAGCCTTGTCTAACGCTCGGCCAAGATCTCCAAAAGTCCGAGCCTTGTCTAACGCTCGGCCAAGTTCTCCAGAAGCCCGAGCCTTGTCTAACACTCAGTCAAGATCTCCAAAAGTCCGAGCCTTGTCTAACGCTCCGCCAAGTTCTCTAGAAGCCCGAGTCTTGTCTAACGCTCGGCCAAGATCTTCAAAAGTCTGAGCCTTATCAACGCTCGGCCAAGTTTTTCCAAAGTCTGAGCCTTGTCAACGCTTGGCCAAGGTTTCTCCAAAGTTCGAGCCTTGTCAAAGCTCGGCCAAGTTCTCCAGAAGTCAGAGCCTTGTCAACACCCAACCAAGTTTCTCCAAAGTCCGAGCCTCTTCATACGCTCGGCCAGGTTCTCCAAAAGTCCAAGCCTTGTCAAACACTCGGTTAAGTTTCTTCAAGTCCTTGCTTTTGAGTTGATTGTCAAACACAGGGCCAGATTTCTCCAAGTCCCTGCGTTTGAGCTGATTGTCAAACACTCGGCCAAGTTTTTCTAAATCCCATCAAAAGGCTGTGCCGCACAATACTTCTTTAAGCATATAGATGTACTCAAGGAAGTGGGGGGCCTGTGATATGGCCCAAAATACTCAAGACAAGTGAGCCCCAGGCCCAACAGAATACTCCAACCCAAATAAGCTTCAGGACTGGTAGAACGCTCCGACCCAATGGGCACTCCAGCCTAATGATCAGCCCAGCAAAACCATTTGGCCCATGAAGAATGGCCCAGACCTGGGCCCCCTCGACACACAACCCTGCAGCCATTTACGGCCAACTTGCAGCTACCCTACGGTCGTCGTTCCACGCCACCCTACGACCGCCTACGCCTACACCCTACAGCAGCCCTACAACGCCCCCTACCTAAACTTGTAATCATACCCTCTCCGATGGTGGATGACTATAAATGGGCCAAGGTATGAACTTCACCAGAGGGATTCACATTCAGTCTTTTTCACTTGCACATGATTTACTTAAGCCCTCGGTTTCTCTTTCAAACCCTCGGCTCCTCCTTCAAATCTAAGCTAACTTAAGCTTCAGAGCACCCTCGAAGGTCTCCCCCTCCCCTCTTTCCGAGGGTCTTCAGTTCACCCCTGTTACCTGTGTAAGACCAGGCCACGTCCTCACCAAAGCCATGCCAACATCCAGGTCACGTCCTCACCCAGGCCACGTCAGTACCAACAGTTAGCGGCATAAACATCCCTTATTTTAATAAAGCTTTAGTGTTTAAAAATATTTGAAATATCTACCAAAACCCAAATTCTTTACTTTCAAGGCCTACTGATTTTTTACATCAAATCATGGGAATTTCTATTCATATCTATCCCATCCTTGATTATTAGCTATGGTCTCATTCCAATAATGGAAAAGTTTTTGAGAAAATTTCATTTTGGTTCTCGAGATTTCACAAATGTTTCGATTAATTTTTGAAGTTTTAATTTGCTACTATTTAACATTCAACTTTACAAGTCGTTGCAATGTCTTTCTTCTGATCACTGGAGAAATTTTTCTATTCAATCAAATTTGTAACACACATACACTATCACCAAAGGCACAATTGAAAATTTTAATGCTAATAAAGAAAATATTGTGGAGAATTTTGCCTTTGATGATGTCTGTATGTTTTAGGTTCGTGATTTAACGGGGGAATTTCGTTAGAATTTATGAGAAAAAAAACATTATAACAATTTATAAAATTCAAAGTTCAGTAACTGTAAATTAAAATTTTAAATGTAAATTGAAAGAATGAAGTTTTCCAAATTTTTCTGTTTCTTCTTCTTACACTATTGCAGCATATCTTTACCCCACTTTTCTTCCCCAACCTCCTTGCAGTATTAAATTTTTTACAGCGCCACCACCAACAAATCAGATCAATGAACCCTCTTTTACATGTGGCACAATCTAACATTAAATTTATTTTTTTTAATGATGGATGATTCTCTTCTTGGTCTAGTGTTTACGGTCTCTCGTATAAACTACTAGGGATCACTTTTTTAGGGTGTGTTTGAAAAATCTTTTACCCACAGAAAAAAAAATGGTGGGAATAGGTTTCAATGTTTAAAATTATTGTTTAGTAAAATTTTACTACTACAGTTTTTTTTTCAAAAATAACTGTCAAGTAAAGCTAAAAATCTATTTTTTTTTAGAAGAAAATGGGAGTTTTTAAAATGTGTTTACCAGTAGCTCTTAAAGTTTTAATGAAGTTTATGTAAAACCGAAACTACCTTTACCACATTTCACTAATTTTCATCTAATTCCTTCTATATTCAAATTATCTAAACCCTTAATATTTATTTCTCTTTGTTGAAACAACGAGCTCGACACTTGAAAGAAACGGCTAAAGAAAACAAAGATTGTAGATATTTTTTATTTTATTATTAAGTAATAAATGATTTTATTAATATAAAGTTGCTGATTATTATTAGATAATGAATAATTTCTTTTTTGTTGTTAATAAAGAATACCTATTTAGTTAAAAATAATAATTAATTAAAACTGTATATCTTTTAACTATGTCTGTTTTAATAATTTTAGAGTTTTATAGCATTAATAAGATTATAATTATCAAACATTATTATTAGTCACAACATTTTCACAGTGCTTTTACAAGACAGTTTACCAAACACTACACTGAATTTTTAGCTACAACACTTCTCACAACTATTTTTGTACAAGCACTCCCAAACTCAGCCTTAGTCTACTATTGCCAACAATGCTAAGGCACAGGTGTTAAAGGCACATTGCATGTTCACTATTATAAGGCGTACAAATTTTTTACACATATCTCAACTATCTTACTTATCTATTCTAATTTTTAATACCCTATTTTTTCATTTTCTTTTTCCCATTCTTTTTGTGGGTCCAATATTGGATTTTTTTTCCGAAATCATTTAACTTAAAAATATTGTATTTTCAAAGGAACTAAAAGACAATGATAGGACCTCCAAAGATATTTTTAATTAATTAATAAAATTTAATAATATAAGGATTAGAAGAGTTTTGTTGTTCCCTTTTGGAAGTACGTAGGAAGATATATTTTTGAAAAATAATTAGAGAATAAAAAAGGAGGATGGATGGGTAACTATCAAGGATGAAGTAGTTATTAGGTTGTTACTTTGGAGTTTTCTTTTCTTGAATTCAAATATACTTAGTTCGTGCTTATAAGGGATATGGTAGTTATTTTTGTTTCTTCCTTATAAATACTGTACAGTCTCCATTAATAATAAAAAATACAGGCAAATCAACAATAATTTACTCTTCTATCTACAAGTAGCAGTAACGTAACTAAAAGTAGCAGTAACATAGCAATCAAATCCTCATTGCTAGTACTTTGTATTATGATGTGTGGAACCGAGAAAGAGATGTTGAATACGATGAATCACTCTCATTCAACTTACCACTGAGTTAGAGACATTAAGTACGATGAATCTTTCTCACAATCGTCTAATTGATTTGAGTGAATTATAACATTCAAACAATCTTGGCACGCTCGCACAGCACACCAAATTTTCTATATCAACAATTTGGCACGCCTAATGGGACTTTAGTTAATTTGATTGCAAATGGTTCACTGAAAGACAGTCTCTTATGACGAAGGCCCAAGTCGTGGCCATGATGATGAATTTTCCCCATTACAAATAGGAAACAATCTTAACATCCTTGAACCACAAGATGAGCATCCTGCATTGGAAGATTTTGTGCCAATAACTCAGATATTTGATCAGCCTTTTGAGAATCAAATTCATGTGCCACAACTAGAACTCATAGTAGGAATCCAAGTTCAACCTTCTATTGTATTACCAACAACTCTAGAGATAGTTTCTCTGACAAGACAACTATCATAGGTATACACTATAGATAATTTCATGGGATAGGCTCTCCCCAGTTTGGTTTCGTCGATTGTAAGATGGTTTCAGAGTGGTATCGATTCTAGTATAAGAATTCAAACTCGTTCAACAATAGATCATTTGATCTTAAATAACCAAAATAATATGGCTAATGGGGTGTTACCATAATAGATAAACATACCAAATGCAACACAACAAGTATAGGATGTAAATAGCCCTAATGCAATGATGTGGCAAAACCCTAATGCTAAGGTGATCACTGGACCACCACAAGGAGTTTCTCCTGTTAATCAATCTCAATATCAAGTTGACCAACCATAGGGATATCCACCCAATAATGTGAGGCAGAATGTCCAACCCATCATGGTCGAGCCACAATTGCCACAATTAGGATAAAGGGCTTTCACATCTATATCCTCTAATGTCTTACCTTGCTTTACCACGGCAACCTGCTGGTCAAAACGTAGGTTAAATGTTAATGTTTACAATTTCGCACAGCAGCAGCTTGTGAACATTGGCCTGAATGATGGGATAATACACAATCCCGCCTTTAAAAATCAGTTAGCCAATCTCATACATGAACAATTCGGCCAAGGTTATAGACCTACCATAAAAATAAAAATAAAATACATATAGGAAGCCTTATCTAGATTGGATATATAGGGTTTATCATTTTCCTGTTAATTTCAAGATACCACATTTTGATTCTTTTTTAGGAGATGGTTCCTAGTCTGCTTATGAACATATAGGTAGATTTAATGGCCAATGTGGGGACATTAATAATTTTCTCAAATTAAGGCTATTTGGGAATTCATTTATTGGAGTTGCATTCCATTGGTATATGAGCCTCACCCTGATTCTATACACACATGGCAAGACCTTAAACGTCTATTTCACTAGCAATTTTATAAGGTCAACCTTGATGTCTATATTGCAGATTTTGCAAGAGTTAACCAACAACCTAGTGATCCTATTGAGTAGTATATTGCCAGAATCCATAAAGCACAAAATAAGTCTTTGCTACATTACTAGAAAAAGAAACGGTAAAGATGGTCCAAAATGGATTAATCAACCCATTGCAAAAGAAATATTGGGATGAAACAGTCGTGGATCATTGCCAATTGTTTACTCATTCAGTCAAGTATGATAAGATTTTAAAGGAAAAATAACAGATTAAGAAATCATTTAATGGGACTTACTACAAGATTCATAACTTAAGGACAGATCGGATCCTAGATAAATAAATAAAAAAAACAATACAATTCGATTCAGACCTGTTTCTTAAGACAACTTACACTAATTTGATCACAAGTGGCGTTGATAGGCTAACTATCGACTATGTGTTTGAATAATTATGTGATGAAACAATGTTAGGATTGTTTGTTAATCCTATAGTACTTTCATTTGGAGATGTATTTGATAGTTTTAATTTATCTACAAATTATTCTTATATTACTTTGACTTTTCAAGGTGACGTTGAAAAAGCAATGGCTGAGGATGTTATGGTGACGGGCTTTGTCTTACCACCCGAAGCATTTAATAGGCAGTTTAAAGGGACAAACCCATTGCCAATTGTTTTTATAAGCAATTTATAATCCCTGATTTGGCTAAGTTAGCCAATCACAAGTTCCATTTGGTACTGGATGAATCTCCTAAGAAAAAGCATCCAAAAAGTCGAGCAATTGCTTTAAAAAGGTTGGGCAACGTGTATGACCAAACTGAAAAACACCTGACTATTCTGACGATAGTTCTTCTTCATGCATGGTATTAACTCAGCGTGGTCGAGGCAAGTACATGGGTGCTCAGCCAAGAAAACACAAAGATATACTTCTTGTACCGACATACCTACCTAGGTATTAGGGAAATCGAGGATAATATGAGTATCAAAATACTCTTAAGAGGCCACATTCCAGGCAAAAAAAATGATTTTAGCTCTGAAAGTGGATCAAAACTTTTTTAAAGTGGCTGCCCGAAACCTCAAAACCTTCAAAGTTCCATCCACACCTTTGGATGAGTGGTATACGAGGCATTATACCCTACCGTTTGGATTTTCTTCCTACTTTGAAATGGCTAGATCTGAAAAGCACCAATGGAAGCAGTATAATTAGGACACTAAGAAGAAATTGACTGAATTTGCAAGGAAGTATGCTCCAAAAATACGATCTAAGGTGACGGTCCAAAAGGTAAAGATTGATCACGTTACTATTGTAAATAAACCCGAGTCTTCAACTTTAGGAGTAGTGGAAGAACAAAGCCCTATGTTTGTTGATCCAAGACAGGTTAATGTTTGCGACATTACAAAGGTAAGTTAGCCAAGTGTATTTGCTGAGAAAGAAGCAAAATCAGACCCCTAAAAATCTGAATGCGATCGAGATGAAGACATAGATGACGATGGGATGGATTTCTTTCTTCAAATGGAGGCAACACTTGAATTCTATGACTCGTTACCTTCCAATGTTCTATTGATTGCATTCTTCTCAATTCTTTCTTTCCCTTCATTCATGTATCTCAAGACACCATTGAATTGGATGAAAAAGATACTAAGACTCTAGTGCCCAAATTGGTAATGATGAAAAGGTTGGCCTAAAAATAATCAAGATGATCAATGAAATGGCTGGTTTTTCAATCTAAAAAAATGCGAACACAAGAACTACTGTTATAGCCGAAAGTAAAACCTTACAACGAGTTGTCTTTATAAACCTACCTGCTGAGATGACCCAACACTTATGCCCTTTGTACATCTGAGTCCATGTTGAGGATAAGCCAATGACCCGTATTTTGGTTAATAACAGGGCAGTTGTGAATAGTTTACCAACCCAAACTATGAGGAGGTTGAAGAAGGCAGATACTGATCTAATCCGTTCATAAGTTTAATTCATTGGATTTGAACGCGCTACTACTAAAACTCATGGTGTTTTGTCATTGCCTTTAACTGATCGCAGCAGCACATCATTATCAGCTTTCTTTGTGGTTGATAAGAAAGCTATTTATAATGCTTTGCTTGGACGTGACTGGATTCATTCCAATCTTGCAATCTTTTTTCACTCCATCAGGTACTTATCCTTTGGAATAAATACAACAAAGTGAAAATTGTCCATGTTGATAATCGCCTATTTTAGGTGAACGCAAACATTGCCGAGGCACAATCGTAGGAGCTATAACACGGCCCAGTGCGATTTGAGCAACCTAATAATGTCGGTGAACCTACTGTAACAGCTTTATTACAAGATGGAGAACTCTGTCACGGGTTGGAGTATATATTTGAAGAGTCCAAGCCTTAGATTGTTACTATGTAGACCTCAATAGAACACGAATCTGAAGATAAAATCCCCACGGGAGAGAATGGAATAGATGTCAAAGTGGTCTTTGTGGGCCATCAAATCTAGTTGTACGACCTGCTCTCGAGATTCAAGTGCAAAACCAAGACCTTCGTCCGAATCCTGAGCCTAATCATAACTTTTCAGTGCAAAACAATGTAAATTCAGAAGGCAACAAAAAAACCAACGATTAGGCAATGAGTAGATACCTAAGGCTACACAAGATATGGCTAAAAATATTAACGCTAGTATTGTTGCCTTGCACCATGACCCATATAACAATGATGAAATGCATCCTAGTTAACTTTCGGATGATCTAGTGAACCTGAGATGCCAAAAGATGTCCAACCTGATTCTATCAAACCTGGGATTCAAATGAAGTACTAGTGGAGCTCCCAATGGAAGAACCTAAAGACGAACCCTTGTTTGTTGAAGAATTAGGGGGCATACGGTCAATTTATGCCGCTGTTGCAGATATCGTGGAATTGGCAAGGTGTAGTACTCGTGTTCATAAAATGAGGGTAAAGAAGTGATTTTATATATATTATATTGACTTAAGTAATCCATCGATGAAAAATTTAGTGTTGATTTGAAATAATATTTGAAAGATCATATTGAAAATTTTTGTTAAAAAAAGTTAAAAATTTTTTAAGAAGAAAGTACTGAAAAATTTTGAAATTTGAAGTTGAAATGAAAGAATTTTGAAGAAGAATATTTATTGAAATTTAGGAAAACAATCAAAAGATTTTTTTTTTGGAAGAAAATATAAATTTTTATATTTCTCTATATTAGATAGTAATCATAAGTAGTGGTACGAACTATTATCTCAAGTTATTTGTGTCCATTGAACGTCTCAGAAAACTAATATTGAGATCACGCCATTCACACTGACGTATGATCATGATGCAGTTTTACCAATAGAAACTATAGTTCTATCTATTTGTACTACTTATCAGAACAATCTTACTACATATGTGTTTAGTAAAACAATGATGATTGAATTGGAGAATCTGGATGATAACTCTGAATAAATCATGTTATTATACTTCTTTTAGGCACATTTTTTGTGTTGATCTTATGCATTAGAATTGTGTTTCATGTGTTTTTAGCAATTTTTAGTTTAGTTTTTTTTTATTCTACTAATAGTTGTTTGAGTTAAATGATCAATGCTAAGTCTTAGAAATCTAATGTGCAGACACTTGCTGGAGCACTGGAAGGGCAAAATGTGTGAAGGGGACAGAAACTCAAGGCTGCAGCGCTGGAAAGTTGGCGCTGCAGCGCTGGAACCTGGCATGAATAGAAGAATATGGACAGAAACTCAAAGCTGCAGCACTGGAAAGTTGGCGCTGTAGCTCTTACTAGGGTTCGAAATATGTCTTGGCGCTGCAGTGCTGAGAAGTTGGCACTGCAGTGCTGGTCCGTGGATTTTGAATATTATAAATAGAAACCCTAGCTGAACAAGAGAGGGGAGCGCGGCTGTTAAAGAAAAAAAAAACATAATTTGGAGGAGATGAGACGCAAAAGGGGAGTTGGAGACACTCCTGGAGGCTACTCAGAAGCTTTTAATCATTCTTCTCCGGTTTTGTATTATTCTTATCTAATTATGTAGATGTTTTATGATATGAACATGCCGCGGCGCACAACCATGCGGGAGGCCGGCGCGCAACCAAACTTGATGCTGAACTTCTTCATCTGTTTAATTCTTTGACAAATCCAACAATCTCTACCTTTGTCTAAGCAATTAAACCCGAACCCATTGTGCAGAGAACTCAGTATCCAAACTCAACTTGAGTCACCATATCAACCGACTCTAATCCTAAGAAGTCCTAGGTAATGATTGAACTTTCCTAGATGTTAAACTTTGGTGCCTAAATCTGCAGGATTTTCTTCCGTTGCTACTTTGTCCACATGAATGCATCCTTTCGTAACATTTTCCCGAATGAAATGATACCGAACATCCATATGCTTAGTCCTCTATGGAACACCGGCCCCAATAAGATCAAATTTCTTCTCAAATCTAGAAGATATCTCACATTCTGCAGTAGCCTTGTAACTCCATCAAACATCCTCAACTGGATGTCTCTCGTGCCCCTCACTTAGCAAGAAGTATCATTCCCCAAGAAAACCTTTCTCCCATTGGTTTCCTTGAAATTCTTGAACCAATCCCGGTGAGGACACATATGATAAGTGCACTCGGAATCAAAGATCCATCTCTCGCTGTCTTCTTGCCCCTTGCTCACATTTGAGCACACAACAAAAACATCATCATCTTGTTGTTCTCCTTTGGCAACCGAAGCCTCTCCATAATTGGTATGGCTTCCTCCCTCATCCCTTATCATCTTCCTGCAATCTTTCTTGAAATGACCCTCTTTATGGCAGTAGCAGCATCTCTTTCCTCTAAATCTCGGTTTATAGTGCGCTCTCCCATGGCTTTGTCCTCTACCTTGTGGTTTGTCCCGGTAGTAGCCATGTATGTTGCTGCCATACCGAGTTACTGGCCTTCCTCTAACGAACAACCCTTCTCCACTTGATGCTTCCCTCATCTTGGCTTTGAAATCATGAGCCCTTATAGCATTGATCACAATTTCCTTTGTTAGTGTATCGCTTTTATATTCAATAGCATTAATCAAGCCTTCAAAACAATCAGGAAGGTAATTCAACAAAATAACAGCAAATTGTTCATCCGGGAATTTTATACTACAACTAGCCAAATCCTGAATTAGTTTATTAAACACATCAAGATTATCTTGCAACTCTTTATTATGATCCATTTAAAAGCAAATATTTGTTTCAAAGATAAATCTTATTAGGGAGAGTCTTGGTAAGAAATAACTCATTTAGTTTCTTCCAAATGACAGCTGGATCTTCTGAGTCTCCACACTCCCTGGTCACATTATCCGACGTGTGCAGAAAGATAGTGTTGTACGCCATCTTCTTCATCTCATTCTGTTGGACCTCTGTAATACTTGCTGGAAAAGCGTCATCTTCTCCAATAGCCAAGTCCACCTTTTGTTGCATAAGAACAGCCTTGATTTTCCGCTTCCAAAGGGTAAAGTCTCCATTTCCATCAAACTTCTCAACAATGAAGTTCGAACCCATCTTGCGAAGAAAATCTCAAGATTTATGCAGCACCCACAATTGTTTTCCAACTTCTAAATCTCAAGAACACGATCTTGATCACAACACCGTTCTTGAACCTCAAGAACCCGATCAGATCTTTGATCCCAGCACCGTTCTTGAATCACCCAAGAAGTTTCTTTTGATTCTTGGAGTCTTGCTCTGATACCTCCTGTTCCAGCTCTGATACCACTGTATCACCACCAAGGAATTCTTTGATTCTTGAAACCGAGCTCTGATACCACTATATCACCACCAAAGAATCCTTTGATTCTTGGAACCGAGCTCTGATACCACTGTTGGAAAATCATCTTCTTGCGGAATCCCAAGTTGTGATCTTTCCAAACACCCAAGTCTAGAATGACTTGTAATAAACAACAATCAGACCAATCAAAGAAAGAACACAATCAACTGTTATCGAGGTTCGGCAATGTGCCTACGTCCTCGTGAGCTCCTTCGAGCTCTCTGTACTAAATCAATGGAGTTCTTACAATTACAGCAACACCTCTTCAAGAACCCTCTTGTTCTTGAAGAACGAAAGAAGAGAAAAAGAAAGTGATAAGAACTAAGTGTTTCCCTGGCTTTTTCCCCAAGAAAATTCCAATTACAAAGCCCTTGAATCCCCAATCCATACTACTCTCTCTCTAAATAGCCACCCTCTCTTGAATGAGTCTCTCCTGTGTGTTTAGTGTCTTTTCACTCTCACACACCATGTGTTCTATTTCACACACATTTGCACACTCTCTCTTGTGTTGAGATGATGTTTTCACTTGTTGTTAGAAGACTCTTTATATATAGCAATGACTTCCTCATTCAATCTTTGAGATCAATCTCAACTCTTAGATCTCAAGAACCAAAAACCCATGGCTTTCTAAGAGTCTAAGTAATCCTGTGCGTTTTAACCAAGTCCCACGCACTATCTCAAAGTGCCAATTTAATTGGTGTCAGGTGTGCCTTCGTGCCGCGGCTCAGAACAAGGCATGTTGCGGCTCAGAAAAGGGGAAACATACAGCCATATTGGAGGCCGTGGCTTGGGTGGGCTGTGCCGCGACATACACACCTTGAGCCGCAGCGCGCATGGTGGTGCTAATCTTCTGGGACATGCTGGAGGCCGCGGCACCCAAGGCTGGGCCACGGCGTACAACCAGACTTGATGTTGAACTTCTTCATCTGTTTAATTCTTTGACAAATCCTAACAAAAATAAATGAGGAATTGATAAAATAATTAAAGATTTATAGTATTTCGACAAGTGTGCAGATAATTGATTTAGTTGAGCAGTTTTTTCAAAGAAACCAGAACTGTCTAGTGCAACACACCCCCTTTTTTCAAACCCACTCTCTACTAAATATATCACCCACCAGAAAAAGCAAACCCAACTGTCATGTGTTCGCTTCAGTTAACCCTTAGTTTAAGTCATGTTTGGCATCTTGTTTGCGTGGCGCAAAGCTTCAAAATGGTAATCATATGCAACAAGTTAGAGGATTTAAAGGTTGGGTTCTTTCAAATTTTTGTGGTTGCTTTTATTATAAGGTTTTGTATGTGTTTTTTTGGTTGAAGTAAGAAGCTGATCAAGCGGGTTCAGTGCCGTCTCAGGCAGCTGAAGAACAAGAGGTACACAATTGTCAGGCAGTTACGCGAGGATGTGGCTCAACTCATCAAAATGACAATGAAGAGAGTGCTTTTAACAGGGTTAAGTTTATATTGAAGATTTGTACTTTTTTGTTTCCCCTGTTTTTTGTTCTGTTTTCAATTGCAGAGTTTATATGGGTTCAGTTACTTACATAACTCTCCATGGTTGCTCAACTTTGTTTCTTGTTGTTCTCGTTGCTTCTGCTGTTTGCAGACTTTGTAAATGAAAAGCAAGGTTTTTATAGAACATTGAATTGGACGGTAGTAACTTTCTGATTAAGCTACATTAGCTTGACAAAAACTGGTTTAAGGTTCTTTGATTTCTTTCTCCTGGATGGTTAATGATGATGATTCTGAGAGAGTGAAAGATCATAAACCCGTACCCAAAAAAAATGATTTTTAATGCAAATGGTGATCCTTCTGCTTATGAAATTCCTTGTAGTTGTTTAAGGTCACCATTATATATAATAAGGTTTATTATGAACATTATATGAGGAAAAATCCGAACTTTTAGACATGTTGTGCACGAAAATGTCCACTTTTTCTGTAAAATGCATTGTAAACTGTTTTGATAATGTACAACAGTATATTTCTGGATACTGGATAGACTTAGAAGTCAAATTGTTGAAGCCCTTGTGAGATGTACTTAGGGAAGTGACGGGTTAGTTACGAATGGGGCGACTGATCAATCACGCAATATGCAAGATATCCGCAGCCATCCATATAAATCACGCAATATGCAAGATATCCGCATGTGATTTACATGGACAGCTTAGATCAGTCTTCGTGCATTCCTTTAGGAAAGTGCACTACTTAAGCAATTATGTTGTCTTTAATTTTATGCTTTTTACTGTTTTTGCTACTGTTTGTTGTTTTCCCTGTTCTCACTGGATAAACATACATGTTGAATTGACAGATTTCATTTGGATTGTTTTTGTTACCATTGGTTATACTCTTTCGCTTGCATTTAATTGTTGTTCTGATCTATCAGGTTGAGCAGCTCTTTAAAGATGAAAAAACAATGGCAGTCTATGAATTGTTAGATCATTTCTGTGAATTCGTAATCATCCACCTCTCATATATCCGCAAACACAAGTAGGCATTTCGGAGATGAAAATTCTCCTTCCCTTTGGCTGTATTCATCTCTTTTCTCCATTTTCAACATCATATCTTGTGGCCTATAACAAAAAATCTGCTTCGTGAATTTGGGGCTTTCAGAGACTGCCCTAATGATATCAATGAAGCAGTTTCGAGTCTCATAGTTGCCTCTGCTAGATGTGGAGATCTACCAGAGCTTTGTTCGATTCGCAAGCTATTTGGAGAACGTTATGGTCAAAGATTTGGAACAGCAGCTGTTGAATTGTTTCCTGGGAATCTTGTGAACCGCGAGGTTGTCTATTAAAATGTGCTCGACAGTGAATTTCAAAGTAATGTTTCTGCTCATTTTCAAATGGTTTTATCATTATTAAATTAACCCAAGACTATAGACGTTTAACTACAGAGAAAAGAGAAACTCTCCCTAAATTCAGTTCCAGATGATGTGAAGTACAGATTTGTGGATGAAATAGCTAGAGATTACTGTCTGCAGATTTTAGCAATTGAATACACTTCCGAGCTGCAACAACAGGTAACCTTATAATGCTTTTGTCAATCTGTTGAAACAATTAAAACTGATATTCCTTTACCAAATGGAGTCCTATGTGCCTTATAACCACAGGTGAATGAAAACAGTGAACAGAAAGTAGTAGTAGAGAGAGGGATTCCAGCATACTATACCAAAATCGAAGGATCTCCAATCCGATCTTCAAATGTCAACGAGATGGACAGAAAGGCTAAGGATGCTGACTCATCATCAACTAGCAAATTTTTTTTTTCACAGTCACCGAAATTCTGATATAATCAGCACTTCCATTAGTTCTTCTATGGTTCAGAAATCCTCACCGGTAATATTGGAGTCACCAAAGTATAACAAAGAAGAAAAGGTAGGGAATTTTGGCCAAATGGGTACTCTGTATGAATTCAGAGTCAGTAGCCTGGGTACTAAAAAAAGTCAAGAAACTGGGATTATTTAAAGGACCACTGTGAAGCACATGGAAGAGAGAATGACTGCAGCATCTTCAGAAAGTTTCCCTCCGTTTCTTGAGGAGACGGTGGTTTATCTCGATGACATAGAGCAGTTCAAGTTTTCAATGACAAACGATGGAGACTGCCAGGATCAAAGACTATTCAAGTTCAAATCACCTCTCCTGCCTAAGAAAGAAAAATTTGCAGATGAATGTTATATGGGTCAATATGAATCATCGAGTGAAAAATCAGGCTCCAGAAAGAGTGCGAAAAGATCAAGGAAGAGATCGGTGAATCAGGAGAATTCAATCATCAATGATATTGAAAGTCTGATTTATTATGACAAGCCGTGCAAGAATTCATCAAGTCACAAGCATAGATCTCATTATCACAAAAGGCATCCGAACAAGACTCAAGTAGAAGAACCTGAACAATTGGGAAGTAACTTTCATTCAGGTAACTGTAATTGCAACTTCAACTGCAAAATGAATGTTTGCAGCTTGGATCATCCATGTTACCTTTGTACTGGTGATGACAAAGATGATTTAAAAGTATGGCTGCGGAAACAGAAAAAAAGATGTTATAATTTCAGAGAGGTTTCCAATCGAACAAATGGATTTGTGAGAGAACTTTTTCATTGCTCTTAAGAAAGATCATATACAGAATAAGCATCAATGAAGCAACCAACAAGTTTGGCATAGCCAAGTCTGTGTGCAATTCTTCTGTCCCCTTATCAGGAAAATACTCCATTGATTTATTTATTTTTTCTTGTCATTCTTTTGTGTAACATGATATGAACCATTCTTGCTTTAATTACATCCACAATAGAAGTAATTTCCTTTTAAATTAGTGGTTGCTCAAATTGAAGAATTACAATATGGAAAGAATTCAAAATTATATCCAAATAAAAGTTCATGTTTGGATGCTCATTACTCTTTTCCTCTTCATATAAATAATTCAATTTTAAAATTTATGTTCTTTCACTTGTTTTAATTGAAATCAGACCCTACCACCCAGCCAACCATGCTTATACAAACTACAAGTAAGTAGACACATTTGCTTCTTTTGATATTGGAAAAAAAATGGTAGAATCATCTCTCACCCAGCTCTTGAAGATTGACACAAGACAGGATGAATATGGGGAACAAACCAAAAAAGATTGTTATAATTTTTAAGAGAAAATGGAGATATGGTCCAGCCCATTTAAGGGCTTGAGCCTTAATACTATTCTCACTAGGCTTGGGCCTTACCTGTTGGAAGGTGATACAGCAATAAGTAGAGCCATTAGGGCCCTGAAAAGAATATCAAAATCAAAATAAGGCCCTATCAAAGTAGATGAATAGAAAATGAAATCCCTTGCATATATGAAACTGTTTATATTTGTATTAATCTTAACAATACAACATTGCACGCAACTTTTAGATTCATTTGTTAATTACGTTTCTTGCTTTAATTATAGTAATTAAATGAACCAATATAAACTGCAATATATAGATAAATAGGTGAGGACTTTCTGTGTTTGAGCACAATCAATAAACTAATATATTTCATGCACTTTCAAACTCTTGCAAGGGAATTGTGTGCACCAACCAATTTTTTTTTGTTTAGAGTAGATTTAAAATTAATATTTTAGATTTATTCAAAAATTCATTAATAATTTTAAATATTTTTATCAACTTCAATATAGTTATAAGATTCAAAAATAATATTATTAATAAAAATTTTAAAAATTATTTATAAAATTTTAAATGAATTTAAAACATTAACTATAAGTTCGGTATAATTAAAAATTGGTCGTGGACCAACCTTTTCAGGTCTTCAATTGAGTACAACATACTAACAGATATCAATGGAGGTTGTGAATATATTCAAGTGGGATGCAATTATATTATTTGAGGCCATTACCAAAATGGACCAATATATATTGAGGAAGATTATATAGAAAATGTTATTGCAATGTAATCACACGCTTTCTCAAGCCAATCGGATTAGGGTTGACTTTTTTTTTTTTAGCTCTCGATCACAACCCACCAATATCTCTTAATATTTGATTGACCAAGCAAGCAAGCTCAATACGTTGGTCGATTTCCACCGACATGATAATTATAATATTTTAGTGAAGTCTAATACTTTCCAGAACATCTATGTTGTGTCTACGAATGGCAGCACAACACCTCACCATATTTTCAATCAGTCACTTGCATAATCAATTAAGCACAATTGTTGAATTGTGGGTCAACTCGGCGTTAAGGTGATTAAGTTCGATTTTATTTAAAGTAAGTAAGTTTAAATTTAATAGTGTATTTGATAAGTTTTTGTTTTTTTTATAGTTCGAGTTAGATGACAAATGAGTTTATTCGAATTTAAATTTTAGATTGTTTATTTAAGTTTGAATATGAGTCTAGACTTTAATTTTAATAAATAAAAATATTAATATTAATACAAGTATTGGTTCGAGTTCGATAATCGAATGGTTCGAGTGTTTTTGGAGTTGAACTTTAAGGTATTCGAATTTGGTTTGATAAGTTAATTGAACTTAATTTTCATGCTCGAGCTCGATCGAACCAACATTTAACCGAGCTCGAATAACTCGATAAAAGCTCGGTTCGAATCTATTTTTATTCACTAGATAAATTTCTTCTTTCGTCTAAATTTCCTTTTTAGATATAATGAGTAAACAAATATTCTACCCCACATACTCGTCAGAAAGTATTGGACCCTAGCATACATAACGAATATGAAGTAGTTTTTACTGCACTTTTATCAAGATCGAAGTTAACGACCACTTCACACTCTGTGTGATGAAAATCTAAATTTAGTACCAACAAGTGTTTATGAAGAAACTTGAACCCAAATATTTTAAACGAGATAGGCAAACTCCTACCATTGAACCAAACGCTTGGTAGCTTCGTTTGAGTTTCTAACGAATCATCATCCACCACAATGTCTCTCATCGATGTGAACCATTTTTCATGTACTTGCCACTCATTTTCAAAACATTGGTAAATTATGTTTTATATTTCAAGATGATAATTAAGCTGTTTAATATATAAGTTTATCGACCATTATATATACACACATGTAAGAGCATACAATAAAATGTTATTATAATATATCTATCGAATGTTACACTTCATAGTACTCCATGATAAAGCTAGGTAAGATTTTTAAAGCTTTTATACACATCAAAATTCATGTAAAATGACTGCGTATGATGTGTCATGCCTATCAAGTTGACTTAGGAAAAAAAAAAGTTTATCAAAATAATTCATGGAAAATATGTAAGCACGGCTTCAATTTCTATCAAAATCCACCTTGTTTATTTACCCTCTTTTTTTTGGGTACCCTCCAAGATATTGGCATTATTCCTTCAAAGTGCTTTAGTAACAATAATTTCCATTCATGGGAACTTTCATTTTAGTCGAAATTTCTTTGTTTTAGAAAGAAAATTAAATTCTTTTTCTCATCCCACTCAACCTCTCTAGTCTCAAATGATAAGAACAATACAAACCATGTGAATCATTAATTTATTGTGTTTTGCATTGAAAAACATAAAAAGTTCTTTTTCTTGGACCCATTTTTTTACTCAATGACACAATTAATAAAGTTTAGGGTACTGCAAAAAAATATAAAAGGATTTTGGTAGACCGAAGTCGATATTTACTTTGGATTCTTCTGTTTTAATTTTCTCTCTTGATATATATATATTAAACTATGCAACGATAGATAATTATTTCTTTTAATTATCTTGTTTTGAGTTTTAAATTACTCGTAAGCGCACGAGTCGTTTGCAATATAGTGTTGTGCAAGTGCGAGGTTAAATCCACAAAGAATTGCGTTATGAAAATATATTTTTATCTAAACTAACCCTATTTTAACCTAGTTTCAAATTTTGGATTGTATCTTGCAAATAAATATAAACTAAACTAAATTGATTTAAAAACAAATGATAAAAACACTAAGATTTTCTGAATCCAACCCACCAAAGTAAAACATATATCTTCGTGTTCTATATAAAAATAATCTATCAAATTATTTCATGAATCCACCATTATACAAATCACGGCGAATACCAAAACCAAACCAAAATCATCAAATGTATCCGTTTAATTCACAAATCACAATGTATATCCAATCTAATTTGAATGATCCGCCGTATCCGGCAGATGAAACACAAAGAATATCTGATTTAACAATTTAAAAGCAATTAATCATAAGATTTTACTCAAATAATTGAACAAAACATTTATACTAAAAATATCAGAATTGTATGAACAAATCTGAAAAATATTAGGTCAAACAATGGCGAGGCTTCATCTTCAACCTTAGATGAAGATTTTAGTCTCTCATTATTATGAAACTAAAGTTCACAATAAAAATGTTAAACATTAAACTTTAAAACTAAAAAAGAAATAAATTAAAGTTGACTATTTGTTGGGAGAAATTTCACTCGCTGTTGGGCGGCGCTTCCCCTCGCGGTAGTAAAGCGTTCGAGATCCACCAGAATGCTAGCAGAAGTCTTCCGGATTGCACACCAATTGCTTCAGTGAGGTGAGGCTTTTATAGGGAAACTCAAGAGTTCAATGTGTTTCAAATTCGATGTGGTATACTGTCCGAGTGCACTCGATCACAGTCTTATGTCCTTGAGACCTTTGTCTACTAAAACTGTCATAACTTTCTCTAGAAAAATTATTTTTACAAGCCGTAAAATTCCTCAGAAAATAGACATACGGATCTTTCCAAGCATATATGGTTCATCTTCTTGTTCTTCCTGAATCAGTACGGTAAAATCCACAAAAATAATTGATTTGTACAGACAATTCTGGTCATTTTAGTAAAACTCTTTTTTGAGTGCTTGTAAACCTGTAAAACAATGAAAACAATTCAAAGTAACAAATTCTTAAGCTAACAAATGTAAATTAAGGAACCAAAATATGCAATATTTGACACTTATCATCTCTTATCAGTTATATCTCTTATCATTGATGTGAATGTGATTTGATCCATAATCTTTGATATAATAATAAACGACTCTATTAATTAAATTAATTAACACCAACCTTCTCTCAATCTTTTGATCATACTTAACTATACTTATCTTGTTTTTATTATCAAAACAAAAAAATATGTTCTTAATTGTTTAATTTATTGAATTGATAGACAAATCTTCAAACCAAATCCAATAATATTGTTTGAAATCAAAATTATTCAAAACAGACGAAATTGCCTCCATGTCAGGTCAAAATATATGTGATAAATGTTTTTGAATCATATATAGACGTTAAAAAAGAGTCCCATAATTTGTGACAGACGCATGTATGTCTCCATTTGCTGAAATTTTTTTCCCAAATAAATGTCAAAAGGAGGTAAGGCTCACAAAGGCCACAAATAATCTACCCTCTGTTACATTTTGATGCATGTGTCCCTAAATTTGTGTAGAAAGAGCCACAAGTTGGCGATGGCATGTTTGAAGTCAAATAAAGAGACGCCCCTTTTCTTGTCCAATCTACTTGAATGGTTATGAGAGGAATGAGTTCTTTTTTCAATTCTCTAGATAGATATTTAGTCAAAGGAAAGTTTTGTGCAATATAGGGTTATTTATTTTCCATTCTAAAACTTCCTTTTCAAAAAATATTCGGACCTCTTGCTTTAGTAGTTACCTCAATCTTTAGTATAAAAGATTTTGGGTTAATCTCCTCTTGGCTAATATAATAATAAAAAAAAGTATTTTTACTGAATAATTTTTTCAAATTGATGTGTTTTTTTCAATTTTATATATAATCATCTGATTTTTTTATATGTGTATTTTTTTTAATAAGCTCTCCCCAAAAAAAATTCTTATAAGAGCTTTTTATAGAATTAATCTATCCCGACTATTGAAAAAAATGTGTTATAATTAATCTCATTTGTGAATTTGGGATTTTCTAGGTGTAAAAATTATTTTCCTTAAATCAATAATTAATGTCCCTCTTCAATGGACATGAAATAATCACATAAAATCTTTGCCACTAGCTACTATGGATTTTATTGAACAATACATACAAATTAAGATAAAAAAATTTGGCTTTTTTATTTTATTTTATTTGTATTCAACTAGCAAATTTGTTTGAATCATTATGCATGTGCTTATTGAATTATTATTATTTTTTATATGTGTAACTAACTTTTAGTCACAAAGTTAAAAATTCAATAATTATGCTAAATATTCATGTAGAAGAAAATCTTATGGTGATTGGTAACTAATTTAAATGGATATTAAAGAAATTTTTAAATTTTTTTTTTTAATATCCACTTAAATCGATTCCACCATTAACTAACCACGATCAATTAAAAAATTGATATAATTTTTTTTTGTCAATATTAAAAAGCTTATTTTTATAATTAAAATAGAACAAAAAAACGTTGTTTCACAGTAATAAAAATACCACTTTCCTGCTCACGAGGGTACGGGTTCGATTGTCCACGTCCCGTATGTTGTAATGTATTTCTTATATTGTAAGACAAAAATTTGATATTTTGTTAAACAATACCTAGTAGAATACTCTTTTGTATTGTTCCGAAGAAATAATGAAAAAGAAGGGAAAAAACATGATGAAATAGGTGGAATGATTTGAGTGGACCACCGACACGTGCCTATATGCACCGACCATTTCCTTATACAACCGTTAATGCTGTTGACTTTTTTTATGACAAAAAACCAATCAGACAGTTTCCTGTTTGAGTTCCCTACCTCCACCGAAAGAGGCCCTAACGTGGAATCACTTGTATCAAGAATATTTTGAGTCTTGTTGACCCAGGACACAGTCACCCCTAATTAAGCTGTTTAACCCTAATCACAAATCAACCCACGTCTATTGATAATTATATTTAATTATAAATCAATAAAACAAAATTATATACTCCATTAATTAATGAGTAACTCATGTTTTTTTTTTTTCTTCAAATGAATAATGCATGTTGCCGCATGGTTGAATTATGTTATGATCAGATTTGGTCGGTTTTAATTTTCCAATGTAGGCGCTGCTGTTGTAGATGCTCATAGTCAGGTTGACTTGACCAATTGCCACCTGTAAGAAATGCGTTTGAGACTCTTAAGGGCAACACTAAACATGAATTATTCCTTCCAATAGAAAATTTTAGTTTTCGTAATAATTTTGTAGACTTGGTCAAAAGCATTTACAAAACCTTAAGTAAATAGTTTCGAACTTGAGTTACTTACTCGCCATGACAAATAATAACAAGTCTAATAAAATGTTACAATCAGTTTGCGATCCACGTTATTAACATGTTTTTGTTTATGTGAATAAGTGATTTTTTTATTAACAATTAAATTAATCTAGTTTTATAATAAATTTTTCTTAAATGAGTAAAATTAAATATCTAACGCACATTAACAATTTCATATGCTTGTAGCATTTCGTGAGATAACAATACTGGCTTTAATTTTGATTTTGTGTGGAAAAAATAATCTTCTTAAATTCTCGATGGAAAA
This sequence comes from Bretschneidera sinensis, assembly GCA_023935145.1. Taxonomy (NCBI): domain Eukaryota; kingdom Viridiplantae; phylum Streptophyta; class Magnoliopsida; order Brassicales; family Akaniaceae; genus Bretschneidera; species Bretschneidera sinensis. Next base: position 96,561,059 of record CM043703.1, read on the forward strand.
TATGAATTTTGAAGAAAAATAATGATTTGTGCAAAATATTTAAAAATTTAAATGATAATTACTTAAAAATTTAAGTAATATTTCTCTTTCAAATTTTCAGTGTCTGCTTTAAGTGTTTGTTGTGGTGTGTACTACCATTTGAATTTAAATAAACCTAGTGCTATTAGAATTTAGTACTTGTTGTTAATAGACGTTTGGTTCAATGATAAGTGTTATTATGTCTCGTTAAAAATATTTGGATATGAATATTTTTATAAATTTTTGTTGATGTTAAACCTAAATCTTCATTACATAAAATGAAAAGTAATCCTTAACTTCGATTTCGATATAGATACAATGATAATAATCTTAAATTTTTTTTATGTACTGAAACTCAACGTTTCTAACAAATATACTAAATATCTGGAGTAGATTATCTAAAAATCTATCTTCAAAACCTCAAAACCAAGTACTTGTAACACCGCCCCACAATTAAGGTCTGCCACATTATCATTGTTAGATTATGTATAGCATGGTTATTGCTTAGTTAGTTTAATCCCACATTGGTTGTGTATATCTTTGGCTCTCTTATTGGCTCCTATAAATAGGATAGCTCACTTGTAAGTAAATCACACCATTCAATACAATTCTCTTCTTTGTATTGTCTCACTTCCTCTCTTAAACCTTAACATGGTATCAGAGCCTTCGTGGTTCTCGGTATATTAAGAGTTGAGTATGCTCTGTGATTGCCACTATTAGTAGATCTTTCACATCAGAAAAACTTCTTTAAGGTTGTCGGTATATTAAGAGTTGAGTATGCTCTGTGATTGCCACTATTAGTGGATCCTTCACATCAGAAAAACTTCTTGAATATCCTTTTCATGTCTGTCGGGTCACCACTATAGTCGGAGTCTCATTCTCCATCGACGTCATCTCAGCCGCTGCTCCATCGACGTCACTATTCAACCGTTGACCGTTGACCGACAACCAGATTTGACCAGATGGCAGAAAAAGATATTTTTCGTCATGTTCAGTCTGTATTGGATGGTACAAACTATATTGTTTGGTCTCAATCTATGCGAAGTTTCCTCAAAAGTCGTAAGCTTTGGTCTTACGTGGTTGGTATTGTCGAGAAGCTAGTTAAAGGGCCTACTGAAACTAATGATGCTTTTCTCACTCGTCTCATTGATTGGGAAAGTAATCATCATCAAATTCTCACATAGTTTCGTAATACTACTATTCCATCTATTTCTGCCCTATTTGGTAGCTTTGATGAAGCTAAGGGTGCTTGGGATATGCTTGCTTCTCGTTATTCTGCTGTTGATGGTGCTCGAGAATATCAGCTCTTGTTTGAGCTCTTCTGCCTGAAGCAAGAACCGGGGCAGAGTATTAATGATTTTCTTGCTCGCATGCAATTCTTATGGAATCAAATTGATCTCTCTGATCCTATTTGGAAGGATCCTACAGATGCCAAAATGTATGCTGAACGAAGGGATCAACATCGTCTTCACCATTTTCTTATGGCATTACGTGATGATTTTGAGCCTATTCGTGTGCAACTTTTACATCGCTCTCCTCTCCCTACTTTGGACAATGCTATATTTGAACTTGTTCGTGCAGAAAGCAGATCACAGACTATGCACTCTCAACATAGTCCTTCAGTGTTGGCTGCTCCATTATCTAGTTCTTCATCATTTCAACCAAAGCATTCTGACAGGTTTGGTGCTCCTCGACCTTCTCCTAAGCCTCGTGACAACAATTTCTGTCGTTTTTGTAAACGTCGAGGGCACACTATTGATAAATGTTGGCAAAGGGGAAGATCCAATGCTCCCACTGCAGCAGTTGCTCATCCTGAGAGCACTCTCTCTACAGTTGTTCCATATCCATCTGCGACTACAGCTTCATCTTCAGTTGCACTCTCTAACGGGTCATCAGGTTCTACTGTCACCTTATCTGCAACTGACTTCGAGGCAATAGTTAATCAGGTCATCCAGTCTCGTTCTGGTAATGCATCTTCCTCTGCCCTCTCAGTCCTGCCAGGTAATTCTGCCTCTTGGCTTTTTGATTCCGCTTGTTGCAACCATATGACACCTTTCTCAGCTTCATTTACTACATCTGCACCTTCGCCTCATTCCTCATTTATTCGCACAGCTGATGGCTCCACTATGATTGTTAAAACTATAGGCACCATCAATAGTCGTTCTCTTTCTATTCCTGAAGTTTTTCATGTGCCAGAATTATCTTATAATCTTCTCTCCGTTGGGCAAATATGTGAACTTGGATATAGAATTATCTTTGACTTTTCTGGTGTGAATGTGCAGGATCCTCGTACTGGTCAGACCCTTGGGACCGGGCGTAGAATTGGGCGCATGTTCGAACTCTCATCCTTACACCTGCCCAACCTTCCTGCCTCTAACGTCTCTGCTGCTGCCTCCTTGTCACCACCATCCCTTGCACTTTGGCATTCACATCTTAGTCATGCATCTGCATCTCGGGTACAACTTTTAGCTTCAAAGGGGTTGTTAGGGTCAGTGTCTAAAAGTTCTTTTGATTGTATTTCGTGTCAACTTGGAAAACAGCCGGCTTTGCCTTTTAATAATAGTGAGTCTCATGCTACTGCTTCGTTTGATTTAATTCATTCTGATGTTTGGGGACCTTCTCCCGTTGCTAGTATGAGTGGTTCACGCTATTTTGTAATTTTTGTTGATGATTTCTCTCGTTACACTTGGGTATTTTTAATGAAATCTCGTTCTGAATTATTGGATATTTATCGTACTTTTGCTAAAATGATTGAAACCCAATTTTCAAAACCTATCAAAGCTTTTCGTTCTGATAATGCTTTAGAATATACTCAACATGCTTTTAAAGACATCCTAAAAAGTTATGGCACTGTTCCTCACTTGTCATGTCCTGGCACTTCACAACAAAATGGTCGAGCTGAACGTAAACTTAGGCACATTTTAGACACTGTTCTAGCCCTCCTCATTTCCACATCTGTTCCTACCCCATTTTGGGGTGAAGCCACTCTAACGGCTATCTACACGATCAATAGGTTGCCTACCCCTATCCTTGATAATTGCACTCCTTACGAGCGGTTGTTTGGCTATGTTCCCTCATATCACCATCTTCGTGTGTTTGGTTCTGCTTGTTTTGTTTTACTCCAACCTCATGAGCGCACCAAACTTGAGCCTCGTTCTCGGATGTGTTGCTTTCTTGGATATGGAATTGAACAAAAAGGCTATCGGTGTTATGATCCTGTGTCTCGTCGTCTTCGTATTTCCCGTCATGTAGTTTTCTGGGAGCATAGACTATTTCATGAAATTGGCAAATTCAGCATGCCATCTTTTCCTCCTTTTACCACACTTATGGAGCCTCCTATTTCTCCTACTCACACTAGTGATGTCTTGCCCGAGTCTCCCTCACCTCACACTAGTAATGTCTTGCCCGAGTCTCCCTCACCTAATACTCTTGATTCCACTCCACCTGATACTCTCGACGTCGCTTCGCCTGAGCCCCCAGGGTCTGTTACGTATGAGGATCATGTTCACACTTCCTCTCCAGACCTTCGCCGATCCACCAGAGTAAGATCTCTTCCATCCCATCTCCAGAATTTTCATTGCTTTCATGCTTTAACTACTTTACATGAGCCCCACTCCTATCGTGAGGCTTCCACTAACCCTTTTTGGCAGACTGCGATGAAAGAGGAACTTGATGCTTTACACAAGAATAATACATGGGATTTGGTTGACTTGCCTCCTGGAAAGTCTGTGATTGGCAGTAAATGGGTTTACAAAATTAAGACTTGTTCAGATGGTACTGTTGACAGGTATAAGGCTCGACTTGTTGCCAGGGGTTTTACTCAGGAGTATGGTGTGGACTATGAGGAGACTTTTGCTCCAGTTGCTCGTCTATCTTCTGTGCGTGCTTTGCTAGCTGTTGCAGCCTCTCGTCATTGGTCACTTTTTCAAATGGATGTTAAAAATGCATTCCTTAATGGTGATCTTAATGAAGAAGTCTATATGCAACCACCTCCCGGACTATCTAATCCAACAAACAAGGTATGTCGTCTTCATCGAGCTCTATATGGACTTAAGCAGGCTCCTCGAGCATGGTTTGCTAAGTTTAGCAACACTTTGTCTAGCCTTGGATATTCCATCAGCTCCTATGATTCAGCTTTGTTTGTTCGCCGCACAGACCGGGGCATCATACTTCTTCTGTTATATGTTGACGACATGATTATCACCGGGGATGATCCCATTGGTATTCAGGAACTTAAACAGTTTCTCAATCAACATTTTGAGATGAAAGATCTTGGTCCTCTCAGCTATTTTCTTGGTCTTGAGATTTCGTCTTCTTCTAATGGTTATTATTTGACACAAGCCAAATATATCTCTGATATGCTTTCTCGGGCAAATCTCACAGACAGTAAGGTTGTTGACACACCAACTGAGCTTAATACTCGTCTTACACCCCATGATGGCGAACTTCTTCGTGATTTTACTTTATATCGACATTTGGTTGGCAGTCTTGTCTACCTTACTGTTACTCGACCTGATATCTCGTATGCTGTCCATCAGGTGAGTCAGTTTATGGCTGCTCCTCGCTCTACTCATTTTGCTGCTGTTCTTCGCATCCTTCGTTACCTAAAGGGGACATTGTTTCATGGGCTCTTTTTCTCCTCTCAGTCTCCTCTTCAGTTGTGTGCTTATACCGATGCAGATTGGGCAGGTGATCCTACAGATCGTCGTTCTACCACCGGTTATTGTTTCCTACTTGGCACCTCTCTTATCTCTTGGCGTAGTAAGAAACAAACTGTTGTTGCTCGATCTAGTACAGAGGCAGAATATCGTGCTTTAGCTGACACCACCTCTGAGCTTCTTTGGTTACGATGGTTGTTACAAGATATGGGTGTATCACTTTCTGCTGCCACTCCTGTATACTGTGACAATAGAAGTGCTATTCAGATTGCTCATAATGATGTGTTTCATGAACGGACCAAACATATTGAGATTGATTGTCATTTTGTCCGTCATCATCTCCTTCAAGGCTCCCTACAGCTTCATTCTGTCACATCCAAGGATCAGCTCGCAGACATCTTTACCAAGTCACATCCTCCAGGGCGTTTTCGTGATCTTGTTTTCAAACTCAAGTTGGTTTCTCATATTCCACCTTGAGTTTGAGGGGGGCTGTTAGATTATGTATAGCATGGTTATTGCTTAGTTAGTTTAATCCCACATTGGTTGTGTATATCTTTGGCTCTCTTATTGGCTCCTATAAATAGGATAGCTCACTTGTAAGTAAATCACACCATTCAATGCAATTCTCTTCTTTGTATTGTCTCACTTAAACCTTAACAATCATATAGGTGTATTTTATTGTCACAAGCTCCTCTGCAACTTTCTACTGGCTGCCTTCTGATCTGCCAAACCAAAGTTGAAAGCTAGAGAGAGACGAATGGATAAATAGAGAGAGATCATATAAAAGGCGGCATAATTTTAATGGACTACTGCCTTTTCCGTCTCAATTTATATGATTATAGTAAAAATTGAAGTAATTTTAACTTCAATTTTTTTTAATATTTTGTTAATTTAAAATTATAAAAAATAATTTTAAATACTTGTAAACTTTATTATACTATATTTATAATTTTTTAATTCATTAAAACTAACAAAAAGATTAATCATTTAATTAATTAAATAATAAAATATAAATTATGATAAAAATATTATTTTATGCCTATCTTGTAAAAAATAAACAATAATAAAATATTGTAAAATAAATGGTAGCGAATGAGCAGAGGCAAATTGGAGTGGAAGCAACGAAAAACCCAGAAAAAGATACATCTATGTGGCCCCAACAAAGCCAACTAACAAGAGACTTCTACAAATTCTCCTCTCTTTCTCCAAAAAAATATAAAAAAGTCCAAAATAAAATCCTTTTCTGCTCTCTTATAAACCCCTCTACTTTCATTTTCCCCTGCATTTCTAAGGCTCCCAAAAACAGAGAACTCTCTCCTCCCTTTTAAGCTCACCCCATGCTCCAAAATCTCTCAAATTCAATCTAAAGCCAACAGCAACAAAGTGTTTTCATCATCATCAACAAACACCCATTTGGATTTTCTTTACACTTCTTCGCCGCTCGCTCGTTCTTCCCTATTTTGAGTCTGTTCTGTCGAGAGATTGGGAATTTGGGATGGGCTGTTCAAAAATTGAAACTTCTAGAATCCGATTCTGTTTCTGGTTCCATTAGATTAGTTATTAAAACTTAATCTGAAATTCGAAAATTCGGTCTTCTGTTTTTTAATCTTTTGGCCAAGTTTCGATCTGGGTATTGAATTTTCTTTGCTTCCCTTTTTCTTTTTGCAATTTGGGTATCGATATACATTTGATTCGAATATATCCTTTACACTCAATTTTTTTGGTTGTCCTATCTTCAATATATATTGTGTAGAAAAGTATCTTTTGGGTTTTTATTTATATCGAGAGAGCGAGCCACTACTTGTTGGTATCATCATCAGTATCAAATGGCTGCAGCAAGTGGAAAATCCAAGAAGGGTGTTGTTGATGAAACAAACAAGATAAACCAGATGGGAACAAGCTTGGAGATTGGTAGTAAGGGCAAGGATCTTGATTTCGGCTTCGAAAGGCGGCAATGGAAGCCGGTTTTTGATGAAGCTTCCATGTCTCCAAGGCCTCTCAAAAAGATCCGTAGCCCTGAACGCCAAGACCCAGTTGAGTCCTTTGCTTTTTTACCTCAACAATCACCTCCTTTTTCAGTCCCTTACTGTGTCTCTCCTACTACAGTCTCATCATCTCCCAGTCTCTGTCCTCCATCTTCTTGTTCTTCTTCAACTTGTTTCCCATCTTCAAGGCTTGTCTTTCCTTTCGCTTTTGATCCATCTCAGCAACCTATTCAGCTTCCTCAACAGCTTAGAACTACCCTCAGTCACCATCATTTGCCTATTTTTCGCCATCCAATTCAAGCAGGGCAAAATCAGCAACAAATGATTTCTTTTAGTCCTCAGCAACAACATAGCATTAATTGTCCTCCTTTTTTCACCGGAGAATCAGCACAGCAACTTCAGCAGCAACAACTTTATCAGTATTTGAATGATGTATTGAATTTAAGCCCAAGAGAGAGGATGATGATGACGATGAACAAACTGGGGCAAGATGGTAGGCCATTGTATAGGCCACCAGTTCAGCCTATAAACACTACCAAGCTTTACAGGGGAGTCAGGCAACGACATTGGGGAAAATGGGTAGCTGAGATTCGTCTCCCTCGAAACAGGGCTCGCCTTTGGCTAGGCACATTCGACACAGCTGAGGATGCTGCTTTAGCCTATGATCGCGAGGCGTTCAAGTTGAGAGGAGAGAATGCTAGGCTCAATTTCCCTGAGCTTTTTCTCATTAAGGATAAAGAAGAAATATCCACAGCTCCATTGTCAGAAATTTCTTCTCCACCAACTCCATTTGAGAGCTCAATGCCTAAACAGTACCAGACACAATCTCAAGAAGCCCAAGAAGGGCCTAATTTGCAAGGTTCAGCCTTTGAAACTATGCCACCGCCACCACTACCGCTTCAAGGAGAGAATCCTGACAGTGATTCAGGATTTGGGTCAAGTAAGCCTACGGTGACTGATGAAGTACGGGTGTCTGCAGAGGTTTCTGGTTCAGGTGAAGGCATTTCGGGGCCCCAGGAGTTGGCCTGGGGAGAAATGGCAGATGCTTGGTTCAATGCAATTCCAGCAGGTTGGGGTCCTGGTAGTCCTGTTTGGGATGATCTACAAATTCCTTTTGACAATTCAAATCAGCAGGAATTCAGTGATCCTTATCCTCATAGGCAGCAAGAGAATTTTGGTTCTGCATCTTCTTCTTCTTCTTCTTCATCTTCTTGTCCCATGAAGCCTTTCTTTTGGAAGGATTAGGATTTGATAGGTCACTTACCCCCACAAGATCCATCTTTTGCAAGTGGTATAGGATGCTACTCTCTCTCAATTTGTTTTCTTGTAGAGGAGAATTCTGTAGCGGGGACCGTCCTTTTAGACTTTTTTGCACTGGTTGCAGATTTTTCACGAAAGCAACCTGCGACTTAAAAGCTCCTCTGCTCTTATGCTTAGGAGAATATAATCCTCACTCCCCACTTTTTTCTTTTCCCTTTCTTCTCACCGGTTGCAGATTTTTCACAAAAACAACCTGTGATTTCTTTGGTGTTTTTTTACTTCCCCTTTTCACCCAGTTTGTCTTTTTAACCTCTTCTTTTCTTCGTCAAGCCTCCAAATGCTTCGTTTACATTCTTCCTCCACTCCAATCTGCTGCTAAAAAAAGGCTGCATATTTTCAGGCCTTTTGGGTGGTAGCACATAATCTCTCATGCTTTAATAGGTTTATCCCATTTTGTTCCTAGTGGTAGCAGCATCTAGTATATGTATTTCTACATTCACAAGCATATTTTTACTTCTTTTTTACTTGGCTTTAATTTGATGTAATATTGCAGATATAGTTTAGTCACTTAGTTGCACGAGCAAAATTTAAGATGGAGACAGTTTTGCGATCTCCTTCTCAATCGGTCCATCCATCGCGAGCTTTGTTTTTCTGCTCTATGAATGGAATTAGTATGTGCAATTCTGTACATTGTGGAGTTTGTTAAGATCATAACATATTTATTGTTTTTTCTTTATCTTTTTATCAAAGCTTCTTTGTAGTTGAAGGAGGTTTGACAATGAACTCTGCTAATTTATTAATAATAAAAATATAAAAATACAAAACAGACGAAAAAGACATAAACCAAAACTCAGTTAAATAGATAAAACTACATAAACTAATTGAATGAGTATACTGAAACCCTATAAATATTTTTCCTAGCCCAGTATCATGAAAGATACATGATAAAATAAAATATATATTTTTCTTTTTTTTCTCGTACCATTTAACAGTAGGATGGACTCTTGTAGCATGTACCTTTCACGGCACTGTGACATACAAAAACTTCTTGAAACCCTGCCGGATAAACTAGCAACCCATGAAACCAGAAAAAAGCAGTACAAAACAACCCCCTAATAGCAATGCCATGAAGGCTGCAAAGCAAAAATAAAACAAAACTACCTACTATAATAATACAACCCTGTCTTGTCACAAGAGATTTTCATCCACACTTGAGAAGGGAGAACAGGAAGAGAAGAAGGCACCCAAGAATCCTTGTGAGCATGCGCCCATAAAGTTAAACCGTCTGCGGCATGATTTCTCTCACCAGAAGAACTATCGTGGATAGCTGGTTTAGCAAAACATTGTTGTCCCTGCAAAGTTTTAAACCATCCCGAACGGCATAAATTGCTGCTGCCATATTCGTACCACTTTGATTGAAGTTTGAATATGCAATAATCATATCACCATTGTTGTCCCTAACAATTCCTCCACCGCTACAGAAACCACCATTGTTATTGAATTCTATTAACTTTTTTTTTTTTTGCTATTATTGCTTAACCTTTCACTTTTTTATACTGTCAATTGTGCTTTTCATTTATGTTTAGTTTCTACAAATCCTTAATGAGTGATCATACTAATTTTAACATTAATTAATGGTAATTCATACTTGGTACGCAGCGATTTTTCCACATAAAGGACTAATTATGCAGATAAAAAATAAATTGGCCTGTGTTGACATGGGTCTGTGTTTCAAAATTGAGTCTATTCTGTGTTTGTTGTGGAAGGCTACAGCCTTTAAACCAGAAGACAATCTAGTTTGTCACCAGCTTCAAAATTAGAAAACCATATATCTGTGCATCTTGCGCCAATACTGAAATCAAGGTAGCTTAAAAATGCAGGATCGCTATGGTAGGCGTGGATTGAGAAAAACATTCTCAAAAGCAAGAGCATATGGTCTATTAAACCTCCTGCTGATTATAACTTGAATGCATCTGTTGTATTGTAAAATCAACAGCAGAAAAGTGTGTTTTCTTCAATGTAAAAAAATTCAGTAGCAAAAACACAAGTTACCCAAAACTGAAACTGGGCACTGCTATATTAACACTTGTTTTCTACATTTTTTACACTTCACTAGTAACATTGTGATACGTGTAAAAATTTCTTAATAATGAATTATTTTACCTTTGAAAATTCCTCTAACGAGTCGGGAAAAAAAAAACTAATAGATTGTTTTCTATCGGTATTCCTTTTAATGTCATAAATAAATTTTTAAACAAACGTATATACCATTGCCAAAATTTAAATGACGAACAAAACTGTGACAGCTAAACTAAGCCTGCAAAATCTTTAGTTATTCCAATAGAAATCACATTATTGCTATTTTAAAAGAGAAGACAATTGGCATATTTTTCGTAATGTGACCATACCGATGTAATGTTTCTCTTTTTATCCTCTTTGCAAAAAGTATTTTCTTATGTGGGAATATTATCAGACCAATCCAAAAGGAATTATTTTATCACATACGAATGATACATAAGTTATGGAATAAAGAGGTAAGCTTTAAAGCACATTCTTAATCAACAGCTTTCCTCATTAATTAATTTGCATTAAGCCTTTTGAGATAGGTTTATAAATTTGACTGGGGGTACGTGGTGGTGAAAGATGGGGCCAGTCACCGGCCCATGAGATCATCTGCATTTCTTATTTACGACGGCACGATAATGATGAATTAGGGGTCACTAAATGATATGATTAGAAATGATGCAATTGATTAAAAAATGATATCAGTAAGTAATCATGCAGTTAATAAAGAAATGAAAATATCTGTCATGCTTGTGAATTTGTTTAAAGTTTAAACCAAACCCAAAATTGATGTCAGGGTGCGGCTGCTGTTATAATCTTCTGCTGCATAAAAAATTGCGAGTAAATCATGTTTTTTTGTTAATGAACATCGTTTTCTTGCTTGGCAGGGCATGAAAGTTTGAACTTGAAAATGATGGACAAGTTAAGGACAAAACTGGATTCGGTATTTGGTAACGGTGCTTGAATAAGACTCTTTTAAAGTACTTTTGGTTAAAATCATTCATTCATGCATTTTGTTTTGGCGTTACTTCAGATGCTTTTCCAAACGGTTTAAAAGTTGAGATATTTTACATTTCAGTTTTTTGAAAACTAGTATCTAATTCGAATTATTTTTTTTGACGATGTCAAGGTTTTTTTTAACTTGATTTATGATTTATTATACAAAAGTATTATTAAGATTTGAAAAATCATCAGAAATTCAATTTGTGCTATTTATTTTTTTGATAATGAATTTCTCTTTACTCTTTTGCCGTTCTTTTATATATGATTGTTTCTAATTTTTATTTTGCTACGCTATTTACTTATATTTGTTGATCTCGTTTCAACTGAAAAGAAATGAGATTATTTCACCGGTTAAAAGATTTAAGCAATTCAATAAAATTGAGTGTTTGTGTGGAACCTCGGATTAAAAAGACAATAAAACTAAGACGAGGATAAAATAAAATTCTATAAATTTTATCAAAGAGAGAGAGAGATTTTTTTTATTAAATGTAATAATGGATAAACTGAAAACCTTAATCACCATTATAACTACAAGAGATTCTTAATTAGATCCAATTTATGAGATTTTTTTAATTAAAAATACCTTTCACATTATGAGAAAATTTATATAATCTTTCCCTTCTAGAAAAGAAAGTTTCCAATTATTGGGGAATAACTCATATAGATCATGTTTGGTTTATATTTATGTTAGTTTAAAGCAAGTTAACATAAATTAATTCATGATAGTCTTATGAATTAGCCTTTATGAACACTAAACGTGAATTTATTCAAATTTTATTCAACAATTCCAAGCCCAAGCCCAAGCCCAAGCCCAACTCCAGGTCAGTTCACAACCATCTCTAGAAGGCTCTGGAGTCCTCAGGAAGAGATATCAAAACACATCCAAAACTGAAAACCTGATTGGATGATAAAAGCCAACATGTGAAAATTTGCCAGTAGGCAGGCCGCATAACAACCTTATCTCTCCTCCACCTTTGTCCAGAGAGAAATATATAAAACTTTCTGTTTTTGAAGTACAACAGAAATTCCACTCTCTACTTGGAAAGAATTGAACTCTGAAGCCAATTATTAGAAAGTACCCCTGTAGCTTCATGGCTCTCCAAGCAGCCTCTCTACTTCCTTCTTCTATCTCTATCCACAAAGAGGTCAGCTACTGCTAAACTGCAACTAATCTTGTTTATGGTAATTATGGGTTTTGCTGGACTGCTACGTTTTTTTTACCTTCTGATTTATTTCATGGTGTTGTGTTGACAGGGTAAGCCCAGTGCTTCTTCTCTTAAGGAAACAAGTCTATTTGGTGTTCCAGCCTCCAACCACCACAAAAGTATTGAACTCAACTCTTCTCTATCAATAGGCAAGGTAACGGAAAAATCTATAACTCTCTCCAATTACGCATTTCATTCTTTAATTTCTTAAGGATTCAGTTGATAAGGAATGTTCAATTCTAATTGTGGCACACTAAATTCAGCTGGAATTCATTTACTAGAAGCAGATACTACCACAATGTGTGGACTTACTATGGAAAATTCATGTAATTCCCTTGTTTTAAATTAGTAATTCAATTGTTTTTTTAAGACAGCATCAATAACGTGCAAGTTTTATTCATTATGAATAAAAAGGAAGTCCTATTGAGTTTCTTGTCCGCAACAAACAAATAGTACGCAGAACAAAAAAGATTGGTTTTGCTGATTTTTGAGGAAAGATTTTGCTGTTATATTTATGAAATTGCTATACTAGATTAAAGAAAAACATATTCATCTATAAATTACTGCTAAGCAACAGCAAGACAAATGAACTTGGTTGCAAAACTGATCCTGCAGATGCATATTTGGACTAATTACAACATGGTGGAGTAACAAAGACTATCTTTTAAAGTATAAAGAATTAATTGTGACATTTTTCCATCAACTTAAGCTTTTGGTATAATTGGTAACTAAATTATTTCTTAATATGGTATCAGAGCTTCAAGTCTCAGTTTCGAGTCCTGAAGAAGCCCTTTAAAAACTAATTGGGCTCTTTCCCACTATGTTAAGCTTTGGGATAATTGGTAACTCGATTATTTCTTAATACTATCAATTTTAAAATGCAACACAACTTAGCTTAATGCCTTGTCTTTAAATGCAATAAACTAAATTTATAGATTATTAGCAAGACCCTATAACAGTTTGAAGATTGTTAGATCAATAGGGTTACTTGCAGGAATTCACAAAATTGAACCTGCCTTATGGAACCATTAGAGCCCAGACAGCACCAACAACTCCAGCAATAAAGGAGGCTGCGCCAGAAGGAAAGAAAACATTGAGAAAGGGAAATGTGATAATCACTGGAGCCTCATCTGGGTTAGGTCTAGCCACAGCTAAAGCTCTATCTGAGACAGGGAAATGGAATATAATCATGGCATGTAGGAATTTCCTCAAAGCCGAGAGGGCAGCTAAATCAGTTGGCATTGCTAAGGAGAACTACACTGTTATGCATCTTGACCTTGCCTCCCTTGAAAGTGTCAGGCAATTTGTGGATAATTTTCGCTGTCTGGATAGGCCACTTGATGTGCTTGTTTGCAATGCTGCTGTCTACTTGCCTACTGCTAAGGAACCCTCTTTCACAGCTGAAGGGTTTGAGCTTAGTGTTGGGACTAATCATCTTGGTCACTTTTTGCTCTCAAGACTTCTTCTTGATGACATGAAGCAATCAGATTATCCATCCAAACGTGTTATAATTGTTGGCTCCATTACAGGTACCAGGCTCGCCTGCCTAACTATATATATATATTCTTAAAAAGATCTTGCTTGTTAGTTACCAGTTATTCAAAAAGCTTAAGCTAATAAGAAACAGATCATCAATGTATATCACACTACTCTAATATCTAAGAGATAATTGATCACTTCTCTTTAACATGGTATCAGATTCTGTCCTGGTTTATCTGTTGTGTTGTGGCTCGAATTTTCTATGTTTTACTTTTTGGAACATGTAATCGGAATTGTTTGTCAATTGGAAAACTATGTCATTCCACTGTTTACATCCAATACTGTCTACCAGTCGTGAAACCGTGTTTGCCAATTGGCAAATCATGTTGTCTACAAGTTTGGGCATGCTTTATGTTCTTTCTTGACCTGGTTCTAATTTTAAGCCTAATTCACGTATTGCATAAATAAGAGAATTTTTAGAGCTGGGGCAAGAAATTCTTGGGTGAGAAAAAAATATAGCTAGTGTAGATCATATTTGGGTGTATTAGGGATTAGGATTTGAGAGTTTTCTCTCGAAATTCTATGTACTGCTCCATTATGATGATATTAAAATCTTTCTCAACATGACCCAGGGAGGTATCGCAGCTTTATCTTCGAACAACGTAAATTTTGTGATTGTTATCTTTAATTTTCTTGCACTTTTCTTAATAGCACCACTTCTTAATCCTCACTCAATCATGCGAAGTGGTGTATTAGAGCTGTCTTGTGCCCTTCACCCAAATCGACCTAGAACTTAAGCTTTTTGGAAAATAAGTAACTCGATCCACTTTACTCAACACTAGAATTGCTATGTTTCATAAGAAATATCTCATGAATAACAATTTAATTAAGAGAAAATGAAATTGCAATTCTAGGGAACACAAACACTCTGGCTGGGAATGTGCCACCAAGGGCTAACCTTGGAGATCTGAGAGGTCTTGCTGGTGGGTTGAATGGGCCAAACAGCTCACCCATGATAGATGGTGGAGACTTTGATGGTGCCAAGGCCTACAAAGACAGCAAAGTCTGCAATATGCTGACAATGCAAGAATTCCACAAGCGCTACCATGAGGAGACAGGAATTACCTTTGCTTCTCTGTACCCTGGTTGCATTGCTACAACTGGATTGTTTAGGGAGCATATCCCATTGTTCAGGCTTTTATTCCCACCTTTCCAAAAGTACATTACAAAAGGCTATGTCTCGGAGGAGGAAGCTGGGAAAAGACTAGCACAGGTCAGTTAAAAAATCATTTAGCTAGTAAGTCATTTGTCATCTGCTCATTCTGGGATCAAATTCCGCTCGCACCAAGAATCGGTGATAAACAATACAGGAGAGTTACCTCCTATAGCCCATAGGCCCAATGAAAATTTCATTTAAAAAAATCAATAGAGACATGCTTTCGTGCTATATGCAAATTATAAAAACTCACTTGGATGACTTGATGTTATGCAGGTTGTTAGTGATCCAAACCTGACAAAATCAGGGGTTTACTGGAGCTGGAACAAGAACTCAGCTTCATTTGAGAACCAGCTCTCCAAGGAAGCTAGTGATGCAGAAAAAGCAAGGAAGGTGTGGGAGATAAGTGAGAAGCTTGTTGGTTTGGTGTGAATCAGTATCTAATCAAAAACAAAATTTCACTTCCCTTTTGTAAATGTAGAGATTTTCTTGGACTTACATGAGAAAATAATGTAAGTAGTACTTAATTTACTACACTTTTACTTGAATTTGATGGAGAATTAATGAAGTACCAATTGGGTATTTCTGTTATTATATTCCCTCAATTCTTTTTTCTGTTCTTATATTTTTCTGTTTCTTCAATATCCAAAAAGGCAAAAAGGAACAATTAAATAAATTAATCCAAATGATAGAATTATTAGTATTTTTTTTAGATAAATAGATTTATCAATTATCATCCATAGTCTTTAAGAAATTTTGTTCAAATTGGTCCCTTAAAATTTTTCTGTTGTAATGGTTTGCGCTAACGTGGGCCCAATAGTCCAAAACAATCTGAATGGACTCATCTGAGATGGGCTTTAAGCTCAAATAAATGTTAGGATTCAGCTCAAAAATAAATTAGGAAGGACCTATTCCAAATTCCTAATAGGCCCACATCTGCCCCTGTTTTTGACCTCTCTCTTTTCACCGATTCTGATCTTCAACGAAGAAAAGGAAGAAGAAAGAAAATCTGGGTTCTGATCAAGGAAGCAGCTACTAAGGTGCGCACACACACAACCTTCTCCTTTTATTCTCTAATATACTTTCTCTGAAACTTGTTAATTTAGGCCAGAAAAAAGGAGGGAAAAGATACAAAATATTGTTGCTTTGTGTTCTGTTTGGTTTCCGGTAAATTATGAGACAAGAAATGAATAATTTTGGGATTTCTTTGTTTCAGCAATCAAACTAGTCTTTAGTTAATTTTTTTGGGCAAAATGGCACATTGTATCCTTCTTGAATGATAAATTTATATAATATAAACCATATATGCATGTTTGTTAGTTGTTAGTTTTCTATGGGTATGCGAGAAAGATCATTTGAACTTGAGAATTTGGTTGATATGTGCTTAACCAGTCAAAGTAGTAGTCTTTGAGGTTTAATTTGAGCAAAATAGCTTCTTTTGAAGTGGAAGAAAGAAGCCCAAAAGAAAAAAAGATAAATGAGAGTTTTAAGGTAGATTCTAAGATTGATGAGTTAGGTCAGAGCTGTTAAGACTTAAGTTATGGGTTGAAATCCTACCAGGTTTAAGCTAGGGATTCGGGTAGTGGTGAAAATAGTGCACAATTAGGAGGCTGATACTCATGAATTTCTTCTTTATCAAAGAAACATCGGGTTGTGATTTATGCACATCAATGGATCCAATATAAAATACACTAGTGGAATTAGCCTCCTTCCTTCTGGCAGGAAACAAGATCTTTAATTGTAAGAACTTTTGAGATGTCATTAATTGCTGACAAAGGGAGGTACATTGCGTAAGATGGTGCCGCTATGTGGAGCGAAGGCGGTTGAATTGATGCATCATTTGATGGAGGCAGAAACAGAAGAAAAAAAGAAGTAGAAGAGAGAGAATGAAAGAATGTAGTTGGTACAGTTAAAATTATTAGTAATTGGGAAATCCAAGCTGATATATGTAATTTGATGCAACTGTTATAATGTTCAGTGTTTGTGTAACCTTGACTCTTGAGATGTCAAGGATCTGATCAAATAGAGCATCTCTTAGCAAGAATTGGGTTCAGTGGGTGTAGCACTTGGTTATATGCTCCTAAGGTGTAGTAAATGTCTAAAATATTTTTTATTCTCTTTATCACTATGTTTTTAATATAAAGAGGAATTTTTTTTTTAAGATTTGGATTAGCTACAGTTCGTGCTATTGTGCCTTTTGAACTAACATGCTGCTATCCCCTGCTGTTCGACTCTGAGACACTTAACACTGGAGAAGCTCTTGCATGCTACAATATCACAAGAAATGACATTTAAAATTGCAAGTTCTGGGTCAAAGATGTGTCTGTATGCAACCTTATTTAAAAGATTCTCTTCGTTAATCCCATGACAAGCGAACTTGTTGAAAACTGTAGTGTTATAATTGATTTCTACTCTTATGTGTCTGTGAATAATCTGTTTGTAGAACTGTAGCTAGGGGACTTCTTTTCTTTACTAGCTTTTCGTAAAAGTTGACTTGCATATTACAAAACTCGTATTCTAATCACCAAGTTCGTATAAATAATAGTAAATTTAGATGGAATTTTGCTGGTTTAATTATTGTAGGCGTAGTTTTTGAGTTTATGTCTACTTTCACATCACTGGGGAGGCTTCATGATGGATGCAAGGCTTCATGAAATTTGGAATTAATGAACTATGCTGAAGGGAGGAATGATAACCACATATTACTCTGGAATTTTCTTTTCTGATAAATTATTCATGTAAATGATAACATAGGTACTTTCAGTTTGTACAGATAAAAGTGGAAAAACAATCCTTCAAATTATGTTAGGAACAGGATACTTCAGATCATTTCCCCTTTGGTGAGCATCATTAGGGAATCACATAATTTGAAGATCTTGGTAGCTCTCTCTTTGTTCCCGTCTTGTTGCGTGTTGTTTCGAACATTTGTCTTCTTGGTGGATAATGTTATTCCAACTACATGAGTATCTACTTCTTAGACTTTACCTTTCCAAGGTGGAGACTTGAAGGAAGGAAGACTTTTGAAAGCAGACCTCATTACTTGATGTGATCCATGTGGCGTAAATACCATTTTGATTTCAGCTTTACTTTATCTTTGGCATCTCCTAATATGCACCTTGTCTCTTTTTTGTTTCTTTTATTTAGCTTTTGTTTGCTGATAATTAGCATTCAAAAAACTGCCACTTGCTTTCATCTCAGGGTAATTCTGGACATAAATTTACTTAAAGTATGACAGAAGTCAAATTCTTTCGTTTTCTTAAGATTGTTGGTGTCGGATACAAAGCAAGAGCTGAAGCAGAGGGGCGTCTCTTGTATCTCAAACTAGGATACAGTCATGAGGTTGAACTGACGGTTCCTCCAGCTGTCCGTGTTTTCTCCTTAAAAAACAATGTGGTTTGCTGTGCGGGAATTGACAAGCAAAGGGTGCACCAGTTTGCTGCTACCGTCCGTAGTTGCAAGCCTCCCGAAGTTTACAAAGGCAAGGGTATAATGTACATTGATGAAGTTATCAAGAAAAAACAAGGAAAGAAATCGAAATGATTACACACATGCTTATTATTAATGATTACAATATGTTTGGCATTTTTGTGCAACTGGCATACAATGCTTCATTTTGAGAAGCTCAAAATTTGAGAATTTTTGTATCATTAAGGATCTTGGAATTGTTTAAGAACTCTGCAGAATTTGGGTAGGTTGTTAATCTGCTGAAATTTCTGCATCTTTCTGATTAATTTTAGTGATGGTAGACCTTTTGAGGATTTAAAGAATGTTTTTTTTATTAATTTTTTTATTGACTTGTGGATTTTGGAGATTGGGGAGCCAAATGGTAGCTAATAACTTAAAGAAAACCACTAAAAGGGGAAAGGAAAAAAAAAAAAAAAGTGGTAACCTGCAATTACAATCTCCTGTATGAATTCCGTGAATAGAATAAAGTTACAGGATTTCCATGATGGGTAAGTGAAAGCATAAAAACCAGTTTCTTCATTCATTGATGATACTTCCAAAACTTCAGCTACCCAAGAGTTCATGGGGTGACCTCAATCTAAGACCACGACCCGAATAATTTGTTAACCACTTAATATTCTTTATATAAAATTCATATAAATATAAGAGAAAAGAGTAATAAACACGATGTATAAAAGAGGATCATCCCTTGCTTAAATAACAAATATTCATGACTAATAAATCTTCTTGCTTGATCCTGCTAAGCTGTATCTTCATGTCTGCTGGAAAAGTGAGATTAGCATTAGAAATTGGAGTATATCTCACTATACGATACCAGTCAGCATGAGAAAATGCATTTTTGTACTTCACAAACTATGCTAGGGAACTTAAATCTTGGTGCCATATGCATTTCAAATATAATCTTCTACAACATATATGACTCAGATTGTAAGGCCATCAACCACATGGGAACAAATCCACACAAAAATTGACTCTTCACCGTAATAAAAAATGGAAAAAAATTCCAATAATTGCACTTAGCAACCATATATTCGCTTACTTATAGTCTTTCCTATGAAAATGACTTAGATATAAGTCAATCAAAGCACATTGATCCTCTGGGCATGTCTTAGACAAACCAATCAAATCCCACTAGCAGGCCTTCACCTTTGTATACAATACGGACGTGTTTAGTTTTATATCCTCTCATTTTTTCCTTTTGCATTTTTCTCCTACTAAACACAAAAAGTCTACAAACCAAAATTTTCAATTGGCGGCTTTTATTTATTACTTCCAAGTTTAGTACCTGCAGGAATGTAATGAAGCCAAATCAGAGACATAATAAGTTGGAAGTTCTTCCAGTAAAACCAAGAAAGGCAAGCTCGCATGTACATATGCATCCACATAGGCTCTCTCTGAAATCAGGTCAAAAAATAAAAAAATCAAATCAACAGATCAACTTATAAAAAAAGAACACCAAGCACATCAAAAACACTAAAGTAGTATCATCTAATCATTACCAAACAGCAAATCCATTATATTTTAATGTTTGTTATCAACTGCCTTTCTAATCTTGCTGTTTAGCTACATACATAAACAATGACAGGAAACAAGACAATGAAACCATGCCACCCAGAAATTAGCCTAGTATAATGCCAAAGCAACAGCCACTAAAGATACCTTCTTTATCAGCCTGACCATAATTTTTTTTTGATACGTCAGACTGACCAGAAATTGTAACCACCACATCAATTACCCATTTCAAAGAAACTCACGTAGCCTCATTACAAGGCCTACTGAATTGCTAATCCTTCAATCACATTGGCAATAGTTTAGAAAACAGACAATCTGAGATGGAGCCAATATAGTTTCTTCAGAACGTGCCTTACTAATTTATCACATCACATGTTAGAATCCTTCTTAATGCATCACCTGGCAATGCTAGAATGTTCAAATGAAGCAGACAAAAGAAAATTTATTCATATGAATTACATTATGTACATACAGACCATCCACCCATCTACGTTGTAAAACATAGTTTATACCAATATAGGAATTTCATGCACAGAAGTGCTTCAAACCATCAGAGATATTTCCAACAAACATGTTCAGAGGAATTAGAAAGAATTCAAGAAGCTCCTGCTCTAACTCCAATTGCTTGTTTAGGAAAAAAGATTAAAATACACAGAATAACAACATTCATGCATACAGGAACCAGATACTTGAAAGAATTTGGGTACAAAACATGCTTGGCCATTGAAATCATATAAAAAAAGCAACAAAAGGAAATTTCTATGGTACGAAGAATAAAGAAGATGTAACATTTCTACATGTACTATTGTCTACTGCAATAGGTTGGTGTTTGTCTACAGCTCAAAGAACACGAAAAAAGCCTAGGCCGTTGAGTTGATTTTATTTAACAACAAATCTAAACCTTACTTCAGTAATTTCTGATGGTCTAAGAGTACCTTGGACGTCCAGTTTATTTGCTAGGATAAAAAATGATGCCCCTGCCAGCCTCAGCCATGCAAATAAATAGGTAAGATAGATCAAATGGGGAAAAGC
The DNA here is from genome assembly GCA_023935145.1 of Bretschneidera sinensis. Lineage (NCBI taxonomy): Eukaryota > Viridiplantae > Streptophyta > Magnoliopsida > Brassicales > Akaniaceae > Bretschneidera > Bretschneidera sinensis. The sequence continues at coordinate 96,581,955 of CM043703.1, forward strand.
CTGAAAATCTTAGCTAAGTTTTTATTAAGAAGTACGTCATCTCAGTACTTGTTAAAAAAAGAAGTATGTCATCTCAGCATGATGAACTGGCAACATGATTCTGCATGGGTTAGATATATAATTGCAAAAAGCTCAGCATTATGAGCTGGAAGGTTCACACGTGAGACTCAGATTAAGAAAGGGATAAAAAAATGTGACGATTCCATTCAGTCTTGCATTTGATACAAAAAGTAAACATAAATACGTCTCCCTCATTTTAAAAAATTATTTGATCCTATCTTCCTCTTAATCCTATTATCCTCTTAATCTGATTTACCAAACAGACACTTAGTCCCCATAGATTATTGAAAGGAATCAGTAACCGCTGAGTTTGGTAAGAATCTCATCAAGCTTCAGATGCCTTGTCATAAGCTGAAGCCAAGAATATTGCTACACTTTCATTTTCCTTGTTTTCTCCATAACCCTTTTCACTTCGAAAAAAAATTGTCTTAAACAAACGAGATGCAATTAGTGGCCATTAAGCTTAAGCTATAGCATATAATAACCAGCATATGATATGTATTTCAAATAATCCTCAACTCAAATCGTCATTTCTGTCAACAATTAAAGGAAAAAAAGGTACAATCATATTCTGCTAGTAGTGGTAGCAGGAACCTGTTAAAAAGGTCATTTGCAGAACAGAATGTTGTTTGTCCTAGGAAAACAACTTGAAATCAACAGAATTTAATAATTCAACAAATTAAATATTAAATTCAACAGCAATGGATTTACTTCATAATCAAACATATGCGTTTCTCTGAGAAATGGACAGCAGAAAGAGGATACGAAAAGAAAGAGAGGAAATGCGAGAAAACTGGAATAGTCAGGGCAGGCTGTTGCAGGTGGGGGTCCAAAAAAAGTCATATATAGAAGTTACTAATCAGCAACCGTGATGTCACTGTACACCTGAAAATAGAGACCCTCCTATCAAAAAGAAGCTAACTGCCAGCAGCTCTAACTCCATCTACGGTCAGTAACTCCACCTCCAGACAACCACAATTGTTCTGCCCCACCCACACACACTTCCACCACCATCACCAAAACTAACAAATTTACCATAGGGAATTGCCATGGACCACATCCTTCACCACAACCTCTTCTACCATTACCTTTCTGCTACAATCTTCAGCCTCCATCCAAGGTTTCAACCAGTGCTGCCTCCACCACAACCCATCATAGCCACACTCACCTCCATGAACAATTATTGAAACCACCACCACGTCCCTGTAACTCCATTTTGAACCCCCCTCTCCAATAAACAAACCCTTCACAACCATAAATGGTATGTTCACATCCATAAATGGTATGTTCACATCCATCCCACTACATCAATCGCCAATATAAAAAAGGCATGGTAACCACTATTACTAACAATTTCGGCCAAAATGTAATAACATACTTATTTGCATGCAATCAAAAGTAAGAATAAAGAACCAAACCTTAAAAGTCCAGTGACCTATTAGCAAGAAACACCATATGGCAAAGGCTTCACGAAGCTATATGCAACCAAAATAGCAACAATCTTCTTTACCAAGCAAGCTGAAAAGAGATGTGAAGCACCCATAATTTTGCAAGTCTTCACAAGTACTGGAATAGGAAACATGGAATCAAGGGCAAATATAAAAGGATAATTAATTATGATAAAAATCCCAAGTCCTCTCACTTTGGGTGGGTAAATAAATTTATCGAACAAACCACAAGGGCTAAAAAGGAAAAGGAAATGGAGAAACCGGGTTGGTGCAATCGCTTAATACAAATTCAAACTTTCACCTAACAGCTAGCCCATATACTGGGTAGCAACCCACGGTCTGACATGCTTACATGCTGACTCCAAAAAAAACTTGTCTGAAACCCACTTCACTGGATCAGTTCTAACCACAGGCCAAAACAGTTTCATTCTGTAGCAGAGTTCTTATTTTCCCTATTCAACAAACTCATCCCTCTCTCTCGTGCAAAATTCAAATCCGGAAATAATCCTCAGTTGCAGTACTTGTTAGTCTCCAACAATTGTGGAGATGGAAGACCTATAATGTGATCATAGCATGCAAAGAATCTGTATACAGTAAATATTATGTACACACAGCAACAGCCTGACTCACCTCCCTGCAAATTTTTAGAAGGAAACCAGCTTTAATGTCTCAATTATCAAATCGTCCATCGGACAGTCCTCACAACCTTCCAACTATATAAGAGCAAACAAAAGAATCTTTTTTTTGTTGTTGATAAATAGCAAACAAAAGAATCTTAACTAACTGAATAGAATCAGAGCACATAAACATTGACCAGTCAACAGGGTGCCGAATCATAACCTCTGGATTTGGTGTCTGAACGCAGAATGAGGTGAGCTTATGCAGTCTTGGAACGTCAACTTTTTCATTGGTCAGCGGATTAGCTTCAGGAGGGAAGACAGATGAAAACCTGAAAGAAGTGAACAATGATCCCATGCAATTATTTAGAGGCACCAGGAAAAATTTTATAGTTTTGAAAATATATGTTCAACATGAAAACTGAATGCAACACCTGATGCTGACAAAATAGAATTTAACACCAAGGACGCAAACCTGCATTTGTTAAAGGGATTTTGATAAGATTGGTTAAAAGGGTTGAAATCTCTGGCCTCCTCAAGAAACTTGAATTCACGCCTGAGGTACAATTACCAATGGATGTTGGCACCACATTTGATCACATCGCTGTAGTAGGCACAAAATCATTTTCAAGAACAATATTTGGAGTTTGCAGACTAATCAGGCTCAATGGCTACAGACTTGTCAGTGTTCAGCCATTCTGCCTAACATTTCATCCATTTCCATTGCTTTTGAGATAAAACAGGTTATAAATCCCAGTCAGAAACAGGAAGCAATAAGACAAGCGGGAAACCACAGAGACATTAAAAACACATCATTACAAAGAATCAGGAAGCAAGTTTAAATCATAACTGGACAAAAGTACAGAGACACGAATGCCAAATTAGTTTACTGATATTGAAATAATAACAAAAGTTCCACCATTACAATTCTAATAATCAACAAAAGCCATGTTTCAGCACAACAACAGCCCTCTCGAACATAAGCTAAATAGGAAAAGCTTACAATAGCAAATCTCATCAAGTAAAACATGCTAAGTGAAGATTTATAATGTCATATAAAGCATTTATGCTAGCTTGCAAAACTACAGGTGTGCAGCGAACTATTGTTTACTATTTTCAGCAGCACTCTCCTCCTTCCCAAGCGCAACCACTACTTTCTTCAAGACGGCTTCAGTTGGCTGGTGAGAGTTCTCCACAGCCTTTGAAATAGCTTGCCATTTTTCACCATGCTTTGGCTCTGCAGCAACACATCTCCTCAAGACATCCTTCTGGTTCTCCTCAGTTCCATGCTGAAGTTCAAATTTGTAGTATAATGCCCAGAAATCCCCAATATCTGGAGCAAGTGTCACTGCTCTGTTGAGCCATGTCCTAGCTTTATCCACCTTCCTGTCATGCCAAAAGAGTTTTGCCACAGCAGCAATGACATGGGGATCATGATCACACTTCTTGAGGGCATCCATGCTCCTGGATTTTCGGCTCGGCCGGGGTACCATCTCAATCGAGGCTGCCCACAAAATGCCACTATTGGGACACTCCTGCAATGCCTTTGCCATCAAGATATCTGCTTCCTTCTTGTAGCCATGTCTTGATTCAGCTCTAATCGCAGCTAGCCAAAGCTCAGGGGTCTGAGTATTCCTCTTCCTAGCCATGGTGAGTACTGCTCGAGCTTTATTCAGCCCGTTGATTTTCTCTTCAAGATTAGCGATAGAAATCCAAACGTGTATACAACTCGGGCATTGCTTCAAACCCAACTCATAGGCACCCTTAGCTTGTTCAAAACGACCAAGCCGCTCCTCAAGCTGCCCAAGCATCAACCACAATTTGAAGAATGAAGGGAATCGTTTTAACCCTTCATCAAGCAACCTCCTCTCCTCCTCAATATTTCCTAATTCTCTCTCCACAATGGCTGATTTCATCCAAACTCTTTCTGTGCCACCTCTCTCTCTTGCCTTGGCAAGAAGCATTCTCGCTCTCTCAGGCTCATTATTCTCAAACTCAAGCTTAAATGCTGCAAGCCAAATTTCCTCAGAGTTGGGTATTGCAGCATAAGCCTCCTGAAGAATTGCTCGAGCAGCTGGCACATCCCCAGCAAGCCACTTCTCCTTAGCACCCATAAGCCACAGAACCTCAGCCTGTGGCCTATACGTGACTGCTTTACGTAGTAAAGCATCTAAAGACTCCCTAGTTCCATGGCTCTTTTCTAGCTGAGCTGCTTTGAGCCAAATGCTCTTCTTAGTCAAAAAGACGGTAAGGGCGTGAGCATAAATAGCCCTTGCTGTCTCAATGGAACCCCTCTTCTTGCACTCCTCTGCATCAGCAACCCAAGTCCTCTTCCTATCCTCTTCATCCACTCCAATCCCAATAGTGTTTCGAATAATTGCCTGGCAGGTCACAACACACCCTGCTCTCTCAGATGCCTCAGCCTCCTTCATCCAAGCCTCCCTATCAATAACCAACCCTTCTCTCTGCAAAGCCCTTATACCCCTCTCAATAATCTTCCCCACCATAGCAGTATTTCCATTCGCCTCCTCCAACTTTGCAGCTGTAATCCATATAGCAGGCTCCTTAGACAACTTCTCCCTTGCCCTATTAAGCACCTTCTTTGCATTATCATAAGTCTCTAACCTGGCAAGTGCCAGCCACAACTCCACGTGCAACGGACAACACTCCACAGCCCTATGGAGCAAAATCCTGGCATCCTCCTCATTTGATAGCTCAACAACCGCCTTCCACAACCTCACAGAATCTGGCGTATTCTCTAATCCCTTTCTCAACACCCTGCTCTTACTCACATCATCATGCTCCAACTTTGCAGCCTGCAACCACAACTTGACCGAATTAGGTATCATCTTCACGCCCCTAGCAATCACAGCCTTGGCCTCATCTGGGCTTGCCAGCCTACAGGCCTCCAACCAAACATCTTCGTTTTTAGGACACTCCTCACACCCTTTCTGTATCAACTGCCTTGCTGCCTGAATTTTCCCAGCCACCTCCTCAAGTCTTGCGGCCGCAATCCAACCAGGTGGGTGCTTCGGGTTCGTCTGTGTCACACTCTTCAACAACAACCTTGCCTTCTTGATATCCGATATCTCAGCATCACTGGTGATCTTCATGCTCTTCAAGTCAGTCAAGTACCCTTTCGGATCCACAACCGTTAACCCGGAGACGGAGTCTGACAACCTATCAAGCTTCAAGGACAAAACCGTGCCTCTCCCTTCACCAACAGCCGTCAAGTCCGTTACCGGGGTCTGCGCCCAGGGGGTTTCTGTTCCACCAGCGGCCCTACTCTTTGGGTCCAATGCCGTGACGTGCTCCTTCTCCTGCCTCGCCTTCTCCAATAAAGTATCTGGCACCGGCACGAAGCTCTCAAACCTCTTCTTCTTGTTTCTTAGCGAATAATCCCCAATTTCGGGTATACTATCCCATTCCTGCGCAGACATGGTATACAACTTCCTCTTCAAATCCGCAAACTGCTCCGTGATTTTTGGGTTGGAGGCTCTATACTTCTCAATTTCTTCCTTCAACTTGGCCTCCCTCCGATCTTTTCGCCTCGAATCCATCCTCTTTTCGATTGCCTCCCACACTGCATCGGCTTCTTTATCATCTTCATCGTACTCAGAAGACGCAAACAAACCCACATCGTTTCCTTCGAATTCGTCGAACTTCTGGTTCTCATCGTACCCTTTTTCCTCCCCTTCATCTTCCTCATCGTCGTCTCCGGGTTTCCCACGTCCACGTCCGAGTGGGGCAGAACTAGCGGCGCCTCCTATGGTTGTGGCCGACCGGTCGGGAAGGTCCGGGGCTGCACGGGCCGGGCCAATATCGGATCGGGTGGTGAAACCCGTGGCGCCACGGCCCAAACCAGCAACATAATTAGGTGGGGGTTTGGAGTTGAGGAATTCGAGACGGGGCTTTGGCGGGGCGGGGGGCGGCTGGGTGCCCCCAAGGAGGGGGAAGTGGAGGGTTAAGGTTGTGTATTGAGTGATTCCGAGTTTGGAGAGGAGGACTGAGTCGGGATTTTGAGAATAGTTGGGCGCAGAATTGGGATTTCGGAAGAGAAGGAGGTGGTGGAGGAGAGATAGAGGGATTTGAGCGTTGTGGTGGATGGATTGCTTAAGGGCAGAGAGGGTTGTGGTGTTGGGGTTGAGGTTTAGAGAGAGGGACTTTCTGTTTGGTGTTGAGATAAAAACCATATTGGGGTTTTAGAGAGAAGATTTGAAGAAAATGACCCCAAACAGAAAATGGGGATCGTCGGAAAATTTCGTGTAAAGGGTTTTCTGAGATTGCAGTGACGAGGTAGCTTTTCTTGTTGCTCTGATACGAAGCAGAGAGAACAACTCTCAAATCATTTATTCATCAACCATGGAGTGGCAAAAATCGATTACTGATAGTGTGAAAATAATCCACCAGAAAAAATTGAGAGAAGAAGACACACCTGTTCGTTTCTCTTCTGATTAAAAAGGAGTTTCGGGTTAAGGACGTTGGGTTCCTCCTATGGCAAGAGTGTCCTTCAACTTCATGTTATTAAACGGTGTCGGGTTAGTAAACGTCAAACGACTTGTTAATGCCAAAAGGTAAATACAAAAACCCTGCCATTATTTAGTGGGTTTGAATTGGGCCTATAAAGTAACCAACTGGCCCAATTTCCTTTTTATCTCCGCTACTTAACTTTTGGACTTGGACCTGTTTCTTTAAAGTGGGTTTTTATGGGTCTTAGGGATTGTATTTTAGTTTTGGGCACACCAAAAATGAGAGTGGCCTAAGATTGCCAACAAAAATCAGAATTGAGTGTTGCATCTTTGGGGCTGATAAGGAGAGTAACAGAGTTTCTTGGATCTGTCGGTGCCTGGGTTGTCGCTTTCTCGGTACAACCTAACTGGAAAAAACAATTTGTGGTTTAAAACTTGAATTAATTCATCTTATCACATGAGTTTTGTGATAAAAAAAAAAGTAACTAATACTTCAAAGAAAGATACAAAGGTAGGTAGGTGTGTGTGTGTGTGTGTGTATATATATATATATATATTATGGAATAATATATGTGTTTATTCAAGTAAGCACCAATTTGAAGTCAGAGCAAACATGTACCCAACAAACCCTTGATGCACAATGAAGTGCAAGAATAATTTGTGTAGTGCTGCACACGTATTGTCGTTAATGAAAGAAAAAAACTTGGTTTTATTCCGTGCATATGCAAATTTTTTTGTTTTCTAAATACATTTGGTATTGTAATTAATTGGTAAGAAATCCTTCAGGTAAGGCATGTTTTTCTTTTCGTGGTATTGTAATTAATTGGTATGAAATATTAAATCTTTCAGCCGTGTTTTTCTTTTTTGGTATATAAGCCATTAAGCCGTTATTTTCAGAGGGTCATAAGAATAACTTTAGCAATGACTTAGAAATTTCATCATATGATGACTTTGATCTTTCTTACTTTTCTTAGTATTCATAAAAGAGTTTTTAGTTTTTAAGACAGTAACCAATAAACTAATATACCAAAATAAAACAATATACCACAAAACCTTTAAAAAAGATTGAACAACCCCATCAAGTGTCACAAGGCTTGCATATTTTATACACCTCAACAGCTGTGATGTTACCTTGAAAACACCATCAAACCTTATTTAAAGAAGGATGTCAAGCCTTGTGATTGTCACTAGTTTTTTTTCTTCCCATGTTAGCAAAAACATTAACAAATTAGCAAGTGGATTACTCGCTTTGCGTGACGAAGGGAAAGGACCCCACTTGCTCAAAAAGAATTCTCTTCTGTTTTTAGATCTAAAACCCAATACATGGCTTATAAAAGTCTATGCTACTTAACAGTCAACAACACCCCAAAACGATTTCTGGGTCTGTCTTTGTTTCTCTGTTTTGTGATTGAAAACAGTCTGAGAAGTAAAAGATAGGAGAGAGATGGGGTTGGTTGGTTTGCCAGAAAATGGGAATGGAGAAATGGGGTTGTCTGGTGTTTCTTTGGGAAGCAAAAACAAGTACAAGAGAATGGATTCTGAGCTCACAGAGGAATATGATGATGCTTCACATCACCACCATCAAGAGGATAGGAGTAGAAGTACCAGGAAATATGTTATTGCCTGTGCCATTTTTGCATCTCTCAACAATGTTCTTCTTGGTTATGGTAAGCTCCTCTGTTTCTCTATTGAGGTGCGGTAGTACTTTGTTGTATGTTGATGTTTTGATGATATTTTCATGTACTATTGTGTTTATAATTTAATATGGTCTCTATATGATATTGTTTGGTTTAGTTCTGTTTCCTTTGTTTGAGAATACTTGTAAATTGTGGGCGTTGCTTTCTTTTGTCTGTCTAAGATTAGGAAAAAAAAGATTAGTACTTTATGTAGTATTATGACAATTAATACAAACCTATCCTGTTATAGGATTTAGAATTTTATTAATTTCATATGTGCTTACACTTACAGCAATAAAACAGCCTAATTTAACTTATAAAGTTAAACGGTGTTGCTTGGACTAGTTAATTTTGTTGTAGAATGAGAAAATCAGGCTTAGGATGATTTCTAGATTGCCATTTTCTGGTGTTATTCTGGTTAAGTTTCTAAAAGGGAGTTGAAGAGAGCCTATACTTTGATTCAATACCCTTCAGTTTTTGGTAGACTGGGTGTTCAATACCCTTCTGGGTTGATGGGTGATTCAATACTCTTTGTTTTTTTATAGTTCTTTTGTAAATAGGTTGCACCTCCTTGGTGCCATAATACTTATTTACTTATCACAAAAAAAGTCCCTTAGGATACTCATTGTACTGCAAAACCCCATTTGGTTTGCTCCATCATCAAATGTGGAACTTAAACTATCAGATTTAATATCTCATTATCGTTCATTATCATTGAGTACTCATTAAAGATGAGCACCCCCATAGTGATTTCTTGAATTTGTGAGAATCAAATATAGAGCTAATGATTTCAAATATTCACATAGCAGTAACTTATTTACAAGCATGCACACACGCACACCTTAAATTATCATAGACAGTTTTCACGAGGGGCACAGAAGTATGATGAATTCTTAGCATTACTCACTGAACTCAAACGCTGTTGGTAAAGAACAGTTTCAGTTCTAAATTAATTGGTGCATATATTCCACAACTTGTGTTTACTGCTCAATTGTTGTTATCATGATTTTTTATTCGTATTTTATTCAGTGAAACAGTGGCAACCAGGACCGAAACCTGAGACATGCTCCCACAAGTGGGGAGGTGTGACCGCTGGGCTAAAGCCCACGGCTGAATTATTTTGCTTGTTAAAGTTGTCTTTCTATGTAATTACTTATGTTTTTGTTGGAGGATGCTTCTTTCAAGCAAGGTTTATTTATAATTTTCAGAAGGTACCACTTGAAGTTAGTGATAAAATTCCAAATTCAATTTCAAGAGTGGTCAAGAGAGAGCTTTAATACCCCATTTTGGAAACAGTGGATGGTGTAAGACTACTCCACTTACTAGGGAACATTGTTAAGAAATCTTGTGTCTGTATTCCACTTTATTTATCAATTATCACCATATTAACTGAAACTGTGGTTTTGATTTTTCCATTAATTATAATTCCTCATAACAGTTAATTAATTGATTAAATGAAATTTGCAACTAAGAAGCAAATTTAATTTTGTTCAAATGTGCAGATGTAGGTGTCATGAGTGGAGCAATCATATTCATACGGGAAGATTTAAAGATAACTGAGGTGCAGGAAGAAGTTCTTGTAGGGTGTTTGAGCATCATTTCGCTTTTTGGCAGTTTAGCTGGTGGAAGAACATCAGATGTTATAGGTAGAAAATGGACGATGGCCTTAGCTGCTCTTATATTTCAAATAGGAGCTGCTATAATGACACTTGCTCCCTCATTCCAAGTACTAATGATAGGAAGACTTCTGGCTGGAGTTGGTATTGGCTTTGGAGTCATGATTGCTCCAGTCTATATTGCTGAGATATCACCCACAATTTCAAGAGGCTCCCTTACCTCCTTCCCAGAGATTTTCATAAATCTAGGAATTTTACTTGGTTATGTCTCAAATTACGTGTTTTCAGGTTTTTCAGTACACCAAAACTGGAGGATTATGCTGGCAGTGGGAATTCTTCCCTCAGTCTTCATTGGGTTTGCACTGTTTATAATTCCTGAGTCACCAAGGTGGTTGGTTATGCAGAACAGAGTTGAGGAAGCAAGATCTGTTCTGGTAAAAACAAATGAGAATGAGGCAGAGGTTGAGGAGAGACTTGCAGAAATACAACTAGCTGCAGGAACTGGTAATGCAGAGAAGCACAAAGAGAAACCTGTATGGCGTGAATTGTTGAGCCCTTCCCCTTCAGTCCGCCAGATGCTTGTTGTTGGCTTTGGAATCCAATGTTTCCAACAGATGAGTGGAATAGATGCAACTGTTTATTACAGCCCTGAAATCTTAATGGAAGCTGGGATTAAGGATAAGTCAAAGCTTCTAGCTGCAACCGTTGCTGTTGGTGTTACAAAGACTGCTTTCATATTGGTTGCTACATTTCTCATAGACAAACTTGGGAGGAAGCCCTTACTCTATGTAAGCACAATTGGAATGACAGTGTGTCTGTTTAGTTTGGGACTTACTCTTGCTTTTCTGGGGAGAGGGCAGATTGGGATTGCATTGGCAATTTTGGCAGTTTGTGGTAATGTAGCTTTCTTTTCCATAGGGATGGGCCCTGTTTGCTGGGTTTTGACATCTGAAATATTTCCTTTAAGGTTACGTGCTCAAGCGGTAGCCCTTGGGACAGTAGGAAATAGGGTGTCAAGTGGCTTGGTTGCTATGTCTTTCCTCTCTGTCTCCCGTAAAATTACGATTGCTGGAACATTCTTCATCTTTTCAGCAATCTCAGCTCTTTCTGTTCTCTTTGTTTATGTACTTGTTCCAGAGACAAAAGGAAAATCATTGGAGCAAATCGAAATGCTATTTCAGGATCAACATGAATGGAAAGGGAGTGAAGTGGAGCTGGGAGACGTTGAGCATCTCATGCAGAAAGAATGATAGATGAGGGTCTAGGAAGGTTCGTTTAATGAACCAAAATCTATAATTCTTTTTACTCGTGGACTGAACTGGAAGAAGATGGGAAATGATTCCATGTTAGCAAAATTTTGCATATTGTTGATGTATATTTTGTCGAGCACCAGCATGCAGAAGTTGAATTTCTGAAGAGAATCAATCCTGGCATCCATAGATGTGAGCAACCAGAAGTTACATGAGTTGGCAGCCAAAGGAAGTATGATATTGAGTTGCATTCTTCTTGTTAGAGAGTAAGAAGCATGGCTGAATTTGTTCTTAGTTGTACATTTATCCTATTAGAATCGATTTTCCTTGAAATCCATAAGAAAACTGTATTCACATTGAAGTTTTTTTTTTTTTATTGGTAATTCACGTTGGAATTTTTGGAAGAATGTTTTCGCTGTATTACCATTTGAAATTTTCTGAAACGAATAATAAAAAAATTTAGCACTTCAATGGAAAGAAGTGAACAGATGTGTGCAACAGAAACTGTTATTATGGAAAACAGCCGTCAACATAGCAAGGTTTGTGGTTACATACTTGTCATACCATGTTCTATTAAATATCTGTTTTATCAACATGAAAATGATTCCGAAGTTTATCTTTGGGATTGAGATTCAATATCAGATATAACTGTGCTCAGTTCAAAACCTCTAGAACACAAAGCTTTGTAAATGTCAGAAACAATAGCTGGTTTGCCATGTGTGTTCTAAAATTTAAAATATTTTCATTGTATCTGAGACAAAATGACGCAGATCCTACAGAAGCATGTAGATGTAAGAAGGCTTAAACTTCATGTTGCAGAGTGGAACAGGTCTTGAGTGGTATGCCAATGTTTCAAAAACATCAGGATGCTATTTTCTAAGTAGGTTGACATTTGTCTTTTTTACTACCTGTTGAATGTATTTTGCAGGTTCTATAGTGGTCCCTGAAATATGGTATTCATGGAGGCATCAGATGCTAGCAGCAGCTAATGCCGGTTTTGCGAGCAATAGCTCTTGACTACAGGGGCTATGGATTGTCTGAAAAGCCTCCAGAACCAAGAACGCAAGACCTTGTTGATGATCTTCTTTCCATCCTTGATTCACTTAACATCCCCAAGGTATGACAGAGAGCTAATTCAGATTCCAAATAAAAATGGACAAAGTGTGTGAAGCTTAAATGGAACATTAACTTGGCAATTAAATTTGAAACAAAGTAAGAGATGCATAAAACTCTGACCTAATCCTATTTTCATGCTTCACTATAGTGATTAGCACAAGTTTATTTTTTTGGTAACTAGTCCCATGGTTCTTGCATCACTAAGTCTGCAGATCTTATTCTAATTTGTTAATTTTTTTTCTTGATATTATTGTTATGCGAAAGCTTAAGTTGTCGAAATTTAATGCTAAAATGCTACTTCTTTTTTCTCTTTTATACTCCAATATCACTTTCTAGTATCTACTCCAACATCAGTGTTCATCAATAGTTATGAGCCAGAGTTATAATGAGTCTTTGAGTACTTCGCTACGCACCCGGTGCATAAAGTGGCATTCATGGAACTATAGGCACGTCCTTAAACTACCTGATTCTCTTTGTTAAAATCTTTGTAAAGCATATCTTTCCGTACACAAGTTAAGCAAAATTAGTTTGCTCCAATTTCTCATTTTTTTTAACTAATAGAAGATCAGATGCAACAAAAATGATCTTTTATTCTTGAAAAAATCTGAGTAATTTGTGTATTTAAAAGCAAATATCATGCCAACAACATGATATTTGCAAGAGTTTTTAATAATGTAAATGTAAATGTGAACAAATTGTGTGTGACAAGTTTTATTGAATGTAAAATTAAAAATGATATAATACGAAAATGAAACTAATAATCATATATGAACCACAGCACCACATTGTAGCTTGGAGTCTTTATTTTTTTTCTTTTATATTGCGTCGATTACTGATAGCACTGCTCAGACGATGTCAACCAAAACTTCAATATAATTTTCCATATGTTATCATGTCCAGTTAAATTGCTTTGCTTTTAAAACTTTGGCTAAACTATGGCAGCTCCTCTTTGATGGCCTTCTTGGAGAATGTATGTATAACCTATATAGCCATTGGAAGAGTTCCATTGTTTGTGGAAAAAGTGCTTAACAGGGTAATACAAGGACAAAGAGAAGAAAATCACAATGCCACAACGGTGAAAATATTAAATATGAAATACAATGAGCCTTAAATTTCAGAAAGGAAATTGATATAGTGCAAACTAGATTCACTATAAAGATGTGTTTATATCCGCAAGTCCGTATCTAAGGCTTTCAAAAAGGTGTAAATGAAGTGATTGTCAATTACTTTAGTTGATAAAATCATTTATCGTCGAATAAAATGCATACAATTATATTCCGTTTATGTGCAAATAAAATGATTATTAAGTGATTTAATTGATAAAATAATTTATCGTCGCTCAAGAGACATATAATCGAATTTCACTCGCATCAAAAATTGAAAAAAACAAAAGAGTAACCTCATTTTGTGTAACCTGCAAACCCAATGAACCACCAAAGATAAAAAAGAGTTCAAATGAGTTCACAATAAATTAGTGACGTTCAAATGAAGTGAACTTCCTGTAGCTGGCAAGGACCAAGAGATCGTGGACCCGTCGGACCCGTCTATACCTCCTTCCCTTGGTTTACAAAGAAGACCTTGCAAACTTTGTAACTTCTTATGAAAAGTCTGGTTTTAGACTCCATTGTAAGTACCATGCAAGTAGAATAATTTTCTCTACATTAACATCCATGGAACTTAACCAATTTCAATTGTAAAGTGAAACTTGAAAGCAAGAAAGAAATTTGGTTTCTTAATTCTAAATTGAGTTTGTCTCATAATCTAGTCACAACATAAAATAGGCTTATTCACATGTTACACAATTAAGTTTTTTGTGTTAAAGATCAATCAATAATAATAGATTAACCTCCTCAATCAAATCAGGAGCATGGTTTTTTCCTAACTATTTACTTAAGAATATTTATTTTCATAATTATCTCATTTTTTCATCTTATGAGTGTCTTAATACATTGTAAAAATACACAAACACACCAACTGAATGAGAAATATTTAGCCCTAAGAGCACTGTATCCGTGGACGTAAGCCTAATAGTTGAACCATGTTAAACTACATGTTCATCTTATTCTTTATCTTCCATTTTGTATTTTTATTATATCTCAAAATTTAACATGATATCAGCACAAGTCGATCTAACCTCACTTCATATTTGTTTCCGCATTGTCTTGGCAAAAAGATTCATTTCGTGTATTCCTTATTCTCCTAATTTGAACATCAAATTTGTTTGTACACTATTTTATCACATTATTTCAGACAATGACTTATACATGCATTTTTTTTCACCATTCATTGCATGTCAAAACTGTCCCATACAAACTTTTTTTTCTTCCAATCACATAGCCTCATGGCAAGGATTTTGTCACTATGAATATTCTAGTGATTTTTCCATGGAACTTCATTTCTGGTAAGTTGTTGTTCTATGGCTCTTCAACAAATTTCGTTTGTTGCATTCTAACAAGAGCATTGCAGTTCATAGTAGGTTGATAATCTTGGCCCTCATTTGTTCTTTTCATCATTGCTACACTTATGGTGGCATCTCATATAGTTTTTTGTTGTTGCTACCAATCAATTATTATCTACTCAATCAACGAATCAATGGTTTCTTCTACTTTATACAATGACCATCGATCAATTGTCATTTCAAGACTCGATTTGCAAGTTGAGCATTTCAACATAAATTCCACAGTCCAACTCGAGAAGTGTTAAAGATCAATCAAGAGTTAATACATTGATCTCCTCGATCAAATTGAGATCAATCAAGAATTAATAAGTTGATTTCCTTAATCAAACCAAGAGCATTGTTGTTGGGAATCAAACTCCATAGGCCTATTTTTCAGAATACTCTCCACTAGTGTAGGATTGTCACACAATTTGGGACCAAAAGGACTTTATCAAGCTTGTAATGTTAGGCAAGGGTAATGGCTACAAATGAAGGATAGGATTCAAACAAAATAAGAGGACCTTATTTGAAGCACAACCTTAAAGCACTAGGAGCCTCTATTCCTAAACATTAACTTTCCTTGATCATTGAACTCATATTTTCAACCAAACCCTTTTTTCTTCTCTTTTCAACCATCCCCAATTTCTTGCAAACCATGTATTTTCATTCATGCATTTTCGTTGTTTTTTTTTTTTTTGCCATCTACTCCTTGATAACTTGCTACAACCCCCAACCTATCATCTTTCATAACTTGGGTTGTGGTAGTATTCAAAATCAACTCATTTCCTAATTCCCTTTATGCTTTATTTTAATGTGTTCATTTAGGTCCTCTTAAAGGGTAAGGATATAGTGTTTAAGCTAAAAAAGGGGTAGGCTATAATTGACTAAAACAAGAAAAACATGGTCTCTTACTATGGCTCAAAGGCGTGACTAGTAGTCAAAATGAAAAAAAAAAGGTAGGCTAGAAAGGCTGAAACGATCCAACAATGACCTAAATCATCTCCCTAATGGTGTGAATCCTAGGATTTCGCATCAAGCAATCATCAAATAAGTTCTAGAGTCTGTTGAGATCAATTATAAAATCAAAATCCACATAAAGCTTCTCTAAGCATGCAAAGATTATCAATCCTCACAATCATATGTAGGAATAGCATGAATCTCAGACAATTGCAGACTAGACAGACAACCAATTATTAAACTCATGCGAAATCCAACTCAATTGAAAACTACATACAAATGCCACATGATATACTATCATTGACCATATGAATCAACCCAAACATCAAACTTAGTCTTTCTTTTGATTTAATTTAATTTTAATTTTTTTATATAAAAAATAGAATTCTAAGGAAAATGAAACTAAAAACTCTTAAAATCCTAAGAAAAATAAAACTAAAAACAAAAATAAAATTAAAATAAAAATTTTAAAAAAATAATGAAAATATAGCAATACATCATCCACCCCCAACCTAGATTGGGCAATGTCCCTATTGCTATGAAAAATAAAATAAAATAAAATGAACAAACTAAAAACTAAAAGCTAAATGAAATAAATAAAAAAAAATATAAACAAAAAAATCGGGTTGCCTCCCAGTTAGCGCTTGGTTTAGTGTCGTCAGCATGACGTGTACCCCTTTTTCACTCATCAATATATGCTGGTTTGTAGAGTGATAGATCCTCTACATCATGCATCTCAAATGACTCATAGTAAGGCTTCAGTCTATGCTCGTTCACCTTAAAGACCTTGTCGATTTTCATACTCTTGATTGCAACTGCATTGTGAGGAAAAACATTAATAATAATAAAAGGTCCAACCCAAAGGGAACATAACTTACTCGGAAATAACTTCAAGTGTGAGTGGAATAAAAGGACTTTTGGCCCGACACTAAAGATTTTCAGCACAATCATCCTATCGTGGAACGTCTTAGTTTTCTCCTTGTAAGTTCTTGTACTCTCATAGGCATCATTTCATTTCTCCTCAAGTTCTTGCAGTTGGAGTTTCCTTTGCTCACCTGTGGCATCCATCTCCATGTTGCATTGCTTCACCACCCAAAATGCCTTGTGCTCTAATTCAATCAAAAGATGGCAAGGCTTACTATAGACTAACCGATAAAGAGACATATCGATGGGCATATTGTAAGCGGTTCTATAAGCCCAAAGTGCATCATCAAGGCGTGAACTCCAATCTTTTCTATTCGGGTTGACAATCTTTTCATGTCGTGGATACTTTGTATTTGATGTTATACTTCTTCAACAATGCTTCCACCAATCGATTACAAAAGTGTGTACCTCTGTCACTGATCATGGCCTTTGGTGTTCTAAACCTTGCAAAGATGTTAGACTTTACAAAATCGACAACAACTTTAGAATCATCAGTTTTTGTGGCTTTTGCTTTCACCCATTTCGAGACATAATCAATGAAAAATAAAATGTAAAGATTACCAAAAGAAGATGGGAAAGGTCCCATGAAATCAATGCCCCAAACATAAAAAATATCAATAAAAAGTATCGGAGTTTGTGGCATTTGATTCTAGGCACCTAAGTTACCTATTCTTTGACAACGATCACATGACTTGCAAAAAAGGTATGCATCTTTAAACAACAAGGGCCAATAAAAACCAAAATCAAGCACCTTGAGTGCTTTTCTATTAGGTCCAAAGTGTCCCCCGCATGCATAAGAATGACAGAAGGTAAGAATATAAGAGAATTCAAATTCGGGTACACACCTTCTTATCAATTGATCGAAGCAGTGCTTCCATAGATATAGATCATCCCACACATAGTACTTTGCATCCGCTTTAATCTTGTCCTTCATAGCACGAGTCAAATCTATTGGTAGCTTCTTGGTAACCAAGTAATTGAAAATATTTGCATACCAAGAGGCTATCAATCCAACTGAAAATAACTACTCATCCGAAAAATTCTCATGCAGTGGTAAGGCATCTTCATCATGAATAAAGTGGCTTAGATGATCCGCAACCAGATTTTCACTACCTCCCTTATCTTTAATCTCTAAATCGAATTCTTGCAAGAGAAATATCCATTGGATGAGGCATGGCTTAACATCCTTCTTATTCGGCAAGTATGTAAGAGCTGTATGATCATAATAAACGATTAGCTTTGTACCAATAAAGTAAGAATTAAATTTTTCTAAAGCAAAGATAACCGCCAAAAGCTTCTTTTCAGTCATGGAATAGTTAAGTTAGGCACCATTTAATGTCTGGGAAGTATAGTAGATGGCGTGGGGAAGCTTTCCCACTCGTTGTCCTAAAACAGCACCCACAAAATAATCACTGGTGTTGCACATGATCTCAAATGGGAGGTTCCAATCAGGTGGTTTGATGATAAGAGCCGAAGTCAAGAGCTCTTTCAGTTTTTCAAATGCTTCTTTATACTTCTCATCAAACTCAAAAACCACATCCTTTTGAAGCAACTTCCACAAGGGCAATGCTATATTTGAAAAATCTTTGATAAACCTGCGATAAAATCCTACATGACTAAGAAAAGAGCGAATCTCCCTCACACTAGTGGGAGGTGGTAAGGAACGAACAAGATCAATCTTAGATTTATCAACCTCAATATGTCTGGAAGATATAATATGTCCCAATACTATACCTTGATCTACCATAAAATGAAAATTTTCCCAGTAATACAAGGTTAGTTTCCATGCAACGTTTAAGAATGAGTGTAAGATTATCAAGAAATTTATCAAAAGAATCACCGTGGATACTAAAATCATCTATAAATGCCTCTATGTTGTTCTCAATATATTCCAAAAAAAATACTAACCATACACCGTTGGAAAGTCTCAGGAGCGTTGCAAAGACTAAAAGGCATGTATCGGTAGGCAAATGTACCAAATGGACAAGTGAATATTGTCTTCTTTTGGTCTTCCGGTGGGATCACAATTTGGTTATAGCTTGAATAACCATCAAGGAAATAGTAGTAAGAATGACCGGCTAACCTTTCAAGCATTTGATCAATGAACAGCAGAGTAAAGTGGTCTTTGGGAGTTGCTGAGTTAAGTTTTCGGTAGTCGATGTAAACTCACCATCCAGTTTGGACATGGGTCGAAACTAGCTCATTATCTTCGTTCTTGACGACAGTGACGCCGAATTTCTTTGGAACCACTTACACTGGACTCACCCACTTGCTATCCGAGATTAGGTAAATTACCCTCACATCTAGGAGCCTTAGTATCTCCTTTTTTACCACCTCCATCATAGGCGGGTTTAATCTTCGTTGTGCCTTTCTGGTAGGTTTCGATCCCTCTTCTAGCAATATTCGGTGCATGCATATGGATGGGTTAATTCTTTTGATATCTGAAATTGTCCAACCAATAACCATCTTGTGATCCTTAAGCATCTGAATGAGATTCTCCTCTTGTAAATCTAAGAGGTTCTTAGCAATGATCATAGGCAATGTGTCATTCTCACCCATGTAAACATACTTAAGATGCTCCGGAAGTGGTTTCAGTTCCAAGTTAGGAGCATGTATCACATAAGGTAAAATTTTCTCATTAAATATGGGTAATTCAAGGAACAAAACATCATACCTCATTTGTGGTAGGGGTCCAAAGAATGCCACAGCTTCCTCTATATTTTTAGTCACTTGTACATCCTGTTTTGGCCTCTCGGGAGTTTCCATCTCCAAGTTCTCACTAACAGCGACCTTCGAACCATCTTTGCCAATCAACTCAAATAATTCTTGTGCTAAAGAATCAATAATGTCAACTGCAAATACAGAATTTAAATCACTAGGATATCTCATGGCCTCATAGATATTGAAACGAATAACTTTCCTATTGAATTCCATAGTGAGAGTTCCATCATGAACATCTATCTTTGTCCGCGCAATTTTTAGGAATAGTCTTCCTAGCAGTATTAGTGTTGGGTTGGGAGATGTTTCATCCTTCATCTTTAGAACGTAAAAATCTACTGAAAAGCCTAATTCGTTTACCTGCACTAAAACATCTTCTACAACTACCTTTGGATAGGTGTTAGAACGGTCAACAAGTTGTATAATTACACTAGTTTCTTCAAGTGGTCTAAGATTTAAAGAAGTATAAATAGAAGTAAGGGTAAAGAAGTTCTTTAATAAATATGATATAGAGTTAAAATAATGTATATATATTTAAATGTGAAAAATCAAATTTAAAAAAAAAATCTAGAATCATCTAGAATTGGAATCAGAAGAAAAAAATATATATTTCGTGAACAGTATATAAGAAAAGAAAAAAGAAAGAGAAAGAAAAAAAGTTTTCTAAAAAAAACATGGCTGCAGGTGAGGGGTACATGTCCTCCACTTCTCCAAAACGTGGAGGCATTGCGTGTGTGTGGGGGGGGGGGGGGGCTGCCAAAGATTTTTTTGTAC
The DNA here is from genome assembly GCA_023935145.1 of Bretschneidera sinensis. Lineage (NCBI taxonomy): Eukaryota > Viridiplantae > Streptophyta > Magnoliopsida > Brassicales > Akaniaceae > Bretschneidera > Bretschneidera sinensis. The sequence goes on from CM043703.1 coordinate 96,602,017, forward strand.
AAATCTCACTTATATATATATATATATATATATATATATATATATATATATATATATATATATATATATATATATATATCAGAAAAACAGAAGGTAATAATGTAATGTTTATTTTTGAATTTTTAGCATACATGAAATTTCCCGGGATTCAAAGTAAGAATTTTGAAAGGGTGTGGTTTATGAAGAATTGAAGAATAAATCAGAAATTTAATATAAAGATTATGTCAAGTGTTGACGGTCAGCAACCAGGGGAATTTTCTGAGAGGAACGGGAAAGGCAAGGAGGTGATCCACAGGTAGCTTTAAGTGCTACATAGTGAGTTAGATTTATTTTAAGTAATCTTGATAAAAAAATGAAATATCTAGTGATAATATTAAAATAAATTATTAGCTTATGCTTTGGTGGTATATGAGAAATTGATTGATAAGTATGATAGGAATTTTTGGACATCTAGAAAATTATTAGGTGAGAAATAATATTTTTGAAATAATAAATTGATACAATAATAAAAGTGATAAGTGAAATTCGTGATGAGCTATGGTTGATATTTTGATACGAATTATGAGAAGATGAAATGTTAGTGGATATTGACAAGCTTTGATGGATGATTTGATATGATTTAAGATGAGAGGAATTTAGTGAAAATTTTTATATAATTTGAGAAAAATCAGGATAGTCAATTTAAATATTTGAATTCATGTTTATTTTTTATTGTTGGGATTTTTCTGAGAATTAAACGGATGGAAGATGAAGCTTCAGCAAGCTTTGGCGCCGCGGCAAAAAGAGTGTGCGCCGCGGCCTCCAGCAAAGGAGGAAGTTCCTCCACCAGGTGTGTGCCGTGGCACAGGGTGGTGTGCGCCATGGCACAAGGTGGCCCAGGCCTTGTGCGCCGTGGCGCCCAACATCTGGAGGTGTTTTGCCTTGGTGTGCACCTCGACCTGCCCTGTTTTGGGCCGCGACGCTAGGCACACCTGATGCCTCTGATTCAGCACTTTGAGATGTTGTGTGGGACTTAGTTAAAACGCACAAGATTACTTAGACCACTTAGAGGGCTATGCTTGTTTGGTTCTGTAGATCCAAGAGTTGAGATTGACTTCAAGATTGGTTAAAAAAGTTGTTACACTATATAAAGGGTCATCTCACTTCAATAACAACAAGTGAATGAGAGACACAAGAGTGCAAAGTCACAAGTGTCAAGAAAAAACACAAGAAGAGGTCTTATTCCAAGAGTGGCTAGTATTGAGAGAGATAGGCTCTCAATTCTTCAGAGGTGTTTCAAGTGAGAGAAAGCATTCAAGAAGTGGGGTTCAAGGGCTTTGTAATTGGAATTTTCTTAGGGAAAATTCCAAGGAAATACTTAGTTCTTATCTCTTTCTTTTCTCTTCTTTCATGTATCAAGAACAAGAGGATTCTTGAGGAGGGGTTGCTGTAATTGTAAGAACTCCATTGATTTAGTGCAGATAGCTCAGAGAAGCTCACGAGGACGTAGGAATTTGCCGAACCTCGATAACGATTGCTTGTGTTCTTTCTTTGATGGTTTGATTCCTGTTTATTACAAGTCATTCTGGACTTGGGTGTTTGAAGGTCACCACTTAGGATTCTTAAAGGTGATTTTCAACAGTGGTATCAGAGCTACAATAGCAGGTATCAGAGCTGAACAGGGGGTATCGGAGCAAGGCTCCAAGAATCAAAGGAAACTTCTTGGGAGATTCAAGAACGGTGCTGGGATTAAGATCTGATCGGGTTCTTGAAGGAGTCAAGAACGGTGTTGTGATCAAGATTTGATCATGTTCTTGAGATTTAGAAATTGGAAAGAAATTGTGGGTGCTGCATAAATCTTGTGATTTTTGCCGCAAGATGGGTTCAGACTTTATTGTTGAGAAGTTTGATGGAAAGGGAGACTTTGCCATTTGGAAGCAAAAAATCAAGGCAGTTTTTATACAACAAAATGTGGACTTGGCTATTGAAGAAGATGATGATTTTTCAACAAGTAATACGGAGCTCCAGTGGAATGAGATAAAGAAGATGGCGTACATCACCATCTTTCTGCACATGTCAGATAGTGTGACAAGGGGGTGTGGAGACTCGGAAGATCCAGCTATCATTTGGAAGAAACTAAATGAGTTATTTCTTACGAAGACTCTTCCTAATAAGATTTATCTTCTTAAACGAATCTTCACTTTTAAAATGGATCCTAATAAAGAGTTACAAGATAATCTTGATGCGTTTAATAAACTAGTTTAAGATTTGATTAGTTGTAGTATAACATTGCCACATGAACAATTAGCTGTTATTTTGTTGAATTCTCTTCCCGATTGTTTTGGAAGCTTGATTAATGCTATTGAATATAGAATAGATACACTAACCAAAGAAATTGTGATTAATGCTGTAAGGGCTCATGATTTCAAAGCCAAGATGAGGGAAAGATCAAGTGGAGAAGGGTTGTTCGTTAGAGGAAGGCCATCAACTTGGAATGGCAGTAACATCTATGGCAACTATCAGGACAAATCAAAGGGTAGAGGTCAAGGCCATGGAAGATTATATTCTAAACTGAAGTTTAGAGGAAAATGATGCTATTACTGCAATAAAGAAGGTCATTTCAAGAAATATTGCAGGAAGATGATGAGGGATAAGAAAGGAAAAAGCCATACCAACAATGGAAAGGCTTCCGTTGCCAAGGGAGAACAGCAAGATGATGATGTTCTTGTTGTGTGCTCAAATGTGAGCAGGGGTAAGGCAGCGAGAAATGGATCTTGGATTTTGGGTGCACTTATCATATGTGCCCTCACTGGAATTGGTTCAAGAATTTCAAAGAAACCAATGATGGAAAGGTTTTCTTGGAGAATGATACTTCTTGCCAAGTGAGGGGTATAGGAGACATCCAATTGAGGATGTTTGATGGAGTTACAAGGCTGCTGTGGAATATGAGATATCTTTCAGATTTGAGAAGAAATTTGATCTCATTGGGGCAACTAAATTCCATGGGGTACACATACAAAGTAGAGGGAGAAAAGATCAAGGTAACCATGAGATCTTTGGTAGTGATCAAAGCAGTAATAAAAGATGGTCTCTATGAGATGATCGAAGACACAGAAATCAAGGATCAAGTAGCAAGTTTGATGGCTAAAATGGATAAGGCAGTTCTTTGGTACAATCACTTGGGATATATGAGCCAAAAGAGGTTGCAAGTTCTCAGCAAGGATGGTCCACTTGATGGTGACAAAGTAGAGAAACTTGATTTCTACGAGAGTTGCGTTCTTGGGAAGCAACATCGGATCAACTTCAACACCGGAGTGCACAAATCAAATGGTATTCTTGACTACATTCATGCAGACCTTTGGGGGCCAGCAAAAACACCAACACAAGGAGGTAATCTTTACTTTTTGTCTTTAATTGATGATTATTCTAGAAAGGTTTGGATTTATTTGCTTAAAAATAAATCAGATGCTTTGAATAAGTTTGTGGTGTGGAAAAAGTTGCTGGAAACTCAAACGGGTAAGGTAGTTAAGGTTTTACGAACTGATAATGGCTTAGAATTTTGCGATCAGGATTTTGACAAATTCTGTGAGTTAAATAGGATTCTAAGACATAGAACGGTTGTGAAAACCCCTCAGCAAAATGGAGTTACTGAGAGGATGAATAGGACTCTTTATAGAAAAGGTTGGGTGCATGTTAATTGGTTCCGGGTTACCCAAATGTTTTTGGGAGGAAGCTGTGTCTACTGCTACGTATTTGGTTAATAGATCACCCTCTAAAGCTTTGGATCTTAAGACTCCCGATGAGATATGGAGTGGTAAACCTCCTGAGTTAAACAACCTTAGGAATTTTGGATATGCTGTGTTTGCACATCAAAAGGATGATATAGTTAGCCCAATGTCTAGAAAGTGTGTGTTTCTAGGATATGGTGAAGGGGTTAAGGGGTATAGGTTGTGGTCCTTAGAGTCAAAAGGAACCAAACTCATAATAAGTAGGGATGTCATTTTTAATGAGCATTTATTTCCCTATTTGGAGAAAACTAACTCTGCAGGGGAAAGTGAGCAAACCAGCCTGGTTTATGTTTATGTGGAGCATAGCATCAAGGAAAATTCAGTTCAGGTAGAGTAAGAAAGGCAAGAAGGTTCGGACCTAGTAGAGCTTATTGATGAAGGCCAAGCTTAGGACACTCAAGAGGAGGCTGAACTAGAAGGGGATGATGCAGCAAATCAGAATGATTATAAGCTCACAAGGGACCGGGAAAGAAGGCTGGTCAGACCACCTTTGTGATATGGTTTTGCAGATACTAATGTAGCACCTCCTTATTCAGAAGGAGAGATAAGTGAACCTGAAACTTACATTGATTCCATGGAATGTAAGGATTCATCAAGATGGAAACTAGCTATGGAGGAGGAAATGTATTCTTTGAGGAAAGATAACTCTTGGGAATTGGTGCACATTCCAGAAAAATAGAGAGTTATAGATTGTAAGTGGATTTAGAAGATCAAAGAAGGGAACACTCCAAGGGATGAAGTCTAATATAAGGCTAGGCTAGTGGCGAAAAGGTTCACGCAAAGAGAAGGTGTAGATTTCACAGAAATTTTCTCACTGGTTGTGAAACACAAAGTGGAGGAAATGGTGATTATCTTCATCTATATCAATGATATGTTGTTGGTTGGTAACAACAGGGAGAGGATAGAAAGGTTGAAGTCTCAACTCAGTTCGGAGTTTGAGATGAAGGGTCTTGGCCATGCGCAGAAGATCCTTAGGATGAGTATAATTCGGGAAAGAGAGAGAAACAAGCTGAAGGTTTCTCAGTTTTTTTACATAGAAAGATGATATCTAAGTTTTCTATGGAAGATAGTAAACCAGTAAAGATTCCCTTACTGGTCATTTCAAGTTCTCCAGCGATCAATATCTGAGATCGGATAAGGAGAAGAAGGAAATGGAAAGGCTTAGTTGCAGCCGGTGGTAGCACTCTCAACAACTGAGGCTAAGTACATAGCGGCAACGGAAGCCATTAAGGAGGCTATGTGGTGCAAAGGGTTGTTGGAAGAGTTGAAGGTCCTAAAAGAGTAAGTGGTGGTGTATTCGAATAGCCAAAGTGCGTTGTATTTGTGCAAGAATCTGGTGTTCCATGAGAGGACAAAGCATATAGATGTTCAGTATCATTTCATTCGGGAAAATGTTATGGAATGATGCATCTATGTGGACAAAGTGGCCATGGAAGAAAATCCTGCAGATTTAAGCACCAAAGTTTTACCTCTAAGTAAGTTCAATCATTGCCTTGGACTTCTTAAGATTGGATTCGGATGATTTGGTGACTCGTGTTGAGTTTGGATCCTGAGTTCTCTACACAATGGGTTCGAGTTTAATTGCTTAGAAAAAGGTAGAGATTGTTGGGATTTGTCTAAGAATTAAACGGATGGAAGATGAAACTTCAGCAAGCTTTGGCACTGCGGCCTCCATCAAAGGAAAAAGTTCTTCCACCAGGTGTTTTGCCCTAGTGTGCGCCACAACCTGCCCTGTTTTGGGCCACAACACCAAGCACACTTGATGCCTTTGATTCAGCACTTTGAGATGTTGCATGGGACTTGGTTAAAATGCATAGGATTACTTAGAACACTTGGAGAACCATGATTGTTTGATTCTCAAGATCTAAAGGTTGAGATTGACTTCAAGATTGGTTAAAGAAGTATTTGAACTATATAAAGGGTCGTTTAACTTTAATAACAACAAGTGAATGAGAGGCACAAGAGTGCAAAGTCACAAGTATCAAGAAGAAACACAAGAAGAGGTCTCGTTCCAAGAGTGGATGGTGTTGAGAGAGATATGCTCTCAATTCTTTATAGGTGTTTCAAGTGAGAGAGATCATTCAAGAAATGGGGTTCAAGGGCTTTGTAATTGGAATTTTCTTGGGGAAAATTCCAGGGAAACACTTAGTTCTTATCTTTTTCTTTTTGCTTCTTTCATGTATCAAGAACAAGAGGGTTCTTGAGGAGGTGTTGCTGTAATTGTAAGAACTCCATTGATTTAGTGTAGAGAGCTTAGAGGAGCTCACGGGGATATAGGCATTTGCCGAACCTCGATAACAATTGCTTGTGTTCTTTCTTTGATGGTTTGATTCTTGTTTATTACAAGTCATTCTGGACTTAGGTGTTTGAAGGTCACCATCTGGGATTCTTGAAGGTGATTTTCAAAATTTATGTTATTGTTCGGATGCATATTTCATATCATTGTTCATATACATATGCATTAAATAAAAGAAGAGAACCGAGAAAGGGTCGTTCTAATTGAAAAATCGTGACAGTAAGTATATGTTGGAAATAAAAGGGACACCGTGACAATCGGTATATGCTGAAAATAAATACCGTGATAGCTGGGATAAGCTGTAAACAAAAGAACCGGGAGGGGGCTAGTCTAAGATAATAAAAACATATCGATATGTGGGAAGATGTTCCCTAATAATTATTCATGCATTGCATTTATTTTAAATATTGATTGCATCATTGAAATGCTGATGTGTTGTGTGTTATTGTGAAATTATTTTATAGATGAATAAGTCTCACAGAGAGACAGTTATGGTGGGAAGAAACCTAGAAGTATGAAATGATAAGAACCATCTAAATGGTAGACTTTATGATGTGAACCTCATTGTGAGGTAATTATGAGATAATTGATGGTCTTGAGGTGAACCAATAAATAAGAAGAAAATATTGATAGAGAATGAGACTTATGATATGTGTAGTGATAATAGAATGCTATTATCAAGTTATGTGAGATATAATTTATTTAAATATTAAATAACTATTTATACAAATTGAATACTTCTAATAAATTTAATTAACTGAGCTTGCGAAGCTCATCCTTCATTATGCAATGATTTCAGGTAGCAGGCAAGACAAATAGTCTGGTGGGTTGAGAATCAGACGAAATCTTTTTATGTAAGCTATATACATGTCAACATCCTTAGACTAATGAGAAAATAAAACAAAATTTTATTTGTAAATATTTATGCATTTTACGTTGTATATTATGTTTAAATTAATATCAGATTAATGTATCTCCCTTGTTGAGGGTTGAGGATTGATGTAAAAATTTATAGTAGTATTATTTTTATGGTTGCATATATGTGTAGTGCTAGGATTTTCAAAATGTAATGACACTATCTCGGGGGTGGCCAACCAGGAATGGGTCATTACAATAAGGCATCACATTAATTGATGCTCCTAAATCTAACATAGCTTTTCAAACTTAGTATTGCCGATTATGCATGGAATGGTGAAAGTGTCTGGATCTTTGCACTTGGGTGGAAGCTTCCTTTGTAGCACTGCTGAGACGTTTTCCCCCACACTTATTTGCTCATTCTTTTTCAGCTTTTTCTTATTGTGAACAATTCTTTCAGGAACTTGGCATATCGCAGCACCTATTTTATTGCATCCAAAAGAAGTATATTTACCCCACCTTGCAGAGGGTCTCCAGAATTTCCTTATCTTGATCCTCCTTTTTAGACTTAGTAAACCTGTTGGGAAAAGGTGGAGGAGTAACATAGGAAGAGTTAGGTATTTTTTCACTTATCTTGGGGGATAACGAATTATCAGTGGATGGTTCGCCTTCATTTTCCTCCAGAATGGCTTTGCTTTTTTGTTCTTCCTTTGTGGATGACATACTTGATAGTGTATATGGTGAAGTTTCAAACAGCTTTCCAATTCTTAATGTGACTGCACTAGCATTCTTCTTTAGGTTAACCATAGTCTGAGATGGGAGTTTTCTTGATCTTTGTGCTTCCAACTTACCCACTGTTGTAGCCAGTTGGCTTATTTGATTCTCCAAACTCTAGATACTTGCCTTGGTTTCCTTTTGGAATTGCATTGTATTGGTAGCAAGGGCTTTTACTATGTCTTTCAGAGATGTACCTGAGTTTTATGGAGTAGGTTGAGGTTTAGCTTGGTATGACTGTTGCATCCTTCATTGATTGAACCCCAGTGGCCGATTGAGAATGAAATTTGGAGCATTTTGTTGATTTCCCCCATAGCTAAAATTAGGATGATCCCTCCATCCAACATTGTAGATGTTGGAGAAAGGTCATATCTCTACCTTTGTTGACCTGGAAATCCACCCATGGCGTTAGCTTGCTCTGTGTTGTCTTCTTGCAAAGTTAGGCACATGTCAGTTGGATGCCCTATCATCGAACAAACTCCACATGGTTTGGCTTGTTACATGTTCCCCATAGCCATTTTTTGCACGAGTGAAGTGAGGTGAGCAATTTTTTGCTCAATTGTTGTTGCCTTTACTTCATTCACTTTCTTTGGTGGTGGTGGTGGTTCATGCTGGCTACTGAACTGTTGGGAGTTAGCTACCATGTTTGCAATCAAATTCCTTGCAACTTCTGGCGTTTTATCTGCTAAGTCTCCCCCATTAGAAACATCAATCATACTCTTCTCCATTGGCATTAATCCCTCATAGAAATATTGGATGAAGAGTTGTTCACTAATTTGGTGGTAAGGGCAACTAGCACAGAGTTTCTTGAAATGCTCACCATATTCATAAAGTCATTCTCCATTGTACTGCCAAATACCACATATTTCCTTCCTGATGTTGGAAGCCTTTGATGTAGGGAAATACTTCTTCAGAAATTGCCTCTTCATATCATTCCATATGGTTATAGTGTCGGAAGGTAAATAGTAGAGCCATTCATTTGCTAAATCAGCCAACTTGACTTGTTATTTAGAAATTCCGATCGGTTTCATGCTTGAACACACCATATGAAATTCTTTGAGGCACTTATTTGGGTATTCTCCTACAAAACTGTGGAATGTCGGTTGGAGATGAATCATTCACGATTTGAGTTCAAAAGCAACCTCCAGAGTAGGATACTCAATACATAATGGTTATTGATCAATGTTTGGCGCCCCCAACTCCTTAAGTGGTCAGTTATTCAGTGTTGTCTCCTCGTAATCAGAGTAGTCCGAATTAGCTGATGAGTTGCTTGACGAACTAGATGGGAGGGTGGTGTGGACCGCTCGATCAAATATTTCTGAGATGGGTCCTTTTGATCTCAAGTTGTAGGGACTCCGATGCATTCAAATTTACCTAAAAAAAGAAGAAGAAAAACAAACTAAGAAAACAAAAAGCAAAAACTGAAAGCAAACTAAAAAGTAAAAATAAAAATTAGCAAATAAACAATTTAATGAATTAGTTTAACAATCCCCAGCGACACAGGGCCAAAATTTGGCATGCCAAAAAACAGACGTGTAAATTAATTCCTTGCTCTAAAAATTATCATATGAAATATAATGAAAAACAAATGTCATTTCCCACAGAAGATTGTAAATTAATTCAATTAAACACTTAATTGTTAAAAGAAAAAATATAAATAATTAAACTAAATAATTTCTAAACTAAATTAAATTAAAAACAATCTAATAAACTAATTTGGGTTTTTTTTAAATGATTAACTAAAAATTACGACTAATGAAAAACAACTAAAATATGATTCAAAATTGAATAAACTTTGTAACAATAATGAGAAAACTGGTTAAAAGATCATTCTCCACCACTAGACATAGAATGATGAATCAATATCAGAGTTATCCACAAATTTCTAATAAAATTACCAACCGTAGATAATAAGCTCTATTACCCCAATCTTTCCTTAGTTTGTCGTTAAGTAAAACAAGCTCTTTACTTAATCACTATCTATTAAGTAACCTAGAATAAGCTCTCTAAATTTAATTTAATTGAAGCATTAGATTAAGAAAGATATGTTGGTCCAAGAAACAACTGCATAACCTCGGTTCATTTATCTTGAGCTATATTCCATATAATAATCACACGAAAATATCTTATCGTCAGTGATTACTAATTGCTACTATTGATTAGAAATTCAAGACAATTAAGAATCAAGATTCCTAACCTAGCAATAGATAATTACCATATTTCATTTGGTTGGCCACCCCGAATAAAATAAAATAATAATCATAAACAATTCTTATGGAAGAACATAAATTTTTTTTATTAGAAATATGGATAATAATCTTTGAATATTCAATAACAAAATCATGTCTAGGGCTTTGAAATCACCCTTAACCAAAAATAAAATTAGCTAAACATAATCCTAAAATTAAAAACAAAATAAATATTCAAAGACATGAAATATGGGAAGAATGAAGAATAAAAGAGAACAACAGTAATCTTGAAAAGTCTTCAACGCAGATGAATCTCTTTGATCACCAATAACAACTATGTTCTTCCCAATTTTCTCTTCCCTTTTTATTTTTCTAGGAAAAATCTATTGTCCTTACAAGGCAATGGCAGCTGGCCTTATATAGGAAAACTCCTAGAAAAGAAAATGAAAGTACAATAATACTACTCCTTCTAGGAAAAGGAAAGACATTGAAATGGGAAATACTTCTACTACTAGGAAAACATGAAATAGGAAAGTAACTAAAAGGAAATATGACATAAAATAGGAAAAAGTGCAGCCTAGGAAAAGAAAATACATTGAAATGGGAAATACTTCTACTACTAGGAAAACACGAAATAAGAAAATAACTGAAAGGAAATATGACACAAAATAGAAAATAGTGCAGGACAAGTAAAACTGGTATATATATAGAGGCTCACAATATTCATTATGATTTTTTTTATTTTATTCTCCAGCTATGCGGGCTGCGGTCCAAGAAAAGTATGTCGTGGCCCATGTCAGTAGACATCCCCAACCAAACTCCAGGGAACAGACGGCTGTAGCATGCTAAACCCATGCTGCGGCACGCGTCCTTCTTCGAATTCAGATATTTTCCTTTGATAAAACGACGTCATCTCTCTCATTTTGACTCCGATTTTAGAACCGTTTGATCCCAGACGTTTCGGATCTTCTTATCAATATTATTTTTTCATCCAAATATTATTTTTAAGCACCTATGACCTGAAAATACATAAAAAAAAAAAATTACTCGTGATTCTGAAAAACACATTTTTAAGACAATTAAGTAAAAATTCAAGATTTAAACATAATTTCCCACAAATAATACCGATAAATCACTAAGTATTAGTGTATTTTCAAGTACTCATCAAGCCCAAAATCTAATTAAGCGATATTGAAGGCTCGATTAAAACAGGGTGGTTTTGATCGGGTGGAGGCAAATCTGGACCAGGGATCGAAGTGTTTGGGGATTTGACTTGAGGGTGAAATTTTTTGGGATGCTCCTCAAATCCCACATTGAGGAAAAGTGATTTTGTAAATAGTTCTAGTCTCACATCGTCTAAATGTCAAAAGGATATGAGTACTAGTTATTATAAATATAGGCATCAAGAAATGTAATCTTTTCATCTATTCCTTAACTAGGAATATTTGGTCAGATGGGAGTGTAGCAACAAAAAACAAATGTAGGGATCTAAGGGTTGAGTGAATGTTGGGTGTATTGGGGTATTGGTTTGTGAGATTAGGAAAGTTTTTACACAGTTTTGTCTAGAAAAATTGTGTATTGTGGTGTAGTGAGTTTTAGCAATTTTCCTCCATGCAAAAATACTGGAATGACGATTGACTCATGATGTAGGCAAGTGTGATTGTGTAGTTGTTTTGGAGTGTCATAATTCCCAACAATTGTAAAAACACACATCAACTAAATGAAAAATATGTATCCCTTAAACTCTGTGCTCATCTTAATTGTTACCTTTCATTTTATATTTTCGTTATATCTCAAAATTTAACCCTTTGAGAATTTATATTAATTCAATTTTCTTTGGAACATCTAAATGCTACCATAAATCCATTGATAAGAGTATCTATATTTGTTTGAAGAATGTGGGAATTGGCATTTTTTGAAGACTATAGGGTAGTTGATATTAAGGCCAAGTTACAACTTTTCAAATCACGGGTGGAATGGAAATTTCTCTCGGCTTAGATTAATTTTATGTATTTTGCTTTCCATTTAAATAAAGCGGATTGACCTTATAAAGCATGATACGGTAGAGTGGTCCATAAGATTATTTGGGTTACAATACATCTTAGTAATATTGGGTTGACTTGTTATATGATGTAATGACTTATTTATTATCTATTAGACCGAGGATTCAATTAAAATATAAAAACCGTTAGATAAAGTCATTTTTTCCATCGGTTAAAACCCTAATCTATATATATTTATATGAAGAATAGTTACCATCAAAATCAAAAGCTACGATATAGTAAAAATGATAGAGAGAAGAAATTTGATATGTGTATGTACGATAATGCTTGTGATTTCTTGTTTAACGATGTTTATATTGATTTCTTGTTTCATGGTGTTTATATTTTTCAACATAATGATATGTTTTCAAGCTCCTAATTTTCAGGCTTGGAATATGTGTTACTGATATGAAAATCACATTCTTGCCATTAGGGAACCCACTTTATTCAAGAGCAGTTCATGGTGGATAAGCTCAATCTGTTGTTCCTTGATAAGCATATGTGATGGTCAAGTACTTATGGAGTGAAAAAGAATGCAAAGTGAATGAGTTTTTTCTTCTTGTTAATTTTGGATTTTCATGGCTTTTGTTATTCCTAATTATAGAGATCGAATCCTTTCTCCATTTTATCATCATATGTATCGATTTAAGTTTTAAAGTATCTTGCTGTGTAGTTGGTGGCCTTGCGGGAACTCTCCTTAAAAAGTCATCAGCCAACAAAATTAATTTTCTCCAATATCTCATTTTTTAACTGAATTTTTCTTTTAAAAAAAACATAATAGAAGATCAGAAGTAACAAGAATGGTCTTTTATATTTGAAACATCTAATTGATTGTAAAATTAACAACGATATAAGAAAAATAAAACTAACAGGCCTTTATGAACCACATCACCACATTGTAGCGTTGAGTCTTCCTTAACTTCTTTCTCTTAAATTGCATACAATACCATTAGCACTTGCTCAAGTAATGTCAGCCATAAAAGAATTGAATGGCATACCATTGAAAACATGTTTTCAACCACAGATTTATTCATCTAGTAGCACTGGTATATATAGTACATTTACACAGTAAATATGAAAAAAATTATCAAAGAGATTTGCAATGACATTTGAATTCTTAAATGTTCGGATTTTACTTCTAAAAATTCACCTACTCAAATTTTAGGTAAAAAAACATAACAACAACAATTATATAGGCAAAATAAATAAATATCAAGAACATAACAATTTAACGTGGTTCGGCAACCTCTTTGCCTACGTCCACCAATAAACTGACTGTTTTATTATGAATGATTCGAGATCTGTCAATCACAAGAATTATAAACAGAAAGAAAATAAATCACAAAATACCCAGGTTCACCCAAAAATAGGGTTACGTCCTGCCAGAAGTTTCACTATAATCAACCTCATAAATCTCTCGTTACAATGTGCGCTCAGTACATAAAGAGTATTTATAATTAACTTAAGATGTTTTAATTAGGGTTTCTACCCTGTTGCAAAACTACAGTTATTCATGGGCCCAAGTCCAAACCGCCAAGCAAAAAATCAGACCCAAAACATGTACCCGTGAAGTATGCACCAACTCTAATATATTAATCTTCAATTACAACTTTAGAAATAGCAAAGTTATTAAACTATCACAAACTTTCAACTCGAAAGCCTAAATATAACCAAAGCTCTCAATGTAGCTTTAATATTGTACCCAAAGCTCTTATCCTAGTTCTAGTAGTAAATACCTCTGGTTTACAATGATTATGAGAATTATGAGTATGTTTGAAATCTTCTTTGGGACCCCCTTTATACAGAGTATATTTTCCTAACACTAATAGGAAAAGAACAACAATATAAGAAACTACTTCTACTCCAACTAGAATATGCAACAATCCAATAGGAAATTACTATTATTGCTACTAGAATAAACAATTATAAAATAGAAAATCACTTTCCTAAATCAATTAGAATTCTTCCTTTTGTGAGGGTTTGAGCCACAATCCTAATAATTTTTCACCTTGACTCAAATTCTCCACAACTCATCAACAAAATTATCTTTCTTCTTGGTTGGTGCGATCATTCCTTTTGATCTTCCCATCTCATCCGCTTACAACACATACAATGAAGCATCAAGAACTTGCATCTCTTCATCCTCATTAGCCTTTCCATTACCACTCTTCTTCATTTTACTCAACTTCTCCAAGTCCTCCATTGGGGATATATTTTGTAATTGCGTGTTCCTCTTCCTCATTGTAGATGCACTTTTCATTTGAAAAATCTAGAGACTTGGATCTTGATCTTTCCTCCACCTTCCTTGAAGTGCTCCACTCCTTCACTTTGTCTAGTTTCTTACTCGATATAGTCACTGTAAACCGAGGTTCAAACCTAAGAGGGGGGTGAATTGGGTTTTTAAAAACTTTTGCCAATTACTTTGTAAGTTTATAAAAATAGTTAAATGCACAAAATAGACAAACAAGCAATGTGCTTGAAGTGAAAGATTTTTAGGAAGAGAAAGTGCAAACTCAGTTTATAGTGGTTCAACAATATCCGATTTCTTCCGACCCTACATCTATTCTCTTCAAGGAACCTCCTTGAAGTAATCCACTAAAACTTTAGTCATGCAACTTCACGGGTGTTGCACAAACCTTACAACCAATCCCTTCATCACGGAAGCTAATCCCTTTCTCATAGAAGTTACAAAGAAGTGTTTAATCCTAAACACTCTAAGAGTTATTACAATTCTTTCCCCTTTACAATAAATGAGATTTTGCTGTAAAGTTTTTCATGTTTTAAAACTATTTTTGACTTGGAAACAATTGTATTAAAGGTTTTTTCAAAATCTTCTTGTAAAATGAGCCACATGTCAAGCTAAGAATTTGAATATGAGAGATTTACAGTTGTTTTCATTATCTTAATGCCTATTCTAGATCTTCTGTCTTATCTTGGTGTTTGAATCTAGTTGAGTTCTTGCATCTTGTTTCTATACTGAATGCTTTTACTGCTTAAACACTTAGATAAAACTGTTAGTGCAATTAGAGTAGTGTTTTGTCATTATTAAAATCAAATACAGGTCAACAATCTCCCCCTTTTTGATGATGACAAAACTAATGAGAGAAAAACAGTTTTAAAAACTAAGTGTTAGGTTTTTAGAAAAAATTGGGCAGACTTTCCTCTGTTTTTCGGATAAAACCAATTGGTTAAATAGTTTAAACGCATTTTATAATCAACCTAACCAGTCAAAGTAAGACAAAATTATATTCATCATTGAGTTCGGAGCTATTCTCCCCCTAAATCAATGCTCTATTATAAGTTTACATTGATTTTTCTCTTTTTCTCCCCCGTTTTAACAACAGTAGAAAAAAGAGGGTGTAAACTTAAAAACTAAGCAAGATAAATACTACAGCTATGAAGATAAGGCCAAAAAAAAAAAAAACTTATGAGTAAAAACTAAGCATGTTTCAGAATTGGAAAGACTTCCTGGGAAGATTTAGAAGTTTTTTTTATTTTTTACTAATATCAACAGTTGAGGCATATAAGTGAGCATGAATATTATAACCAAGCAACCATATAGCATAAAAGTAAGATATATATATATATATATATATATATATATATATATATGAACTAATTGCTAAAAATATAAATCAAAGCAACAATATATATACATCCATTTAATGTGAGCTTATAAGAAGCTTGTCTGAGTACAAAATGTGAATGAAAAATGAATGTTCGTGCTACAAACATCTAAGAGCTATATATACATAAGAATGAGATAAAACATAAAGCTCAGTGAGCGGGGGAATTAAAGCCATCTCATATAAGATCCCAAAACTCAGCCAAGGAGCCCTCTGTGTGCTCTCGATGCAGCTCAAAATCATCATGAAGTGTGCGGAGGTTGCGATGCATGGAATCAACTGAAGAGCTCAAGCTCTAGAACCTAGACTACATGGACAGCTAAAAGCTCAAAATAGCCTATAATAAGTCATTGTATCCAGTTTGACCAGGACTAGAGCCACCAAGCTATGGACTATGTGCATGCTCGTCAGTGTCCATAATAGTGGGAGGAGCTGCATCACCAAGAACCTTGTCGTCCTCCTCACTGTTGTCACCCTCTCCAATCCTAATCTTCCGCCCAGCCTTGGAGTAGATCATCCCATCGCGGATAGTGGCCCCATATTTTTTAAAGAAGAGACATTGATGATGTCCTTAGGGCTAATGTCTTGAGCCTTAGAGGCGGGAAGGGGGACTCAAAATTGTTGGAGGATAAGAGTGATGAACATCCCATAAGGAAAGCACCCAGAGTCACTAGCTTCATCGTTTATCATGTTGGCGAGCAGTAAGGGGTAGATATTGAAGTGGTGTTCAGTTTTGAGACACCAAATCAATACCACATCTATCTTCGAGAGATAACCTTGACTCCCAAGTCGTGGATGGATAGTCCAACTCATGATGAGATTGAAAAACTTCGAGTCGATGGGCATATCACTACAGGTGTGAAATGTAGTAGGCCTAAATATGTAGTTAGGGTCTCCCTTAACGATCAGGCATGCCTCCTCATAATCGAATTTGTTTGACCATCCGTCCAGACTCCATTGAATCCCTCCCACTGGGATCCTCAAAATGATGACCAAGAGGTCAGTATTAACCTCAAACTTCACGCCCATCACACTGGTTCTGAAACGAAGAGCCAGTGGACTAGGTTTCACCAGGTTCATGTAGAACTGGTGAATTAGGTGTGGGTAGTATTTTTTGTGGATATTTATAAGAGGGTGCGGTGTATGGCTTCGAAGGCAGGAAAAATATCAAAATTTCCATGACGGATAGAGTCGAAGTCAATGAATATATCTATCATGATTTTCTTGTTACGTATAATGGAATTATACCTGCTCACTACTGGGCTCCAAAAAAATGAATCATTGAGTTCAATTCTCGGCTTTTTACTCGGCGAACCAGCTAGCCCCTTTCCTTTTGTGTCGGGACCCTTGAATTTTTGAGAGCGTAGCTTTGTAGGTGCATTGGGTCCACCAACGATTGTTTTAATTCTAATTCTCTTATACATTTGGAAGAAAGCGTATTTATGGAGAGATTTTAGAGATTTTGGGAAAAATGGATTTTTCAACCATAGAAAGTTGAAATAGAGGTGATGTGGGATGATATTAAGGGTTCTATGGAGTGTTTTTGTGAGATTGTGGACAAAAATCAAAGATTTTCTAGAGAGAGAAAGCTTTAGGGTTTTGAAAATAGTGTGAAAAACCTGAAAAACTGAAGCGACTATTTATATAATTGCGATACCAGTCGACTGGGTTAGGGCACCAGTCGACTGTGTCCTTCATAATTTGGGAAATTTTTACATATCAATTGATTACGCCCAAAGAATAATGCGTTAGTTGTAGCACAACTTTGGGGTGTCGATTCCACAGGGAGACAAATTAAAAGAATAGTATGAAGAACAAAGAAACTAAAGAACAATATTGAATGATTGATGAAGAACAAAAATTAATTTTTTAATGCAAAGTAAAGTAAAGTAAAGCGTCGGGAATCCCTTGCAAAAATCTGGTATTTTAATTATTCTTAATTCATTGAATAACTCAATTGGGAATTCACTTCCCAATTCCCAATCGGAAGATGTAAATTTATAAACTAAGATTAAACCAAATGTAACCCTTTGAAAAATCATTCACCACTTTTAAAATATGTAAATTATTATCACTATTGAGAAAATCCAACGACGACAATATACTCAGGAAGCAATATTGCAGCAAAGAACTAAATCAATATAGATAAATAATTAATCCAAACATAATCAAAGAGCTAAACCATTCAATAGAAAAAGCATGACTAAATCTATAAATAGAATAAATTTTAAGATTATTCGGAAAATAAAATATCACCAATGAATTGCAAATGATAAAAAAAAAAAAGAGTTTTAGTAATTGAAACTCAAATACATAAATTAAAAATAAATAAAAATACCATTAACTGTGTAAATTCATCCCTAGCCCCATTTGAGAATTTAGTTACCCATAAATATAATGGACAACAAAAATCTCAAGGGAAAAATTTGATCTCGCCGTAAGCATTCCCCCTTGGTAGCAAAGCCTTGGAGATTCCTCAGGTTGCCCTCTAAAAGTCATCTGGATTGCTCCTAAAAACCCTCTAGATCTACTCCCAGATCATCCTCAAAGCTGAAGTGGAGTGGGCCTTTTATAAGGAAACTTAAGGAGTGCAATGTGTTTCCAATTCGATGTGGGATACTGTCCGAGTGCACTCGATCGCAGCCTGGTGCGATCGAGTACAGTATGGTGTGCTGCAAAGTATTTCTAATTGATGTGGAATGTCAAAGTGCGCACCTATGCTCGATTGCAGGTCTGGTGCGCTCGAGTGCACTAGGCATCTTCCAGCTTGACCTTTGTCTACTAAAACTGCCATAACTTTCTATAGAAAAATCATTTTTACGAGCCGTAAACTCCCTAGAAAATAGACTTCCAGCTCTTTCTAAACATATATGGCTCATCTCTTGGTTCTTCCTGAATCAATACAGTTTAATTTGCAAAAATGATTTATCTATATGGGCAATTATGGCAATTTAGTGAAACTCCTTTCTAAGTGCTTGTGAACCTGTAAAACAACGAAAAATAACTCAAAGTAACAAATTCCTAAGCTAACAAATGTAAATTAAGGAGCTGAAATATGAAATATTTGGCACTCATCTCCAGTCGACTGGGTGAACTGGCAGAGATATACCAGTCAACTGGGTCATCCATACCAGTTGACTGGGTAGGTTACTAGAATTTCAAATTTTAGCTCCAAACAATGTCTTTGCTACCAATCGACTAAGTAATTGAACTAGTCGACTGGTTGAATTGGTAGTGTGTTACCAGCCGACTGGACCTTCTTCTAGATGTCAAATTTGAGCTATAACTTAGAGTTTTAGCACGAATTTTGTTTATCTATGTCATCTTAGGTGAGAGATATATTAAATAAAAGTTAATACTCATTCACTAGATATCAAATATGTATATGATGAATGTTAATGCAACCAAACATACAGTTTATCATAGTCTTTTAAGCCCATCAATAGTCTAATCTTACAAAAATTAACTTCACTTATGGGTTTTGTAAGAATATCAGCTATTTGATCCTCTGAAGGAATGAATTCTAGCTTTATATCACCCTTTTAAACATGGTCTCTTATGAAATGATGTCTAATTTCTATGTGTTTGATTCTAGAATGCTAAATAGGGTTTTTGGTTAAGTTGATGATACTGGTGTTATCACAATGAATTGGAATATCTTTAAAGTTTATGTCATAGTCTTCTAGTTGTTGTTTCATCCACAACACTTGTGCGCAATAACTTTCAGCTGCTACATATTCCGCCTCAGCAGTTGATAGTGCAACCAAATTTAGTTTCTTGGAAACCAAGAGGTTAGCATTGCGCCTAAGAATCGACATGTACCACTAATACTTTTTCTATCTAGTCTACAGCCTACAAAATCAGTATATGAATATCCTACAAGCTCAAAATGTGATTTTCTATAATACCATAATCCTAGGTTTTGAGTTTCTTATAGGTATCTAAGAATTCTTTTTACTTCAATTACATGTGATTCCTTAGGATTAGCTTGAAATCCAGATGCATACACTAAACATTATATCAGGTCTACTTGCAGTTAAATGAAGTAAAGCTTCTATCATGCTTCTATAAGTTTTAGTATCTACATACTTACCTTCTTCGTCTAGGTCAAGTTTTTTAGAATTGCTCATAGGAGTGTCAAGTGACTTTGAGCTTTCTATCCTAAACCTCTTTAAAAGGTCCTTGGTGTATTTTGATTGATTGATGAAGATACCTCATTTCAATTGTTTGATTTGAAGTCCAAGAAAGTAGGTAAGCTCTCTCATTATGCTAATTTCAAATTCACCTTCCATGCACTTAGCAAACTCTTGACACATAGATTCATTAGTAGCACCAAATATGATATCATCAACATATATTTGGACTAGTAGTGTGTCATTTTTGTAAGTTTTTGTGAAGAGGGTTGTGTTTATTTTTCCTCTTGTAAAATTATTTTCAAGCAAAAACTTTCTTAGTCTTTCATAGCATGCTCTTGAAGCTTGCTTCAAACTATATAGAGCTTTAGAAAGCTTATAGACATGATTTAGAATACTAGGATTTTCAAATCCAAGAGGTTGCTCAACATACACCTTTTCTTTTATAAAGCCATTTAAAAAGGAAATTTTTACATCCATTTGAAATAACTTAAACTTATTAAAGCATGCAAAGGCTAATAACATTCGAATAGCTTCTAATTTAGCTACGGGAGTATAGGTCTCATCAAAGTCTATTCCTTCTTCTTAATTATATCCCTACTAGTCTAGTCTTGTTCTTAGTTACTATTCCATTTTCATCCATCTTATTTCTAAATACCCATTTAGTTCCTATTATAGTATGATTCTTTGGTTTAGGAACTAGATTCCATACTTTGTTTCTTTAAAATTGATTTATTTCTTCTTGCATTGCATTTATCCAATCAACATCCTTCTCGGCTTATGCAAAAGTCTTAAGTTCTATTTAAGATAAATAAACTACATAATTGAAAATATTTCTAATAGAGGAACGAGTTCTTACCCCTTATGAAGGATCACCAATCACTTGATCAATTGGATGATAATTTACATACCTCAAATCTTTGGGAAGACTATCCTCTTGTTGACTTGTAGAAGGTTAATTAAGATTGAGAGCTTCTATCTCTTCACTTATTTGAGGTAGGCTCTCATTTAGGTCAACAATGGGAGTATATGTTTCTGTTTTTAGAATGAAATCTACATTATCATTAAAAGAAACTATTCTACTACTATATGGGTTAGACTCATCAAAGGTAATATATACGGATTCTTCTACCACTAGAGTTCTTTTGTTGAAAACTCTATAAGCTTTACTAGAGGTTTAATATCCTAAGAATATCCCCTCATCGGTCTTTGAGTCAAATTTACCCAAGTTAGTTTTATTGTTATTTAGGATAAAGCATTCATGATTATGCTCAAACTAATACGCGGTTATTGTGTATAGTTGAGGTATCGATTCCACGAGGAAAATCGAACTACAAAGAAAAGTGTAAACTTTAACACGAACGATAAAGATCAAGTGAGAAAATTTGTGTTTTGATAGTGAAGTAATATGAGAAAATTGCGTAAATAGATTAAAGAATATAATAG
Organism: Bretschneidera sinensis; assembly: GCA_023935145.1. Taxonomy (NCBI): domain Eukaryota; kingdom Viridiplantae; phylum Streptophyta; class Magnoliopsida; order Brassicales; family Akaniaceae; genus Bretschneidera; species Bretschneidera sinensis. The sequence continues at coordinate 96,623,145 of CM043703.1, forward strand.
AGAAACAACAAGGTTTCAGAAATCCTCCCTAGGTTTGTTGCTTTATTCCAATCTTGATTCAATTGTTTTTATCTCGATTGCTAGTTTCACATCCCAAACAAGCAATCGGCAGATATTCAATCAAGCACTTGTAAACCCTAATGTAATTTATATGAATTACTCTTTACTTTCGATTTAAGCACACATGATCTATCCTATAGATTTATCAAGAAACGGCAATATATCTTAATGACAATATCGCAGTAGTGGACAAATCTAAAAGATAAATCTACCAGACTCAATCACATCCAACAATCTTGACATAAGAAGAGCATGACTAGACTTATATCAAGGGGAAAGATACAATCACTGGATTAAGATAAAATCTTCTAATTAAATCAAAGAGTAAATCATAACAATATTTTGACAATAAATCCAAACTACAACTGAACCAATAATGGAAAATAAGAGCAACTACACCTAGGAATTCATCCTTTCGCCTTGCTTGGAGATTAGTTGGCCATGAGGTTCATGCTTGAACACTTTGATGGGGGAGAATGTGACAGCCTTCTTGAGTTTTCTAGCCTTGATGATCTCCTTTTTATCAAACCCTAAGTGATCTATTTATAATACAAAGGTCCAAGGGTGTTTTGGTTCTAAACAATCAACTAAAACCCTAATTAGGAAAACAGGGGTTCGTGTGCGCGCTGTGGCTCTCACTTACTCGTGTCGCGGCTCTGTCTGGTCTTTGGTTAGGTGAGCTTCTAGGCACCACAGCTCTGGCTAGTCCAGGCCGCAGCGCACACTGGTGCTAACTTGTGGAGACTCTGGGCGCCGCGGCTCTACCTGGTCCAGGCCGCAGCACCCACACTTAAGACTTGGTTTCTCTTCATTTTGCCCTTTCGCAACCATGCCCTCACTCGAATGTGCATCAAAGTATCGTGCTTTAAGCTATGATAGGTTTCCATCTCTTTTTAACTCAAAGCACCTGAAAATGCACCGAAATAAGTCAATGATCCAAGAATATTACTTTAGAGTTATGAAGGTATAAAAGTGTAATTCAAACCTCGATCAACCCTAAAATGCTAACAAATAAGTATTGTTAAGATGCATTTTATGACTCTCATCATAACCCCCAACTAGCTTATTGCTAGTACCTAGCAATTCAAACGAAAACAATACAATATGAAATGAATTCTTTGGCAGGAATCAAACAAAGTAAAGCAATGTTAGCATTAATCCAAGAGTAATTCACTTTTTGTCTCATAAATCGTGCATAACACATAGCACATAGAATCATTAAATATCACCCAAGTCCAAAAGTAACCCAAATATCAATCTTAAAATTGTTATCGACTCTTAACATCCATCTTACCACAATCCATTAATCTGAATACTCGAATGATTTTATGCATAACATTCATGAATACAAGTATTGGCCTCTAAAATATTTAATTTACATGACATCAATCACAAAAACAAGCTCCATAGGCTCACTTTTCAAATCACTCTCCACTATTGCAGAAAAATCACACTACCTTGGATCGATAGGTCTTTAATAAGCTTGTAACATTAGACTAAGGTAAAGGTTAAGAAAGAATGGGAATGTTTCAACAAATAAAAGAACTTGATCCCTTAGTTTTAAACATAAGCTACTTTAAGCACTGGATAACCTTCCTTCAACACCCAACTCTTTCAACCATTTTTCGAGCATTTTTCTCAATAAATCACCATTTTTTTTTCTTTTCTTCTTTCTTTGCCATAATTCACTTTTTTTTTTGGCATATGACCATTCACCTTTTTTTTTCTTTTCCACAACCCCAACTTATCTCTTTTAATGTACTTGGGTTATGGTAGTAATATTTTTTTTTATATTTCCATCCTTACTCCTCTCAAGTGCTTCTCAACAAATGTGTATGACTAAGTTCTCTTAAAAGAAAGGTAATGATAGAATATTTTTAGGCTCATAAAGGTGAGTAAATTGGTTATCTAAAGGACAAGGCTCAAATTCTTTTTCAAGAAAAAGGCTCAAACAGGTAACTAGTGATAAATATAGCAATGGTAAGTTTGAAAGGCTCAAACGGTCCAAAAATGGCCTATATCATATCCTAAGTAATGTGCATTCTAAGAATTCGCCTTAAGTGATTATCAAATAAGTTCTAGAGCTTATTGAGACCACAAAAATATTCACAAAACAATCGTACATAAAACTTCTCTAAATGTTTTAGACTAATCTTGCAATCTTACCGCAAACCAGAGTCTCAAACCAAATGAAGATTGACATTTAAATTATTCTCAAACCGAAGCAAGATTTAACTTCTTCTAAATGTTGTATGCTATCTCAATTAAGCTCATATCATTGACATGTGAATTAATTCTAAGGCTTAACACAAAGCATGCTAAAAACAAACAAAAAGAGAAAATGACGCCAAGCAGTTCAATGAAAAAAGAAACACGTTTCCTCTACCCCCAACTTAAAAATTGCATTGACCTCAATGTGAAAGAAAAGGTAAAGGAAACTCCCTTTGTAAGCAAAAGTGCACAGAAGCTGAAAATTGTGCACCACCATATGAACTGCATGTCATGCTTCTTGCTGAAATTTTGATCTATAACATAGAACAAAACAAACAAAAAGAAAGCAATTGCGGTGTAACATTAAGATTCCCACCGTATGTTAGGTTAACGCATGAAATGGAAATAACTAAAAACGAAAATAAAGTATGAAAATAAAATAATGAAAAGGAGGAGGATGAGGGTAGCAATCGCTGCTCTCTCTCTCTCAGAGCTGGCGGCCTTGAGGCTTTAATCAGAGTGAGCATACCATCATCGATGGGCTTCTTGGGTTACTGGGCCTCCTCATCAGGACTGTACTGGACGCCGGCTTGGATGCATAATTGGGTAATTAGTGAAGGAAAGTACAATCCAAGCTTTTGTTGGCACAATGTGTATGATAGAATTAAATATGATTTATCCCACATCAATAGTCATGCCTATCAAAATGGCATAAATCAGAATAGCTCTCTCAACAATAAGGTCACTATAGTGCGTAGAGGGCATCAATCTCTGACATAAAAAATATTGCCAAGCGCAAGCAGTCACAGTCAGAGAAGTACCGGACAAGGTTATAGGGGTATCACCCGTCATTTTCCATGTAGTGCCCGGAATACAGAGAGTATTGCAAATCTCTACATAATTAATATTAGATGCATATACAGTATACTCATTGTTTTCTGTATTAGTATAGAATTCTCTAACCACATTTGTGAGGGAATTAGATGGTTGTCTAGCAAATGTACCCCAATGCCTATCAATAATCATTCTAAACAAGGTTGGGTTTCCCCTCTCTGTGATAGTGAATCCTCTATCAGGAATGGGTTTTCTAGCTTGCATCATCCTAACATATCTCTCACTAGCCTCAAAACTAACAAATTTGCTCTCATCAAATCCTTGAGGTTGTTTCCCTCTTGGTCTCTTAGTCTTAGTGGCCATTTGAATCAAATGTATAGAACAATAGAACTAATTCAAAATCAACCACCCAAATAGCACAAATGAACAACAAAGAGGATAAATTGGTCTTACTTGATGCCCAAAGTTGGAGAAAAGAAAGAGTACCCACCAACTTGAAATCTTCTTGAAGAGCCCAATTTTCAGCAAAATCGGCAATATTAATGCTAAATCCTCCAAGAAATGATGTTAGAATCAAGAAATTTTGAGTGAGTGGGTAAATGAGGGTTTGAGAGAGAAATGAGTGTGCTATGAGTTTGCAAAAGAGAAATGAAGAAGAAAGTGTAGATTTTGGTGTTTAAAATTGCCAATTCTCGGGTGGGTGTCGCGGCTTGGGCTGCTGTGCGCTGCACCTTGAAGATGTAAAGCCCAAATATGTGGATGTTGTGCACTGCAGCGCGCAAGGGGCTAGGGTGCAGCACGAAGGAGGGGCGACTTGGGCCGGGTGCTGTGGGGTGAGGCTCGCTGCTGGTGGGCCTAGGAGCATGGGCTGCTGCAAGTGGGCTGAAAAACAGCAAAATAAAAAGAGAGAAAAGGCATACAAGTATAAAAAATTACTAAAATTTCACCTAAAACTAACAATTAGATTAAATCAAACTAGAAAAACTAAAAATTGAAATAAACTTAATTAAAAACAAAACAAACAAAATAAAAGAAAAAAAAAACATACCTACGTGGTTTGGTCAAGGTGAATGATCGGATTCATAAGTGGAATGTCGTCCACTTTCGAATCTTACCTATCGATTAAGATTTTAAGGAGTTGACCATTTACTTTAAAGATCCGACCATCTCTAGTATCCTCTATTTCTACCGTCATATTTGCAAAAACATTTCTCACTACAAAAGGACCGGTCTACCTCGATCGAAGTTTTCTTGGATGCTTATGGAGTCTAGAATCGTATAAGAACACCCAATCATTAGGTTTAAATGTTTTCCTCAAAATATTTTTATCATGAAACACTTTCATTTTAGCTTATGGATTCTAGAGTTCTCATAAGCATCATTTCTCAACTCCTTTAACTCGGTCAACTGAAATTTCCTAAGCTTACCCGCTTCTCCTATGTCAAAATTGAAAGACTTGATGGCCTAATAAGCTCGATGCTCGAGCTCCACAGGTAAGTGGTAAGGCTTTCCAAAAACAAGCCTATAAGGTGACATACCTAAGGGAGTTTTAAAAGCTGTACGGTAGGCCCAAAGCGCATCAACTATTCTCAAAGACCAATCCTTGCGATCCAGGTTGACCATTTTTTCTAAAACTTGCTTAATTTCCTTGTTTGCAAGTTCTACCTGTCCACTTATCTGAGGGTAATAGGCAGTAGAGATCTTATGTAACACCTCATATTTTCTCATCAAAGCTTCAAAAGAACTGTTGCAAAAATGTGTACCTCGATCACTAATTATAGCACGTGGTGTACCAAATCGAGATAACACATTTTCTTTGAGAAATTTAATTACCGTTCTATTATCATTGCTTCGGCAAGCTGCTGCCTCTACCCATTTTGACACATAATCTGTTGCCACAATGATATATTGATATCCGAAAGAAGGCAGAAATGGTCCCATAAAATCAATGCCCCAACAATCAAAGATTTCAATCACTAAAATTGGGTTTAAGGGCATCATATTACGACGAGACACAGCTCCTAACTTCTGAAACTTTTTGTATGAGTGACAATAAATGTTTGCATCTTTAAATAAGGTAGGCCAATAAAATCCACACTGCAAAATTTTTGCAGTGGTTTTTTTCATTGAAAAGTGGTCTCCACAGGCTTGGGAGTGACAAAATTTCAAGACGCTGGCAATCTCTTCATTAGGGATGCAACGCCTTAAAATTTGGTCAAGGCAGTACTTAAAAAGACAGGGGTCATCCCAATAAAAATTACGTACCTCATTCAAGAACTTCCTCTTGTCTTGAGCGCTCCAATCCATTGGTATCTCACGGGTAGCCAAATAATTCACAATATGAGCAAACCATGGTAGAGAAGTAATAGAGAGTAATTGCTCATCGGGAAAATCATCCTTGATTGGTATGTTGTCAGAGGTGTCCTCAAATGTGAGCCTCGAGAGATGGTTAGCCACTACATTCTCTACTCCTTTCTTGTCTTTGATGGTGATGTCAAATTCTTGTAAGAGTAGGATCCATTATATTAGTCATGCCTTAGCATCCTTCTTTGTAAGAAGTTACTTGAGGGCTGCATGACATGTGAAGATAAGAATAGGATAACCAATTAAATAAGCATGAAATTTTTCCAAAGCAAATACTACAGCTAGCAATTCTTTTTCAGTGGTGGAGTAATTCATTTGAGCACTATTTAGAGTTTTACTAGCATAGTAAATGACAAAAGGTTTCCCCTCCCTTCGTTGTCCAAGAACAACACCTACAGCAAAGTCACTAGCATCACACATTATTTCAAAAGGTAAAGTCCAATCAGGTGACTGCATTATGGGTGCTGAAGTAAGCTTGCCAATCATCATTTTAAAGGCCTCTCGACAAGATTATGTCCACTCAAATGGGGTATCTTTAACTAGGAGGGTACATAGTGGTCTAGATATGTTGAAAAAGTTTTGTATGAACCTCCTATAAAAACCAACATGACTAAGAAAGGATCTCACATCCTTTACTATCTTAGGCATAGGAAATTTAGAAATTAATTCAATCTTAGATTGATCAACCTCTATCCCCTTAGAAGAGACAATATGTCCTAGGACAATACCCGAAGGTACCATGAAATGGAATTTTCCCCAATTTAAGACTAATTCCTTCTCCTCAAAACGAATTAATACTCTCTCTAAATTCAATAAGCATGCATCAAATGAAGATTCCAAAAACAGTCAAGTCATCCATAAGAACTTCCATGCAATTTTCAACCATATCACTAAAAATGCTCATCATGCAATGTTGAAAAGTAGCAGGTACATTACACAATCCAAATGGCATTCTACGAAAAACATAAGTATCAAAGGGACAAGTGAAAATGGTTTTATCCTGGTCTTCTAATGCAATTTCAATTTGATAATAACCCGAATATCCATCCAAGAAACAATAAAAAAGATGACCAGCTACACGCTCAAGAATTTTATCGATAAAAGGGAGTGGGAAATGGTCTTTCTGGGTGGCAGCATTTAATTTTTTGTAATCATTGCACATTTGCCACCCTGTCACAAGTTTTGTAGGGACTAACTCTCCTAGGTCATTTTTCACCACAGTGACACCGGACTTTTTAGGAACGACTTGTGTAGGGCTTACCCATTTACTATTAGCTATGGGATATATAATTCCCGCGTGTAATAGTTTTAACACTTCATTTTTCACCACTTCTTTCATAGTGAGGTTAAGCCTACGTTGGTGGTCTCTACGAGGGCTAGTTCCTTCATCCAGATTTATCTTATGAGAACAGATCAGGGGACTAATACCTTTTAAATCAGCCATGCTCTAACCGAAGGCTAATTTATGTGCATTTAAGGTCCGAATTAATTTCTCACCTTGAGACTCATACAATTCAGATGAGATAATAACAGGAAAATTATCAGTTTGACCGAGGAAAGCATGCTTCAAACCCTTAGGTAGAGGCTTCAATTCAACTTTGGGCGCTCCACACTTGAGGGGATTTGTTTCTCGCTTCTTTCAAGCAATTCCTCAAAATTCGGTTGCCGTGCTCGAGTGCCATAATCCTAAGATTTATTAAAAATAGCACAAATATCAATTACATCAGATTTATCATTAATATAATCAAACTCAGAATTAACAAGAAAATACTCAAGATGATCAAAATCATGAGCTATAGAGACTTCCTTATCGATGAGTGACCCGATCATGTATAACTGGTGGTTCTCGTCCTCATCTTCTAGCTGTTTTGCAACATTGAAAATGTTCACCTCGAGGGTCATGTTTTCAAAGGATAACTTCATAAGTCCATTCTTACAATTAATAAGAGCATTTGCAGTAGCAAGGAAAGGTTTACCCAAAATTAAAAGAAGTTTAGAGTTAGTGTCAACAGCAGAAGTAGTATCAATGATTAGGAAATCAACAGGATAGTAAAATTTATCGATTTGAATCAGAACATCCTCTACCACACCCAGGGTACTTTGACTGAATGGTCAGTCAATTGCAATACCACAGTAGTTGGTTTGATTTCTCTCAAACCCAGCTGCAAATAAGTAGAAAATGGCATCAGATTTACACTAGCTCCTAAATCTAGCAATGCTTGTCCAACCTCATGATTTCCAATGCTACATGCAATTGTTGGACAACCAAGATCCTTGTATTTGGGGGGGATCCTTTGCTCAATTAAAGCACTAACTTGCTTTATTAGTAATGTTATTTTCTTTACATGGTGCTTCCTCTTAATTGTACACAAATATTTGAGAACTTTTGCATAAGTAGGAACTTGTTTAATCACATGCAAAAGAGGGAGATTAAGTTTTACTTGCCTTAGGTTCTCTAGGATTTTATTATTTAGGTCCAGATTTTTCTTGTTTGATTTGAAGGCTTGAGGGAATGGTGCCTTAACAGGGCTTTTGGTAACCTCATGGTCCTTGGGCAGCTCGGTATCACTACTACCTTGACCCTTTTCCATATCCTCTGATTTGTTCGTTGTTGGGATGTGTAATGACTTACCACCTCTTGTCACAATGGCATTCACATATTTCAGATTTTTTTGTGCCATGTGTTGACCATGGGGTGTGGACTAAGCTTGGGAAAAGGAACTTTTCTTGCTCATTCACACTCAATGAGCCCATCAGTTTGGTCACTTGGCTCCTTATTTCCTTGTTCTCCTTAACAACCTATGTAATTAATGCTTCACATCTTTGGTTTGTTTTATCCTATGCCTCAATAAATACATGCAAAGTGTCTTTTAAAGAACTCCAAGAGGATGAGGGTACATGATATGGTGCAGGGTATGATCTAGGGGGTTGTGTAAGTTGCTGGTTTTCAAACTTCCAGCAGAAGTTGGGGTGATTGTGCCACCCTGGATTATAGGTATTAGAGAAGGGTGCCAAAGGCCTCTTGTACATGCCTAAGGTATTACATTTTTCCTCATACAACCCTCTCATATCAGCAAATGTAAGACACTCTTGGGCTGGGTGACCTACCCCGCCACACACAAAACATGGTTCTAAAGATTCGGCATGATTAGCCATGTGTGTTGGCTTTGAGTCTTTAGTCTTTAATGCATCTAACTCCCTAGTGAGCATCTCAACCTTAGCCTTTAGGTTGTCCTCCTCCCTAAGATGGTAAATTCCACCACCAGTAGGGTTTTCTATAGGTCGTAACCTATTTGCGCTTTTAGTAGCACTAGGTCCAGTCCAAGTGTGAGCTTTTTCAGCAAGCTCATTGAGGTACTTTATGGCCTCATCAGGATATTTTTGTAAAAATTCACCATTACACATCATCTCTACAAATTGGCACTCTCTATATGTAAGTCTCTCATAAAAATAGCTCACTAAATGCCAATTCTCATACCCATGGTGAGGACACATACTCAATAACTCCTTAAATTTCTCCCAATACTGATATAGAGTCTCATTTTCCTTTTATACAAAGGTGGAGATTTGTCTTTTTAAAGCATTGGTCTTATATTGAGGGAAGTATTTGTTAAAGAAGACCTGAGTCATCTCATTCCATGACCCAGTAGATCGTGGTCTCAGCGAGTATAGTAAACTCTTAGCTTTATCCTTCAAAGCGAAAGGAAAAAACTTAAGTCTCACGATATCATCAGTTGCATCTTGACTATGAAAAGTCACAACTACTTCCTCAAACTCCCTAATGTGTACATATGGGTTTTCGTTTTCCAATCCATGAAACGTAGGAAGTAAATGTATCATCCCTGTTTTAAAATCTTGATGGCGAGTACTGGCTGGAAACATGATGCATGATGGTGTGGCTGTTCGGCTAGGATACAAGTAATCTTTAAGTGTCCTAGCAACATTCTCATTGGGGTTATCAACCATGTTAAGATCCTCTAAATTCTCGTTTGGGTGTACACTATGGTTTGATCGAGGCGAGGTTTCACTAACGGACGAGGAATGAGAGGGTAACTCTATTTCGAGTCCTTTAATGAATCTACCTCACGAATCTCTTGGTCTAAGCATACACCAAATGAGTTAAAGGAGAAATAAATAAAACAGAATAATAAAAGAAAATAAGAAAATCAAAACTTAGAGAAAGAAACAATATCACCATCTTGTCTCAAAGTTGACAATCTTCCTTGTACTTAAGCGCGTTTCCCTGGCAACAGCACCAAAATTTGATTACGCTCAAACTAATACGTGGTTATTGTGTATAGTTGAGGTATCGATCCCATAAGGAAAAGCAAACTACAAAGAAAAGTGTAAACCTTAACACGAACGATAAAGATCAAGTGAGAAAATTTGTATTTTGATAGTGAAGTAATATGAGAAAATTGTGTAAATAGATTAAAGAATATAATAGAGAAACAACAAGGTTCTGGAAATCCTCCCTAGGTTCGTTGCCTTATTCCAATCTTGATTCAATTGTTTTTATTTTGATTGCTAGTTTCACATCCTAAACAGACAATCGGCAAATATTCAATCAAACACATATAAACCCTCATGTAATTGATATGAATTACTCTTTACTTTCGATTTAAGCACACATGACCTATCCTATAGATTTATCAAGAAACGACAATATATCTTAATGATAATATCACAGTAATGGACAAACCTAAAAGATAAATCTACCGGACTTAATTACATCAAATAATCTTGACATAAGAAGAGCATGACTAGACTTATATCAAGGGGAAAGACACAATCACCGGATTAAGAGAAAATCTTCTAATTAAATCAAAAAGTAAATCATAACAATGTTTTGACAATAAATTCAAACTACAACTGAACCAATAATGGAAAATAAGAGCAACTACACCTAGGGATTCATCCTTTCGCCTTGCTTGGAGATTAGTTGGCCATGGGGTTCATGCATGAACACTTTGATGGAGGAGAATGTGGCAGCCTTCTTGAGTTTTCTAGCCTTGATGATCTTCCTTTTATCAAACCCTAAGTGATCTATTTATAATACAAAGATACAAGAGTGTTTTGGGTCTAAACAATCAACTAAAACCCTAATTAGGAAAACAGAGGTTCGTGTGCGCCCCGCGACTCTCACTTACTCGTGTCATGGCTCTGTCTGGTCTTTGGTTAGGTGAGCTTATGGGCACTGCGGCTCTGTCTAGTCCAAGTTGCAGCACACACTGGTGCTGACTTGTGGAGACTCTGGGCGCCGTGGCTCAGCCTAGTCTAGGCCGTGGCACACACTGATGGCTTCCTTGCTCTTTTGGGCTTGGTTTTGGAGGCCAAGGCTTAGACTTCTTCAGGCTGTAGTGCCCACACTTAAGACTTGATTTCTCTTCATTTTGGCCTTCCGCAACCATGCCCTCACCCGAATGTGAATCGAAGCATCGCGCTTTAAGCTATGATAGCTTTCCATCTCTTTTGAACTCAAAGTACCTGAAAATGCACTGAAATAAGTCAATGATCCAAGAATATTACTTTAGAGTTATCAAGGTATAAAAGTGTAATTCAAACATCGATCAAACCTAAAATGCTAACAAATAAGTACTATTAAGATGCATTTTATAACTCTCATCAATTCACAACCAAAAGCACGAAAAAAATGAGATATTAGGCTTTCTACGTTTCCATAATTCATATGGAGTTCTGTTAAGCATAAGCCTAATTAAAACTCTATTTAAGACATAGCAAGAAGTGTTTATTGCTTCCGCCCAAAAATATTTTGGCAAGCTATTTTCACAAAGCATTGTTCTTGCAAATTCTTCTAAAACTCTATTTTTTCTCTCAAAAACTCCATTTTGTTAAGGAGTTCTAGGAGCTGAAAAGTTGTGATCAATTCCATTTTCATCACAAAATTTTGAAAAATTTTGGTTTTCAAATTCTTTTCCATGATCACTTCTAATACTTAAAATACAAATTCCTTTTTAATTTTGAACCTTTTTACAAAAGTTTTTAAATCCTTTGTAAGCTTCATCCTTGTAAGCAATAAAAATAACAAAGGTATATCTTAAATAGTCATCAACAATAACAAGAGCAAATTGATGACCACCTAGACTAATGGTACTTATTGGACCACATAAGTCCATATGTAAAAGGTTCGATGGTCTAGTACTTGAGATTACATTTTTTGATCTAAAAGAAATTCTAGTTTGTTTTCCCATTTGACAAGCATCACACACCTTGTCTTTTTCAAATTTGATTTTTGGTAGTCCAATGACTAAATCTTTTCTTGAAATAATTTTAAGCAAATCTATATTCACATGTCCAAGTCTTTTATGCCATAGCTATGGGTTTTCACTAAATGCGGGAAAACATTTTTCATTTTCCGAATGCAAAGATTTTAAATCAACTATGTAGACATTTTCATGTCTATGGACAACAAACTTGATCTTGTTACTCTTGATGTCTATGACTAGACAATGAGAGTTTTCAAATATAACTTTGTTGCCTTTGTCATATAGTTGACTAATACTTAGTAAATTTGGCATAAGACCTTGCACATATAATACATGATCAATGGTTGAGAAATCATTACCAACTTTTCCATGCTTGATTATCTTTATCTTTGTGTTATCTCCAATGGTGACATGTTCTCCATCTCTTAGAGTTAGCTCTTTGAATACACTTTGATCATCGATCATGCGCTTTGAGCATCCACTATCAAGGTACCAATAGTTACATTTTTCTTTGGTATGGAGACATATCTACATTACACAAGGATACACAATTGCACTCTTTGGTACCCAAAATTTCTTGGGTCCTTTGGGGTTAGTCCTAAAAAATACGGTTCCTTTAGGGACCCATACTTTCTTAACATTGTAAGGTTCTCTATATTTATAGACATTTTGATGATCCATAATTCTAGGATAATAATTATTGAAATTTCTAGGATTTATAAATTGTGCATGTCTATAGTTCCTTGGATAAGTATTCATAGGATACATGTTTCTATTATGAAGATTATGAACACGCATGTCATTTCTAAGAAATGTATGATAATGATTTCTAGGATGTGTACTTGCATTATTATGAACATACATATTGTTTCTAGGATACACATTATGGTAATTCTTAGGATGTTCATGTGTAGTGTGCAAGTTATGAGTATACATATTATCTTTAGGATGTACATGATAGTTACTCCTAGGATGTGTATATGCATTTCTTGAATGATTGTTCCTAGAATTTTTATTTCTTAAGTGAGAATACATATATGCATGAGTATTTCTAGGATGCTTACCTCTAGTAAATGTATTAGAATTTAAATTCGCATTTTTAGACTTACTAGCATATATTGAGGAAGTACTTTTGATCTTGCTAGTGGCCTGGGAAGTAGAGGCTTCATTCACACATGTTGCTTTCATGAATAAATTCTCTTTTGATTTTTGATTGCCTAATGGAGAATAACCCAATCCAGATTTTCCTCCACTTAATCTTTGACAAGATAGCACTTTATTTAGCTTTTCTTTTCTAAGCATCAATCTTGATATAGTGCCATTCAATTCCATTATTTTCTTCTTTAAATTTTTATTTTCATCTTTAAGAAAATCTTGAGAAGAATTATAAAGCATGGAAGATAGTTTTTATTTTTCTTCCTTTAAGCCTTCCATCTCTTTAGAAAAGATATGAGACTTCCTTTTTTATGGTGGTATTCCTATAATCAAATTTCTTCAATTATTCATGCATTTCATTTATAACCTCTATTAATTCTTCACTACTACTAACAATGTTATTATTAGAAGGGGAAGAATTTGATACCCCATTTTCGTCGTCAATTGGCAATCTCCTTGTATCTGACCTTATTTTTCGAGGATTCTTCTTCTTCGTCATCACTCCAAGTGGTTGCAATCATAGCTTTCTTTTTGAAGCTCTTATATGGTTTATGTAGACTAGGGTTCTAACCCAAGAGGGAGGTGAATTGGGTTTTTAAAAACTTTTGCTAATTATTTGCAAGTTTATAAAAATAGTTAAATGCACAAGCATACAAACAAGTAATGTGCTTTAAGTAAAAGAGTTTAAGGAAGAGAAGGTGCAAACTCAGTTTATAGTGGTTCGGCAATATCAGATTCCTTCCGACCTTACGTCCACTTTCTTCAAGGAACCTCCTTAAAGTAATCCACTAAAACTTTTAGCTGTACAACTTCATGAGTGTTGTACAAACCTTACAACCAACCCCTTCCTCTTGGAAGCTACTCCCTTCCTTGCGGAAGCTAATCCCTTCCTCACAAGAGCTTATAAAGAAGTGTTTAATTCTAAACACTCTAAGAGTTATTACAACTCTTTCCCCTTTACAATGAATGTGATTTGTTGTAAAGTAAATGGTAGAGAGATAGTAATGAATGCTTTTACAAATGAACAATATCTTTTTTTAAGAATAAGCTTGAAGAATGGCTCAACAATAAAATTTTCAAAGCTTTTAAGAATTAATAAGCAAGTTTATGAACTGAATGTGTTATTTTCTTCATTTAAATGCTCAGAGAAGTGGGTTTATATAGCTTTGAATCAATATGGCCTTTAGACACTGACTTGGTAGGTTTGGTGCATTAAATGCTCAAGTCCCTCGTATCAAACAGTCATATTTTTGAATTACTAGTCGACTAGTTCTCTATACCAGTCGACTAGGTCAAGTGGAAAACTTCACTTTTAGGCTATGGAGGAGTACCAGTCGACTGGGTCTTAAGCACCAGTCGATTGAAAACTCACTGTCCCAGATGCCAGTCAATTTGGTGCTCTACACCAATCAGCTGGGGACATTCTGTTCCATACCCCAGTCGATTGGTATATTGAGCCAGTCTCGACTAGGTTACTCTTCGACCCAATTTTTCATGTAATAAAACTGTTTTTGACTTGGAAGTATTTGAATTAATAGTTTTGTCAAAATTCTATTTTAAAAAGAGCCATAAAACAAGCTAGTTACTTGAACATAAGAGATTTACAGTTGGTTTCAATACCTTAATGCCTATTATATATCTTCTGTCTTATCTTGGCGTCTGATACTAGTTGAGTTCTTGCATCTTGTTTCCTTGCGAAAAGCTTTTACCATTTAAATACTTACATAAAACTGTTAGTATAATTAGAGTAGTGTTTTGTCATTATTAAAATTAGATAAGGGTCAACAGTTTTCTTGTTGCTGTACAATCGGCCTTGATGTATCTGGGCTTCTTGTAACAATAACACACAAGTGGTTCCCTTTTTGAAGTGAGATCCTTTGTGTAAGGTTTTTTGCTCTTCTTCAAGAACTTGTGAAACCTATTGGTGATTAGAGCCATCTCACTATCTTCTTTGCTGCTCTCTACCTCTTCTTTTGTTTCTTCCTCTTTGTTGCTTGTGGAGGCCTTGAGAGAAATCACTTTTTTCTTCTTCTCATCACCATTGACAACATGATTCATTTCTTCTATCTCGTATGTCAATAGTGATCCAAAAAGTGTTTCGACATCAAGTTTGTCGAGATCTTTGGCCTCCGTTATGGCCATCATCTTTGCTTTCCAAGTGGATGGCAAAGACTTTAAGATCTTCCTCGTTAGTTCAAATTCTTTAATGTTCCTACCAATAAGCTTTAAGCCGTTAACAATAGTAGTGAAACCTGAGTGCATTTGAGAAACTGTTTCATTAAGAGACATTTTGAAAGATTTATACTCGGACACTAGCATATAGATTTTTTATTTTTTAACTTTGTTAGTTCCTTCATATGTAACTTGCAATTTATCCCAAATCTCCTTAGCCAAAACACAAGCAGAAATTTTATTATATTCAGAAATATTTAAAGCACAATGTAAAATACTTATGGCTATACTATTTAGAGATAGCATTCTACAATCCTCTTAATTGAACTTAGTTTTGAGTTTAGACATTGTATGATTGATTTCTCCAATAGTTATTTCTTTTGTAGGAATTCTAGGTCCTTTCTTAATGACTCTCCATAGATTGTAATCTTGTCCTTCGACAAAGATTTTCATCATATTTTTCCAATAGTTATAGTTGGAGCCATTGAACAAGGGAGGCCTAGTATAGGAATGTCCTTCGATATAGCTATTAGATGCCATTGGATCAACTCAATGATTTTAAGCCTGAAATTGAGTACGAAGCTTTGATATCAATTATAAACTGAGGTTCAAACCCAAGAAAGGGGTGAATTGGGTTTTTAAAAACTTTTGCTAATTACTTTGCAAGTTTATAAAAAACAGTTAAATGCACAAAGCAGACAAACAAGTAATGTGCTTGAAGTGAAAGAGTAAGGAATAGAAAGTGCAAACTCAGTTTATAGTGGTTCAGCAATATTTGATTTCTTCTGACCCTACGTCCACTCTCTTTAAGGAACCTCCTTGAGATAATCCACTAAAACTTTAGTCGTGCAACTTCATAGGTGCTGCACAAACCTTACAACCAATCCCTTCCTCATGGAAGCTAATCCCTTCCTCACAGAAGCAATAAAGAAGTGTTTAATCCTAAACACTCTAAGAGTTATTACAACTCTTTCCCATTTACAATAAATAAGATTTTGCTGTAAAGTAAATGGTAGAGAGATAGCAATAAGTGCTTTTACAAATGAACAATATCTCTCTTTCAAGAATAAGCTTGAAGAATGGTTCAATAATAAATTTTTCAAAACTTTTGAGAATTAATTAGCAAACTTATGAATTGAATGTGTTCTCTTGTTGTTTTAAATGCTTATTGAAGTGAGTTTATGTAGCCTTGAATTAATATGGTCGTTTGACACTGATTTGGTAGGTTTGGGGTATTAAATGTTCAAGTCTCACATCTCAAATGGTCATACTTTTGAATTCCTAGTTGCCAGTCAACTAGGTCTTTGACACCAGTCGACTTGAGAGCTTCTGTACCATACCCTAATCGACTGGTATATTGAGCCAGTCGACTGGGTTGCCCTTCAACCTAATTTTTCATGTTCAAAACTGTTTTTGACTAGGAAGCAATTATATTAAAGGTTTTGTCAAAATATTTTTGTAAAATGAGCCACATGCCAAGCTAAGTATTTGAACATGAGAGATTTACAATTGTTTTCATTACTTTAAATCCTATTCTAGATCTTCTGTCTTGTCTTGGTGTCTGAATCTAGTTCAGTTCTTGCATCTTGTTTCTATGCTAAATATTTTTACCACTTAAACACTTAGATAAAACTGTTAGTGCAATTAGAGTAGTGTTTTGTCATTATTAAAATCAAATACGGGTCAACAGTCACGAACAATTCTTCAACCTCAAACACACAATGCCTTTTCAACTTATCTCTCTGTGGACGTGCTCCGGGAACCTCTCCGTCCATCCAAAACTTCCTCTCCCACCATTAACATCGTGATTATGTCATCTTCTTTGGGTGGCAAGTACTCATCTTCTGTCAACACACTATGGAATTAAAAAAGACTAATATACATACCATCACCCATCTTCTTTCATCATATAGCTCAATATTAAATTATGCCTATCTTTTTGTGTTTTTGCCATCGTAACCACAGTTTTGAAACCATTTTTTCAAATTTTACCTAAAAAATCCACCTAATCAAATTTTAGGCAAAAAACATAACCACAATAATTAAATAGGCAAAACAAACAAAAATAAAGAACACAACAATTTAATGAGGTTCAGCAACCTTTTTATCTACACCCACCAATAAATCGACTGATTTATTAATTTTCAGTTAAAACTTTAAGAAGAGAAAAGTTGTTAAACTCTCACAACCTCACAACTGGAAAGTCCCAATACAATAAAAATGCTCAACCTAGCTCTAATTGTAAGTGCACTATCTACTTGACAACCCAAAACCCCAATATACTCAAAACTCTCATCCTAACTCTAGTAGTAAACTTCTCTAGTTTATTAAGTATATGGGAATTATGAGTGTGCATCAAATCTTCTCTGAGATGTTTTCCTAACACTAATAGGAAAATAAAATTAAGTTTCTAAGGAAACAGAGAGAGAAAAAAAAAACCAGGATAAGAAACAAAGAAAGAGAAAGAGAGAAAATGAGAGCTTTCTGGTATATTTATTAATGAGAAAATACCACTGACCCTCTTTATATAGAAAGAGGATAAAATAAAAAGTACAAGAAGATCAAGAAGAAGTTACAACTGAAAAGTACAACAGAAAGATAAACATAAGCAACTACCTAACTAACTAACTGATTAACTAACTAACAGACTTCTCTCTCAACTCCCTCCCTCAAAAAGAGCTTAGGGTTAAGGAGACCACTTCCAAACATCTTTTATCCCTTCAAGTTTTTCAACAGAAGTCACAGTCAACATCTTTTTCAATTTTTCAAAGAACTGAGAGGAGAGAGGCTTAGTGAAAATGTCTACCACTTGATCAAATGAAGGAACATAACCAACAGTTAACTGGTTTGCCATAACCTTCTCTCTAAGGAAGAACATATCAATTTCAATATATTTAGTTCTATTGTGAAAAACAGGGTTAGCAGAAAGAGAGATGGTACTGGTATTATCACACCAGACATTTGGAACAGTAGGTAGCTTGATCTTCAACTCAGAAAGTAGAGTTTGAATCCAGATGATTTCTGTAGCAACACTAGCAAGGCTTCTGTATTCTGACTTAGTACTAGATTTGGAAATTTAGTGTTGTTTCTTTGAGTTCCAACTCACCAAATTGTCTCCTAAGTACACACAATGTCCAGTAGTTGATCTTCTATCCACCAAGTC
Organism: Bretschneidera sinensis; assembly: GCA_023935145.1. Taxonomy (NCBI): domain Eukaryota; kingdom Viridiplantae; phylum Streptophyta; class Magnoliopsida; order Brassicales; family Akaniaceae; genus Bretschneidera; species Bretschneidera sinensis. Next base: position 96,641,331 of record CM043703.1, read on the forward strand.
ATTACCCCAATCTGCATCAGAGAACCCAGTGAGAGCTAAAGTTTTGGATTTCACAAGTAAAATCCCATCATCTAAAGCCCCTTTAAGGTATCTGAGAATTCTCTTCACTGCCTTCCAATGAGTATCTAAAGGATTCTACATAAACTGACATGCTTTGTTAACATTAAAACAAATCTCAAGTCTGGTGATCATGATGTATTGAAGGGCTCCTACAAAACTTCTGTATTCTTGAACATTGTCAACAGGATCACTAATGTCAGTAGTAAGCTTCAAACTAGTTATCATAAGAGTGGGTAGAGGATTAGGACCATCTATTTTTGCTCTCTTAAGAATATCACTAATATACTTCTTTTAAGATAACAAAATTCATTCCTTGCAGTTTTTAACCTCTATTCCCTAAAAGAAACTAAGATTACCAAGATCTTTCAGAGACAATTGGGAGTGAAAAATATCAATAAAACTCTGCAACTCTACCTTGCTACTACCAGTGACAATAATGTCATCTACATAAATGATAATGTAGATGCAGTAAGAGCTGGTGAATTTGAAATAGAGAGACTGGTCTGCTCTTCAATAATCAAAACCATGATGAGTAAGAAAAACTTTGAGCTTGTCAAACCAGGCACAGGGTGCTTGTTTTAAGTCATAACAAGCTTTAAGAAGCCTGCAAACTAAAGACTCAGAACCAACTCTTTCAAAAGTAGGAAGTTCCTACATATATACTTCTTTTTTTAGATCGCCATTTAGAAAAACATTATTGACATTTAATTGTTTCAAAATCCATCATTTAGCTAAGGCAATAGTAAGAGCAACTCTTATAGTTGTAGGCTTTACCACGTGACTAAATATTTCAGAATAATCAAATCCAGCTGTCTGAGGATACCCTTTTGCAACCAGCTTGGCTTTATGTCTTGCAACTGTTCCATCTGGATTTTCTTTGACTTTAAAAACTTATTTTCACCCAATTGCTTTCCTATCTTGAGGTAATTCAACAGGTGACCATGTTTTTTTCTCAATAAGAGCGCTATACTCATCAAGCATAGCCTGTTTCCATAACTTTTGAGAAAGAGCATCAGCAATATCAATAGGTTCAATTCTAGATTCATCAGCAATAAAAACTCGTTTAGGCCTTTAACCCCAATTTTACTCCTTGTAACCATAGTATGAGAGTTAGGATTCGAATTAGGTTCAGGAATAAGTGTTACATCAGTTTCTTTTCTTTTCCTAGTATTAGAATTGAAGGAAGAGGTAACACGTTGAGTTTGGCTATTTGAACTGACACCGTGAGTTTGAATAGGTTATTGTACTTCAGGTGTAAGAGCAGAGGTAGCTTGCTCTTCAGATTTATGATCTGAATGGGTTGAATTATCGTTATTCACAGGGATAGAGCTTGTGACCAAACGCTGAAAACTATGAACTAGAGGAATGGATGGAATACTTGTGAGAGTATCTAAAGCAATAGTCCTTAAGAAGTTTTTATGTAGAGAAAAAGAAAAGAAATTTTTATTGAAGATAACATTTCTAGAGATATAAACTCTTCCATTACTATCAAGACATTTGAAAACTTTGTGTTTGGAACTAATATCTAAGTAGGTGCTAGGATTAGATCTTAAATCAAATTTATGTTTATTATAGGATCTAAGACATGGAAAACATTGATAATCAAAAATTTTGAAGTGAGAATAATCAGGTATTTGTTTGAATAATACCTCCAAAGGATTTTTCTGCAATAGGACTGTTGTTGGTAACCTATTAATCGCATTAACAACTGTAGAGAAAGTATCTGGCCAATTCTAGAAAGGAATAGAAGATTGAACAAGAATAGTGAGACCAGTATCTACAATATGCCTATGTTTCCTTTCTACAATACCATTTTGTTCAAAAGTATAGGGACATGAGAGCCTATAAATAATTCCATACTGAGTAAAAAAAGAGCTAAGACTTCTAAACTTCCCACCCCAATCTGATTGAAAGATTTTGATTTTAGTGTTTAATTGATTTTCAACTTGGTTTTTAAAATGAACAAATGTAGAGATGGCTTCAGATTTGGTTTTTAGAAAATAGATCCATGTGAACCTTGAATAAACATCAACAAAACTAATATAATATCTATAACCATATGTGGAAGTATATGGACAAGGTCCCCAAAGATCAGACTCTATAAGTTGTAGAAGTGCATTATATTGAGTTTTCGAAGCAAGAAAATGAAGTTTATGACTTTTACCTAGTTGACAGGATGAGCGAAAGAAGTCCTTTTTTATTGTAAATAGAAGGAATATTACAATCTTTTAGGACTTTCAAAACTACATTAGAACTAGGATGATTTAGTATTTTGTACCAAAGTTCAAAGATAGAAATCTCATAATTACAAGAAGAATTAGGAAAATTTTTATCACCAAGGTTGGACTGGTTTTTATTGGAATTTTCAAATATAAAGGCACTAAAACATTGGTCAGGTGATCTCCTCAGCCGTTTGGATAGGTTGAATCTATAGAGTCCATGATGCAGTGTCCCTTGAAGAAGGATAGACTTAGTTGCTTGATCTTTCACAAAAAAAAGGGTGAAATTCATAAAAGACTTTGTTGTCTTTTGAGAACTGAGACACGCTGATTAGATTTTTGGTAATTGAGGGAACATGTAAAAGATTTTTTAGAAGAGGAGTTTTAGAATCAAGATTAGAACTAGAAAGAAAATATTGACCAATGTGTTTAATGTTCAAACCTGCTCCATTTCCCATATGAATCTTGTTGTTTCCATGGTACTCAGTGCCAAAACTGAGATTATTCAGACTACTTGTAACATGATTTGTTGCCCCAGAGTCTGGATACTAGCAACCATCATTGAATCCCACTGCAAGTTCAGTAATCATAACTTGCATTTGGTTGTTATCAATCTAGTTATTCTCCTGATTGGATTGAGTTTGAGCCTCTACAAGATTGGAATTTCCAAGTCTTTAATCGTTTTGAGCATGTCTTGTATTCTGATTATTGTTGTTAGAACCATTTGAAAAAGAAGAATTGGTACCTGTGAAGTTGTGATCAAATCTATAATAGCATTTAAGAACAATATAGATGAATTTTCCACAAAGTTGACATTGAGGACGATTATTGTTAGATCTACCACGACCTCTGCCTCTATTGCCATTATATCCTCCTCTTGAGTTCTGGTTGTTGTAAGAGTAATCATTTGAATTCTGATACCCTCCATTGTTGTAAGATCTTTTATTTGCAAGATTGGCTTCCATCTTTGGAGTGTTGTTTTTTAGTAAGATTCTTCCTTCATGGGAAAGAAGAAGATTTTGAACAGATTGTGGAGTGTAAGGGACATCCCTTGAGCAAACAATATCTATTATACTCTCATATTTGTCTCCTATACCATTTAAGATTGCAAGGACTTGATCTAAATCTGAAATTTTGTGGCCCGAGGCTCCAAGCATGTCAAAGTCTCCTTTCACCCTGGCAAGATAGTCTCTCATAGAGAGATTTCCTTTCTTGAAGGTCTGAATCTGTTGTTTGTAGAACATGGCTTTGGCTATTGACTATGAATTGAAAAGTTGTTCAATTGTGGTCCAGATTTTAAAGGAAGATGAGCACCCAATGAGTTGAGGAAAATAGCTAGTGCTGATGGAAACAAGAAGCCATGATACTAAGAAACAATCTTGCCTATGATAAAGAACATAAACTGGGTTTATTGAGGCAGTACCATTGGTGCTGATGATCGTTCTTGCAGATACAAGATTGGTGCCAAAAATGTATCCTTCAAGACCATAGCTAAGAATAGAATTCTCGACTTAAAATTTCCAAAGGAGGAAGTTGTCATCTTCGAGTTTAAACGTGATCAGTTGACTCATAGGATTGGTGATCGACACCATGGTCAGGTTCGCAGAGTCACGAGTAGAATCTGGTCTAGTCGAATTACCATTCATTGGTGTTGTCATCTTCACTAGAGAGAACATAGAAGAAAGAACAGGAGCACACCTAGATGCTCTAATACCAAATTAAGTTTCTAAGGAAATAGAGAGAGAGAAAACCAGGAAGAGAAACAAAGAAAGAGAAAGAGAGAAAATGAGAGCTTTTTGGTATATTGATTAATGAGAAAATACAAGTGACCCTCTTAGGATAAAGGAAAAAGTACAAAAAGATCAAGAAGAAGTTACAACTGAAAAGTATAACAGAAAGCTAAACATAAGCAACTAACTAACTGATTAACTAACTAACAGACTTCTCCCTTAACTAAGAACAACAACATAAGAAACTACTTATACTAGAATATGCAGCACTCCAATAGTAAATTACTCCTATTCCTATTAGAATAAGCAACTATAAAATATGAAACCACTTTTCCCAAACCAAATAGAATTCTTCATTGTGAGGATTTGAGCCAAAATCCTAACACTAAATTATTGGAGAAACATATGGACAACCATTGTTGACTAATGAAGATCTGTGTTATAGTGTAGGAGTGATTTTGGCCTTGAGAAAATTGGGTTTGTTACATAGGGAATTGGAGATGGGGTTTGTGTTTGTTGCAGAGAAAATTAGGGAACATGCAAATATGAGTTTATTTATTTATTGATTAGATTCGGTGTATTGAAGTATATATCTTTGGAATAAAATGCAACATGAGCTGATTAGCACATTGATAAGGACACACCCATTTAAGTGAAGAGGATGTTGGTTTGAACCTTTCTAATATTCATTAGACTCATCCATTGTTATTGGTAATGTAATCGATAACTGATTTCTCGAGGCTTGGAAGAATACATAAAATATATGGAATATGTTTCTGTCATTCCTCAATAAGCATATGTGATGATCAGCAACCGATGGAGTGAAGATAAAGGCAAAGTGATTCTTCTTCTAGCTAATAATCTTTTATAGGTTTTAAAGTATTTTGTTGTGTGGTTATGGATTATGGGTTGCCTTCATAAAAATAGTCCTAAAAAAGTCTATCATTAGATAATGCAAGTTAAGAATAGGAACTATAATACAGCTGTGGAATTCAAGGAAGGTAATCACCAAAATTAGTTTGCTCAAATATCTCATTTTTTTTAACTGAATTTTTCTTGTCATATATTTTTCTTTTAAAAAAAGCATAATAAAATATCAGAAATAACAAGAATGATCTTTTATTTTTGAAACATCTAAAGAGCAATTTGTGTATATGAAAGCAAAAACCATGCCAACAACATGATATTTGTAAGAGTAATGTAAATGTGATGAACTTTAAAATGCATTTTAACAAATTGTGTGTGATAACTTTGACTGATTGTAAAATTAAAAACTGTATAAGAAAAATAAGAAAAAATGAAACTAATAGGCATGTATGAACCACAACACGTACTACATTGTAGCGTGGAGTTTTCTTTGCTTGTTTCTCTAAAATTGCATAGAATACCAGTAGCACTTGCTCTGACAATGTCAGTCAATATAATTTTCATATGTTACTATGTCTAGTTAAATTGATTTTCTTATAAAACTCTGGCCAAACTATGGCTGCTCCTTTTGATGGCCTTCTTACAGAAAGTGTAAACTATAATACAATATAGCCTTTGGAACAGTTCTTTTAGTTGTGACAAATTGAAGAAAATCACAATGCCACAATGGTGAAAATATTAAATATGAAATACAATGACGTGCAAGTCTGCAACTAATTAAAGTCTTTCATAAAGTGCAAATAAAATGAGTGTCAATTAGTTTAATTAGTTGGTAAAACCACATGTAATTACGTATGAGATTTGTGATCGAATCTTGCTCATATTAATAATTGAAAGATAAAAAAAATAAAATAACCACATATCTTTGTATAGCCCATAAATTCAATAAACTTTTAATGAATAAAAAATATTAAAATGAATTCATAAGCAAGATTTTGGCCCGCTGCTTTGATGTTAAGACGGTGGTGAAGAATATCTACATTCTCTTCACGGAAGTGAATTTCCTGTAGTTGGCAAGGACCAAGAGATCTTGGACCTGGTCCCCTTGGTTTACAGAAGAAGACCTTGCAAACTATACAAACTTTGTATGAAATGTTTGGTTTCAGGACTCAATTGCAAGTGGCAACAAATAGAATGATTTTCTCTATATTAACATCCACAGAACTTAAACCAATTTGAAAGCACCATAGGAATTGGATTTCTTAGTTCTATGATTAAGGTTAAGGTTTCAACTTTTCTAATCATGGGTTAAAGCTTTTAAACAAGATTATTGTATTCGGCATAGAATTAAAGCCTTTATTTTGACCATCTGTACTAATAATCAATAAAAAGTATCACTTTCACTCACTACAGTGTTAATTAATGGTTTTTAGTGTAAAATGGTAATTTATCAATCTAATTTCTACATATGTCGACAAATTACCATCGAGCAGAGTATTATTAATTGTATTTTTTAAAAATATTTTTAAACTATCTGAAATGTAATTTGAAAATAAACCAGTTTAGTATTAACATGTGGCTAATAATTGTTGTTTTGTATAAAAAGAACTAAAATGTGTTCTAAAGTTCTACAAGATAAATTTAACCATAGATTAGGTGGATAGTGTTGTGTACACAACGCCTCTTTATTTTGTGACAAAGTCATCCTTAATGCGCTCCAAGAACTCTAGTGGTGCTTGTATTTTTACTGATTCATTTGTGACCCCATAACAATATGCTGCAAAGCCTCTAGACCAATGTTGTTTTGATCATTATGATTTCTGCTTTAAAGAAAAATAAAATAGTGGTCAACATTACAAACAAAAGAATTGTAGTTTGCTCCAATATCTCATTTTTTTTAGACTGAAATTTCTAGTCTTATTTTTTTTTTTTTTTTTTGTTAATGAACAATAGCAAAAGTAACAAGAAAGAACTTTTATTTTTGAAAAATCTAAGGAGTAATTTGAAAAATCTAAGAATAGGAACTATAATACGGCTGTGGAATTCAAGAAAGGTAGCCACCAAAATTAGTTTGCTCCAATATCTCATTTTTTTTAAACTGAATTTTTCTTATCATATATTTTTCTTTTTAAAAAAAGCATAATAGAAGATCAGATGTAACAAGAATGATCTTTTATTTTTGTAACAACTAAAGAGCAATTTGTATATTTAAAAGCAAAAACCATGCCAACAACATGATATTTGTAAGAGTAATGTAAATGTGATGAATTTTAAAATGCATTTTAACAAATTGTGTGTGACAACTTTGACTGATTGTAAAATTAAAAACTACATAAGAAAAATAAGAAAAAATAAACTAATAGGCATTTATAAACCACGGCACGTACCGCATTGTAGTGTGGAGTTTCCTTTTTTTGTTAAAGAGCAATAGCAAAAGTTATAAGAAAGAATTTTTATTTTTGAAAAATCTAAGGTGCAATTTGTGTTTTCAAAAGCAAAAATCATGCAAACAACATGATATTTGTAAGAGTTTTGGTAATGTAAAATGTGAACAAATGTGATGTATATAACAACTTTAAAATGCATTGTTATGCGTGACAACTTTGATTGATTGTAAATTAAAAATTATATAAGAAAAATATGAAAATGAAACTAAAATTTTATAGGTGGAATATAAATATATAATTATTGTTGGAAATCACCTTGACAAGATGCCCAGGTGGTGATCTTCCAAACACCCAAGTCTTGAATGACTTGTAGAAAGAATTTCAGCAATCGAACACAAGAACAGAAAATCAAAGAAAGAAAGAAGACAAGTAATTTGTTGTCGAGGTTCGGCAATGTGCCTACGTCCCCGTGAGTTCCTCCGAACTCTTTGCACTATCTCAATGGTTCTTACAAAGTTACAGCAATCCCCTTCAAGAATCCAAGTTCTTGAAGAACCAAGAAGAGAACGAGAAAGTGATAGACCTATTACAATGCTTTCTATCAATTCTCTACTAACCTCTCTTCTTTACAACCAGCCTCACTACAAGAGTCCCTCTTGTGTTTATGTCTCTCACAAAATTCTCTCTTGTGTTTACAATGATCTCACAATGTCACAACCTGTGTGGTTCTCTCACACACCTTTTTCACCACTTGAAATGAGGCTAGGAAACCCTTTTTATAGCCTCTTAATTCTTGGACAATCTTGTGAATCATTCTTGACCCTTTGATCATGTTCTTCCTTTAATTTCAGCCCTTCATCACTCTCCAAGTGATGCTGTGCATTTTGGTGTGGTGCTGTGTACTGCGGCGTGACCTGATGCTGCAGCCTCCTGATGCTGTGCGCACACCTCCTGCCTGTGGGCAGAAACTTCCACAGCAGTGTGTCTGACCTTCCCATGCTCAAAATTAAAGCACACACATGTGTGAAACCTTATAACTTGCTGAACTTTGATATCCCATAATTGGTTTGGACATTAACCAACCTTTGAACCATGTTTGGACCTGTTCAAACCTTGACCATGTTTGAACCATGTTTAAACCTTAGACAAAAAACCAACAATCTCTACCTTTGTCTAAGCGTTTAAACCCGAACCATTTGTGTAGAGACCTTCGGGATCCAAACTCATCTTGAGTCATCAATCAACTGACTCCAATCCTAAGTAATTCAAGGCAATGATTGAACTTACTTAGAGGTAGAAACTTGGTGCCTAAATCTGCAGGACTTTTCTCCGTGGTCTTCTTGTCAACATGAATGCTTCTTTCTGTACCATTTTCCAAAATGTAATGATACCGAAAATCCATATGCTCCGTCCCCTCATGGAACACTAGATACCTCCACAAGTGCCCCGCACTTTGGCTATCCAAAGATACCACCACTTTCTCTTTTAGGACCTCCCACTCGTCCAACAACCCCTTGCACCCCATAGCCTCCTTTATGGCTTCCGTAGCCGCTATGCATTCTGCCCTGGTTGTTATGAGTGCTACAACTGGCTGCCACTGAGCCTCCATGTACCTCAGCAACCACTTCATCCTAAGACAACGCTCTTTTCTGGGATTACTCACACATTTGCTGAAAACATCCATTACCCAAGAAACACTTGACATGTTTCTCTTCCTTTCCCGGATGATTCTCCTCATCCCAAGGATCTTTTGTGCAAGGCTGTGATCTTTCCTTTCGAACTCCTCACTGAGTTGAGATGTAAACCTTTCTATCATCTTCCTATTGTTCCAAACTAACAGCCCATCAATGACATAGGTGAGGATACTCACCATCTTCTCCACCTTGTGTCCAGGTGAGAAAGTTTCTGTGAAACCTATGTCTTCTCTTCTTGTGAACCCATTCGTCACCAGCTTAGCCTTGTTCCGAACTTCATCTCTTGGAGGGCACCCTTCTTTGATCTTGTAAGTGCACTTACATTCCACAACTTTCTGATTTCCTGGAATTTTCACCAATTCCCAGAAGTTGTTCTTTCTCAAAGAATCCATTTCTTCCTCCATAGCTAGCTGCCACTTTGACGAATCCTTACACTCCATGGCATCTGTGTAAGTTTCTTGTTCACTCATCTCTCCTTTTGTCCAAGGAGCTGCTGCATCTGCAGCATCCACAAACCCACATCTTGAAGGTGGTCCGACCAGCCTTCTTTCCCGGTCTCTTATGAGCTGAAAGTCCTTCTGACTTGCTGTAGCATCCTCTTCTTGTTCAGCCTCTTCTTGAGTTTCTTGAGCTTGGCAATCATCCAAGGGCTCTACCTGGTCCGAAATCTCTTGGCTCCTTTGCTCTACCTGAACAGAATCTCTCTTGATGTTATGCTCAACAATTTCTGAATTGGTTTGCTCACTAGCCCCTGCAGGGTTAGTTTTCTCCAAGTAGGGAAATAATAATTCATTAAAGACAACATCCCTACTTATTATGAGTTTAAATCCTTCTTTTTCTAAGGACCACAACCTGTACCCCTTAGCCCCTTCCCCATATCCTAGAAACACATATTTTCTAGATCCTGGGCTAAGCTTATCCTCCTTTTGGAGTGCATACATAGCACACCCAAAAGTCCTAAGGTTGTCCAACTCAGGGGGTTTTCCACTCCACATCTCCATGGGAGTCTTTTGGAACACAATCCTAGAGGGTGATCTATTAATCAAATATGCAGCTGTAGCTATAGCTTCTCCCCAAAAATATTTTGGTAACCTGGATCCATCTAACATGCACCTAACCTTTTCCATAAGGGTCTTATTCATCAACTCAGCAACTCCATTTTGCTGAGGAGTTTCCACAACCGTCCTATGTCTTAGAATGCCATTTAACCTACAGAATTGATCAAGTTCTTGGTTAAAAATTTCTAAGCCATTATCGATTCTTATCCCCTTAACTACTCTACCCATTTGAGTCTCAACCAGCCCTTTCCACAACATTAATTTATTCAAGGCATCTAATTTATTCTTAACCAAATAAACCTATACTTTTCTTGAATAATCATCAATTAAAGACAGAAAGTAAATGTTACCTCCCTGTGTTGGTGTCCTTGCTGGTCCCCAAAGGTCCGTATGAATGTAGTCAAGAATGCCCTTAGACTTGTGCACTCCGGTGTTGAAGCTGACCCGGTGTTGCTTCTCAAGAACACAACACTCGCAGAAATCAAGTTCCTCTACTTTGTCTCCACCAAGTAGGCCATCCTTGCTGAGAATTTGCAGGCCCTCTTCGCTCATATACCCCAAGCGAGTGTGCCAAAGGGCTGCCCTATCCATCTCAGCCATCAAGCTTGCTGCTTGATCATTGATTTCTGTCTCTCTGATCATCTCATAGAGTCCATCGTTTCTTGCTGCCTTGATCACTACCAAAGATCCCTTGGCTACCTTGATCTTTCCTCCCTCTATCTTGCATGTGTATCCCATGGAATCCAGCTGCCCCAATGAGATCAAATTCCTCCTCAAATCCGGGAGATACCTCACATTTTTCAACAGCCTTGTCATTCCATCAAACATCCTCACCTGGATATCTCCTATGCCTCTCACTTGGTAAGAAATATCATTCCCCAAGAAAACTCTTTCATCATTGGTCTCCTTGAAATTCTTGAACCAACTCCGGTGAGGGCACATGTGATGAGTGCACCCGGAATCCAAGATCCATTTCCCGCTGCCTTCTTGCCCCTTGCTCACATCCGAGCACACAACAAGAACATCATCATCTTGCTATTCTGTTTTGGCAATCGAAGCCTCTCCATTCTTGGTATGGCTTCCTCCTCTATCCCTTGTCATCTTCTTGCAATCTTTCTTGACATGACCCTTCTTATGGTAGTAGTAGCAGCTCTTCCCTCCAAATCTCAGTTTGGAATGCATTCTCCCATGGCTTTCTCCTCTACCTCTGTCCCGGTAGTAGCCATGCATGCTGCTGTGCACTCTCCCATGGCTCTCTCCTCTACCTCTGTCCTGGTAGTAGCCATGCATGCTGCTGTGCACTCTCTCATGACTCTCTCCTCTACCTCTGTCCCGGTAGTAGCCATGGTTGCTGTCATACCAAGTTGCTGGCCTTCTTTTAAAAAACAGCCCTTTACTACTTGATGCACTCCTTATCTTGGCATCAAGATTATCTTACAACTCTTTCTTAGGATCAAATTTAAAAGCAAAGATTCGTTTACGAAGATACCTCTTATCCGGGAGATTCTTGGCAAGAAACAACTCATCTAGTTTCTTCTATAATGCAGCTGGATCTTTCGAGTCTCCGCACTCCCTTGTGACATTGTCCGACATGTGCAAGAAAATGGTGCTGTAAGCCATCTTCTTCATCTCGGTCCGCTGGTCCTCAGTGACACTTGCTGGAATAGCATCATCTTCTCCAATAGCCAAGTCCACTTTCTGTTGCATGAGAACCGCCTTGATTTTCCGCTTCCATAGGGTAAAGTCCCCCTTTCCATCAAACTTCTCCACACAGAAATTTGAAGCCATCTTTTGCAGACAAGATCCCAGATTTGTGCACTAACCACAACTACTTTCTTCAACCTCAAGAACACAGATCGAAGATGGATCTTTAACACCGTTCTTGAATCAACCTTCAAGAACACGACCGGATCTTGATCTTTACACCGTTCTTGAATCACCCAAGAAGTTTGATCTTTGATTCTTGGAGTCTTGGCTCCGTACCTTCTACTTCTTGCTCCGATAACCAGCTACTTAGCTCTGATACCACTGTTGGAAATCACCTTGACAAGATGCCCAGGTGGTGATCTTCCAAACACCCAAGTCTTGAATGACTTATAGAAAGAATTTCAATAATCGAACACAAGAACAGAAAATCAAAGAAAGAAAGAAGACAAGTAATTTATTGTCGAGGTTCGACAATGTGCCTACGTTCCCGTGAGTTCCTCCAAACTCTCTGCACTATCTCAATGGTTCTTACAAAGTTACAGCAATCCCCTTCAAGAATCCAAGTTCTTGAAGAACCAAGAAGAGAACGAGAAAGTGATAGACCTATTACAATGCTTTCTATCAATTCTCTACTAACCTCTCTTCTTTACAACCAACCTCACTACAAGAGTCCCTCTTGTGTTTATGTCTCTCACAAAATTCTCTCTTCTGTTTACAATGATCTCACAATGTCACAACCTGTGTGGTTCTCTCACACACCTTTTTCACCACTTGAAATGAGGCTAGGAAACCCTTTTTATAGCCTCTTAATTCTTGGACAATCTTGTGAATCATTCTTGACCCTTTGATCATGTTCTTCCTTTAATCTCAGCCCTTCATCACTCTCCAAGTGATGTTGTGCATTTTGGTGTGGTGCTGTGTGCTGCGGCGTGACCTGATGCTGCAGCCTCCTGATGCTGTGCGCACACCTCCTACCTGTGGGCAGAAACTTCCACAGCATTGTGTCTGACCTTCCCATGCTCAAAATTGAAGCGCACACATGTGTGCAACCTTATAACCTGCTGAACTTTGATATCCCACAATTGGTTTGGACATTAACCAACCTTTGAACCATGTTTGGACCTGTTCAAACCTTGACCATGTTTGAACCATGTTTAAACCTTAGACAAAAAACCAACAATTATAAAATAAATTTTTAAATAAAATTACAAAAAAAAAAGTAATCGGAATTTTGTGTATGGTGCCATACTTGAAGTACTACTTGAAAAATGGTAATAATTCTCAAATCTAAATCTAGAGAGTCACTTTTTTCAACTATATTTTGAAATTTAAAAAAGGTAAGAAACATTCAATAACATTTGTTAATACAATTTTCTTAATTTTACTCATTTAAACAAACACTTATTACTTTATATCCACGGGGATTCGGATTGTTTCTATTTGGTATTTCTTTTCGATTGGTCCAATTATAATGAAATGATAAAAACAACTTTAAAATTTATATTTTTTAAAATAAACATAATGGTAATTATATAATTTAATAAAGTTATTGTTTTTTTTAATTTTTGAAAACTTTTTATAATATTTGGTCAACTGGTGAATGGAAAAGTATAGCTTTGATATCATTGGAATGAGCTCGATGAGATCTACATTTTAACACCAAATTCACCATTATCCACTGTACCGGTCACCCTCACTTGTCGTCTGTGCGAATTAAGGGAACCCGACTTTAGATTTATATTTTTTTGACGAGTATTACCAAAAACTACATACACATACTACTAAGATAGAAATGAAAAGAGGAATCCAACCGTGAAGACGCTCCAATCCGCCGGTGTGGGAGTGATACTCGTGAATAATACCTATTTGATTTTTTTTTAATTTTGAAAAAAATGTGATTTAAAAAAATACTTTATTAACATGACAAATGAGTATTTTAATAACAAAAATCATGGTATAATTTTAATTGTTGATTTAAATTTTAAATGAGTTAAACACATATTTCATCTGGATGAAAATAAAGAGGAATTCAAATAAAAATGATATTTTTCCTGCTTTGAGTTAGATAGAATTGTTTTGCATGTTCGAGAAATCAATTACTACTGCACACCAGAACTTGGTTATGAACTTCTGAAAAAAAAATTGGTCACATACTTTGGGGTATCTTTTTTTATTTTTTTTAATAAAATGATTTAGTAAAAAACCGTCATGTAATTCTATAGGCTGCACAAATAAATTAATATAATGATTATTAATCATCTAAAAACATTTTGGTTATGTTATTTTCTAGAAGCACATCTTTTGAAAAAAAATCTAAAAGATCATAAAAAACTATGGAAGCAATAACATTTTAGTTGTATGCGTTTTTTAATTAAATTCTCAACAAAAAAAAAAAACAATTTTTATGAGCTTTTAGAAAGAAAAAAAATAATTATTTCTAAATGTTATAAGAAGAGTTCGGTTGATACCTGTATAAAAAAAATATTAATTCAGAGTATTTATCAACTGTTGGGCTATAGCGGAAAATGAATTAAAGACAAAGAATGTTTATATATTTGGTCAAATTTATTTCTTATAATAACAGGGAATACAATTTTTTTTAGCTATGACAATACCAAAGAAAATCAATTCAAAAGGTTTTACAATTTCAAAATTTAAAAAGATCTTATAATACTCCATGATTTAATGATTGTATAATATCATCACATTCTGATGTAATTCAAGATGTACGGCGGAGTAGTAGTACTAATTTTATAAAGAGAAAAAATTCAAAATATTCTGCTAGACCAAAGGGCATAGCCAAACCAGGTGGACAACCATTTCTTGTCGCCCATGTCAATATTGGACCAAGCTCGTTTCCAGTATATCAGACCATCCAATGTTTTTAACATTGATTGTCTTTTTTACCCTGCAGCCACACATTTCTGAAAGGAGAAAAATGTAATCTTTGATAACCCAAAGATAGGACAGTAGCTCTCCAAATTCTTAATCAGACAGTCTGATGAAGTTTTATCTCTTACAACTTCTAAAAGTCAAAATGTGCAACATTTCAAGCTCGAAGTACAATCATTCACAGAATGTTTGTTCTTCTAGACGCAAGAGAAAACACAGCTGTTTAAAGTAGATTTAACCGTTGAAAACAAAGGTATATCTTTTGCTTCGTCATGATTCCTTGTTGAATCACATCTCTCTCTCTCTCTCTCTCTCTCTCTCTCTCTCTCTCATGTCACCACAAGCTTCTCTTTTGCTCATCATCTCCACAGCCACACTTCTCTTAAACCCAGTATCATGTTTTGAATTCATTTTCAACACCAACTTCAACTCCACCAACCTCCTCACCTATGGAAATACCACAATCGATTCCTCAATCCTCACTCTCACTAATGACACCACTTTTTCCATGGGGCGTGCCTTATACCCTTCAAAAATCCCTACAAAGGAACCCAATTCCTCTACACCGCTCCCCTTCTCTACCTCCTTCATCTTTTCAATTGCCCCATACAAGAACCTCCTCCCTGGCCATGGCTTTGCCTTTGTGTTCTTTCCATTTACAGGAATCGATGGTGCAAGCTCAGCTTAACATCTGGGTATCTTCAATTTGACCAATAATGGTAATCCCAATAACAATATCTATGGTGTTGAGTTTGATGTGTTCACAAATCAAGAATTCAATGATATAAATGATAACCATGTTGGTGTTGATATAAACTCACTTACATCTGTAGCATCTGATGTAGCAGGGTTTTGGGGAGGGGAAAATGATGACAAGTTTAAGGAGCTGAAGCTTAATAATGGGGTGAATTATCAAGTTTGGATAGATTTTGATGATTCAAGAATTAATGTTACTATGGCTAAGGTTGGTGCAAAAAGGCCCAACAGACCTTTGATAAGTGAAATTGTGAATCTTACTGGGGTTCTTTTGGATAAAATGTATGTGGGTTTTTGTGGAGCAACAGGGCAGTTGGTTGAGAGTCATAAGATATTGGCTTGGAGCTTTAGTAACTCAAATTTCTCGATCGGTGATGCATTAGTGACCACAAATTTGCCTTCCTTTGTGCTTCCAAAGAAGTCAGTCTTTCAATCAAAAGGGTTTATTGTAGGGGTTAGCATCGGTGGTGTGCTTGTTGCTCTGCTTGGAGTTATGCTTTATTTGGTTTTGGATAGGAGACACAGGAGAAAAGGGAAGGAAGATATTGAAGAGTGGGAGATGGAGTATTGGCCTCATAGAATTAGTTACCAAGATATTCACGTGGCGACAAAGGGTTTCTCAGAAGAAAATGTGATTGGAATTGGTGGAAATGGAAATGTCTATAAAGGGTTATTGGCAGGAAATGAAGTTGCAGTGAAGAGAATTTCTCATGAGAGTGAGCATGGCATGAGAGTTTTTAGCTGAGGTTTCAAGCTTAGGGAGATTGAAACATAGAAACTTGGTGGGGTTGAGAGGTTGGTGTAGGAAAGATAAAGGAAGCTTGATATTGGTTTATGATTATATGGAAAATGGAAGTGTAGACAAAAGGATTTTTGATTGTGATGAGAGTTTGATGTTGAGTTGGGATGAGAGAATTAGAGTATTGAAAGATGTGGGTCATGGGATTTTGTATTTGCACGAAGGATGGGAAGCTAAGGTCCTTCATAGGGATATTAAGGCAAGCAATGTTTTGCTTGACAAGGAGATGAATGCTAAGCTAGGGATTTCGGATTAGCCCGAATGCACCATCATCACGGGCAATTGGTTAGCACAACACGAGTGGTTGGAACCATAGGGTACATGCCACCAGAAGTGGTCAGAACAGGGCGAACCTCAACTAGAACCGATGTGTTTGGCTTTGGGGTGTTGATCTCGGAGGTGGTTTGTGGTCAAAGACCTATTGAAGAAGCTGGGAAGCCTGGCTTGGTTGATTGGTTATGGAGGCTAATGGAGAGAGGGGAATTAAATTTCGCTCTTGATGATCGATTAAAAGCAAGGGGAGGTTATAGTGATGAGGAAGTTGAAAGATTGCTTCATTTGGGTTTGTTGTGCGCATATCCAGATCCTTGCGTAAGGCCAACGATGAGGCAAGTTGTGAAGATTTTAGAGGGAGCAAGTGAAGGGATTGAGTCTGAAGGGGAGGGAATGGAAGTGAATTTGCTTGACAGAATGAGAACAACAGCAATACTGAGTAGAGGGCACCTGACTTTTCAAGAGCTTCAGAAGACTCTTTCTTCATCTACATCCCTCACTAACTCAGATTCTATCTTAGAGGGCCGATAAACAATGTGTTCATTGCAGTTTCCATGAGTAATATAACCAAACTGTTTTGCAGAATTGCAGTTTTGTTCCATTATTTAGGATTCTGTTCTGTTTTATAGGGACTATATATATCCTTATGACAATTTATTTGTTCATTTTGTGTATGTTTAGTTGAAATGCTTGAGAGGAGGAAGCTTGTATTTTTATGAATTAAAATTGATCTGTGATTGTACATAGCAACCTACACTGCAGTTTGCAGATTGGGTAATACAAATTTTAGTTCCATATTTGAATATAAGAAGAAATGTGTTTCTATTTGATCAATGAATCTGTCATTTGAAGACAAATTTACCTCTTTAGATAGATATTGTGACACTGATACAGAGGACGTATTGGTAATTTGGTATAGTAATGTAATTAGAGGCCGATAAATAAATAAAAACTGAATTACTCATCACTAGTATCACCTAACTATCAATTCCTTCCTTATTTTTACTTTATACTCTTGTAGCACATTGTATTTCCGTAACATTCAACTCCTACCTCTTGCTTTAGCAATTCTAAGCTGTAAAGCTAGAAAATCCAAATATGCAGTTACGCACTAGTTGGCTGAAGAGCACATTGCAAACAGCAAGGCACCAGTGGTCTAGTGGTAGAATAGTACCTTGCCATGGTACAGACTCGGGTTTGATTCCCAATTCAACATCTTGCGGGGATAGTCAGATCTGAAGGTCGTGTGTTCGATCCACACTCACCGCATTCAATCAACCACTTTTATTTTCCCTTTAAATTATAAGCATATTCAGCAAAAAGAAAGATACATTTTGGTTAAGTGCTATTTAATTTAATCTAGAAAGTGCCATTCATGATTCATGCATGAGATGGTTTGCAAATGGAACCCTCCAAGACAAATGTGGACAGCCAATTTTGGAAAGCATGCAAATATTACAAGGGTGGGGGAGTTGGTTGGCCTGTAATCGCATGTCACTTTGTTTCTTTTATCTTAGAGAGAGAGGAATTGCTCATCACTATATCCTCCTTTCAGTTCCTTGCTCTTTTTTTTTTAAATGTTTCCTTAGCTATTGCTTTAACAATTCTGAGCTGTATAGCTAGAAAATGAAAGTATGATTGACCAAACATGTTCTAGTCCCCATCAGGACCTAACAGAAAGAACATTAACATCAATAACCATCAGTGGTCCAGTGGTAGAATAGTACTCGACGGTATTTGATCCACGCTCACCTCACCAAACAAACTGAGACTAATTTGGACGAAAGTGATTGAGGATTACATTCTTTTTACCTATTTGTTCTATACGACAAAAAAATTCTCTTCACATTGAACAAATCTTCGGATGATCTTTTTCTACTATTAGGCATTAGAAAAGCAGATTTTCCACGTTAGATACAACCAAAGGGAAGAGGGACTAAAAGGGAATGACCCAGTTTCTGTATAAAGAATATTTAACATGTATTCATCCTTGCAGATTTCAACTATATGAAACACTGCTCTAGATAACAACTGCTTCAAAATTAACACAGCTTTTGGTTCTAATATTGACATGTAACGGGCATGGAATACCCACTAAATTAAAAAAGAAAGAAGATATAGCCTACAAAGGCAATCACCATACCTAATTATGGATATTTGACCTTACTAGCTAATTAACTCTCTCTTTGGGCATCAGGTTAAGCTGATTTCTCCAGCTTCGCCACTAGAGAGGAATGTGAGATTTCGAGACACGTTTACCCAGATCCATGTTTAGAGACTATCATTGAATATTCTGTTGCCTTCCTTGTGCGTGGACTTTGCCATGTTTTCTCTTGTCAAGTTGTGCCCGTCGAGCAAATTCTTGGATCCGACGATCGTGGTCTTTAAGCATCTGATCTACATTGTTTGACGGAACAAGTAATGGACCAGAGACGTAAATCTTATTTCCCCTGGGCCCTCGACCATGCTGGAAAAAAATATTTACCATAAATCAGGTTACAGATGACAAGATTATATGAAAGGAAAATGAAATCCAATGAGAGTATATGAATGCTAACAGGAAGAAAACTTCAAATTGAACAATAAGATAGGATGCTAAGCTCATAGCTAAACAAATGACAAATATTGTTAAAAGAGCGGGAAGCCACTCAATAAAATTTAGTCAGTAAAATTACAAAATATAAAAACCATTAAGAGAAATTTGAGTAAAGAAACCAATGCCTATAGAAAATAAACCGCAGAAGAATATCAAGAAACTAACCAGACTTTGTTCTTTAACACCAGTTCTTCCACCTCTGGTCTGAGGAGAATCAGCTGTCTTTTGCACATTAGGTCTTATATCCTGCTTCGCCATATACTCCAACTCATTAAATGATCCCTCATGCCTGCCTGTCTGATTTATTGCTGGATGAGAAGGACCAGGTCTTTCTCGGCGATCTTCAGAGTACAAAGTTCTAGTGGCTACTAAACCAGATAATGTCGACAAGTTGGCTCTAGTTGAAACAACTTGAGGATCATGATGTTCCCTCCCAGACTTGGCCCATCCATTCCCATGAACCAGAGGCCCTGAGTGAGAAACTCTCTTACACTGATGCTCCAATATCTCTTTATTCGCATCCATTACAGTTTGTGTTTGTTTAGCAGGATCAATCAGAAAACCAGAAGTAGTGTTATCCATATGAGAGTTGAAGATCTCGCTTCTGCTCTTCGAATTGGGATAGTGTTGTGTTTTCTGTAATTACAAAGCAAAACATTAGTATTGTCATAGTGAATTAGAAAGAGAGAAGCTCGGAAGGGTGCAAGAAAGTAAAGAGAAAATATCAATTTGCTACAGAAACACAAATAAGGAACGTGAACAATTCCACGAGATAACAATGACAACTGAAAATAAGGAAATAAGAAGACGAAGATTTCATGCAATGCGTATCAATGCTATGAACAAAATAAAATCCAAAACACTTATTGCTGACAATGCATTATGGAGCATTTAGCATCAACTTCTCTGAAAGTTCACAGCCACTTACTAGACTTATAATGCCCAAAATGTATTACCTTTCCTTTTTGTCTGAAAAGAGATCCCCACAAATATGACCATGTGATATAAATTGATGATGTGTCTTTTGCTCCCAATTATTATCGTAATAAGCTAATAAATCTAGACAGAAGTTCTTAAGACAGAATTGATTGCAGGGAGAAATTTAAACTGCTAAGGTCAAATTTTGATCATGTCCAAACTCCTTAAGCATGCACACAAGTCCACAATCGAAACATTGAAGATATTGACACTTCAACTTCAGGTTAGACCAGTGCTAGAATGAATGCAAAAATAA
Source organism: Bretschneidera sinensis (assembly GCA_023935145.1). Classification (NCBI taxonomy): domain Eukaryota; kingdom Viridiplantae; phylum Streptophyta; class Magnoliopsida; order Brassicales; family Akaniaceae; genus Bretschneidera; species Bretschneidera sinensis. The sequence continues at coordinate 96,661,603 of CM043703.1, forward strand.
AGATTTGAACTATGTTTCTAGTTACCTGCAATGATGCTAAAGCCACATTGGTTCTAGGTTCTGGAATTGCTTTTGATCCTTTCCTTTCAAGGTCAGCCCTTTCACCTATGCCTCCAACTTCTCTTTGCCTAAAAGAATTCATGAACAAGTTATTATATGAGCACAATCATTTAGAGAAAAACCTCTCTCCAGCTTGGAGTGTGGAAACAAAACATAGAAGGAAAAAAAATACCAACTTCATTATAAGTCAGAAAAATTAAAATGCATATAAACAAAAACAACCAACACAACGAATAACTTCGGGCCAAAGGCATTTCATATTATTCGCCTTCTTAATCAAAATTTACTACATCCATCACCACATGGACGTTACTGCAACTATTTCAGAACAATATTTTTTTGGTGGGAACTATTTAGATACAATAGATTTGGCAATCACCAATACTAAATAACCCATCATTCCAAAATTATATAATTACCATTACAATCGTTCCCTTCTAAAGATGGACATTATTAGAGATACTAATGTACAATAAAAATAAAACTCATTTTCTAAAGTGAAAAGACAATTAAATTGTACCTTCTAGCTTCTTCATCCCGTAATTTAGTATCAATCTCTTTGCTGGGAGGATATTTCGGCAAACTTGAAGGATCACAAGCAAGTGGATTTGTTGTAAAGAACTGTGCCAGAAATGAAAAAAAAAAATTTAAAAATGAAAGGAAGAGGTAATTATTAGTTAAAAAATAAAATTCATCTAACAAGATTGATAGCCCCATAAAAAATTATAAAACAAAAAAAAAAAGGAACAACATGAGGTTGTGTAACTGATGCTGAGCTATAGTTGAAAATAGTTACAATACATTATAGTCATTTTCATTTAAACATGGGACAACAATAGAGCGATATCTCAATAGTGACACATAGGGCACTGTCTCTTAAAATTTAAAAGTAACTATATCCTCATACCTTCATTCAACACGTGCACGTGCCTCTCTCAACCGAAGCAAAAAAAATTCAGTAAGAATATTTAACAGTCACACAGGAGTAATGTAATTGTTAACAAAAACAGAAGTTAATAACTTAATATAGTTGGATATGATTAAAGAGCTCATCATAAAGACAGGGTTGTCAAAATGATCACGCAGGAAGTCACTTCCCTCATGGTTGCCAGACTAACCAAAAAATTAAACTATCCAATGCAAACTGAGATTTAAAAGGGAATACAGAAAAGAGAAATTGATTAAAAAAAATCTGGATTCAGCAACATTGCAATTTGTGATACACACAATTTTAAGAAATATGCAGGACTAATTCTTAATCTACTAACTTATTTATTAATTTTTCATTACATCCTCAAGAAAAAAAATCTGCATACCTCACTCTTGAGAGCAAAAGCTGCAGTTCCTCGATGAACAGGATCTATTGAAAGTAAAGTCTCCATAAGCCCTATAGCAGAAACAGGGAAGTCTTTAAATGTTTCTGCAACACATCGCCTATATGGATGTAGAGGCTTGAACACTGTTGAATGAGGTAACCTCAATTTTCTCCAATAACCCTCAGATGGTGAGCCACATAGCTTAAAAATTTTATGCAGTTGCTCAACCTACAAGGTGCAAATAATTCAAAATATGGATCATCTATATAACCTAGCATTCCATTTTGAGAGAATAAAACAATTTACAGAAAGAGAAGGGGTGTGGAGGTACAAAGAGGAGGAGGAGATGCAATTTATTTCTAATTTATTTTCAAAACTGGGATGATGCCAGTGATCCGTGATGACTGGCATTCCCTGGCATATTTTCTCATAGCATTGTAGCTTTTCCATATTGCAGACAATAAGGCACCAATCAGGTATTCAGATGAAAAATAGATTCCTTTACATGGTACCTCCGTTTTTCCTGGCAAAATAGGCTTGCCAGTATGTAACTCCCCTAATATGCAACCAGTACTCCATAAATCTACTGCAACCCCATAGTGAGAGGATCCAAGCAAAAGTTCAGGTGGTCGATACCAAAGAGTGACAACACGGCTTGTCATTGGAACACTATCATGATAATCAAAGAAAGTTGCTAAGCCAAAATCTGCAATCTTCAAAATTCCATTACTGTCAATAAGAAGATTGGAGCCCTTTATGTCACGATGCAGAACACCATGACTGTGACAGTGATCAAGTCCACTTAGAAGTTGGTGCATGTAACATTTAACCTAGGAGTAAAATAAACACAGGAAGTGAAAAAGAGGCTTTACAAGCACACTTCAACTCTAATTAATTGCGAATATAAAGAATCACTTCACATGTAAACTCAAGAGTCAGAGAACCATGAAAACCAATAAACAAGTACCTGAGGCTCCGAAAACTTGATGCCAGGCAGTGAAGCAAGTCCTACAAGATCATGTTCCATATACTCAAAAACTAGGTACAGGCTGCAAGACATTGCAGATGTGATTAAGCCTTCCAATTTAATTATATTTGGATGATCAAGCCTGCGCAAGATAGCAATTTCTCTGACCATAAACTTGACACTCTCAGTATCGTTGTTATCAAACCGTACTTTCTTCAGAGCAACAATTTTGTTATGAATGATATCACGAGCCTTATAAACACTACTATAAGTTCCTTGGCCAATCTGCAAGAAAGAGATGCCATTATATGAAACCCAAATAAAGGAAATGAAAATACTCACAAGGAAACAAAAATAGTACAGACACACCTACACACACTCTCTACCCCTGAACCATAATATAGACGTAGGTTCAGAACATGTAATAAACTTTGCCCAGCCTGATCTACATATTCTTTCAAAAATATAAGAAAATTTGAACAGTCTATTTCAAATGAAAATTCACCTAAGACTTGAAAATGAACTGTAAGATGAATTCCAGTTCATCTAAATTATGATTATCATTGGCAAATAAGACAAGGTTATGTTTGGTCTACCTGGGACAATGTTATGGATCATTCATATAATCAAATTTGTGCACATTATACAGCTTACTAATTATTGTACTTTGTTAGATCATTCTTAGTTGGGACTACTAATTATTCTAGCCATGTAGAAGTGTCCTCATCATAGTCTTTAGACAAAGGGAATACATTGCTAGCTGTCCAAATCAATTGTTGTACTTCGTCCATATAAAAGGGATGTGCGTAGAGTTTTACCAGTGCATCCCATCTCACTTCAAATATTTTGTCCTTAAAAAATTTTGAAATTAACACAGAACATATTATCAAGCAAAAATGCACCAATTAACACATCGAAACTAATCACAAGTTTCAAAAATTCAATCAATTAGACAAAAGGACCATAAATTAAGCATCAAATCAACAAGAGAACATACTTTTTCTAACTTCTCGAAAGTATTTGCACGCCTCGGTATCCATCCCTTGATAGCTTCACCAGCCACCATGACCAGCCAAGACGGCCACCCTGCTGCCACCTGCTCTCCTTCTGCAGCCTTTGGCACCCTCCCCAAACCCGGATGGCTAATAACAGTCACTTCACACTTCTCTACCTTCTTCTCAATTAGTTGATCATGAAACCGATTCGAACCATATGTTTTCTTATCAATCAACATAACTTTCACATCACCATTATCCAATTTATCTTTTGACCGAATAACCTCCTGTCTTCTTGATGAATGAACGCGTGGAGCACGCTTATCGAATGACCCTTTTCGCGATGGCCTCTCTCTGGGGCTTTCCTGGCTATCCTCAACAGGTATAGACTTAGAACTTATACAGCCCATGTTGCAAATATGTGCAATGATCTTATCCAAAAAGAAATAACTTCCTCCTTCACAGACTAAAAATTTCACCACCTAAACCATAATAAACTCCCTGTAACTCTTCCCTTCACTTCAATTTTCATTGAAAATAATCAAAACAAATAACCAACCAGCATCACTTTTTCACCGAATTCAAAATCTTGCCACACACCCAATTTGCCAAATAACCCAATTCAAGATTACCAACTGCAAATATTTATATATATTAATTGTAAGAAACCTCCAAAAATGGGATGAGAACCGAGATTTTAAGCTTCTTTTAAACGTTTTTTGAAAAATTCAAACTTACCCAATACCCTGGTTTCAAGTTACAGCAGGCAAGAAACAATAAAACCGGAAAAAATATATATATATAAATAAATAAAAACCCAGATTTTCAAAACTTTAGTACTCTTTTGAGTGCTGAAATTTTCAAATAATTCAAAGAAATAAATAAGATTAATACCTTGATAACTCCAAGCGAGTGATCAACGTGTTGAGGGGGCTGAGAGAGATAAAGATGGATCTTGATTACCAAGAAAGATTGACTCGTTTGCTTTTAATTGATCGACTGTGAAACGCGTATACGCATAATGCATAAATGGATATGTATATAAATATTGTAGAGTCGGCTTTTGCCGGCATTTCTCAGTCAACAGGAAAAAAAAAAAACCACTCTTTCTCTCTCTAAACTGAAAATATGGTGTTTCTTTATTTTCTCTTTTAAATTTAAATGATATCTTCCTATTATATATCGTAGTTATGTACAGTGGCGGTGTGATGGAGCAGAAACAGTTAAAAGAGTTGGCTTTGGGTTCAAAATGGAGGTCGTTGAGGTCTGTTTGCTGTTTGAATATTTAAGACGTTTTGATTTTGACACCATAATTGTGATAAATATTTTATTTTTATTCCAGAGAGGAAAAAGTCCCCAAATTTGTGTTAGAATCAGGTGCTTCGTAATGCATGGTAACGTTTAATGAATGCCTTTGATAAATAAACGGCGCCATCTCATCTGAACCAGAGCGGATTCTTTTACCGTTTGCGAAAATGCCTATTTACTATGATCATATCCCCTCAAATTTCGGGATTTTTTAACCATTTGTGAAAAAAGTCTCTGACCCACAATGATCGTCGATCCCCGAGTTTTCTGTTCCTCTCTTGTAAACTATGCCTATTCTCATGAAAGAGATAAATTTTGCCTTGAAAAATTGAAGAAAAAAATTGTTAAAAACAGTATTAGACGTCAAGATAAGATAGAAGATATAGAATAGGTATTAAAGTATTGAAATCAATTGTAAATCTCTTGTATTCAAGTATGAAGCTTGTCTTATGGTTTTTTTTACAAAAGAATTTTGACAAAACTATTAATTCAAATACTTCCAAGTAAAAACAGTTTTATGATATGAAAAATTAGGTTGAAGGGCAACTCAATCGACTGGCTCAAATGTACTAGTCGACTGGGGTATGGGACATAATATCCACAGTCGACTGGTACTCTCCCACAGCCTAAAAATGAGATTTTTCACTTGACCCATTCAACTGGTACAAAGACCTAGTCGATTGCTAATTTGAAAATATGACCGTTTGAGACGCTGGACTTGAGAATTTAATGCACCAAACTTACCAAGTCAGTTTCTAACAGCCATATTGATTCAAGGCTATATAAACCCACTTCAATGAGCATTTAAAATAAGAAGATAACACATTCAATTCATAAATTTGCTCATTAATTCTCAAAAGCTTTGAAAAATTTATTGTTGAGCCATTCTTCAAGCTTATTCTTGAAAGAGAGATATTGTTTATTTGTAAAAGCATTCATTGCTATCTCTCTACCATTTACTTTATAGCAAATCACATTTATTGTAAGGGGGAAAGAGTTGTAATAACTCTTAGAGTGTTTAGAATTAAACACTTCTTTGTAAGCTTCCTTGAGGAAAGGATTAGCTTCCGCAAGGAAATGAATAGCTTCTGAGATGAAGGGATTGGTTGTAAGGTTTGTACAACACCTGTGAATTTGTACGACTAAAAGTTTTAGTGGATTACTTCAAGGAGGTTCCTTGAAGAAAGTGGACATAGGGTCGGAAAGAATCCGATATTGATGAACCACTATAAACTGAGTTTGCACTTTCTCTTCCTTAAACTCTTTTACTTAAAGCACATTACTTGTTTGTATGCTTGTGCATTTAACTTCTTTTTTTTTTTATAAACTTGCAAGTAATTAGTGAAAGTTTTTAAAAACCTAATTCACCCCCTCTAGGGTTAGAACCCCAGTCTACAATTGGTATCAGAGTCTCGTTCTCAATTTCAGGATTAAAATCCTTGAGCTGATCCGATGACATCAAATAGCTATTCTGAAAGGCATTCCTACACTAGGCCTCCCGTGTTCAATGGCTCCAACTATAACTATTGAAAAAATAGGATGAAAATCTTTGTCAAAATACAAGATTATAATCTATGGAGAGTCATTGAGGAATGACCTAGAATTCCTACAAATAAAATAATTATTGGAGAAATCAATCATACAATGCCTAAACTCAAAACTGAGTTCAATGAAGAGGATTATAGAATGATATCTCTAAATAATAGAGCCACAAGTATTTTACATTGTGCTTTAGATATTTCTGAATATAATAAAAATTTTGCTTGTGTTTCGGCTAAGGAGATTTGGAACAAATTACAAGTTTCATATGAAGGAACTAGCGAAGTTAAAAAATCAAAAATTTAAATGCTAGTGTCCGAGTATGAATCTTTCAAAATGTCTCATAATGAAACAATTTCTCAAATGCATCACGTTTCACCACTATTGTTAACGATTTGAAGCTTCTTGGTAGGAACATTGAGGAATTTGAACTAACAAGGAAAATCTTAAAGTCTTTGCCATCCACTTGGAAAGCAAAGAAGATGGCCATCATGGAGGCGAAAGATCTCGACAAACTTGATGTTGAAACACTTCTCGGATCACTATTGACATATGAGATGAAAGAAATGAATCTCTTTGTCAATGATGATGAGAAAAAGAAAAAGGTGATTGCTCTCAAAGCCTCTATGAGCAACAAAGAGGAAAAAACGGAAGAAGAGGTGGAGAGCAGCAAAGAAGATGGTGAGATGGCTCTAATCACCAAGAGGTTTCACAGACTCTTGAAGAAGACCAAGAAACCATACACATAGGATCCCACTTCAAAAAAGGAACCACTTATGTGTTATGGTTGCAAGAAGCCCAGTCACATCAAGGCCGATTGTACAGCGACAAGCAAGCCATATAAGAGCTTCAAAAAGAAAGCTATGATTGCAACCACTTGGAGTGATGACGAAGAAGAAGAATCGTCGGACAATGAGGTAAGGTACAAAGAGATTGCCAACCTATGTCTTATGGCAATCGACGATGAAAATGAGGTATTAAATTCTTCCCCCTTTAATAATAACATTGTTAGTAGTAGTGAAGAATTAATAGAGGTCATAAATGAAATACATGAAGAATTGAAGAAATTCGATTATAGGAACACCATTCTTAAAAAGGAAGTGTCATCTCTTTCTAAAGAGATGGAAGGCTTAAAGGAAGAAAAAAAAAACTATCTTCCTTGCTTTATAATTCTTCTCAAGATTTTCTTAAAGATGAAAATGAAAACTTAAAGAAGAAAATAATAGAATTGAATGACACTATATCAAGACTTATGCTTGGAAAAGAAAAGCTAGATGAAGGAAGTGTTATCTTTCCAAAGATTAAGTGGAGGAAAATTCGGGTTTGGGTTATTCTCCATTAAGCAAGCAAAAATCAAAAGAGACCTTATTCATGAAAGCATCATGTGTGAATAAAGCTTCTACTTCAAATACCGTTAGCAAGGTTAAAAGCACTCCTTCAATGAATGTTAGTAAGTCTAAAAACACTAATTTTAATGCATATACAAGAATTAAGCATACTAGAAATACTCATGCATATAGAAATGAAAATGCTAGGAACAATCATTCAAGAAAGCATATACACATCCTAGGAGTAACCACTATATGAATCCTAGAGATAATATGTATACTCAAAACTTGCACACTGCACATGCATATCCTAAGAATTACCATCATGTGTATCCTAGAAATAACATGCATGTTCACAATAATGCAAGCATATATCCTAGAAATCACCATCATACATTTTCTAGAAATGACATGCATGTTCATAATCTTCACAATAAAAACATGTATCCTAGGAATACTCATCCAAGGAGCTATAGACATGCATAACTAAGAAATCCTAGAAATTTCAATAACTATTATCCTAGGATCATGCATCATCAACATGTCTATAAATATAGAACACCTTACATTGTTAAGAAAGTATGGGTCCCTAAAGGAACTGTTTTTTCTAAGACTAACCATAAAGGACCCAAGAAATTTTGGGCACCTAAGAGTGCAATTGTGTATCCTTGTGTGATGTAGATATGTCTCCATACCAAAGAAAAAGGTAACTATTGGTACCTTGGTAGTGAATGCTCAAAGCACCTGACCGGTGATCGAAGTGTATTCAAAGAGCTAACTCTAAGAGATGGCGGGCATGTAACCATTGGAGACAACTCAAAAATAAAGATCATCGGGCATGGAAAAGTTGGTAATAATTTCTCAACCATTGATCACGTATTATATATGCAAGGCCTTAAGCCAAATTTACTAAGTATTAGTCAACTTTGTGACAAAGGCAACAAAGTTATATTTGAAACCTCTCATTGTCTACTTATAGACATCAAAAGTAACAAGATCAAGTTTGTTGGCCATAGATACGAAAAAATATAGTGGATTTAAAATTCTTACATTCGAAAAATGAAAAATGTTTTCCCGCTTTTAGTGAAAACCCATGGCTATGCAATAGAAGACTTGGTCATGTAAATATAGATTTGTTGAAAATCATTTCAAGAAAAGATTTAGTCATTGGACATCTGAAAATCAAATTTGAAAAAGATAAGGTGTGTGACGCTTGTCAAATGGGAAAACAAACTAGAATTTCTTTTAAATAAAAAAAATGTTGTCTCAACTACTAGACCATTGGAACTTTTACATATGGACTTATTTGGTCCAATAAGTACCATTAGTCTAGATGGCCATCAATATGCTCTTGTTATTGTTAATGACTATTCAAGATATACCTTTGTTATCTTTATTGCTTACAATGATGAAGCTTACAAAGGATTTGAAAATTTTTGTAAAAATGTTCAAAATGAAAAAAGAATTTGTATTTCAAGCATTAGAAGTGATCATGGAAAAGAATTTGAAAACCAAAGCTTTTCAAAATTTTGTGATGAAAATGGAATTGATCACAACTTTTCGGCTCCTAGAACTCCTCAACAAAATGGAGTTGTTGAGAGGAAAAATAGAGTTCTAGAAGAATTTGCAAAAACAATACTTTGTGAAAATAGCTTGCCAAAATACTTTTGGACAGAAGCCGTAAACGCCTCTTGCCATATCTTAAACAGAATATTAATTAGGTCTATACTCAACAAAACTCCATATGAATTATGGAAAGGTAAAAAGCCTAATATCTCTTATTTTCGTGTTTTTGGTTGTAAATACTTTATCCTAAATAACAATAAAACTAACTTGGGTAAATTTGACATAAAGACCCATGAGGGAATATTTTTAGGATATTCAACCTCTAGTGACGCTTATAGAGTCTTCAACAAGAGAACACTAGTGGTAGAAGAATCCATACATATAGCTTTTGATAAGTCTAACCCAATTAGTAGTAGAGTAGTTTTTTTCAATGATGATACAGATTTCATTCCAAGAACGGAAACACCTACTCCCATTGTTAACCCAAAAGAAAGCCCACCTTAAACAAATCAAGAAATAGAAGCTTTCAAACTTGACCAACCATCTACAAGTCAACAAGAGGATTGTCTTCCTAAAGATTGGAGGTATGTAAATTATCACTCAATCAATCAAGTGATTGGTGATCCTTCACAAGGGGTAAGAACTCGTTCCTCTATTAGAAATATTTGCAATTGTGTAGCCTATCTATCTCAATAAAACCTAAGACATTTTTAGAAGCCGAGAAGGACATTAATTGGATAAACGCCATACAAGAAGAAATAAAAAAAAAATGAAAGAAACAATGTATGAAATCTAGTTCCTAGACTAAATAATCATACTATAATAAGAACTAAATGAGTATTTAGAAATAAGATGGATGAAAATGGAATAGTAACTAGGAACAAGGCTAGACTAGTTGCTAAGGGATATAATCAAGAAGAATGAATAGACTTTGATGAGGTCTATGCTCCCGTAGCAAGATTAGAAGCTATTCAAATGTTATTAGTCTTTGTATGCTTTAACAAGTTTAAATTATTTCAAATGGATGTAAAAAAGACATTTTTAAATGGCTTTATAGAAAAAGAGGTATATATTGAGCAACCTCTTGGTTTTGAAAATCTTAGTTTTCCAGATCATGTCTTCAAGCTTTCGAAAGCTCTATATGGGTTGAAGCAAGCTCTAAGAGCATAGTATGAAAGACTAAGTAAGTTTTTGATTGAAAATAATTTTACAAGAGGAAAAATAGACACAACCCTCTTCACAAAAATGACACATTACTAGTCCAAATATATGTTGATGATATCATATTTGGTGCTACAAATGAATCTATATGTCAAGAGTTTGCTAAGTGCATGTAAGATAAATTTGAAATGAGCATGATAGGAGAGCTTACCTACTTCCTTGAACTTTAAATCAAACAATTGAAATGAGGCATCTTCATCAATCAACCAAAATACACCAAGGACCTACTAAAAAGATTCGGGATAAAAAGCTCAAAGTCACTTGGCACTCCTATGAGCACTTCTACAAAACTTGACCTTGATGAAGGAAGTAAGTGTGTAGACACTAAAACTTATAGAAGCATGATAGGAGCTTTACTTTATTTAATTACAAGTAGACCTGATATAATGTTCAGTGTATGCTTGTGTGCTAGATTTCAAGCTAATCCTAAGGAATCACATGTGATTACAGTAAAAAAAAATCCTTAGATATCTACAAGGGACTCAAAACCTAAGATTATGGTACTCTAGAGATTCATCTTTTGAGCTTGTAGGATATTCAGATGCTGATTTTGTGAGGTGTAGGCTAGATAGAAAAGACACTAGTGGAACATGCCAATTCTTAGGTGCAATGCTAACCTCTTAGTTTTCCAAGAAACAAAACTCAATTTCGCTATCAACCACCGAGGCGGAATACGTAGCAGCCGAAAGTTGTTGTTCACAAGTGTTGTGGATGAAACAACAACTAGAAGACTATGGCATGAACTTTAAAGATATTTCAATTCATTGTGATAACACCAGTGCTGTTAACTTAACCAAAACCCCTATTCAGCATTCTAAAACCAAACACATAGAAATTAGACATCATTTCATGAGAGATCATGCTAAAAAAGGTGATATAAGATTAGAATTCATTCCTTCAGAAGATCAAATAGTTGATATTCTTACAAAACCCTTAAATGAAGCTAGTTTATGTAAGATTAGACTGTCAATGGGCTTAATAGAGTATGATAAACTGTATGTTTGATTACATCATCATTCATCATATGCATATTTGACATCTAGTGAATGAGTATTAAACCTTATTTAATATTTCCCTCACTCAAGATGGCATAGATAAAGAAATTTCGTGCTAAAACTCTAAGCTAGAGCTTTCTTTTAAGGGTCTAGTCTATTGGTAAGATGATCCCAGTCAACTGGTAATACACTACCTTTTTACCTAGACGATTAGTCCAAGTAACCAGTCGACTGGTAGCACAAGACCTTGTCTGGAGCCAATTTTTGAATTTCTGGTAACTACCCAGTCGATTGGTATGGATAACCCAGTCAATTGGTATATCTCTGCTAGTTTACCCAGTCGACTGGTATGACAAAATTTCCCAAATCAGAGAAGGACCCAGTCGACTGGTGCCCTAACCCAATCGGCTGGTATCGCGATTTTATAAATAGTTGTTTCAGTTTTTCAAAAATTTCACGTCATTTTCAAAACCCTGAAGCTATCTCTCTCAAGAAAATCTCCATTTTCTGTCTAAAATCCCACAAAAACACTCCATAGAAACCTTAATCTCATCCTTCATTACCTTCATTTCAACTTTTCACGGTTTAAAGTTTCTTTTTTTCCCAAAAATCTCTCAGATCTCCCTAAAAACACTTTTTTCAAAATGTTTGAAAGAGTCCGGATTAAAACCACCGTTGGAGGACTTCACGCGTCAACAAGACCACGGTCCAAAAAATCCACGACACTGGATGCCAAAAGAAAAGGCTTGGTGGGATCCTCGAGCAAAAAGACAAGGACTAAGCTCGACGACTTACTCTTCTGGAGTCCTCTATCATCCGGCACAAAAAGATCATGACGAGTAGATCCATTGACTTTGATTCTATCCGTCATACAAACTTTGACATATTACCTCCCTTTAAGGTAGTGCACTTGACACCACTTGTCAAGATTCACCAAAAGTACTACCCACGCCTGATTCACCAGTTCTACGCAAACTTGGTGAAACCTAGTCTACTGGCTCTTCATTTCAGAACCAATGTGATAGGCATGGAGTTTGAGGCGAACATTGACCTCCTGGTGAGCATCTTGGGGATCCCAGTGGGAGGGATCCAATGGAGTCTGAACGGATGGCCGGACAACTTCGACTATGAGGAGGAATGTCAGATCATTAAAGGATACCCTAATTACATCTTTTGGCCTACTATATTTCACACATGTAGTGACATACCCCTCGATTCAAAGTTATTCAATCTTATCATGAGTTGGGCCATCCATCCACGACTTGAGAGTTAGGGCTATCTCTTGAAGATAGACGTTGTATTGATTTGGCGTCTCAAAACTGGACACCACTTCAATATTTGTCCCCTACTGCTCACCAACATGATCAACGGCGAAGCTAGTGACTCTGGGTGCCATCCCTATAGGATATTCAACACCCTCATCCTCTAGCATTTTCGGGTTCCCCTTCTCACCTCTGAGGCTTAGGACATCGGCCCCAAGGACATCATCAATGTCTCTTCTCTAAAGAAGATGGGGTGTACTATCCATGTTGGATTGATCTACTCCAAGGCCGAGAAGAACATAAGGATTGGAGAGGGTAACAGCAGTGAGGAGGACGACGAGGGTCATAGTGATACAGCCCCTCCCACTGCTATGGACACTGATACCCGAGTGCTAAGTGCTTAAATAGTCATATTTAAGCCCCTTAATTTGAGCTTGTTAAACTCTTTGTTTATCTATTTTAGTAGATTCTACTTCATTTTCGTGTTTTATGTGTTTTTCATAGGGCTTTGACAAAAAGAAGACATTTTGGAGCTCTAAGGAATAAAAAAGTAAAGTTCTGCAAGTGTTGTTCATTTATCTACCTAAATAAATAAACAAATAACCGAACTTGTTTTACTTGCAAGTGCACAAGGTCTACAGTAGCATAGTGTGCAAGTACGAGATCATTTCCACAAGGATTGGTGAATTTCGATTTAGAATTAATTTCACAAAGTAAAAATAGATAGAAATATTTATTAGATTTAGATAATTATGATGAAGGCGTAGGGACTTGATATCCACCACTAATCATGCTACCCCAACAAAACAGTATGCCAATGCTCTACTTATGCTATGAATACCTAATAGTTGTCAACCTAAGGGCTTGGTCCACTCCTTAGGCTATTGATTTCCCTAAGCAACGAGTTAGGCATGGGATATACTCTAACTCTTTTCCCTCTCAATGGATTAAGCATGGTGTATACTGAGTTGTTCCTTAAGAGAGTATAGGATCTGTGGAAATCAACAACCACACAGGACCTAGGGCTTGGTACACTCCCAGTTTCCCATATTGATTAACCCAAGAATCTGGTGTGGATATCTTTTGTTACTATTGTTGAACCCAGGACTCGGTCATCCAAATTGATTCAACTAACTAATCCATACCACATGCATATGTTGATCAGACACACACATATGAAGAATTTAAATATAAACAAGCATTAATCAAATTAAGAATCACAGCATAAATATTGCAAAGATACCAATACTGAATTATTGGTTAAACATAATTAGGGCTTCAACTAAGCCCTTACTATAAGTTTAGTTACACATAATAAAATAAAGGAAAGAAGAAACCCGAGAGAGCTCCATTGAAGAGTCATCAATTCTTCTGTAGAATACCCTCTGGCCTCCGACCTCCCAACCTAAAACTAAAACTAAAAATGAGATACTGTTTTTGTGTTTTACAACTCTATTTATAGGGTTCTAAGGACACTTGGAAACCCTAATTTCCAAAACAAGACCCGAACCATTATTCCCAAAATAGGTTCTTCCGTTTGACTGTTTACTGTCGTACGTGTGTGCTCGATCGCAGCTCGAGCGCAGACTTATTCTTGTGCACGAGTGCAGATTATGCTCAATCCTGGCTTAGGCGCTGGTTGCTTGTGCACTCGATCGCACTCTTCTGTGTGCTCGATCGCACCTATCTGGTTCTAGGTCTTCAGTTTTCTTCCTTAGAGCTCCAAAATGTTATATTTTCTTCAAAAACCTATAAAAAAACTATAAAACACAAAAAGGAAGTAAAATATACTAAAATACGCACACTAAAGGTTTAACAAGTATAAATTAAGAGGCTTAAATATGAATATTTAAGCTCCTATCACACTCCCAAACTTACATATTGCTAGTCCCTTAGCAATACGAAACTAAAAACTAAATAAAAGAAAAACAAAGATGCAAAGATAAATCCATCATTCATGGTATCCGAAAATTTAAGTGTCACACAAACCATGATATTTATTTATGAGCAAGATTAAAGTACAAACCCATCTTCGCAATGAATAGGAGTTTTAAATTTTAATTACTTACAAGAGGCAGGCTAAGGCATCAAAAGTTTGAATTAGTGTACGGTGAACTAGCACATAAAAGATGAAGCTCCCAAATGATTCCAATGTGTAGTGTTTTGGTGTCTTAACATTCATCGAATTCCTTATCATAATGAACAATAATGGCATACTTTTATTTCTTTTCTTTTTATTTTATCATGAGTTTTTTGTCATGTTGAGTTCCATTAAGCTTTCTAATTGACCCATGTAGCGAGTGTTTAGCCAATAATTCCCAAACCAGATGGTTTTAGGGCATTAAGTGTAAAGACACCCCTAAGAACTTACTAACGCGAGTCAAAAGGCTACGAAACTAACTGGTCTTAATGCTTCCAAGCAAAATCTCCACCTTTTGACGTGAACACTCACTGCTTACTGAGGCAAGAGGTCCAGTTACTGAATGGAAACTTTATTTAATGATCATTATATGCATCATTCCCACCTTTTGATGTGAACACTCACTGCTTACTAAGGCAAGAGGTCCAGTTACTCAGTGAAAAATATATTTAATGATCATTAAGAGCATTTTATTTTCTCTTTTTTGCATAATAACATTCTTCTCTATTTTTCTATGCCAAAGTGTTATTCGAACAAGTTATCCGATTACAGTTAGGTCATAGAAACATATACATAGAAATTATAAGCCATACCTCACATCATTATGTGCTAATGTGCTCGTGTCAGTTTTTAGATCAAACTTATGAATTCTTAAATGCCAAAAGTAGGTAACTACACCTTAAAACTCTATTATCAGCTAATGTGTTTAGGATTTTTAAGCTCACTGATGAAATCATATCACAGTATTCGTTTAGATCAACAAAAATTTTCAACATAATATGAATATGCATTTATCTTTTCAAAAAAAACTAGGATAAGTGCATGAATGTGTCTCCCATATCCCCAAACTTAAATTACACATTGTCCCCAATGTGTGAATAACATGGATAGATCTGACCTAAGAGATAGAGAACTAGCTGGGCTGGCATGGCTCATAGCACACCCCCAAACTTGAACGGATGCACACATTGTCCCTAAAAAAGAAAAACTAACATAATACAGGAAAACAAGAAGTATTAAAAATAAATAAATAACAACAAATATGAAAAACAATAAAAAAAAATAAAAGGATAAGTTGTGGAGTGCCTTCCATGAGCGCTAAGTTTAACGTCTTCAGCCAGACCAAGCCTTATTCTTCCCCAAAACTAAGATTGGTAGCAACTAGCATAGGTATTGTCTTATTCTCTCCCATATAAGCATAAGTCAAATGCTTCGGTAGTTGCTTCAACTCTAAAGTTGGTGCCTTGACAATAGAAGGGAAAAAAGTAGTATTATTAGGCACAAAAATTTCAAATGGATCGGTATATTTACTTAGATGCTTTGGAGTGGCCTCAAGGAGGTGCACAATTTCAATGATGTCATTAGTAACATCCTCAGATGCTGGTTTTATATTCAATCTTGTGAAACTATGGGTAGGGGTGGTCTCCAATAGATCAATGTGATGGAACTGAAAAGCTTGCTCAACAACACCTAAAGTGGGTATTGTTTGGGCTGAAAATTCTCCCTGTTTTCTTTCACTTAGCTCCTTAGCCAATTGCCCCACTTGTACTTCTAATCTTTGAATGGCTTGCTCATGCTTTGCAGTGATTTGCGTTTGCTCAGTCTGGAATTGTCTTGTTTCTGCTATGAACTGTTCTTATGAAGCCATCAACTGTTGTTGCTGAGTTGCCAATTGCATCACAAGACTCTCTAGGTGACTCTCCTTTGATTCTGGAACTGTTTGAGCTGCTTGTTGGGAGTTTCTTTGTTGTCCTTAAAGGTTCAAGGCATTTTGATTGTTGCTCCATGAGAGGTTGGGATGGTTCCGCCATCCAGGATTATAGGTATTTGCATATATGTTGTAGTTGTTCAATCCCACATAATTTGCTTGCTCTTGATCTGCAGATGAATACAAAGGGAAAGTGTCAGTAGTGTGATCAAAACGAGAACATATAGCACATACCTGGAGTTGTTTGGCTCGTGGACCAGGTGAGATGTTCTGCGTAGTCATGACTTTTACAAGCATACCTATCTTCTTTCCATAGCAGCTAACCAATTTGGAAATCCACCATTTAAGTTCACTTCATACACGTTCGTGCTCTTTACTCCTTGCTCTGTATTGAGTGGAAAGAAGGTTGGATTTCTACATAGAAGCCTGTGCATGAATCAGTTGAATAGCTTCAGTGCAGCAGTTTCAGTATTGCTGCTCGGGTACTTTCTGGACCTTTTGCGTTCGAGCGCACAGGAAGGTGCACTCGATCGCAAGTGGCGCAGAAAGTTCTCCTGGTGTACCTGAAACAGAAAAAAAGAATTAGAATTAGGGTTTTAATGAAACAAAAATAAGATAAAAATAGAAACTTAAAATTTTTGAGATTTTTGATAAAAATAGAAAAATGAAAAAGAAATAACAATGATTGATCTAAACGAAAAATAATTCTAAAATAAAATTAAGCACAATCTCCGGCAACGGCGCCAAAAACTAGTTGTTCATTTATCTACCTAAATAAATAAGCAAATAACTGAACTTGTTTTACTTGCAAGTGCACAAGGTCTACAATAGCATAGTATGCAAGTGCGAGATCATTTCCACAGGGATTGGTGAATTTCGATTTAGAATTAATTTCACAAAGTAAAAATAGATAGAAATATTTTTTGGATTTAGAGAATAATGATAAAGACGTAGGGACTTGATATCCACCACTAATCATGCTACCCCAACAAAACAGTATGCCAATGTTCTACTCATGTTATGAATACCTAATGGTTGTCAACCTAAGGGCTTGGTCCACTCCTTAGGCTATTGATTTCCCTAAGCAATGAGTTAGGCATGGTGTATACTTTAACTCTTTTTTCTCTTAAGTGATTCAGCATGGTGTATACTGAGTTATTCCTTAAGAGAGCATAGGATCTGTGGAAATCAATAACCACACAGGACCTAGGGTTTGGTACACTCCCAGTTTCCCATATTGATTAACCCAAGAATTTGGTGTGGATATCTTTTGTTACTATTGTTGAACCCAGGACTCGGTCATCCAAATTGATTCAACTAACTAATCTACACCACATGCATACGTTGATCAAACACACACATATGAGGAATTTAAATAAAAACAGGCATTAATCAAATTAAGAATCACAGCATAAATATTGCAAAAGCACCAATACTGAATTATTGGTTAAACATAATTAAGGCTTCAACCAAGCCCTTACTATAAGTTTGGTTACATATAATAAAATAAAGGAAAGAAGAAACCCGAGAGAGCTCCATTGAAGAGTCGTCAATTCTTATGTAAAATCCCCTCTGGCCTTCGGTCTCCCGATCTAAAACTAAAACTAAAAATGAGATATTGTTTCTGTGTTTTACAAGTCCATTTATAGGGTTCTAATGACACTTGGAAACCCTAATTTCCAAAACAAGACCCGAACCATTATTTCCAAAACAGGTTCTGCCATTTTACTATTTACTATCGTACGTGTGCGGAGACTTCTTCTTGTGCGCGAGTGCAAATTGCGCTCAATCCTGGCTTGGGCACTGGTTGCTTATGCGCTTAATCGCACTCTTCTGTGTGCTCGATCGCACCTATCTGGTTCCAGGTCTTCAGTTTTCTTCCTTAGAGCTCCAAAACGTTATATTTTCTTCAAAAACCTATAAAACCCCATAAAACACAAAAAGGAAGTAAAATATACTAAAATACGCACACTAAGGGTTTAACAAGTGTAAATTAAGGGGCTTAAATATGAATATTTAAGCTCCTATCAGCAAGCCAGCAAGGTGCGCTCAAGCGCACCTCCCTTGTGATCGAGTGCACACTCAGAAAGCTCGAGCACACACATGCGCTCGAGTGCAGACCCATACGATCGAGCGCACACACACCAGAGGTGGCAGAGCCAGAATTGGAAAGAACTCTCCGGACCTTAAATGGAAAATTAGGGTTTCGGGACACCTTTAGAGCCCTATATATAGTCTTGTAAAACACAAAAAACATACTTTCGAATTAAGCTTGAAGTTGTAAGCCTTGGAGAGGAATTGACGACTCGTCTCCTCAGCATCCTTTGGGTTTTATTTTTATGTTCTAGTTTAGTTATGGTTATGATGTTTAGTTTACTTAGCATGTGTAACTAAACCCTAATAAGGGCTTGGTTGAAGCCCTAATTATATTTAACCAATAATTCAATATTGGTGCCTTTGCAATACTTATGCTGTGATTCTTCATTTGATTAATACATGTTTTTATTTACATTCCTCATATATGTGTGTCTGATCAACTTATGCATGTGGTATGGATCAGTTAGTTGAATCAATTTGGATGACCGAGTCCTGGGTTCAATAATAGTAACAAAAGATATCTATGCCGGATTCTTGAGTTAATCAACATGGGAAACCGAGAGTGGACCAAACCCTAGGCCCCGTGTGGTTGTCGATTTCCACAGACCTTATGCTTTCTTAAGAAACAACTCAGTATACACCATGTTGAATCCCTTAAGAGAGAAAAAAGTTAGAGTATACACCATGCCTAACTCGTTGCTTAGGGAAATCCATAGCCTAAGGAGTGGACCAAGCCCTTAGGTTGACAACCAGTAGGTATTCATAACATGAGTAGAGCACTGACATATTGTTTTGTTGGGGTAGCATGATTAGTGGTGGATACCAAATCCCTACGTATTTATCATTATTGTCCAAACTCAATATTTATTCCCATCTATTTTTGCTCTATGAAACTAATTTTAAATCAAAATTCATAAATCTCGGTGGAGATGATCTCGTACTTGCACACTATGCTACCATTGACCTTGTGCATTTGCAAATAAAACTGTACGATTATTTGCTTATTTATTTAGGTAGATAAATGCACAACAAGTTTTTGGCGCCGTTGTCGAGGATTGCGCTAAATTTATTTTTGGAATTATTTTCGTTAGTTTTATTTTATTTTTAATTTTTTACTCTTTTCCGTTTATATTTTCTTTATCAAAAACCTAATTTTTCTTCTTTTCGTTTTCTGTTTTCTTCTGTTTCAGGTCTGCAGCAGTGCTGTTTCTGGCCTTGTGATCGAGTGCAAGCTCAAATGAGATTGAGCACACTGTTGCGATCGAGCGCAGTACCTTGTGCGCTCAAGCGTAAATAGTCCAGAGACTACCCGAGCAGCAGTACTGAAGCAGCTGCACCAAAGTCTTCTAGCTAATTCATGCAAGATCTTCGATCTAAGAACCCTACCATTGTTCCACTCGATATAGAGATTGAACAGACCATTCGATAGAGGCCTAAAAACAACTTTAAGGAGAACGAAGAAAAATTCGAGGGAGAAGCACCAAAGGAACAGCTAGAAAACCAACAACCACCTGAGCGAAGACCTATGAAGCAATCCTTTATCCCACAGAACCTCAACCAGCCATCATGCATTGCTTATCAACCACAGACGGAAGGCAATTATTACATATCTTCGCAGATACTTAGTGCCTTGACTCATTTTAGGGGTACACCTACTGAGGATCCACACTTGCACCTTCCAGAATTCTTTGACTTTTGCAAGTTCCAGCACATCCAGGGCCTAAATCAAGAGGAAATCAGGTTAATTCTTTTCCTTTTTTTATTAAAAGATAAAGCTAAGTTGTGGTATAATTCATTGCCTGCAGATTCTATCCATACCTGGGAAGAACTATCCAGTAAGTTCCTAAGGAAATTTTTCCCAGCACAAAAGACAAGGCAGATAAGGAATAAGAGTCAATCTTTCCAATAGAGAGATGGAGACTTTTTCTTTGAAGCATGGGGACACTTTAATGAGCTACTTCTCAAATGTCCACATCATAACTTACCTCAAGATGAGCTGGTACTAGCCTTTTATGAAGGTCTAAATGACATGAATAAAGGTATCGCTGATTCAGGTTGTGGAGGTGTGCTGATGGAGAAGAGCAGTGAAGAAGCCATGGAGCTGTTTGAGGCATTGAGTGAGCACACCCAGCAATTCTCATCCAGAGGGAGACAAGGAGTAAAGAGCAAGGGCATGTATGAAGTTAACTTAATTGGTGGAATTCCAATTCAGATGGCTACTATGGAAAGGAAGCTAGATATACTTGTAAAAGCCATGACTACTCAAAACGCCTCACTAAGTCCACAAGCCACACAACGCCAAGCATGTGCTTTATGTTCTCAATTTGATCACACTTCTGAGACTTACCATTTATATTCATCTACAGATCCCGAGCAAGTGAACTATGTGGGACCAAACAGTGCATATGCAGATACCTACAATCCTCGATGGCAAAACCACCCCAACCTCTCATGGAGCAACAATTGAAATGCCCTGAACCTTCAAAGGCAACAAAAGAACTTCCACCAAGCAGCCCAACCAGTTCAAAAGTCAAAGAAGAGTGACCCAGAAAGTATGGTAAGGCAACTGATAACATCACAAGAACAGTTTATGGAAGATGAAAGGCAAATTCAAACTGAGCAAAGACAAACAATTACAAAGCATAAGCAAACCATCCAAAGACTGGAAGCACAAATGGGCCAAATGGTTAAAGAGCTAAGTGGACGAAGGCAAGGAGAATTTCCAACCCAAACAAATCCTATAGGACATCAGCAACTGAAAGCCGTTACAACTCTCAGAAATGGTAAGATTATAGGAGTTAATGAGCCAGCATAAGCATCTCCAACTAACTCATCCACATCCAAGGTAAGTAAAATGGAGAAGTGGAATACACCTCCCTTCCTTCAAAGGTTAGTAAAGCCAAAGAAAGATAAATTACTTGATATTTTTGAAACTTTGAGAAAAGTAGAAATTAACATTCCCTTATTAGATGCAATTAAACAAATTTCTGCTTATGCTAAATTTTTAAAAGATTGTTGCACTAATAAAAGAAAGTTTCAGGAGCATGAAACAGTGGCTCTAACTGAAGAGGTAAGTGTGGTATTGTTAAGAAAACTACCACCAAACTTAAAAAATCTAGGTAGTTTTACTATTCCTTGCAGGATAGGTGATCAGTTTTTTAAGCGTGCACTACTGAATTTAGAAGCAAGTGTCAATTTGCTGCCATACACGGTAGTTGAAAAGCTAGGTTTGGGGGAGCTTCAACCAACCCCCATCACTTTATAATTGACAGACATAAGCATTAAAAGACCAAGAGGTATTCTTAAGAATGTCCTGGTAAATGTAGGTGAATTTATTTTACCTGCTGATTTTATTGTACTAGATATGGAAGAATCTCCTATACCAAAACCTCTACCCATCATCTTAAGAAGACCCTTTATGAGAACTGTTGATACAATAATTAATGTGAAAAAGGGTATTGTAAGTATGATGGTAAATGGTGAGACAATAGAATTTAAGATATTTGATGCATTGAAATTACCCCAAGATGATCATGATAATGAATGTTTTAATGAATATATGATGCAAAGTGTTGTCAAGCAAGCTTTTCAGATCCATCACACTGATCCATTGGAGGCCACCCTCATCCATAGCTTCACAAGTTTGGATGTTAAGCCAGAATCTGAAGATATTACCGATGACATCATTGAAGTTTTGCACCTCTTTAAAGCCTCTCCAAAGCATCCAAGTAAGTTAACTCTTCCGTTTGAAACTCTTGTGCATACTAATACTACTTTTCGCTCATCTATTATCCAGGCACCAAACTTGGAATTATAGTAGTTGCCAGTGAGGAATCAGAAAGTCACAGTATATGAACACAGAGACACACCACACTCTAAAATTACAGTGCAACCAAGAGATGAAGATTTAGCACTCTAGACTATCTAGTATGCAGCAGCAACAAGAACACTTGAGTCAAATGCCGGAGATTTTAGGTACTCCCTTCCAAAAGATTAGTGTTGAAACTACTATAAAGTGCGCTTGAGCAGTTCAGACTTTGATAAACGTGTAGCTCAAGCGCCTCTATTGAGGTCAGTGGTACTGAGGCCACTGAGCATGCACTTTCTGCCCTTGCGATCGAGCCCACTTCTCAGTGCGCTCGAGCACAAATTGGATAGAAACTTGCCAGAATGCCTAAATAGTCAGCTTTCATCTCCCGCACCCTATACCTCTTCGACTGCACCACCTGGATACCAGTAGTAAGAGGGTACCCCGTCTGGCTGAAGACGTAAAACTTAGCGCTCATGGGAAGTACCCCACTGCATATCATTTTTATTATAGTATTGTTCTTTTCTTATTTATGTTTATTTAGCTATTTATTTTCTATATTTCTTGTTTTTCGGCACAACATTTGTTTTTCTTTTTCAGGAACACAGTACGTGCATCAAGTTCAAGTTTAGGGGCGTACTACGAGCTATGCCAGCAGTCTAGCTCTCTAACTTCCAGATCAGATCTTTCCATGACACTCCCACATTGAGGACAATGTGAATATTAAGTTTGGGGGTAGAGAGAGACACTTGCACACACATGCACACACTATATCCCAAAAAAATTTGGTTTTAAAGATAAATGCATGATCATTTTGTGTGAAAATTGTGGTTAATTTAAAACAAACATGAAGAAATTTCATTAGTAAGCTTAAATCTAGAACATACAGTCTAGTAATAGGAATTTTTAAAAGTTTAGTTACCTACCTCAAGGCACTTAAAGAATTCACAAGTTTGATCTAAATCTGACACGAGCACATTAGCACACATTTGTGTGGGGTATGATATATAATTTTTATGCATATGTTTCCATGACCTAACTATAATCGAATAACTTTTTAGATGAGCACTTTGGCACAGAAGAATGAAGAAAAATGTCTATCATGCAAAAAGAAAAAAATAAAATGCTCCTAACAAATCATTAAATAAAGTTTTCACTGAGTAACTGGACTTCTTGCCTCAATAAGCAGTGAGTGTTCACGTCAAAATGTGGGAATTAAGCATTTAATGATCATAGAAATTTTCACAGAGTAACTGGACTTCTTACCTTAGTAAGCAATGAGTGTTCACGTCAAAAGGTGAGAATTTCACTTAGCAAGCAAGCAAGCATTAAGACATGTTAGTTTCGTAGCCTTTTTGACTCGAGTTAGTAAGTCCTTAGGGGTGTCTTTTCACCTAATGCCCTAATGCCATCTGGTTTGGGAGTCATTGGCTAAACACTCGTTACAATGGTCAATTAGAAAGCTTAATAGAACTAAACATGGCAAAAATCTCATGATGAAAGAAAAAGGAAAGAAGTAAACACTATGCCATTTTTGTTCTATTTGATAAAGAATTCGAAGTTTGGACACCGAAACACTATACATTAAGATTATTTGGAAGTTTCATCTTCTATGTGCTAATTCACCACACACCAAATCAAGCTTGTGATACCTTAAACCAACCTTAGATAAGTAACATGAACTTTTAAAATCCTTTTTCATTGCAAAAATATGTTTTTATTATAAGCTTACTCATGAACGGTCGTCATGGTTTTATGTGCAACCCAAATTTTTGGATATCATAAAGAATGAATTTATCTTTAAATTTGTTTTAATATAGTCTTTCATTTTGTATTGCTAAGGGACTAGCAATATGTAAGTTTGAGGGTGTGATAAGTGCTTAAATAGTCATTTTTAAGCCCCTTAATTTGCGCTTGTTAGACTCTTTGTTTATCTATTTTAGTAGATTCTACTTCATTTTCGTGTTTTATGTGTTTTTCATAGGGCTTTGACAAAAAGAAGTCATTTTGGAGCTTTAAGGAATAAAAAGTAAAGTTCTGCAAGCCAGCAAGGTGAGCTCGAGTGCACCTCCCATGTGATCGAGCGCATAGACACACGCGCGCACACTTACAAGGCTCGAGCGCAGACCCATACTATCGAGCGCACACGCACCAGATGAGGCAGAGCCAGAATTGGAAAGAAGTTTTCGGACCTTAAATTGGAAATTAGGATTTCGGGGCACCCTTAGAGCCCTATATATAGTCTTGTAAAACACAGAAAACATACTTTCGAATTAAGCTTGAAGTTGTAAGCCTTGGAGAGGAATTGATGACTTGTCTCCTCAGTATCCTTCGAATTTTATTTTTCTGTTCTAGTATAGTTATGGTTATGATGTTTAGTTTACTTAGCATGTGTAACTAAACCCTAGTAAGGACTTGGTTGAAGCCCTAATTATGTTTAACCAGTAATTCCATATTAGCGCCTTTGCAATACTTATACTGTGATTTTTAATTTGATTAATGCCTATTTTTATTTACATTCCTCATATGTGTGTGTCTGATCAACTTATGCATGTGGTGTGGATCAGTTAGTTGAATCAATTTGGATGACCGAGTCCTGGGTTCAATAATAGTAACAAAAGATATCCACGCCGGATTCTTAGGTTAATCAACATGGAAAACCGAGAGTGGACCAAACCCTAAGCCCCATGTGGTTGTCGATTTCCACAGAACTTATGCTCTATTAAGAAACAACTTAGTATACACCATGTTGAATCCCTTAAGAGAGAAAAGAGTTAGAGTATACATCATGCCTAACTCGTTGCTTAGGGAAATCCATAGCCTAAAGAGTGGACCAAGCCCTTAGGTTAACAACCAGTAGGTATTCATAACATGAGTAGAGCACTGGCATATTGTTTTGTTGGGGTAGCATGATTAGTGGTGGATACCAAATCCCTATGTCTTTATCATTATTGTCCAAACTCAATATTTATTCCCATCTATTTTTACTCTGTGAAACTAATTCTAAATCGAAATTCACCAATCCCTGTGGAGATGATCTCGTACTTGCACACTATGCTACCATTGACCTTGGGCACTTGCAAGTAAAACTGTACGGTTATTTGCTTATTTATTTAGGTAGATAAACGTACAACACCGAGCACTACAGCATGGTGGTTCTAGTACTGGTCAGGCTGGGTACGATGATCTATTCTAGGCTATTTCGAGCCTCCAGCTATCCATGCAGTCCGAGTTCCAGAGGTTGAGCTCTTCTGTTGATTCCATGCACCATGACCTTCTCTCACTTCAAGATGACTTCAAGCTGCACCGAGAGCACACAGAGGGCTCTTTAGCTGAGCTTTGGGATCTTATTCGAGATGGCTCTGATTCTCCCGCTCACTGAGCTTCCTATTTTATCCCTTTTATTTTTATGTATAGCTCTTAGATGATCCTAGCACGAACATTTACTACTTTATCATACATTTCTGTTATTGTATTCGATATTTGGCTTCTAGAAGCTTGTGATGTATGGATGCTTATATATATATGCCTATATTTCAGTTATCTAGCTTATGGTTCATATACCTGCTTTACTTTTAATCTATATGATTACTTGGTTTAAGTCTTTTGTACTCCACAATATGCTTTAACTACTTATGCTAGTATGAAAACTTCCAGTTCTTCTCGTGAAGTCTTCTTAGCTCCAAATAATGCCTAGTTTTCGAATAAAGTTTGCTTATACATTATCTTACTATGTATAGTATCCATGTTGCTTATTTTTTTAGTTTGCACACCCTTTTCTGTTGTTGTCAAAACGGGGGAGAAAAATGAGAAAAAATAAAAATATCAATGTAAACTTAAAATAGAGCATAGATTTAGAGGGAGTACTGCTCCGAAGACCTTGATGAATATAAGTATGTTTTACTTTGCTTGGTTGGGTTGTTTATAAACTGCGTTTGAACTGCGCTACAAGTTTGTTTTATCAGAAAAATAGAGGAAACTCTGCCTATTTTTTTCTAAAAACCCAACACTTAGTTTTTAAAACTATTTTCTCTCATTAGTTTTGTCATCATCAAAAAGAGGGACATTGTTGACCCTTATCTAATTTTAATAATGACAAAACGCTACTCTAATTGTACTAACAGTTTTATCTAAGTGTTTAAATAATAAAAACTTTCAGCAAAGAAACAATATGCAAGAACTCAACCAGTATCAGACACCAAGACAAGACAGAAGATATAGAATAGACATTAAGGTATTGAAACCAACTGTAAATCTCTTGTGTTCAAGTACGCAGCTTGTCTTATGGCTCTTTTTATAAAAGAATTTTAACAAAACTATTAATTCAAATACTTCCAAGTCAAAAACAATTTTTTTACATGAAAAACTGGGTTGAAGGGCAAACCAATCGACTGGCTCAAATGCACCAGTCGACTAGGGTATGGGACAAAATATCCCCAGTCGATTGGGTCTTAGGACCTAGTCGACTGGTACACTCCCACAGCTTAAAAGTGAGATTTCTCACTTGACCTATTCGATTGGTAATTCGAAAAATATGACCATTTGAGACGCGAGACTTGAGCATTTAATGCACAAAACCTACTAAGTCAATGTCTAAATTCCATATTGATTCAAGGCTACACAAAACCACTTCAATGAGCATTTAAAATAAGAAGATAACACATTCAACTCATAAATTTGCTCATTAATTCTCAAAAGCTTTGAAAAATTTATTGTTGAGCCATTCTTCAAGCTTATTCTTGAAAGAGAGATATTGTTCATTTTTAAAAGTATTCATTGCTATCTCTTTACCATTTACTTTACAACAAATCACATTTATTGTAAAAGGGAAAGAGTTATAATAACTCTTAGAGTGTTTAGAATTAAACACTTCTTTGTAAGCTTCCGTGAGGAAGGGATTAGCTTTCGCAAGGAAGGGAATAGCTTTCGAGAGGAAGGGATTGGTTGTAAGGTTTGTACTACACACGTGAAGTTGTACGACTAAAAGTTTTAGTGGATTCCTTCAAGGAGGTTCCTTGAAGAGAGTGGATGTAGGGTCAGAAAGAAACCGATATTGTCGAACCACTATAAACTGAGTTTGCACTTTCTCTTCCTTAAACTCTTTTACTTAAAGCACATTACTTGTTTGTATGCTTGTGCATTTAACTGTTTTTTTATAAACTTGCAAGTAGTTAGCAAAATATTTTAAAAACCCAATTCACCCCTTGTCCTCTTGGGTTAGAACCTCAGTCTACATGCTAGAAAGCTTTCAGGATCGACCCCACATGATCAATTGTTTATCCAAACTTCCAATTCTTTTGTGGGTTTGGTTCTGTTTGTAGTTGGGTTTTTGTTATTCATAGTCACCTTTATGAAGGACAGGGAGTTTTAGAGTTTTTTCGCGGAAGGTTATGTGCTTCTCCATGTTTCAATGGCTCTTTAGAGAGTCAACTTTGAAAGAAAGCTCAAGGTTTTGGCTTGGTATTGGCCTAGAAAGGTGATTGATGATTTTTTGTTGGCATTTTCATAGGTTTTCTTCTTAGTTTATACTTGGAGGGAGAAGTACGATTAGCTTGAACCCAATTGTGGCATTGTACTTATAGGTCTTGCTTTAGCATATGATTTGGGATCAAAATTATGTGTAATTTTGTTCTTTTTGAAGCAGGATAGTGAGTGGATTACCTGCAAGCTAGGAGATGAATACTCACAGGAGTTAAAGGTGAAGCATGTTACTCCATTGTAAAATGATAGTAGTATCTTTTGAATTTTCCTCTTATGTTGTAGAATAAATAGCCCTTGCCCCTTGTTGGGTTCTTGGAAGTCTTTTCTTATTAGCAATGTGATATATTTTCTTCTTGCAATCAATATGTAATTAGTTATGATTTTTTACTTTCTTAGGCTTGGATCATGCCTGTTGAGAAATAGTGACTATGTTCTCAATCTAAATTTGTGCAGAAACCCATGTAAGAATGTAGAAAAAAATCGAAGGAAAAGGATTAATAACTAAAAATAAATATTTTTCTTTGTTTTTTTTTTTTGATGTCAATAAAAAAAATTAAAAATAAAAAAACCCAAAAACAATTTTATTGAGAGATTCTTGTTTAGATTTAGTTCATACGATTTTATTAGATTAAAGTAATTTTCATTGAAAAAATTTCTCCCACCTCTCTTTACAATTGAAGGTGAAAAACACATCTGGTTCATAAGGGTATGTTTGGATTGAGTTTTTTAAAACTATTTTTAGTTTTCAAAAACTGAAATCAGTTTTCAAAAACTAAAACATATGTTTGGAAAATTGTTTTCAAAAATCATTTTCAAAAACAGTTTTCCAAAAACCTCTTTTAAGAAACTGTATTTAGAAAACTCCAAATTGGAGTTTTCATGCATCATTTTCTAAAAAACAATCCTAAAACTTTGGTCTTTTCTCTTTTCTCTCAATCGCGTGTCTCTGCCCTCTCTCGTTTGCGTCTCCACTTCTCTCGTTCACCGTTTCTCTTATTTGCGTCTCTTCTTCTCCCTCTCTCTCATGATCGTCATCTTTGTCCTCCTTTCCTCTCTCTCACGGCTGTCATCTTTTACTGTTTACCCTGCCACCATCACGTTATGGGTTTTCTTTCTTTTTTAACTTCAGCACCTTCCAAACAACATCGTCATTGATCTTCGGTCAAGCAATTTCTTCACCGTAGCTGGTGGATGTTCTCTCTTTCTCATACTCATACTGATTTTGGGATTTGCCTAAACAAGTAGTATTTGCTTCAATCCATCCAATTGAATTTATGATTTGTGTTTGCAATTTACCAATTTTGTGATTTTTTTATAATACTCGGGAAAGTAGTCAATTTTCTATTTATAACAACTTTTGCTAGAGCAAGAACTAGTGATGGGTATTTTCCAGCTCAAGTTGTTTAATCGATGATAATCTTTTGATTATTAGTAGTAGTGAGAGACTATAGAAGTGATTAGCAGTTTGAGGAAGATGGGTATTCTATTTAAAAACTTGAAAGAAATCAAACTCATGGCTTACAGTGTACTGATATCCAATGTTTTTATTTCTTGAGCTTTTTTTTTTCTTTTAAATTTTGAGTTCTTCTGTTGTTTTATGTTTAGTTGTCATTGTCTAGGTTGGAATAGATGGGAATTTTTTTTTGGTCATGGTCTAGGTTGAATAGAATTAGCATGTCCAAATGTTGTGGCAGCTATAGCCCTAAGGTAGATAAAATCAACTTTTTGTGATGTTGGAGCCTAATATTCCATTTTACTATCAGAGTCATTGTCATGTTGGCCACTTAGTGCCATTAAATAGCCACCACTTCTCCAGGGCTTATATTCTATCCCAAAAATGATGGCCCCCTGCTGCAAGCATTAGTTTGTGGAGCTCCGTGTATGTGATCTTCATGAACAAGCTTGATTTTGAAATTAAAATGTATGAACGTGAAACTTAACCATACGTTATACGAATACTATCTTGGTGTCAAGCAAAGTCAAGTAGGGATGGCCAAGACTAATTTCTGGTTTTCACCCATCTAGTCTTTGTCTACTTTCTTTGGTTCTAAGGTAGGCTGATTCATCTGCTTTGCTATTAGGCTTACTCCTCTCCCATCTCTTATTTTGGTTTCTATATTTACTGTACCAACTTCCCTTTTGAATCTTCCCTTTTTATATGCTGAGTTAACATTTGTAAGATTGTAATTTTTGGTAGTTCTGGAGCTTCAAGTTAAATATATTAGGCACTATTTGATATTTTATTGAGGGCCTTAAAAGTGTTGCTTTTGATTTGGCTACATAGACGCACGTACATCCTATGTCATTCCTCCCTTTTTTATAGTATTTTACTGTAGGTACATGTACATACAAAAAATTTTTATGCTGAAATTGTATAAGTTGTTCTTATTTTCATTTTAAAAGTAAAATTATATTCATCTTTTCTTCTTTTTCCCGTCTCCTTCCTTTAGTTGAATTTCAGCTTTGATGATACAGCTTCTGATTTTTTATTTGTGAGTTGTTCTTACCTCACGATTCATTTGTGAGGCTGTTATTGTTTTCATTTTAAAAGTAAAATTATATGCATCTTTTCTTCTTCTTTTTCCCCTCTCCTTCCTTTAGTTGAATTTCAGCTTTGATGATACAACTTCTATTTTTTATTTGTGAGCTGCTCTTGCCTCACGATTCATTCAGAAAAACATTGTTCTCTCTTTATTATTTGATCTTTTTAACTTTTTATTTATAGATTTATGAATACATGCATAAGGTTCACCTGATTTATGCTTGTATTGAATTAAATTGACATGGTGAAGTGCTCATTGATAGAAATAGATGAGATAATACTTTTCTAAATGAATAGGAGTTCATAAACTTCATTGATATGCTCTCTTGGAGATATTTTTTTTTTTTGTAATTTTTTGGCACCCTTGGTGCTACTTATAATTTGTTTTTCCTAGACATCCCCAGTTCTTTTCCACTTCCCATGCAATTCAATGGGTAGATGAAGGGAAGGAATAGAGCACGCATGCAGAATACGCCACCAACTCTAGTTATATTTAGATGATCAGACAGTTATATAGAAACACAATGAGCCTTCGGGTGTGTTTATGTTGTTGCTTGGTAATCTAGCTTAATTATGAAAAAAGACAAACTATAACTAAGATGCGCAAGTTCACATTAACCTTTGTCAAAACGATGTTGTAAAATGATTTAGTTGTTGAATGTTAATGATTAAAGTTTGAAATTGATACTACCAAAATACGACTCTCCCATAGGATGACGACACGTGGATCATCGTGATCCCAGAGTTCAAAGAGACACGCGGACAATCCAGGCCCAGACAGTTGGATCTCCAGGTCATGACCGCCCTTCAGGGCATCATTGTCTCCAGCTGGGCCTCCAGGTCATGACCGCCCTTCAGGGCATCATTGCCTCCAGCTGGGCCTCCACGTCACCACCGCCCTCCGGACCATCATTACCCAACCAAGTTGGGACGTCAGTTCGAGACACCGTCTTAACGCATAGACGACTCTGGAGTAAGCCAGCAAGGCAAAAGCCCTACTGAACGGTTCTCAGCTTTCTAGCTGGGCCTCATAGGCATCATTACCCAACCCAGTTGGGGTATCCTGTCATAGCCGCTCTGGCCCACTACCACCTCCGAACACCACCGCCTCCGAAACTCTATAAAAAGGACTTGGTAAGCAGTCCAAAAAGAGAGACTTAGGTTTTCAGGTTTAAACACAGATACTTTGAGCTTTCTCTAACTTAAGCGTCGGAGCATCCTCGAAGGCATCCCCTCCGTCGACCCCAATAGCTACTCTCCCTTTCCCTATGCAGGTACTTCTACAGCCTAACCTCCAGCTCAGCAACGCACATATTTGGCATCAACAGATTGGCGCCGTCCGCGGGAATCCACATCTCTCGCTTACAATAACAGTGAAGAAGTCTAAAGAACTCATCTGTTAGCATGCCCCCAAAAACACCCGCCAGGGATCTAGGCGCTCGCGTGCTACGGTCGGGAGCCAGTTCTTCAGCCGAACCCAAGGTTCACCCGAATAAAGGCACGCTCCAGGCGCAATTCGCAGAGCTCGCACATCTAGTGGCCGATCTGGCGGCCGAAGTTCGCAGGAGACCTCAGCAGACGCTGCCACTCCCGTCGCAGGAACCAAGTCACAACGGTTCCACTGCCCGCCGTCCACCAGCGGATGTTTGCTCGGCGACCCACTCACCGCCCCCAGCCAAGTTTGGAGAGAGTCCCGTGCCCAAGAACAGCGAAGGGTTTGGCAAACGGATCGAGGACATAGAGGGACGAATCAATGAGGTGCTTAAAGAACGCGGCCACAGTATTAGCGATGATCTCGATGTACAGGACCCACCTTTCATACAAGAAATCCTTGACGTCCCCCTCCTACTAAATTTTCGCATGCCACAAATCAAACTTTACGATGGATCCACCGATCCCTTGGACCATCTCCAGCACTACCAAACCACAATGACCCTCCATAGACATTCGGACCCTGTGATGTGCAGAGCATTCCCATTAACCCTCGAGAAAGCGGCTGGGACTTGGTATTCCCGCTTGAAACCAGGAGGTATTCGCACCTTCAAAGACCTAAGCTATGTCTTTGCCTCGCATTTCATCAGCAGCAAAGGACCCAAGAAAACTTCGGAGTCTCTGTTTAATATTGTCCAGTCAAAAGGAGAGAAGCTTCGCGCCTATATTTCCAGATTCAACACTGCAGCTTGGGAGATCCCAGACCTTGATCCTAATGTTCAGCTCTTGGCATTCAAAAATGGATTAAGATCCGGATTCTTCAGTTCAAAACTCATCAGACGTCCGCCTATGGATATGAATGAAGTCTTGGCGTGAGCCGAAAAATACATGCTGGCAGAAGATGATCAGGCATTCCGAAGAGAACGCGAAGGAGACACGGAAAGGAGGAAGAGAGGCCCCACTAGTCCCGGCCGCGAACCCTCTAAGCGGCCGTTTCGCGAGGAGAAACCCAGAACCCTCAGGCCTTTTGAGGATAGATCCCGGACTCTTGCAGCCTACGGAACCAGAGCCAGAACTCCGAGGCAAATCCACAGCTATTCACAACTGAATGCCTCCAGGACCAATATTCTGATGCAGATTCATGACAGGGACCTCTTGCAATGGCCCCCAAGGCCGCCGAACCTCAACCCAAATCGAAATACTTGGTGTAGATTTCACAGAAACTTTGACCATGATACGGAAGAATGTAAGGCCTTAAAAAATCAGATCGAGGCCCTCATCAATCGGGGGCATCTAAAAGAATACGTCGGGCCACGACAGGAGAAATGTGATGAACGATCGCGTAGAAGCCCTGAACGTCCTTATGAGCGAAACAGACTTACAAGGGCAGCATGGAAGAGCCCAGGGCCAAGTTATAGGGAGCCTATCCAGAAAAAACTGGAGGTCCCTGTGGCGAAGATTATCAAAACCATTTACGGAAGACTCGCTGCTGGCGGGGGGTCGCATGCTCGTAGTAGGTCTTATGCCAGGTCAATAGCCTCTGTTGCTGGACCTCATAAACGAACTAAGACCGGAGAAACTATTTCTTTTTCGGACGAAGACTTGGAAGGAGTGTAGATCCCACATGACGATGCTGTTGTAATTTCACTCCTTATGGCTAATCATGAGATAAGACGAGTCCTAGTCGATAACAGGAGCTCAGCCGACATCCTCTTTTATGATGCCTTTCAACAAATGCATCTGGGCGATGCACATCTAGAGCTGGTCTCTACCCCACTCTATGGCTTCTCAGGGGGACCGGTCTTTACAGAAGGCAGCATAACTCTCCCAGTAACTGCAGGGACGGCACCGCAAACAACGACCGTACACTCCACTTTGTTAATTGTTCGACAACCCTCCTCCTACAATATGATACTCGGACGACCCACGCTAAATAAACTCTGAGCGGTTGTCTCTACCCATCATCTCAAAATCAAATTTCCCACGGCAGACGGAGTAGGCGAGATCAAAGGAGATCAACGAATCGCTAGATCCTGTTATCTTAGTGCAATAAAGGGTAAAAAGACGGAAGCCCTACCGCTTGAACTGGATGACCTTAAGGATGAAGCAAGCAACCTACGAGGTAGGCCCGGAGAAGATGTACTCACAATCCCCCTCGGTGAAGATAGCACCAGAACTGTTCAAATTGGTTCCAACCTGTCCAGCACATTTCAGGAATCTCTATTAGCCCTTCTATGGGCAAACCAAGATCTATTCGCCTGGACTGCTACAGATATGCCAGGAATCAGCCCAGATGTCATCGTGCATCGCTTGAGTGTGGATCCGACCCACAAACCAGTCATCCAGAAGAAAAGGTCGTTCGCTTCTGAGCGACAGGCAGTTGTTCGGGCAGAAGTTGACAAATTACGTTCGGCTAACTTCATCTGAGAAGTGAGGTATCCAGACTGGGTATCTAATGTTGTAATGGTATAAAAGGCAAACGGCAAATGGCGAATCTGTATAGACTTTTCTGATCTCAATAAAGCCTGTCCGAAAGACAGTTTTCCTTTGCCCCAGATTGATCAACTCGTTGACGCAACATCCGGCCATGAGCTGTTAACATTCATGGATGCTTACTCCGGGTATAACCAAATCCTCATGCACCCGCCTGACCAAGAGAATACGGCATTTATCATAGAGCAAGGCCTCTATTGTTATAGGGTCATGCCATTCGGTTTGAAAAATGCTGGGCCCACCTACCAGAGGTTAGTAAACAAGATATTCAAAGAGCAGATTGGTCGGAATATGGAAGTATATGTGGACGACATGCTGGTCAAAAGCGTCAAAACACAAGACCACGAGGCCGATCTCCAAGAAGCTTTTGATATCCTCCGCCATCATCACATGAAGTTGAACCCTACAAAGTGTGCCTTAGGAGTCATTGGGGGGAAATTCCTCGGCTTCCTGGTCACCCACAGAGGTATAGAAGCCAATCCAGAAAAAATCGATGCTATTCTTACCATGAGTCCACCTCGGACCGTGAGGGAAGTCCAGCGCCTTACTGGAAGAATAGCGGCCCTTAGCCGATTCATGTCGAAATCTGCCAAGAAGTGCCTTCCCTTTTTTAAAGCCATTCGTCGGACCCAGAACTTCGTGTGAAACGAAGCTTGTCAAGAAGCCTTCAGGGCGCTGAAAATATATTTGGGGACACCTCCGGTGCTTACCAAACCAGTAGTCGGCGAAAACCTTTTCTTGTATCTTTCGGTTGGGGCCGAAGTAGTGGCCTTCGTCTTAATACGAGAAGAAGAAGGCACACAGAAGCCAGTGTATTACGTCAGCAAGGTACTTCACGATGCCGAAACAAGATATCTTCCGACGGAAAAGATGGCGTATGCTCTGTTGATTTCGGCCCGGAAGCTTCGACCTTATTTTCAAGCCCATACCATCACAGTCCTCACCAACCAGCCTCTTCGACAAATACTCCACAAGCCAGATGTTGCCGGTAGAATGGTCAAATGGTCAATAGAGTTGGGAGAGTTTGACATCCGTTATCGGCCTCGGACAGCTATCAAAGCACAAGCCCTAGCTGATTTTGTCATGGAAACTACTTTTCCAGTCGCGGAAGAAGAATCCCCGCAGGATGTTAGTCAATCAAGCCCATTTTTACGTTGGACCCTTCATGTGGACGGATCCTCCACTGACTCTGGAAGCGGAGCCGGGCTCATTCTGAGCGGTCCCGATAACTTCGCCATTGAGTACGCCCTGAGGTTTAGGTTTCCAGCGTCGAACAATGAAGCCGAGTATGAAGCTCTACTCGCAGGCATGAAATTAGCCAAGGTAATATCTGTACAAAATTTGCATGTATATAGCGATTCCCAACTAGTGGTGAACCAGGTGAACGGCGAATTCGAGGCCCGAGGAGAAAAAATCGCTCGCTACCTAGCAGCAGCAAAGATATTAGTTGGGCAGTTTGAAGTGTTTTCTCTAAACTAGATTCCGCGGGCAGAAAATACGAAGGCCGACTCATTGGCCCGGCTTGCTTCATCTTGCCAGCTCGAGTCCAGGTGAGCAGTCTACCTCGAAACCCTAGCCGTGCCTAGTATCGACGAAATAATGGTCTTACCCGTGGTTGGTGAGAGAACGTGGATGAGTCCTATCCTGGAATATCTACGTGACGGTATTCTTCCCGATAACAAAGGCGAAGCCCGAAAGATTGCCTCTCGAGCCGCCCAATACGCAATTCTGGATGATCACCTGTATAAGCGGGGGTTGATAACGCCCTTCTTGAAGTGTCTTGACCCGACCGAAGCTAATTATGCCCTCCGAGAAGTCCACGAAGGTATATGTGGAAATCATCTCGGGGGACGTGCCTTGGCTTTCAAAATTCTTCGTCAAGGATACTATTGGCCGAAGATGAGGGAAGCAGCCATGGAGTTGGTGACCAAATGTCAAAGCTGTCAACGGTATGCCACTGTGCCACGTCAACCAGCGAACCTTTTGACACCAATAATCAGTCCACTTCCTTTCGCTATGTGGGGAATGGACCTTCTCGGACCCTTTTCCGGAGCAACCGGACAAAGAAAGTACCTCATAGTCGCAATAGATTATTTTACAAAATGGGTAGAAGCCGAACCCTTGGCCAGTATCACGAACTTTCAAGCCCGAGCCTTCATGTGGAAATCAATCGTATGTTGGTTTGGAGTACCACAAGTGTTAGTGACAGACAACGGCAAACAGTTTGACAGTGTTCGGTTCAAAACATTTTGCGATGAATTACACATTGACCATCGTTTCTCTTCGGTTGGATACCCGCAAACAAACAGGCAAGCAGAAGTTACCAACCGAACGATCTTGCAAGGCATTAAAAGGCGAATAGACGAAGCAGAGAAGCAGTGGACAGACTATTTACCCAACATACTTTGGGCATATCGAACCACGACCCGAGCACCCACCGGGGAAACCCCCTTTTTCATGACTTATGGGTTCGAGGCAGTCATCCCTTTGGAGATAGGAGTACCTTCCTTGCGAGTTCAGAATTTCGAGGAACGAAGCAATGAAGAAGCCCTTCGTACGAACACCGATCTTTTCGATGAAGCACGGGACAAAGCCCAAATCCAACTTGCCGTTTATCAGCAGCGAGCCACCAGGTACTTCAATTCAAGAGTAAAAGTAAGACGTTTCTGTCTTCATGACCTCGTTTTGCGAAAGAACGAAGTATCTAGGCCCCGAGAATCAGGCAAACTAGTCCCTAATTGGGAAGGGTCATATCGAATCAAAAAAGTATGCCGTCCTGGCACTTTTGAACTCGAAGAATTGAACGGAAAAGCCATTCCTCGTACTTAGAATGCGGAACATCTTCGACATTTTTATCAATAAAGAGTGTTGCGCATATGTAAACAGTCTTGTTTTATATATTAAAGACTTTACTTACATCTTTCTGCCGATTCAAACAAAAAACCTAAACCAAGGTAAAGTAGGGCACCAGCAGCCTCAAAAGACAACGCAAAAACTGGCTGGGCCAAAACAACAAAAAAGGGGGCTACGACAGTGCCCCCCAACCTAAGCCCTACTAATCTCCAAGGGCAGGAGACCCCGTGCCTGATCGCCCGTCACAGTCCTGTCCATCAGCAGGCTCATCCTCGGGCCCCAGCAGGTCCAACGCGGAGAAATCGAGCTCCGGGTACATGGCCTCAGCCTTTGCCTTGGCTTCCATGAACCCCGTAAGGTACTGCTGGCCACCCTCGGAAACGACAGCCAGGCGATAGGCCTCCGAACTCTGGAAGAACGCCAAGGCTTCCTCCATGGCCACCCTAGTACGAGCCTCAACCTCCTCTGTAGCGGCGCGAAGACGAGCCTCGGCCTCCTCCGCTGCGGCTCTAAGCTGGGCCTCGACCTCCTCGACAGCTGCCCGAGCAGTGGCTTCGGCTTCGGCTTTAGCCCGGACAGCAGACTCCAAGGAGGCCTGCAGCCAACAAACAGCCTCTGTCCTCTCCTCCAGCTGGCGCTGGGTACGCCCAAGAAGCTCCCCTGTCTCCATGCATCGACGTGTGGCCGCGCCCACTAGAACACCCATCTGATATCAGAAGCCATGTGTGAAACAAAATTCGACGAAAACAATGTAAAGCAAAGCGAAAACAGAATCTAACCTGAGAAGTCAAAGCCTCAGTCGCCGCACAGAGAGAGTCCGTGGTCTTTCGACCCAACCCAGCAATGTTGCAAGGGGGGGTGCCCTTAAACAGATGTTCCCTCGCCACCCAAGGATGTGCGAAGATAGAGTCATCTGTCCGGATAGCCCAGTTGGGCATGAAGATCGAGGCCTCCGAAGCCGCCCCTTGGCTAGGGCCCGGGATAGTGGAAGTCCCCGTAGTCACGGGGATCGACGTCGGAGCACTGCAGACCGGAGGTGTCTCTGACTGGGTCGGTGGCCTTGGAGGAGTCCCCAAGTCGATCGGAGCCGGAGATGGGGCTCGGGGCCTCTTTTTAGGCCGCGAAGTCGAGGCCATTTGCTTCTCGGACCGAGCTGACCTCCTCTGCTCCAATGACAACTTCTTGGCGTGCTCTCGGGCACGGGCAGCTGCCTCCATCTCTGATCAAAACACACAAACAAACAAAGGAATGAAATAGCGTAAGTACAAATCACAGGATAACGATGCAAAATAAGAATAAAGAAAGTAGAGGGTAAACCAAAGCCTTTACCGCTCTCAAGCGAAGGCTCGGGGCACGAAGAACAAAGACCTCGCCGGGCCAGTTCTTCATTGTCATATAGGACCCCGACGTCCAAAGGCAAGGCCACCATGGCGTTCACCGTCTCTTGCTCATACGGAAGAAGGCCCTTTTTGCATTTCTTGGTGCAGTCCATACTCCACGCACGAGGTAAGCCGAAGTCCTCGGCAGATCGAATGAAAAAGAAATTCTTCTTCCACCTTTTGATAGATGAAGGGGTCTTCTTCGACCGAGTACTGAAGACCACCCACCCTGTCTGACCATGCTGGCTGATCAAGAAGTGGGCCTTAAAAATATCCATCGTCATTGGTCGGCCCACTTCTAAGCAAACGCAGATAAAGGCCATGATCAAACGTACCGAATTGGGCACCAGCTGACATAGCACTACATTAAAGTACTTAAGAATCGTACAAAAGTAGGGGTGAAGGGGAAACCGGAGCCCGGCCTGCATGTGATGCTCGTACACGCAGAGCTCGAACGGGGTTCAGTCAGGGAGGACATCACAGGCCCTCTCTCCCACCCTGGCCAGCCGAAGATCGTACTCGCCCGGAATGCGGTACGTCTTCCTAATCACTTCCAAATCCTCCTCCCTCAGTTGGCTAGGGATCTCGTTGGCTGTATAGTTCCATTCCTCTATCTCCTCTCCAGCCGAGGTCTCTCTAATGTCGGTCAACGCTCTTAGAGTGTCCTCACCAGACGAGGACTCTTCTTGATATTCTCTCCCCACCTCCAAAGGAACGTAGGGCACTAGTGCCATGGGGTCTGCCCTTGGCATTCCCCCCAGAAGAAGACGAGGACGTCTCTACTTCTTCGGAGCTGCTACCACTCGTATCATCTACACTACTCCTACCATTACTACTACTAGGCCTATCGCGGTATGTATCAAACGAAGAAGACATGATGTAAAAATTAAAGAAAACACGAACTCACCAATGTCCGAAGGATTCGGACTTGAATTCCTCCTAAACGTTCGATGTATGTCCAAGAGCGTTCCTCCCAAGATCTCGCGAACGCCACGATCACACCAAACTTCTCTCTGAAGGGACGAGGACGAGGACTCACAAACACAATTGGGACAAGGCCGAGGGCTCTCAGAAAAGCTACTCTCTGAAAACAAAAGGAGATTATGGAATGAGTGAGGAAGAAGGGGAAACCAAATCCCCTTATATAGGGGGAGGGTCACGGCCAACGAGGAACATTTAATGCAGTCGCAGGAACCAAGGGGACTCTTTAGAATTCCCAAGCGACCAACACACTTTCCCAGGGGGCGTTAGGTTCCTCGAGGTGGCCGTCATTTTCCCTAAAACGGCTGTTTAAAATTCTAACGTAACATGACGCGGCATCTACCCAGGTAAAGCCACGTGTTACCTCAGCCGCCGTCTTGGACAAGAAACACTTTCCTGTAGCTCCACTGGTCCTCGGTCCCATGGTATTCATGGCCGAGGAGATGGATTGCTCCACTGGTCCTCGGCCCACTCTCTGCAAGGTCCGAGGAGATGGATTGCTCCACTAGTCCTCGGACCCATGGTCTTCTTGGCCGAGGAGATGGATTGCTCCACGGGTCCTCGGCCCACTCTCTTCAAAGTCCGAGGGATGGATTGCTCCACGTGTCCTCGGACCCATGGTCTTCTTGGCCGAGGAGATGGATTGCTACACTGGTCCTCGGCCCACTCTCTTCAAGGTCCGAGGAGATGAATTGCTCCACATGTCCTCGGACCCATAGTCTTCAAGGTCCGAGGAGATGGATTGCTCCACTAGTCCTCGGACCCATGGTATTCTTGGCCGAGGGGATGGATTGCTCCACGGGTCCTCGGCCCACTCTCTTCAAGGTCCGAGGAGATGGATTGCTCCACTAGTCCTCGGACCCATGGTATTCTTGGTCGAGGAGATGGATTGCTCCACGGGTCCTCGGCCCACTCTCTTCAAGGTCTGAGGAGATGGATTGCTCCACTAGTCCTCGGACCCATGGTATTCTTGGCCGAGGAGATGGATTGCTCCACGGGTCCTCGGCCCACTCTCTTCAAGGTCCGAGGAGATGGATTGCTCCACGTGTCCTCGGACCCATGGTCTTCTTGGTCGAGCAGATGGATTGCTCCACTGGTCCTCGGCCCACTCTCTTCAAGGTCCGAGGAGATGGATTGCTCCACTAGTCCTCGGACCCATGGTATTCTTGGCCGAGGAGATGGATTGCTCCACGGGTCCTCGGCCCACTCTCTTCTAGGTCCGAGGAGATGGATTGCTCCACGTGTCCTTGGACCCATGGTCTTCTTGGCCGAGCAGATGGATTGCTCCACTGGTCCTCGGCCCACTCTCTTCAAGGTCCGAGGAGATGGATGGCTCCACTAGTCCTCGGACCCACGGTCTTCTTGGCCGAGGAGATAGATTGCTCCACTGGTCCTCGACCCACTCTCTTCAAGGTCCGAGGAGATGGATTGCTCCATGTGTCCTCGGACCCATGGTCTTCTTGGCCGAGGAGATGGATTGCTCCACTTGTCCTCGACCCACTCTCTTCAAGGTCCGAGGAGATGGATTGCTCCACTAGTCCTCGGACCCATGGTATTCTTGGCCGAGGAGATGGATTGCTCCACGGGTCCTCGGCCCACTCTCTTCAAGGTCCGAGGAGATGGATTGCTCCACATGTCCTCGGTCCCATAGTATTCTCGGCCGAGGAGATGGATTGCTCCACTGGTCCTCGGCCCACTCTCTTCAAGGTCCGAGGAGATGGATTGCTCCACTAGTCCTCGGACCTATGGTCTTCTTGGCCGAGAAGATGGATTGCTCCACTAGTCCTCGACCCACTCTCTTCAAGGTCCGAGGAGATGGATTGCTCCACATGTCCTCGGACCCATGGTCTTCTTGGCCGAGGAGATGGATTGCTCCACTTGTCCTCGACCCACTCCCTTCAAGGTCCGAGGAGATGGATTGCTCCACGGGTCCTCGGCCCACTCTCTTCAAGGTCCGAGGAGATGGATTGCTCCACGTGTCCTCAGACCCATGGTCTTCAAGGTCCGAGGAGATGGATTGTTCCACGTGTCCTCGGTCCCATGGTATTCTCGGCCAAGGAGATGGATTGCTCCACTGGTCCTCGGCCCACTCTCTTCAAGGTCCAAGGAGATGGATTGCTCCACTAGTCCTCGGACCCATGGTCTTCTTGGCCGAGGAGATGGATTGCTCCACTGGTCCTTGGCCCACTCTCTTCAAGGTCCGAGGAGATGGATTGCTCCACTAGTCCTCGGACCCATGGTATTCTTGGCCGAGGAGATGGATTACTCCACGGGTCCTCGGACCCCTGGTGTTCTTGGTCGAAGAAAGGAGTCATTCCACAAGCCCTCGGTCCATTCTCTTTTGCCTTAGAGCAAATTTTGACCAGACTTCACGACTCCGTAGAGGATCTAACGCCAACCTAGTTCTGCTACTTCCTTAACCACAGTACCGCACTTAAGGAAGTGGGGGGCATCTGATACTACCAAAATACGACTCTCCCATAGGATGACGACACGTGGATCATCGTGATCCCAGAGTTCAAAGAGACACGCGGACAATCCAGGCCCAGACAGTTGGATCTCCAGGTCATGACCGCCCTTTAGGGCATCATTGCCTCCAGCTGGGCCTCCAGGTCATGACCGCCCTTCAAGGCATCATTGCCTCCAGCTGGGCCTCCACGTCACCACCGCCCTCCGGACCATCATTACCCAACCAAGTTGGGACGTCAGGTCGAGACACCGTCTTAACGCATAGACGGCTCTGGAGTAAGCCAGCAAGGCAAAAGCCCTACTGAACGGTTCTCAGCTTTCTAGCTGGGCCTCATAGGCATCATTACCCAACCCAGTTGGGGTATCCTGTCACAGCTGCTCTGGCCCACTACCGCCTCCGAACACCACCGCCTCCGAAACTCTATAAAAAGGACTTGGTAAGCAGTCCAAAAAGAGAGACTTAGGTTTTCAGGTTTAAACACAGATACTTTGAGCTTTCTCTAACTTAAGCGTCGGAGCATCCTCGGAGGCATCCCCTCCGTCAACCCCAATAGCTACTCTCCCTTTCCCTGTGCAGGTACTTCTACAGCCTAACCTCCAGCTCAGCAACGCACATATTTGGCATCAACAGAAATGAAATAAGAAAAGAACATCATAAGATCAAGGGGGAAAAGCATTTGATGGGGTGTAAAAGCCTATAGGTGTAATTAAATATATATGGAAAAATGTTTGACAGGGTGGAAAAGTTATACAGTTGATTTGTCTGATGCGTGTGCAACAACTATAGCTACGTTTCGTAAGTTTATTGTCAATCAGATATGGACATACTGTTTTGGTATTTTGATTGAATATCTCATAATAATGTTATGATTTGTCGGTAAGAGTTATTTAATTTAATGTCCTTATTTGTGTTTAATTTAGTTTTTTTTACTTACTAAATTATTTTTGTTATTCTTAAGAATATATTTCACATATTGATATATTATTTGACTTATAAGGTGTGAAGATGACAAACCAACCAAATTGGATAATTGAGGCAAACCTTTTGCAAGAAGAATTTTGGGTCGTTCATTTTCATTTTATCAATTTCTTAGAATTGCATTTGATCAATGATTATTGTATCTTAAAGTTGTCCTCAACTAACTTATTTTAAACAAGAAAACTATGTCATGTTTTAGATATTGAACCATTTTTCAAGAAGAATGATGGGTTGGTTTTTCACATTTTATCAAATTGCGAAAGTTGTGTTGTATTTCTTATTTTAATTTTTTAGAATTATTTAACAAACGAACATACATAATATGACGAAATATGGGAGTTTTCAATGTTTAGTCCATGGTATATAAAAAAAAACTTAAAATTTAAAAATAAAATATTATTAATTATTTTTAAGTATTTGGTGTGTGCTAAAAATTGTGTTTAGTAAATATGAGAAATAAAATTAATATAGATTTCCAATTTAAACTCAAAACTGAAAACAATTACAAGAAGTGTATCCAAGCAGTTTTCTATTTTCAAAATCAGATTATCTAAATAATATTTCATTGTTTTCTATTTTAAAAACAGTTTTCGAGTTACAATTATCTAAGCGTGTTTTTTTCAAAAAACTACTTTCGATTTTTATTTTGAAAAATAATTTTAAAAAATTAAAAATTAAAAACTGTTACCAAAATATACCCTAATATTTCATGACCCAAGTTCAACCAAGATTTTTCCGATGGCACCCCATCGTCCTACTTCTACTTCTAGAGCCCATAGTTGTCACTGGCCAACTGCATATCATGAAAGTGCGCACTTACAAGCGCCACAATCTATGGCTAGCATTTATACGAACTTCTTCCCAATCTTATCTACATTTTTCATCATCTCATCTCAGAGACTCAAACACAGGGATAACAAAGTTACACCAAAAACATCCCAAAACCCACAAACTCAATAAAATATTAAACATATCAAAGCTACAACACCCACTTCACCACCAACATCATACATGTTATTTATGAGAATTATGAGCAAAAGGAGAACATGGGTATGTTTCTTGCTTGTG
Source organism: Bretschneidera sinensis (assembly GCA_023935145.1). Taxonomy (NCBI): domain Eukaryota; kingdom Viridiplantae; phylum Streptophyta; class Magnoliopsida; order Brassicales; family Akaniaceae; genus Bretschneidera; species Bretschneidera sinensis. The sequence goes on from CM043703.1 coordinate 96,705,589, forward strand.
CTGGTATATGCAATCCTCTCATATTCTCCATGGAATTTTCTTAAATTCATACTATTTTGGTATGAGCCCCAAGCCCAACCATCTTCCATTGCTTCTATGTGGGCTGATCTCTATGCATCAGTGCTTCTAATTGGTGCAGTATTTGGACTGCTCCTAATGGTTGTGGTTCTTGCTGTGGCTGTGCCTACCACTTTGGTTATTTGGATCACTGTCGTGGTTTTGCTTGCATCATGTGGGAAGTCAAGGAGGTACTTTGGTGATAGAAGACAGGAGGATTACAAGAGAGACTCTTGAGATTTTTTTCAAAAATTTGTTGAAGATATGGAATTTTATGGCTGCTCTGTGTTGTTTTGACCCTTTTGAGGTATTTTGCACTAGTGAGAAAGAATTATGGTCAGGGTTATGTGAACAGTTTTTTGCTTTTAAATGCTACAAAAACAATGTCAGTTTGGTAAAAAAAATGGTCATCTCCGATCTTTTGTATAAGAAATTTGGATTGGATCTTCATATAAAATAAATAAATAAAAATTACATTAGAATCTAAGGTTTGTTTTACATTAGCTAGAAAAAATGCAGAAATCGTATGGCTTTCAACTTTCATGTATATTCAATCAAAATAGCAAAAACAAAACAAACGTCAATCTAACACTTACTATAGTTTTAGAATCACACAAACAATATAAGCAAATGCAAGTTGAAACATAACTTATAAATAATAAGCCTTTTTTCATGGAAAGCCTTTTGTTGAAGGGCTCTGTGAAATTAGTAGGGGTTTGTTAATTTAATTCAACTTTAGTTTTCTTACTGATAAATTTGATGAGTTAAAAATTATTATTATTTTTTTTTTTTGTAATGAAGAAACTTCACTAGGGTATCATTGATAATGGGTTTTTTTATGGTATCAGATCCATTATCCACGGGTTCAAGATTGAAACCTAATTTTAAAATTTGTTACTATGAAAAAATCTAATTATGATTTTATTGATAATAGATTGATATATAGATGAACATCAATGGGATTTAAAAACTTAAATTCATGAGTTTTGAGTTCAAATCATGTTTGATATGAAAATACTTACACGTAGATATCTTAACAACATTCATTTCACTTATTAAACGGAGAGATCCAAATCCACACTTAAGATTCATGAAATATTTTAAAGCTGACTTTGAGTTAAAGTCTCTCAAAAGAGGAAATTCTACGGGCATACGTTCTTAAGTTGTCAAGTGATAGAGGTGTTGTGGCTAACGAGTTATGGTAGCCTTTGAGAAACAGAATTTTGAGCTATGTTACATTTAATATGAAATTGACTTGACAAAATTATTTGAAGTCCTGACTTAGCACATGGTTTGTCTAAGGAAGAAGCGTAAAGGTAAGAATTCGAAGCCAAAAATATAAGCCATTGCTTTAACTTTAACATGGAAAAGTCGTAGAAGTTTACAGGAAACACTGCTGTATACTGAATTGTTAGTTAAAAAATTTCTAACAATATTATTGAATTGTTAGTTGGGTCTTTCATTTTCAAGCATTCTTTGCCAAAAGTATACCATAGTTGTAGAAATTCTGTGTCAAAGCAGAGCGTCTATCACGCATTTCTTGGCCTTAAGGTTAGGAGTGCCCAACAAGTATTACGTGATAAAAGTTAAATAGAATGAGTTGTTAGAAGGAATCAACTGCAACATCGGTGAAAGTTTGTAAAATGGTTTTTATTTTTTATAAACAGGAATTAAGCCAAATATTTTTTAAAAAAATTAGTTTATGAAAAAAGTTAAAAAATCAAAAATAGCTTTTAAAAAATTAATTTTATATAAAAAATATTTTTACTATTGTTTTTTTCTCACGAGTTACAAAGCTTATTTTCTGTATTTTTTTTCAGTAACCATTTTTTTTCTCACACATTATCTAAAATAAAGTTACCATCGTTGAAAGGGGTAAAATTATATGGAGTTTATGAATTTCTTTTTAAAATTTTCACTTTTAAAACAACAGAAATAATCCGATTTATCATTTAAAATACATTTATGAAAGTTTTAAAGTTACAAAAAAAATATTTTTAATCAATTTTAAACAGTGATATAAACTCTGTTTTTTCATACAAAATTTAGTAGTATGTTTTAAACCGTTGATGAAATAAAAATTAAATCATACATCATAGTGGTAGTTTTTTTGTTGAAATTCTGTGTTATTGTCTTATTACATGAGTTTTACAGGATAATAAAGTTTATTTCATTTTTAAAAAATATATATTTTTTTTTAAAGACACTATATAAAAATTTCATATAAGTTTTTCCCAAATTAAAACATGAAAATTTAAGAAAGAAGATCAACAAGCTGTAAGCACGTTAATATGCTAATAATTCGTAAATCTATATGCTTTGTTGGTCAAATTGGCCCAGAATGCTGCTGAATCGAACTGGGCTGTCAGGTGGAAACACATCTAAGGCCCAGTTATAAGAGCAGGCTTAAAATTAGTCTATTTATTATGTCCAGATGAATAGTCTCGATTACCCATTTTTCAACGCACAGGCCCAAATTTTAAACCCAAACAACCTATTTCCATTTCTACTGATATTTTTCTTTTATTTTTTTATTGACGGGGATTTTTGTTTTATAGTACTATATGCTAAACCTTGTTAGTTTTCATTTTAATGATAGTATGAATGTATGATTAATGTCATTATGGGTTGGAATCAGTTTTTCTTTTTTTTTTAAAAATGGGTTGGAATACCGCTAGAATGTTTCACTTTCAACCGGAAATCGAAATTGATTATTTATATACTTTGTTTCGTTTTTTGTATCGTTCTGTTTCGATCATTTCAGTCGAAATATGATTTTTTTTATTTATTATTCTCTCTTACTTTATTGGTTTAAATTTGTTTTGACATGGTTTTTTTAAATGACATATTTAATTAAGTTTAAAAAAATTGGTAATGTAACTATTAAACATTTTTTAGTTAATGCTGCTTTGGATTAGTGATTTTTAAAATAACATGACCAATGATGGTGTTTGATAATATTTATATTTTGGACGCTAATTATGATTTAGTGTTAACCAATAAATATATTATTTTTATCATTTTTATGATTTGTATCTATAATTGCTCGTATATGTGTGTGTATATATATGTATATAATTTGATAAGAACATATTTAACATGTCGTTAAATTCAAAATGACGTATCAAAATAAATCGAAATCAAAACATCTTATTTTAACAGTTAAAACAAAATACTGTACAACGCGAAATTCACATCGTTAACCAGAACTCAAGAAAAAATCAATAATGTAATGGAAGCCTGCCGGCATGTACCTGCAAAAACAAATCATACCTCATAAAGAAAGCATATCTGATATTTTTATAACTCATTATCCCATTGTCATAGACCTAGCAACATACTAATATTCAATTATTCATTACTAGTTTAGTTTTTCATTAAGAAAATAAAAAATAAATAAAAGAAGAACCTACTACTTTTAGAATGTATTTTAAATTTTATTAAAGATGATTTTGTTCAGTGCAGTAATATCTGGCAATAAAGGCTTCAGATATGTGTCGGCGGCATCTAATGGAGTATATGTAACACGTCAACGATATTACATTTTGGTCATATCTGTTGCCTGAAGTTAAAGAAAATGCTTCACGCCTTCACTAGATGAAGCAGTAAAAGAGGAGTTATTAAGTTCTTGAACTAAAAGATTCACGTGGGTGTGTGTTTCGTTGCCTATTTCAAGTAGAAGCACATGACTCAAGTAATTGAATAAAGAAGGATTGATTTATGACGAAGGTCACTGGGGATCTCACCTAATGCGGACTGGGGCAGGACTAAGAACTCTTTTTTTTTGTTTTGGAGAAGGTAGTCAAATTTTTTTAAAAAAGATTGAAATAAAATATTATTTTTAAGTATCATGATAAAAAATAAATAAAAGTTATCACATAACTCAATTATATTAATTGATAGAACAAATTTATAAAAACAAAAAAACAAAAAAAAGTTTTAAATCTTCGCATTTTTTGGACTCATTTTTTTTTTAATATTAAATATAAATATTCCACTATCGTACCGTATACAATAAAAATTTTCATCATATTCTTTACAAAATAAACGATCAAATAATAAATATATAAAAAATATCATTCATAATATTATAAATTTTCTTTAAAACTTTCGCTTTTATAATTTTATAAATATTGATTGTGATTTATTATCTAAAATATATTCATGAGAATTTTGAAATTATAAAAAATCAACATGTTTTGATAAATTTCAATCTACGATCTCGCTCTAGTTTTTTCATACAAAATTTAATAAGTCTTAAACCGTTGATGAAATATGTGTTTGAATCACACACTAAAGTGATAATTTTTTGCTGAAATTATGTGTAATTGATCTATTGCATGAGTTTTATTGAATGGTAAAATTTAATTTCGAATTTTATTTTTTTTAAAGTATTATTTTAAAAAAAATTCTCAAACTTCATCTAAGTTTTCTCAAATAAAATCGAGTTAAACTAACTTTAAATGAGCATGTAATAAAAAGGTAATTAATTAAAATTTTATTTAATTGTGTTAGACGTTTTTCATGAGACCCACAAGTTGTTACAATTGCTAGTACAATTTTTTCTTACTCAAATATTAACCATTAAAGTTGTAATTTAAATCTTTTTTTTTATGAAAAATGACAAGTGATTTATTTAAGAAAAAAAACCCAGATTACAAATCAATGATGAGGGATGGTTTAATGAGCTCATGAAAATCTCCCATCCAAAAAGAATCATTGTCCAGGTGTAGCCATTTCCAAAGCTTCTAGGTAGCTCATGAGCCACTTGTTTTTTTAATTGGCTTATAAAACAAAATTGGATACCATTGAAATACCTAGATAGTCTTTGATTATCCTTTACTGTAACATCTAAATCATTTAGGCATTCATCACAGAACTTGTAGGCTTGAATCAAAGTGGGACAATCACCTCCCAATAACTTGCCCAAATTTCAAGTCATTTTGGGGGTGCCATAAGGAAAAGTGCATCCTACTTTTATACCTACACTTACATACATCACAGGACATTTGAAAAATCTTTCGGGGAGCCCCCCCCCCTCCCCCCCAAAGTATATTTTTAGTTCGACAAATAATTAATTATAATACATGTACTAGATTGTAACAAGTTAAAATAATTGGATATCATTTTTTTTACGAGATAAATTTGTTTTTACGGTATTTCTTAATATAAAAAAAAATTCTGATTTCAAAAGTTTTTTTTACAAAAAATTTGTCGTACAAACAAACTTATCTCGTATGAAAAAAAGTGACACTTTAAATTTTTTAACCTGAATGGTGTTTTCATAACTCCTTACATTTTAATTTTTTTTATAAAAAAAAAAAAATAGGTTGGATTTATTACATCAACTAACTGGTGTTGAGATTTTGGTTTAAATTTTCACAAGGATGATTTCTAATTGGTTTAAAAAAATAGTTTTTTATTTTATAGTTGTTTATTCCGGTAAGAGTATAACCATTTTCTTATATTGTTGTTGTTTTTTTCCTAATAGTATTAGAAAAATATTTTCTATATAAAAGGGATCCTAAAAAAGATTTGAAATACATTTATAATTTCAATATACATTGTAAATCAGAAGGATTTACTATTAGAGATAAGTTGAGTGTTTTGGATGCGTTTGTGTTTTGAGTTGTTAAGTAGAAAGAGCACTCAAAAGTTGAGTTGGATTTAGAGCTTTGATAAGACTTTTAACAACTTTAATCTTCCTAAAGTTGTGAGGTATACATAAACAAAGAGATTATCGAACCTTATTAATTATTAGTGTATTTGCTTTTTATTTATTTTGTTTATTTAATTTTTATGATTGGGTATTTTGTTTAAAATTTGAATAATGAATTTTTAAAATAAAGCCCAAACAATTGAATCAGAGTTAACTATGATTAAAATGGCCCAAATTATGTAGTATGAATTGATAGCTTGAGCTTACTATTAACATAATAGACTTGTTCAACCTACGAATTTTGCACCACCCGCAATATATATTAAAATTTAATTATACGAGGCTTTTAGTATTAGAAATATCTATAAAAACCTTGTGAAATTAATGAAAAATATTTGCAAATCATTTTCTCCAACCTAATCTTTGTCGAACATTAAACATTCAAGAATTGAAATATTACCAACTATTCCTATAAGAATTTGTGGAAGAAATAGCATGCACCAAAAGAAAGGTGAAAGAGATTTTCTAAATTCTGTTGACTGAGATCCAATTTTGGGTACTTAATTAACAAGCAGCTCGATAATTGACACTTTAAATGGGAAGATAATGACGGTGGATTGGTTCTTTTTTTTATTTTTTATTACCTAATATAATTTTAAAAAGAACTCAAATAAAGTGAAGACAGAAGATATAGGGCCACATTTTAAGCTCTTAAACTATCATAATTGATAATACCCATCATTCATAAATAAAATAAAAGTATACGTTACCTCAGGACATATGGCGCAGTGGTAAGTTTGGCCTTTGAGATGACAGTGACCCCGTAAGGTTTCGGGATCGAGTCCTGCCATTGTGCTGTACATCATGCGATTTACATCCTCCACAAGGTCCTGAGGCAAAGATTGTGAAAACGATTGTAATGGTCCGTTATCTAAAAAAAAAAAAAGAGTATACGTTACTTTGCTTTGCATTCCCAGTTTAGGCACAAGGCTATAGATTCTATTAGCCTTCTTGCTTAATTTCCATAAACAAAATGCTCAAACGATTACTTCTCTCCCATTTTTCATACTTAGATTTTTCTTCAGGTGAACTAATAGTGTCAGTAGGCTTAATTGTTGGGTTCATCTTCAAGAAGAGAAAGATCTAAGTCCATTACACCAATTAAGTATGACTTGCATATCAACTTTCCAATCCATCCATCTTTCATATTTTAGACTGCCTAGATCCTTCATCTTAGAACATAAGCCCATTGCAAAGGAACTTCTAGCTGTGGAGGAAAAAGCCAAATTTAACTCAAAATGTGCATTGCCAACAAGTCAACAAGTATCTTTTTATACCCAGAAACTAATAGCAAGAACAAACCTAGATTTTTAGCCTAGTAATTACTTTTGGGTTTTCCAAATAAAAGATCCGAGTTTGATCCCATCCCGTCAATATGTCAAAAAAAACTAATAGCAAAAACATCATACACTAGAAAAATGTGCATGCATTATTCGAATCATTTAATGTTCCTTCAAAATGCATAATCTTGTACAAGAAACAAAATAGCAAAGCTAATAAAAGGCAGAATAAAACACAATGCTCAATGTCCTTCACTACTGCAAATTTCTTAACTAGTTTACACAGACTAGTAAAGGCAGCAGAACTAATGCGTAAAATTTTCTTTTAAACTCCAAATTTTCGAATAAAAATGTTAACTTAGTGTTTGTTAGTGTGAAATTAGGCCTTGAAAAATGATACTGCTAAAAAACACACATTCAATAAAAAAAACAACACGTAGACCATCCCAAGGCTAAACAGCAAGACAACACATGGATGACCCAGGCTCGAACAGCTGGACCCCAGGTCATCACCGCCCTCTACGTCATCACCGCCTTTGGCACAAGGGCTGCCTCATATGTGGACCGCCCCTAATCAGGGCAGTCAAGCAACACGCGGATGACCTGGGTTCACACAGCTAGATCCGAGGTCATCACCGCCCTCCAAGGCATCATTGCCCCCCAACTGGACCTCCAGGTCATCACCGCCCTGGGCATAAGGGCCGCCTCCAAACCCTATAAAACAACTCGGGTGCACATTCAAAAGAGAGGCTTCTGGACCAAAAAAGGGGAACACCGTCACTCTCATGCACCTTATCACATACTAACAAAAGCATTAGAGCATCCTCGGAGGCATCCCCTCCGGTGACTCTTAGTTGACCTCTTCTTCTCCGCGTAGATTCCCCCAAGGCCCGGCCTCAAGCTCAGCGAACACGTTTTTGGCATCAACAGATTTGCGCCGTCTATGGGAAATCACCATCTCTCTCTTAATAGTAGAAGCGAAGAAATCTAAAGAACTCATCTGTTGCAATGCCAAGCCATCCGACACTATGTTGCAAAATATGGAGTTTCGAGTGCACACGGCCGAGCGTCGTAGTGCGCACGCCCTTGTCCGAGCCATTGCATGGTGCACACGGCCGAGTGCCATAGTGCACAGGCCCCTATCCAAGCCATTGCATAGTGCACACCGGCCGAGCATCAGTGCACACTAGTGCACACTAGCCCAACATCAGTGCACACACCCAAGGCCGAGCAATGGCATATGTGCGCACGCCCCCCAACTGGTTGAGCATCAGTGCACACTAAGTGTGCATGGCCCAACATCAGTGCACACGGCTAAGCTATAGTGCGTACACCAAAGGCCAAGCAATGGCATATGTGCGCACACCCTCGAACGGGCCCACCATCAGTGCACACTAGTGCACACTGGCCGAGCATCAGTACACACTAGTGCACACGGCCAAGCCATGGTGCGCACACCCTTGGACAGGACCACCATCAGTGCACACTAGTGCATACTGGCCAAGCATCAGTGCACACTAGTGCGCATGGCCAAGCCATCAGTGCGCACACCCTCGAACGGGCCCATCATCAGTGCACACTGGCCGAGTATTAGTGCACACGGCCAAGCCACAGTGCGCACACCCAAGGTCGAGCAATGGCTTATGTGCGCAAGCCCCCCAACTGGGCGAGCATCAATGCGCACGGCCAAGCATCAGTGCACACTACCAAGCCATAGCGCGCACACCTAAGGGCGAGCAGATGGATTGCTCCACACGTGCTCGGCCCACAAGCTCCATGGTCCGAGCAGATGGTCATGAACCACTCATGCTCGGACTCATCTCTCCAAGGGCGAGCAGATGAATTGCTCCACACGTGCTCGGCTCACAAGCTCCAAGGTCCGAGCAGATGGTCATGAACCACTCATGCTCGGACTCATTTCTCAAAGGGCGAGCAAATGGATTGCTCCACACATGCTCGGCCCACAAGCTCCAAGGTCTGAGCAGATGGTCATGAACCACTCATGCTCGGACTCATCTCTCCAAGGGCAAGCAGATGGATTGTTCCACAAGTGCTCGGCCCACAAGCTCCAAGTTCCGAGCAGATGGTCATGAACCACTCATGCTTGGACTCATCTCTCCAAGGGCGAGCAGATGGATTACTCTACACGTGCTAGGCCCACAACCTCCAAGGTCCAAGTAGATGGTCATGAACCACTCATGCTCGGACTCATTTCTCCAAGGGCGAGCAGATGGATTGCTCCACACGTGCTCGACCCACAAGCTCCAAGGTCCGAGTAGATGGTTATGAACCACTCATGCTCGGATTCATCTCTCCAAGAGCGAGCAGATAGATTGCTCTACATGTGTTCGGCCCGAAAGCTCTAAGGTCTGAGCAGATGGTCATGAACCACTCATGCTCGGACTCATCTCTCCAAGGGCGAGCAGATGGATTGCACCACACGTGCTCGGTCCACAAGCTCCAAGGTCCGAGCAGATGGTCATGAACCACTCATCTCTCCAAGGGTGAGCAGATGGATTGCTCCACACGTGCTCGGCCCACAAGCTCCAATGTCCGAGTAGATGGTCATGAATCATTCATGCTCAAACTCATCTCTCCAAGGGTGAGCATATGGATTACTCCATATGTGCTCGACCCATAAGCTCCAAGGTCTGAGCAAATGGTCATGAACCACTCATACTTGGACTCATCTCTCCAAGGGCAAGCAGATAGATTGCTCCACACGTGCTCGGCCTACAAGCTCCAAGGTCCGAGCATATGGTCATGAACCACTCATGCTCGGACTCATCTCTCCAAGGGCGAGCAGATGGATTGCTCCACACATGCTCGCCCCACCAACTCCAAGGGCGAACAGATGGATTGCTCCACACATGCTCGGTCCACAAGCTCCAAGGTCCGAGCAGATGGTTATGAACCACTCATGCTCGGATTCATCTCTCCAAAGGTGAGCAGATGGATTGCTCCACATGTGCTCGGTCCACCAGCTCCAAGTCCGAGCAGATGGATTGTTCTTGCTCCACACACACTCGGACCATGTTCTCCATGGCCAAGCAGATGGTTTAATCCACGCATGCTCAGCCCACCAGCTCCAAGTCAGAGTAGATGGATTGTTCCACACATGCTTAGACTCATGTCTCCAAGGCCGAGCAGATGGATTGCTCCACATATACTCAGCTCGACTCTGTCAAAACACAGTACATTGCCTCTTTCATTAAAAACTGAACCCTGCAATACTTCCTTAAGCATATAAATGTACTCAAGGAAGTGGGGAGGCTTCTGATACTGCTAAAAACACACACATCCAATAAAAACACGACACGTGGACCATCCCAAGGCTAGACAGCAGGGCAACACGTGGATGATCCAGGCTCGAATAGTTGGACCCCAGGTTATCACCGCCCTCTACATCATCACCGCCTTTGGTACAAGGGTCGCCTCATACGTGGACAGCCCTAATCAGGGTAGCAAGGCAACACGCGGATGACCCAGGTTCACACAACTGGACCCCAGGTCATCACCACCCTCCAAGGCATCATTGCCCCCCAGCTAGACCTCCAGGTCATCACCATCCTGCGCACAAAGGCAGCCTCCAAACCCTATAAAAAGACTTAGGTACGCATTCAAAAGAGAGGCTTCTGGACCAAAAAAAGGGAACACCGTCACTCCCATGCACCTTAGCACATACTAATAAAAGCATTGGAGCATCCTCGAAGGCATCCCCTCCGGTGACTCTTAGCTGACCTCTTCTTCTCTGTGCAGATTCTCCCAAGGCCCAGCCTCTAGCTCAGCGAACACGTTTTTGGCATCAACAAAAAAAAATTGCACATGAACAAAGTCTTTCTCCTTAAATTATACTGTTTGCAAAAAACCAACAATTCCACAGTTCTATTTCCATCCCTCAAATTCATAATGCTGGGCAAAACATACTAAAAGAATTTAAACCTTCTTAAAAACTTTCTGAAATTAATGAAAAATATTTGCAAATCATTTTCTCTAACCTAATCCTCTTCAAACATTGAACATGCAAGAATAGAAATATAACCAACTATTCTTGTCAAAGGTTATGATCCAATTTTGGGTACTTAATCAACAAGTGGTTCGATAATTGACACTTAAAAATGGGAGGATAATGATGGTGGATTGGTTGTTTTTGACTCGATATATATAACTTTCGAAAGAATGCAAACAAAGTGAAGACTGAAGATAATTATTATTGATAATACCCAAAAGACTGAAAACAAAGGGTGCACAGTCCATTCTAAGCTCTTAAAGTATCATTATTGATAATACCCAACACTGCTAAAAGCTCAACATAATTATATTGCAAATTAAGAATGTAAAATATTTATATTGATTTATATTTTATACATAAATGATAAAGGAAAGATTGGAGATGATTATGAGAAAGAGGAACAAAGCATCTACATTTGTTTTTCTCCTTGAAAAAGACTCAAACTCAAAAGCATACCCCTTATACTTTGACCAACCAAAAAGATAAAAAATAAATAAATAAAGCCTGTTTTTACTTATAATAGAAAGAGACGTATCATATTATACCCCACCCCTACCCAGCTCAAAATGAAATTTTTTTTTTTTTCATTTTTCCAATGGTACAATTATATTTCTTTTTTAAGAGCCAATGCTACCGATATTTATACATTGGTTGTTTTGTAATTTGCTGCTACAAAATTAGAGAGAATAAAGAAATACGCTTTTAAAAGTAAAAAAGTGATGCTTTAAACATTATTGTTCTGTTTTTCTCCTTCAAAGTAACATTAGTAGAATCTCTAGTTGCATGAGGATAATAAGGTTGCCGACATCGGTTTTACCCACAAAGCCAAAATAAACATGACTAGTGTATTTCTGAAGATATTCTTGTCTAAGACATAATTCATTGTTTTCTTGGTTAAATGTACCTTTCACTTTAAATATTGAATGAAAGAGGAAATTTGCAAAACAAATCTTTTAACTTAACGGTGAAAAATACATTTTGATTCAAAAAAAATCTCATAGATTATTTTTACCAATATTTTATCATGACTCGAAAAAGATTAGATGAATAAGAATTTTCTGCTAAAAAGGACAAAAAAGATTTGTCATGGTTTTGAAATTTGTCGGCATAACGCAGGTAGAGTAGTGGACAAATGAGAGTCCCCGACTGAATTCCCCAATCAAAGCTTGCATTAGTTGCGGTGAAATTTTGGCCACTTTTTCTTTTTTTTATATAAAAAATATTTATGCTACATTTATATGGAGTGTATACTTATATATGGCCATCTATTGATAACAATCGTTCGTAATAGAGCTTTTGATGGATTCAATTATAGTCTAAACATAGTATTTATGTGGTTTAATTTGAGTCATATTCTGATTATTAGTTATAATTTTTGATACAATAATAGATGTTCGATCTTGACAATTGGTATCAGAGTCAATGTCATGGGTTCGATTCCTAGTAGTATAATTGTTGAGGGAGAGATTATTAGGTTAAGTGTTGACAACAATTACGTTGTGACGGAGGCCCAAATAGAGTCAAATTATAGTTGAAACATAATATTTATATTGCTATACAGTTAGTTTTAATTACACCCTTATTATTCGTTATAACTTTTAGTGCAATGATAATCGCTCGGACAGGACTATATACACAGCCAAATTGAGCAATATTCATTAGTTTCCTACTTTTGACAAACCACCCAAATAAATAAAACATAAGCTTCTTTATTTAAGATAGCTCTGATTATTTCAGCCCTACGATGAGATTTAATCATTTAAGCTAATAAAATTATTAATGGAGGAACAACTGAATTGTGCTTATCCAAATAGTTCGTTTCTTTTCTCAATACTTTAGAGAAATTAAAAAGAATTTTTTTATAAAAATAATTAAAAAAATTACTCATTAATATCACGGTGATTTGATAATCTCTTAATTACTATAAAAATCCTAACATTTTTGCAAATATCAGTCGAAATGATTGAAGATTGTAAGAACTGACCTGAAGCATTAAAGCCCTTAAATATATTGCATTAAAGCCCTTAAATTTATTGCTAATTTATACTCAGTTAAAAAAAAGGGTTTTGGACAACAAGCAATTAGGTAATTACCCAAAGTGAAAAATTAAAAAGGAAATAATAACATGGTACATAGATTATGATATCATGTTTATTATTGAATAATATAAAAATATATTTATTTATTTGATGATAAAATAATTTATTTTACATAAATGAGACAAAAGAGATTTTATATCTGCACTAGATAAGATTTTTTTTTTTTTTTTTTTTTTGGTATAAACGGAGTTTAGCCCGTAATGTCTGGCTTTCACATAGAAAAAGTTTCCAAGATCTACTAATCCCTACTACTCAATCAAATTATACACACCATTATCAAAAAAGTTAACACTACCACACGAAGATGAGATGGTGTTAGAGTTTTTCATTTTTATCTTTTTATCAACTTGGATTGAGAAATGATACATAACGCACATGGCCCATTGGTGTTGAATTCAGTACATATTTTAAAATACAAGAAAACTGTGAGGAAATCAGGTGAGATACACAGATCTGATTTATCTAACAGGTTTGATACCAACATTCCACCACACACATCCACCATCTCCATTTTCTTTCCTGATTATTGACAGTCTTCAAGGGAGACATGTTAGGTGTGCTTTCTCTGTTTTCTTCCTCTTATATTGCATAAATCTCCTTTTGCTCGTTTGACTGTATAAAGATTCCAAAACCAAAGCTCAACACAGCAAAATACAAATCTCTTTCTCTCTTTCATGTTGTTACTTCGTAGGTGTATGTGATAATTTTGAGCCCCATTTGAGGATATTTGGTGTGAGTTCTTTTTAGGACGTCAGTTTTGGGGTGCCCTTTACAGAGAAGGATCTGGGAGTTCATAAATTGGCTGTTTTTAAAGATTCTTTTCGCATCTGCGTTTAAGGTACTATAATCTCATCTGGGTGTCAATTATTATGGGAGCTTGTTGAATAGAGCCAAAAGGGTATTCAAGAATTTTTCTAGTTTGGCGTAATTTGTGCAATTTTGGTGGTTTTTTGTTTTTCAGGTTATTTACTATATATAGAAAGAATGGTGGCTGCAGGAAATGGGCTGTTCTACCCAATTCTTGGTTTTGCATCATGTTTGGCTTTTATTTACATGTCATTTGGTAACTTGAGGGTTAGTTATCACCAAGAACCGAAGTTGGATTTTGTGAGAAGGAATGGGACTCAGTTTATGGTGGATGGAAAACCCTTATATGTCAATGGATGGAACTCTTACTGGTTAATGGACCATGCTGTAGATGACTATAGCAGACATAGGGTCACTGCAATGCTGCAAGCTAGTGCTAAGATGGGTCTCACTGTTTGTAGAACCTGGGCCTTCAATGATGGAGATTACAATGCTCTACAGATTTCTCCTGGCCGATTTAATGAGCGGGTCTTCAAGGTATTAGGTTTCCCTAAATCTCCATATTGTTCTTTTAAGTAAACTGTATATCTTTCTTTTATTTCTAGTCAAATTCTTCTTGCCCAGAAAAATTTAGGATTTAGGGGTTTGGTATAAATTGAATTTTAAAATTGTTGTCCTTTTTCTGTTGGGTATCTGCTGTTTCATGCAATTTCTGTTTATCAATGAGGTTACCATTATGTGAATTGGATGAGATGGAACTATAATCAATTGAATTATTAAGGGATGACTGTTATGGGCAATGCTGAATAATGATATTGATGTTTAACTTTTAAACGAGATTTTTGGTTGGCCACATGTTGTTTCAATTGATTTTGGTGTGTTCTTGACTCTTTGTTCATCAAGAGGATATGGCTATATTGAATGAAGTGAGAACAAAACAAAAGCTTGTTCACATTACTTCAGTGCCTTGGAAACCTAGTGCATTGACTTTAATCCATTTAGACATCTTTAGGATTTATTGTGGTTGCTATTCCTTGTTTCATTTTTCCGAGGAGGCCTTGCCTCAATGGTTAAGGCTGAGGCCGAGGAGGCCCTAGGTCCTAAAGGTCCTAGGTTCTAGTTGGGTGTGTGTATGTTTTCCTTCTCTTTATTGATCTTTCTGTTTGCCTGTTGATTATAGAACAAACGTAGAATAAGAGGGCATGAGAACATATGCAAAGTTTGGTTGTATTCCTAGTATTCTTCCAAGCTTTTTCATGCTGCAACTTTTTTGTATTGAAGGTCATGGTTAATGCAGTCTATCCATGCTATAACTGATTAAAGTTTGCCTGAATGCATACTGTTTCAAATTTTATCGGTTCCACCAATTTGTTGTCTTCAATTTTAACAACTAATAGTGTGGCAGGCCTTGGATCATGTCATTGCAGAAGCAAGAAAGCATGGGATTAGGCTGCTTCTTAGCTTAGTTAATAACTTGCAAGCATATGGTGGAAAGACTCAGTATGTCAAGTGGGCATGGGAAGAAGGCATTGGTTTGAGCTCTTCTAATGATTCCTTCTTCTTTGATCCATCCATCCGCAGATATTTCAAGACTTATATCATGGTATATGTTTATCTTATTCTCAAAGAAGCTCTGTCTCCCAGATTCGGATGTTGAGAATTTTCTTTCTCATGCATCACATAGCATATGCATAAAGGTACACCGGGGTCCACAGCAACACCCTAGGTGATTATGTTGACTTGCACCATAGGTATTGGAACAAAACCGTGTTAGATATGCAAAAAGAAGCCAAAGTGTGAGAAACACAAGTAGAACTGTTTGCTAAAGATGGCCGTCTATTACCCGGTTAAATCATATGCACTTGATGCATTGAATTATTGGAATCAAATGATGAATGGTATTCTTGACACTTTGATTATGGAAGAGAACTGACCAAGAGGTCATGGTGGAGAAGATGAGAAAATCTTCAACCATCATGCTAGGACTGAGAAAATGTTATGGTCAATACTCAAGATTATCAAGTAGGCTCCATCTCAATTACAAAAGAATGGGGAAATGAAAGTAACTGGTTTAGAATAGCTTTCTTATGTTAGCCTTCTTAGATAATGTTCTTTCTCTTCCCTAATCTTTCTCAAAGGGAAAAAAATGAGATCAATAGATTGTATTTCCTTGTTAAGCGTGATACTTTGCAGCCAATAGCGGATTATGAGTAAATTAAAGATGTATAGTTTTTGTTAGGCATAATGGCAGAATCAGGATTCAGGAAATATCATGGCAGGGAGTAACTATGAATTTGCAAAGCCATGATGAAAACATGCATCAATTTCAGGGAAAGAGACAGACCACAAGTCCTGCTAGAATCCTGTGAATCATTTTTGGAGGGAAAAAAATAAAATAAGATAAATTTAAAGGAATTAACTTCTGACATTTTGCAATATCCCTGGATGGGCCATGCATCATTGATCTGGATATTGTTAAAGTAAATGGTACCTTGTTCCTTGTGCTTCCAAAGATAAGTGAGACCTTAATATTTCCCCCATTCACTTCTTTCCCCTACTACAATGCACATTCTTCAAAACATAGTGCCAAAATACTTTTAGGCACTAAATTAGTGTATGCATCAATAAATGCATGATTGGATAGTGCATCATCATAACCTTTCAGGTTTGCAATTTGATCTGGTAGTGCATGTGATAATTATGGAATATGTAATCTTGATGATGCTATAAGATTTTATTAATTCTGTACTAGTTCCTTTTTCCAGACTATGCTGACTAGGAAGAACACAATCACAGGAATTGAATATAGGAATGATCCCACCATCTTTGGATGGGAGTTGATAAATGAACCCCGTTGCATGTCTGATGCTTCTGGTGACACTCTTCAAGTGAGTTATTTACTCTTTATCCTCCTTCTTAACTTCCAAGTGACAACCATAACATTTTCTGAAGCTGCACTGGATTGTTGTTCTAAAGCTTTTGAAATATGGTTTTAATAATTACTACTACTATTTAGTATTATCTCATCTATTCTTGCTCAAACATTTTTCCTTCACTTGTTTGTTTTTTTGTTTTTTATTTTTTATTTTTTTTGGGGGGGGGGGGGGGGGGGAGGGATTGTTAAAATTGTAGCATGATGAGGTGTGCTTGGACTGCTCAATGTTAGGGTTGCTTAGGTATAGTGAATCTGTGTGGTGAAAGTAAGTCCCTTCCATTTCTTTTACTCTCTTTCACAAAATCTTCTCTACACTTTGAAAGTTTGTCAATCTTTATGGCAATTTTTTTTTACTTGTCAAAGTGCTAACTTCCTTAAACAGAATTAGGTGAATTTATAAAACACCATTCTCACTTCATGTGGTTGTCTGTGTGCGTGTAAGAGAGAGAGAGAGGCTTGTCTTTTCAACTACTGATGTTATCTGAGTATAATTAATTGTATGGCATGGAATTGCAGGACTGGATAGTTGAAATATCTGCTTTCGTTAAATCAATTGACAACAATCATCTTGTGACAGTCGGCCTGGAGGGATTCTATGGTCCTAATAACCCCAAAAAGTTAACTGTGAACCCAGAAAATTGGGCATCAACACTTGGATCTGATTTTCTTCGCAACTCCAGGATTGAAAACATTGATTTTGCCTCTGTCCATATCTACCCTGACCACTGGTAAGTGTTGCATGGCTGTTGCTCCTGATATTGCTTGTCAATAAGAAAGGAACCTAATCTTAAGAACTGTTCTGAAACCTAAAATGAAAAGGCCTACCAAATATGAAGTTTGCTTGTTAGTTCACATTTTTAAGCGCACAGTTATTTCTCATATACTGATGCAAAATGCCATGCTAAATTGTTTCAATCCCACTTTTGTCATTTATTGATTCTAATGTGACCTATACTTAATCCATTCTTCTATTTTGGTAGGTTTAAGGTGCAAGAATTTGAAGACAAGCTGAAATTTGTCTCCAAGTGGATGCTTTCTCACATTGAAGATTGTGACAATCTGAAGAAGCCTGTTATGTTTACTGAATTTGGATTGTCAAACCTAAACAAGGACTTCCAACCATCTCAGCGAGATAGGTTCTACAAAACTATCTTTGGCATCATCTACAAATCTGCAAAGAAAAAACGCTCTGGGGCAGGCGCTCTAGTCTGGCAGCTCTTCATTGAAGGAATGGAAGAATTTAATGATGATTTTGGGATTGTCCCATGGGAAAGGCCATCAACCTATAGACTGATAATAGAGCAATCATGCAGGTTGGCTAGAATCCATGGACTGGCTCAACAAGACAAAACCTTGAGAGAATTGTGTTCACAGAGAGTCTGAAGATCTACTTCTTCCATCTGAAAATTTAATTCTTTTCGGAGTATTGATTCTTTTCTTTTCTTTTTTTGGTTTTGGGTTTATTTAAGGGAGACAGGTAGGTTCACTTGTTTTGCACTATTATCTAATCACCTCCATACAAATTATAGTAGTTTTAGATTAAATGAAGTAGATGTGATTATACAGTGTTGAATTGTGAGATTGCAACACAGATTCAATGTAGTGCTTCAGCGCTTGAAATGAGGGAAATATGCATTAATTTCCCCAGATCAATGTGAATAAGATCAGAAATTATCTTTACTGTCTTCTGTATTTCTTTTGTTAGTAATTTAATTCTGTTCGGGCACCTTTTCCCTTTGTGTCACGTATGCACTTTTATCTGTCGCACGTTATCATGTTTGACAGACGGTTCTAAGGAGATTGTGGTTTAATGGGCCTAAGCCCAGATGAAATTGAACAATAAACACTAAAATACCTCATGAAAGACCAAACACCTAAACACTGTCGCATGACCATGGATCACTTTTGCTTGGGGTGGAGTGGTGGAATGAGATGAGAGAAAATCCATAGAATTTAGCCTATTTTGCACATGCGCTAGCCACCACGCACGTGCGCTTTAAGTATACCTTCACAAGAAGAGGGTTCTCTTCGACAGTCTTGGCCTCTTGGGATCTCTCTCTCTCTCTCTCTCTGGGGATTTCTCACTCTCTCAATGCGATCAAAAAGTGTTGCTCCATGCATCTGAGCAAGGAGACAATTGAATTTTAGTGAAAAAGTAATTCACAGGGTGCAATCAATTTAATTGAATGTAACATCTAAAAATCATCCATTATCAAATGACATAAAATTTGTACTATACATTTGCAGCCGTCAATCCAAAATCCATGAAACCCCAGATCATCCACTAGAACATAAAAGAAAATTGACAAAACATGAAACTTTTGTTCTAAATTCATACAAAGGAAGTCAAAAGCCTGCCTTCTCAATTAGCACAAATTCCATTTCAACAACCCATTTCCAAACCAGGACATAAAAGGCAAACATCATAAAATTAAAATTAAAATTGAAAACAGGGAAGCTGTATACTCATCTAATCCTATTACCCGCAAACCTAACTCTATTTACGCTTAGCCAATCTTGGAGAAGTCCTAATCCCACTCTGGCCATTACCCTTCACCTTCTTACTCTTAAAAGAAGATCCATTCACCTCTTCAACCACATTCATCACATCATTACCGACACCAAACCCACCACTGCTCCTCCTAGTCCTAACCCCCACCTTATCACTATCACTCTCCATAGCCACCCTATCAAAATCATACTTAAGTTTCCTCACTGTTCCCCTCCTAAATCCCCCACCAATCCTTCCCTCTTCCTCATCTTCACCCTCATCGTCTTCATCATTCAGATCTATAAACTTTCTCCTCTTGATAGCCACTGGAGCCGGAGGCGGGGACACGGATCCAGCCCTCTTGTTGTTCTTGTGGGTTTCAAGGGCTGAATCCTTTCTGTTGACGGGGCTGGATTTGTCGGGGAGCTTTTCACGCTGAGCACGAAGTTTGGTGACGTTGCCTTCGATGCGGCCTTGGTGACGGAGGCGCTTGTAACTGAGGCCACCCATGGACCAGTGGGCTTCCTTGGCCCATGAGAGGAACGGGTCCATCACGGGCAATGGAGGGTCCACACGCTCTGTGTTGTACTGTGGGTCCGTGAAGTAGCGTGGCCGAGGGAGGCTGCTGCCGTAGAACTCACGAGGCTTGATGGTGGTGGATTTCTCCAGAGTGACTACCATAGCTGATTTCTCTAGGCTTGATTGGGTTTCTAAGGGGAATTTTGACAAACTGATAGAAGAAGAGAGATATGTTGACTGAGATGGAGAAAATTGGTGGTTTATATATGCGGGGGGAATGGTGTGGCGCTGGAATTTTCGGCGGGAAGATTTTGGCGCCAATCTAAGAGTTTGGCGCCAATTGATTTTTCTTTTTTAGGTTAAATGAATTACACGGATTCAATTAAATGGAATCTAATTTTGAATTGTTGGCAACTAAGTGATGCCAGATTTTGTATATCGGGAGATTGTGAACCGTCTGATTGCATGAGAGAAATTTTTTTAGGATCGGACAGTGCTTAATTCTCTTGGTCCATATAAAAATTACAATTTTAGAATCTGATTTTTATACAATACAAACTAATATTAATATATTAATTATACTTTTAATAATTAAAATTTTTATGAGTCATATTCACACTGACCCGGTTCTGTGATAGTTATCACGGAACCGAAAAACTCTACTAATAATTACAGAAACTATAATAGCAATTGAATATTTAAATGTTTTATTTTTATTCAGTTACTACCGCAGTTTTTTGTAATTATTAATAAAATTCTCTGATTCCATAATAATTTTGTGGGATCAAAATTCTTTTTATATCTCGATCAATGAATATCACATCAGTTTAAAAGAAATATACATCCTACTTATTTTGATTTTGATTTTGGTCTTTATCAAAGTTATCTAAAAATGTGTCTTTTTTTATTAAAGTGATATTGTAAAAACCATTTACCCAAAAATGCCTTTAACCTCTCAAGTGGCTTGATAAATTCGTGGAATCTCCTCAGATTTCTACAGTGTATTTAAAAAAAAAAAAAAAAACATTAGATCTAATTGCACAACAAATGGTTCAATATCTGAAACAAGCTTCTCCCAAATAATCGGCTGTTTCAGCTTCTCTGTCATTTACTGGAAACTCTCGTCAGTATTTTAGATCATAACGACACTCATGGACAACGAGCACTTGGTCTTATCCTAAAAGCTCTCTTAGGGAAGAGCACTCTTGAACCATTTTTCTTTCCTCTTTTTGGTAAAAAGTGAAGGCTACTATTAAGATGTAATATGCACAGATTGGTTCCAATATTAGAACTTAGATATGGCAAAGTATACGAGCTAGTATCCTTCCTAATTAAAATTAAGAAAGTGGCATGTGGGTTCATCGAATATATTTGCCTCTACTTTTCTAAATGGAAAACTGATATTAAAACATGATGCAGAAGGATCAGATTGTCGCTTATCACCTATATTTTCCTGAAGTTAAGGCCCACTGACTTCATTTACATCCTCTCCATTTTGTTTTGCTGGATTGTTTCCCCTCTTTCTTAAATGCGCATTTTCACGGACTTCGGCAAAAGGACTCTTATTTCCATTTTGTCTTGAATGACACTGCCCTTTCCTATGCAAACTCTCAGTGTGTTTCTTCTTACGAAAGAATGCAGCAAGTTTCTTCCGCGCCAAGGAGGCTTTTTTCTTAACTTCAAGGTCTTCTGAATAGCATGAAAATAAGCACAAAAAGGGCAATAAAAGCTGCCCTTTTCATCAAAATTGGATGAAGAACCCAAACAATTCTCATGAACCACCAATGGACAACTACTGTTACTACAAACCAACAACTGACCATCTTTGTTACACTTCACACATAAATTTTGCTCAATCCAGTCAGTTGTCAAGCAATCATCACTTAATGTGCAATGGGAGATGAAAAAATGACTTCTTCTTGGCAAAACAAATCCTCTCAGTGTGATATTCATCACTATCACTCGATATTTCTTCTTCAAAGGGATTAGTCTTGTGGTGAGATCCATCTGAGTATGCAACATCAACATCTCGGTCACTGGCTTAATCAATTGAATGTTTTTCTAGGGTTGAAGCCGGAGGACCACCATCTAACGTTCTTTGCTCAGCATTCTCAGTTCCATTCACTGTGAAATTGCAGACAGGTCCATCTCCATGCCTAACTTGAGTCAATCTAAGGGCATGATGAGTGATCTCCATCTCATTGTTTTGGGATTTATCATCACTGATATCTCCATGTTCAGCATTGTCGGTTCCATTCACTGTGATATTACAGACAGGCCTATCTCCATGTGTAACTTGAGTCAATTTATGGGCATGATGAGCAATCTCCATCTCGTTGCTTTGGGATTTATCATCATTGACATCACTGCTCTCCCCAGGCTTCTTTAAGGTACCACATTCATCATGACCACCCCCAGAGAACCTGCTTTCCTCCAAGCCTTCTGCTTGATAATGTTCTGTAAAGTCACAGTCTCCTTCAATAACTACTATCAATCCTCTCAGAATTATCCTGTAATAACTCAGTACCACGCAAAGGCATTGAAATCTGCCCAAAAGATTGATTAACACGAGTGGCATCTGCTTAAGCTTCTTGGCACTTGAATGGAAATTGTCATCATCGATTGCACTGCCTTGGTTTCCACAGTAGTGTCCAACTAGATTTTCAGTAGCAAAGTTACTTCTATCCCTCTTAGGGGATAATAAATTTCCATTATGTGAATCATTTCCTAACAGTCCATTCCCATTTTCAGGGGCTGAAGGAATGAAGTTCCCATCTCCCATTGTTTGCGAACCATTGCCACTTTTATCAACCCTCCACATATGCGCATTATGATCACTATTATTCAGAGTCATTTTGTCACACTCATTTCTGCACAACAGTTCACTTCTTTCCTTCAAGGAAGCAGCATATAATCAGTACCTTCATCAATTGCATCTTTCAGCTGTTTGCAAGCAACAAAGAATGCACAAAATGAACAATAAATGAAATTTGGTGATCTATTATCCTTTTCTCTGAATGGAAGTTGGAAACAACGATGAGAAGGAGAACATCTTCACAGCTTTCTGATAAATCAAACTCAACCTTTGACTCCAGAGCAGAAGAAACATCATTTGCGAGTCCATTACTAGGACCAAATAAATCCTCCAAGCATCTTAAAGCTATAATTTCCCTTGCATTTTTCCCTTAAAGATCTGATAATTCTGGAGTCATTTCGACTAAATCTGACACAGAAAAAAAAGTCTATGAAACCCTAATCTACACAAGCATAGAGAGTTCAAGCTAAACTAATTTGAGTTTGTGGTACCATGTAAAACAGATGCATCTATTTGCTTGAAGCTCGCTAAGTATTCAATGATCCAAATCCATGTAAAGCTTGCATCATCAAGGGAAGACATGTCATCCATTGAAAATAGACTTCAAAATGTTTCAAAAGCAAGCAATTTGTTGACCTTTGTCCACACTACAGTTCCATAAGAAGGCTGTTGATGAGAAAGGACTTTACATGTCTATTACTGCACCATCCGTTCCACAAGTTTGAATAGACCGAGTGTTGCTGTAAGACGCAATGTTTTTTATAAGTAAAACTATAGTATTTCAACTCACTAAGGTGCAACCCATATACAAAAGAATCATTTAAAAGATAAAAATACTGAAAGCTCTACACCTTCTTCCCCATTCAAATACAAAGGCAGCTTGGTATGTACTAGCTATTCATACGCAAGGTGTTAAAATAAGAAAATTACATCACGCATGCTTCTATAACTGAGTATCACAGGCATATACATAGGTGTATACATAGCCACACCACCTTATCAATAGAGATGCTCATGTTCATATTCATAGGCATATACATCTACATATACGTTTATGTATATATAGATAACTTAAAGGGTCCATAATAACTTGAGTGAAATTCTTGGGTGCACTGGGTCTAGGGTGTATGCCAGACATCCATCAATAGAGAGAGCGACTTTCTCTCTCTTGATGCACGGCTGGCATGCACCCAGTGCATCCAAGAATTTCTCACAACTTGAAATCAAAACAATACACCGACTCAAATACTATTCTCAATATAATGAAATTAAATAGGATCAATAAAATGAATGTCTAAATATGCACACCCAAAGATTATTTAAACCTCAACAAAATTCCCACAACGATTTGTACGAAGATGTTGATTTCATAAAATTATACTAGAATTTATATCTAGTATAATTTTAATAAAATATAAATAAATTTTTTACTTAAAACCGATTAAGAATTTAATTCATTTATTTAATATTATTTAAATACCAATAACATTATTATATGTTTCAGTAACTTTTGTATTTTATTTTGTATTTATTTCTTTTATAATATTAAATGCTGTGCATAAACTTAAAAATAGAGTTAAGAAATGTATGGTTAAAAAAAATGTAGCAAAAGAGAAATTGAATCCGTAACACCAATCATAACTTCAGAGAGTGTTTATATAGTAATAACGGGACATTAGGTTTGAAACTGAAGCATTATTTGCTTTGCCAAGGTGGAGAGCACCCATGGCAAAGTTCAATGAAATTTTTAAGAGAATGAAAAACGTGTTATTTGATTTAATAATAATTATAAATTATTTAATTAATTATAATAATAAAAATATAATATATATTAATATTTATAAAATTATGATTATAATTTATATGTGTTAGAGTTAATAAAAGTATTAAAGTTTGTTGAAAATTAATTAATTAATTTAAATTTTTTTATTTTTTTATCGTTTATATTAGTTTAATTAGTTATTTATTATTATTTTATTAAAAATTCGAAACGTCCTAACGTTTCAAAAAGCTCGAGACTTACACTTTACCTCACGTATCGTCTAACGCATTCGCTTCTGAAAACACTAATCAATTCCACTAGAATTCATTTGTAAATGAATTCTATATTTTTATAGTCAAATAAAAAATGTGAAAAGTTCATTTGTAAAAAAACTATGCATTTAAAAAAACAAACCAAACACAATAACTTAAAGAATTTAATTGAATTCTATAAAAACCATCGAATTAATTTAAACCAAATGGAATGTAAATATATTTATAATTTGTTTACATATCTAATTCCAAAAAGAAATATAATAAGTTTCAAAATAAGTACAATAATCTAAACTATGTAATTATCAAATGATAGTTAAGTATTTATGGTAATTAATTTAAGTGGGAATTAAAATAAATTTTTTTAATCCTCTTAAAGCGATTCTCAAAACATGTCTTAATGTCTCCATTGTGATGCTTTTAAACCGAAATTTCTATAAAAAAAAAATTAAAATATTAAGAATCTAAAATATAATTCAACTATATGATACATAATACAAATTCGATGGCAGTTTGCTCCACAAATACAAAATGAATATGAAGCCCTTTCATCCGACCACCAATCGAAGTAAATAAAAACATTGACAGTAAGTATTAAGGAGTTAAAAATAGGGGTGAGTATGGAATCTGGTTGATATGTAAACCCGACTCAAATTCATATAATGGGTTGAGTTGGGTTGTGTCTTTTTAGAAGTTGGGTTGAGTTGAATTGAAAATATTTTAAACCCGGTGGGTTGGGTTGGATGATGGGTTCAAAATTTTCAATCCGACCCAAACTAATAACCCAGTCATATATATAATTATATATTTTTTATTTATTGAATATAAAATAGTGTATAAATAATTATAGTATAATTATAAAATATATAATCATAAAATGTTCATTCTAATTACTACTAGTGTGTAAAATTATATGTAGAAGATACTTCAATATCAAAACAACTCTTATACTTTTCAATTACCCATATTTTAGTTTCAAATATTTAGATTAGAAACAAATACTAATTTCGAGTTATGAAATAGTTTTCACAATTATTCTTAAGCATAACTTCAATCAGAATAAATTGATGCACAATTAATTTATGCTAACAAAATTTTGATTTCTTGTACCGTTGTAACTATTAAATAAACATAGTAATTAACACTCTAACCTACAAGATTCCAGTCGGGATCAATGTATACAGATAAACTTGTGAGAATTTAAGAGAGTAAAGAGATGTGAGAATTGAAGAGAGTAAAGAGATTGTACAAATGCTTACATGAGTTATATTACATTGATGTAATCTATTACATTGAGAATACAATTAAGAGTATATATAGGTTGTTAAAGGAAAAGGGCAAGCCTTAAAACAATGATGAAAACATGGCCTAAAATAAGCTTTAAAACAAGGATGAAAATATACAAATAAATATAATCTCTAACAGCCTCCCTCAAACTCACAATGCGGCAGCAAGAAGCATCGAGAGTTTGTCAACAAGGAAACGAAACCACTGAACAGTTTGAGACTTGGTGAAGAAATGAGCTATCTGCATGGACTAAGATATCAATAGCAATGTAATCGTCCCACGTTGTAATTCCTGCCGAGTAGTATGACAATCAATATCAATATATTTAGTCTGCTCAACATCATAAATTTGACTCCAATTCTTAAAGCAAAATTTGCTTCAACAAATATATCCTAGCCTCTGATGATATTTGGAACATTATTCCTTCCAATTCTACAACTTTCTTTTTCCACAGTACAATCTGTCACCTGTAAGAGGCGCTCCAATTCCACAATCACCGCAACCCAGCAAATTTCTCAAAACTACTTCCCAATTTTCACAATGTAAATTTCTAAAAACTGCTTCCCAATTCCACAGTGCAAATTTCTCAAAACTAACATCTGCAAATTTCTCAAAACTACTTCCCAATTTCACAATACAAATTTCTTTTATCAAAACTACTTCTCAATTCCACAATGCAAATTTCTTAAAACTAACATCTGTAAATTTCTCAAAACTACTTCCTAATTTCCACAATGCAAATTTCTCAAAACTACTTCCCAATTCCACAATGCAAATTTCTCAAAACTAACATCTGCAAATTTCTCAAAACTACTTCCCAATTTCCATAATGCAAGTTTCTCAAAACTACTTCCCAATTCCACAATGCAAATTTCTCAAAACTAACATATGCAAATTTCTCAAAACTACTTACCAATTCCACAATCTTCCATACATTTCCCACTAACCAAATAAAAGCCCAAATGAACTAATACAATTAACTCCAGGGACCCCCCAAACAACACAATAAAAAATATTAAACCAAAATTTATATTTTCTCACTATTTTTTCTTCTTTAATCCTTATCCGAGCAAACTCAATTTCAAAATCATCATTTTTCTCCATTTTATCATCAACTAATAAAATTCTACCAGAATTGACACAAGTTTACCTCCTAGTGACCTTTCACAAACAATACAACAAAAACATTAAACCAAAATTAACATCTTTCCCAACCCCCAAATATCTAAATTCCTCAAAATCTACGTATGAAATACCTCCAGATCGATAGATTCGCAGACTTCGAACTCAGCGGAGTTGGATCCGCGAAGAGTATTGGTGGGGTGCAAAGTTCTTCCATGGAATCTTCAATTAAATATCCCATGATCTTGCTCTGATACCATGTGAGAATTTAAGAGAGTAAAGAGATGTGAGAATTGAAGAGAGTAAAGAGATTGTACAAATGCTTATATGAGTTATATTACATTGATGTAATCTATTACATTGAAAATACAATTAAGAGTATATATAGGTTGTTAAAGGAAAAATGTAAGGCTTAAAACAATGATGAAAACATGGCCTAAAGTAAGGCTTAAAACAAGGATGAAAACATGGCCTAAAGTAAGCCTTAAAACAAGGATGAAAATATGCTAATAAATATAATCTCTAACAAAACTTATATTCCAAAAAAATGTACCATAATGTTGACGGAAGAAATGTTGAATGTATGATAAAACTGAGTAATACCAACTTGCTGAAAGTCTTTTATGCAAACATTATTGAACCATTCAATTTGACTCTCTGTGACATTTTAAAAGCCCCATGTCGCTTCCAAGTGCATTAAAGCATAGTCCAAAAATTAGACTAATTAGTGAGAAAGCACTAGCACAGCCAACAAATACTGAGTTACTAAAATATATTATTAGCAACTGTGCAGAAATCTAGATTTCTTTCGTAATTGAACAATCTTCTAAAGTAAGTTAAATTAATGTCAACTAAAGCAGTTCCTAACGCAACATTCAGATGAAGATTGTGTTTTTCAATATAATGATGAATCCATATTCTAACATCAAAAGCTCCAGGTTGTGAACATGCAGATAAGCAATTGATCATGGTATCATCAAGCTTTGTATTACTCACTTGCATTTCATGAAACAATGTCAAATCATCCTTACCAAGTTTGGCTTCAACGTAGCCTCGAATTATGGCATTCCATGGCACGATATCCTTCTCTTGTATGTCAACAAAAAACTTCTTAGCAGTATCCAAAAAACCAAATTTAACATAGCCTACAACCATTGTAGTCCATGAGACATTTGTTCACTTTTCTATGTTATCAAATATTCTTTGTGTTGTCAGACACACATATTTTACTTGTAATATGAATGGATTTAGTTTTGGATTTAATAGAATATTTTTTTATTATGTAATATGTATGGCTTAATTATTTAGTAAAAAAAAATCAATCTGGTGACCCAAACCGATCCAAACCGATTAGAATGGATTGGGTTTGATTGAGGTTGGATGGATTCATGGGTTGGATTAAGTTGAAGTTTTTCCAACCCGATATGAACGGATTTGGTTAAAATTTTAACATAACTCAACCCAAACCAGCTCATGCTCATCCCTAGTTAAAAGGCAAGAATCTTAAGAAAATATTGCGGCTTTTGCAACATAATCCAAATTTTGGGTTTGATATAGAGCTATCCTGATTTTCTTCTGATACATGTTGGTGCATGGCAATGAAAATAAGTACAAGAGTTTACATATTAATTAATGAGCCAATGAAGATAATATTTCTTTTGAGTGGAATGGAAATCTTGTTTATTTTATTTTTAATGATAAAATGTGATATTAAAGGTTAGTCTACCTGTATTTTATTAAGTTTATTGTTTTGGATGAATCAAAGTTTGGTCATTCATGTTCAATCTAAAATGTTTGTAAAATTTTTTTTTGTGACATGATCATCGCAAATATAAAAATTTAAACCAATGACTTTATGGTTTTCACCTACATTACGGTAAAATCTGTTTTTTATTTAAATGAATGAGAAGTGAATAATATTGACTGAATTTGGGAAAAAAATTAAAATAACTCCTACAAGTAAAGGGGGCATTTTGGGTACTTCAAGAATCCATCAGTAAGGTTAAGCTTGAAAGCACAGAACATCAGTAAGTAATTATCTGCTACAGTAAGATCCACCATCACGTACTGCGCCCGAGATAATTACAAGTCAACATAAGTGAAGTCAACCTCCTTGCTCAATTCTAACAAATAGAAAGTTGAAACGTGTCAGGTTTATGTGAACTTGACTATACTGTACAGTGTTAAACTTTCCTTCCTGCGTACGATAGAAAAGTTACCTAATAAGCTCTCATCCCATTGGCCTCTCTCTCCCTCTCTCTATAGAGAAACAAACACACAATACACACACTCTCTCTCTCTCTCTGCAAACGTTTTCACTGAAGACGAATTGCGAGGCTTTTCAGGTTTCTATCATCTTTCTCAACGCCCCCCCTTTTTTTCTTTTAACTTTACAAACTTTCTCCTTTTTTTCTTTTTGGCTGCATATTGTTTTCCCTTTTCAACATTATAACTTAATAATAGTAGTAATAGTCCATAGTAGACCGTCTTCTCCCTCTCTCTCTCTTGATATATATTATAACTAACAGCACTAATTATTAGGATCGCTTTTCATGGATTTGGACAATTTCGTCTCTGAATCTCCACCAACACCAGTCTCCAAGGAACTTAAACAAAGCGAGGTTTTTTTTTTTTACTTTAATGGAATGATATTTTTATTTATTTATTTTTTGTGTATGCTTTAATTAGTGTTTCTTCGTGTTAAGTTTCGGTTGAGAGCATTTAATTAGATAGAAATTTGACGGTCTAGGTTAATGATCTTGACTGATTGGTTTGATCTAAATTGTGCCCCTTTCTGGGTAGTGTTTGTTTGGTTCTTTTACATTGATTTTGACAAGCAAATTTTTTTTTTTTTTTTTTTTCTGATACGCTATGTTTATCTTTTGAATTCGTGGGATGATGTTTGGATGCTTAGAAAATTGACGACGATAAAATCGAGGTCGTGCTGTTTGGTTATCTAGAAAGCGGAAAAATTCAAATTAGTAAGAATTTTTAATATGTACTGTAGAAAAAAAGTTTACCGGAGTCTTATTTTCTTTTCCGTCCTTTTGGTTTGAAACTAAGATGTATCTAACTATAGTGTTCCTACTCTCATTGGTTTTCTTCTGTTTCTCAGTAGGGAAACATAGTAGCCGTAGGTTATGATTATATAGCATAGTTGGTTTTGAATTGTATGTAATTATTGCAGTTATTCGATTCTGTGCCTCCCAGCAACCCTACCCTTGTTATGGAATAATTTGATTCTAGATTGCTTTCTTTTAGGCAATTGTACACAAAAATCAATGAGAAAATAGTTTAGTGTATGTATAATTATACATAAATAAAAAAGGTACATAATGCATGAATGCACGAGCAAGTTGAATATAAATTGATGAAAAGCTATTTGCACTTGGGCTTTAGCTGAACTGATTATGTGGTAGGTTTAAAATTGGAATATTTCGTTCAACTTGGAATCTGGGGAACAAAGTCCTGTTATTGGCTTCGTGTTAAAAATTCTAAGATGGTGCTTTGTGTTCAATTAGGTCAATAGGTTGGACATGAAGGACTTGTTGCCTTCAGAATAGGTTTCGTGAAAGATAAAATTAGAGCATTCGTATACCTCTTAACATGGAGTTTGCTGCACTTTATGCTATTTTCTTATTATATTAAGCTTGAAATTACTGTTGGGAGATCACTTGTGCTTATTTGCGGCATTTTAAGACAATGTATTTCCTGTGTGCCACTACTTTTACTTCTTACATCTTTTTTCCTTAGATTAATTCAAGCAAATTAGAGGAGGCCTTTTTTCTTCCCTATCTCAAATCATTAACTTTCCATGAACAACCATCTTCGTAGGATTTTATTTCAGCCTTTTTGAGCTGGATAGTTCTTGTTCTAGCAAATAAAGTGTTTTACCATTTTCAGCATCCTCCTGATGTGAAGTTCATTAATCTTTAGAAGATTGTTCTGAGGGATATCATACTGGCTTTTAAGAGATTCTTTGTAACTAGTCTTTGTATCAGTTTGTGTTCATGCAAATATAAAGGGAACATTGTGCTGAAAAAGTTTTGCTTATGTTTTTTGGAGATAGAGGTGGTGACGAGATTCTTGGAAACCTTATATAGCTATAGAGTGGAGGAGGTAGAGAGGATGTGATGAGGCGGGGCCTTGTCTGGATAAGGGTTTTAAAGTGAAAGATTTTTATAAGATTCTTTTTTATAATGTCTTTTTGGATGGCCATACCAATTTCTCTTGGAGAGCAATTTGGTGCTCATGTGCTCCCAAGAAAGTATGTTTTTATTTTTTATTTTTTTTGTGTGGGAGGCTTCTTAGGAGAAAATACTAACTCTTGATAATTTACAAAGGCATGGTACTATTCTACAAAGGAGGGGGAAAGTGATTCTGAATAGGTGCTACATTTGTAAAGAGTGCGTCGAGTTTCTGTATCATCTTTTGGTGGGATGCTCATTGGCTAGAAGCTTATGGTAGATGACTTATAGTGTTGTGGGGGGTTTCTTGGGTGGTTGTGGGATCCGTGAAATATGAAATTTGGGCTTGGAGTAGGTTGAGGGCATCAAAGGAGGTCAAGAAGGCTTATTTGTTGATTATGCACTCAATTCTTTGATTAGTGTTGAGAGAAAGGAACTGAAGAGCTTTTGATGGAGTAGAAAAACCTATTGGATCTATTAGAGATGGTTATAGCTCAATACTCTCAATTTTTGGTTTAGAGGGAATTTATTTGTAAATAATGTCGATCTCCTAGATTTTGTGGATTTGCTCCATTGTAATTAGCTTGTGGTTTTGAGTTGCACTCTCTTGGTGCTTTTTTAATAAAAAACTTACTTCTAAAAAAAAGTTTTGCTTATGCTTTCGGTATCTAAAGTTCACCATCATATGGTACTCTTTCCATGCTGTATGTTCTGTAGGCTGATTTATTCTTTTGGGGGACATTTTCCCGGCAGACAAATAACACGTGTCTCCATAATCATATTGCAAATTACATTTTGGAGACTTTTCTTTTTTTCTTGTTAAATAGTTTTGGTGATAATTGCAATAGAGGTCCATGAACTTTGGGCATATAGCACTTAGGTCCCTGAAGTTCCAATTTGGCCCTGGAGTCCCTGAAATTTTGATTTGTTGCAATGTGCCTTTAAGTAGAATGTTTTTGCCCTAGGACACATTGCAACAAATTGGAACTTTGGGAACCTAAGTGCTATCAGTTCAAAGTTCATGGACTGTTGGTGCCATTTTCCCGATCTTATATTTGGTAGTTGAAAATGATGATCACACACACATGCACTTGCACGCGTAAGCAGAAAAAATTAGCAACCCATTCAAAGTCTCATGTACGTACAGAATATGTTTTTGCTGCTAGTATAGTTTTCAACCTTTTGTTCCTACATGTATTCTGGATCTATGTAGTCATTTGTTTGATTGGAGCAAGTTGCAAAATTTTTCTGTATGTAATACATGCTTTGGAAGCAATCTTGTTGTTTAGGTTGTTCTTTTTGATGTGATGGATGGTGAAAGGGAGGAAGATCCAACTGAAGTTCTGATTGGTGATGAGAAAGTTGAGATGGCTAGCAAAGGAAAGACCAAAATATTTTATAATGATGAATGGCAATGCCAAGTTAAGGTATTTAATTACTCTACATTTTAGACCAAGTGAACCCTTCTTACAATGCCAGTCAATGTCTGACTTGAAACTTTGTTACCTCTTCAGGATGCTTCAGCTAGTGATACTGGGAATTCTCCCAGCGTAGCAGGATCTGTGGATAGTGTTGATCCTCTCAAGTGTT
This sequence comes from Bretschneidera sinensis, assembly GCA_023935145.1. Taxonomy (NCBI): domain Eukaryota; kingdom Viridiplantae; phylum Streptophyta; class Magnoliopsida; order Brassicales; family Akaniaceae; genus Bretschneidera; species Bretschneidera sinensis. Next base: position 96,738,543 of record CM043703.1, read on the forward strand.
CAACATCAGGATCAATTAATTCAAATAATCCTAATAGTCCAAATTCTGATTTGTTGTATCATGATGAGAATGAGTATCTTGACGACTGTGTTGATGATGTTTCTGATTATGACGATAATGATGACTATTTGTATGAGGATGATTATTTGACTATGCAATCCCAATTTGATAATGTGGATATTCCTGCTGGGGTAGAGGCCTCACTTCCTTGGTTGAAAAACTCTGTTCCAAGTGAAAATATAACATCTAGCTCGAGCAATTCAATTATTTCAGACCTTGCTGAAAGCAAGAGGAAGGCAACCATTCTAGATCTGGCCGATACCAAAAGGAAAGCAACCATTCCTAGTATTGGTGATAGCAAATTGATGACAGCTTGTGCAAGCAGTTCAATTGCCCTGGTGGAGTCAAGTTCTACAGGGGCAGAAGAAGTAGACAAAGTCATGCAAAGATTTCAATGTTTTAAACAATTTGATACGGTAGATGATTTCTCGGATCATCACTATCTAGACCTGGGCTTTTCAGAGCAGCAGGTGAAATATCTCTCTCTCTCTCTGTCTCTCCACTGTAACACTCACATGTAGAATATGTCTGTCTTATGAATGGTTCTTTGATTTTTTTTTTATAGCCACCCAAGAATTGGGCCAAGAGAATTCAAGAGGAGTGGAGTATTTTGGACAAAGGCTTACCAGGTGAATTTCTGAATCTCTTCAGTGATACTCTGCACCACCATAGTATTGATTGATGTGAAAATTTTGATATTGGGCCATCTTTATCTAAACAAGAATGTTAAAATGAATTGGATTGTGATTGCTGTTTATCAAAGTTTTACTTGTGTTCACATTAGTGATGGTATAACTGACACTCTTAAGCACATTTGGGGCTGAATGGCAATGGCTTGTTTAAGATGACTCATCTCTCTCTCCTCCCTTGTACTTCCAGATACAATATTTGTTAGAGCCTACGAAGCAAGGATGGATCTTTTGAGGGCTGTCATTATAGGGCCTTCTGGTACCCCATACCACGATGGTCTTTTTGTCTTTGATTGTCTCTTCCCTTGTAAATATCCTGATGAACCTCCGGTATGTATTTTGTGCTAGCATCCTCCTTTCAAGGTCATAAATGTCGTGTGTGTATAATGTAAACTGGGAATTTCTTATGCAGATGGTTTACTACTATTCAGGCGGACTTCGCTTAAATCCAAATTTGTATGAATGTGGTAAAGTCTGTCTCAGCCTTTTGGGCACCTGGAGTGGTCAACAGACTGAGATGTGGATCCCAGGGAAATCAACAATGCTACAAGTTTTGGTTTCCATACAAGCTCTGATTCTGAATGCGAAACCCTTCTTTAATGAGCCTGGGTATGAAAGCTCATTTACTGGGGAAGAAGGTGGGAGGAGATCCAAGAAGTACAATGAGGATGTATTTATTAAATCCTTGAAGACCATGGTGTATATACTAAGAAGGCCGCCAAAGGTATAAATAGTCATTTCCAGCATCTTTATGCTTGTACCATAGAAAAGATTACATTACTATTGTTTCTACTATTTATTCAAATGCGCGAAAATGTCATATCACATGAAGTTGATTTTCTGGGATCTTATTTTATGTTGAAACAAACTGAGTCTAAGTTGATTATTGACCTCTCTGCTTCATCCTGGGCTAGCCCATCAGGAAGCTTCAAGAACTTCAACTATTTTTTAGCTGTTTTTTGCTCAGCTCAATTTTTGGTGAGTACTTTTGAGAAAATGAAAAAATCAAATGAAGTTTTGATGATATTGTTGCAGATACCAATTAGCATAAATCATTATTTGTTGGAAAGTTCCCTCTTAGGTTTTGCATTTGCACTCTACTTTACAGATAAAAGAGAACTTGTTTTGATAAATGACAAAAGAGAACTTATTTATCCTCGTTTCTTTGTCAAGATATGCATTTAATGGAGGTTTTGTGATTGTGCGTAAATTTTGTATGTCCATGAATTTCTCTGTGCTTCATGAATGCTACAAACTGTGCATTTTCACATTTTTGTGGTGGCATGTTTTGAATGCTCCAGGTATGTGGCCTGTTAAATTGTTTTCTACTTAAAAGAGTTTTCTAGGATTACACTATTGAGGTGTACTGTAAAAAATTGACCCTACAGTTAATCAGCCCAGTTCTAAAGGCCGTTTTCCTATTATGATTAGTAACAATTGTCAAATGCAAGTATGTGTACTACATTTGCAAGAAGTGTTGGAGGACCATAATGCTTTATGTATTTGGCTTCGTAATATTGTGATTTGATCGCTTAAGTCTGCTTGCAGCATTTTGAAGAATTTGTTGCTGGTCATTTCCGCAAGCGTGCACGTGATATTCTGATAGCATGTAAAGCATACACTGAGGGTGCTACGGTAGGGTCTGTTGAGGTTAAAGATGGAGTCCAAAGTGTCGATAGCACTGAAAAGAGTGCCTCAGGAACTTTCAGGACAACAGTTGGCAGGATCATGAGTTTGCTTGTTATGAACTTTGCCACGAATGGATCGACAGACTGTGATCAATTTCTGACTTCCAGCAAAACTTAACTGTAGAGAAGCTGACAGCATGTGGGGCATTAAGACCGTGATGGCTAAGCCATTATTAGGGTTGACATAAAGCAGTTTATGTTTTGAAATGCTTTTAGTAAATGCAGTTTTTGCCAATTAGTCAAGACTGATACTGTTCTCATAGTATATATTATTGTTTTGTGATTACATGTAGGTGATATAGTAGGGTGAGGAGGAATGTTGGAAAGAGTTTTTACATGACTAAGCTGGATCTTGACATCTCTGATTATAAAGTACTATTATTAAAAGCCTGCACAATGCATTAGCTTTCCCAAATCTTATCTCAGTTATGCCTTGACTGGTCCTTGCAGCTAAATTTGATTCTCTAAGGCATACATAACCTGCCTATTTCAATTAGTGGATATGGTCTGTGGGGGTTGAAAATGGGTGGGAGCATCTAAATTTTGATTCATTTAGTTTTTGGGCTTAAGCCATGTGTTTGGGTGAGCAACTGAGCATGTATGTATCTGTCGTTGGCTGGTTGCTGGCGAGCATGTTTGTGAAACTTAAGTTATTTCGGTGGGTAACCGTTAAATCTCTTATAGAAAAAGCCAGTCTCTGTACAACTTTATCCCAGAATTTTCTGTTATGTGATTGTACTTATACAATTTCCTCCAGGGGCCTAAAGAAGTGATTTGTTGCTAAACTTGACTAGTTATTTGGGAACCAACTGGTCAGAATCTCTATCTTCCATAACCTAACGGGCAGATTTTATTTCTTGCTTTCTTTATCAACAAGACTAGTGTCTCAAATCTTACAGTAGCTTTAATACAAAGGAGAAGAGAACACACGCAATAATACAAATAACATAGAGCAGTTATGTTTATATAGAATCAATTATAGCTTGGGTCAAACTTGTCAAAAGACTTCAAGAATCCAAGTGCTGCCTCCATTGCTTTTTCAGGGAGAGGTGTTGTAGGAGTCAGAGGCTCAAACTCTGCTTTCCACTCAGCGATACACTGCGTGTTTTCATTTCCTTGAAGAGGAATAAATGTGAAGGTGACTCTGTATGGATCATACATGTTGCTCAAGTCACCTCCTATCACACTATATTTCACCGACCGCCACATCTCCACCATCTCTATCTTCTCTGTTGATTCCTTCACATAGTTACACACAGCTGCATACAACACCGATAATATCAAACAATAACCTAAATAGACTGTGAAAACTGTATTAAAAGAATTTTCAAATTACCAAATGATTTTGACAATTCAGTGAAACTTGTCAACCAATTTTTTCTTCAAAATCATGCGTAGAAAGTCGTACCTCTTAATCCTTACTCTTCGTTGAATCTAAACATGTGAGAGGTGCATGTCTTGTTACTGTTAATGTATTTTTTGATCTAATAGTAGTTTTGATTTATGATTTATAAAACGGTTTTTAAAACTGTATTTGATAAAACGACAACCGAACTAAAAACTGCTTAATGTTGGATACTCTTGAAACAATAGTGAAAACAGTTATTCTAGCACAAATTTAATATTTTGAAAACTATTTTTCAGTTCTCAATTCTTTTTCATAACTAATTTTTAAGGTGTTTGGTTTAACTTTTGTTTATAAAAAATATAAATCATTTCATAAACCCTCTCAATAGTACAGCTTATGTGAGATGCAACTGTATTTTTTGCCCTCTAATTGCAAAGACACAAGAAACCCATATCAATTATTTGCATAATTTAAAGATCTAAACATCTTTATTACATGGTGTTTGAAGAGAAAATAAGGACGGTTGTGAAAAATTGTTCAGTCAATTAAAAAAAAATTGATTTGAAAAGCATTTTTTTGGGAGAGATGGATACCAACCAGGGCCAAGCTTGAAAAGCCTAAGGCTTCCAGGGCTGCCATCACCTTGAATGTATTCAGCACCAGCAAGCATTTCAGGGTTAATTTTGGTGATGATATCATTGTCTCTGTACATTTCCCATGCTCTCTCTGCTGGGATATTGAGCACCACTTCTCCTCTCATGCTCCTCATCTTTCTCTCTAATTTGTTTTTAAAATACAGCAAATCTTATATAAACACGAACAAAGGACGAAAATTGATCTCTCCAGGTGGGGATTAGATTAGTAATAATATATGACAAATGCAATAAAGCCCCTGTAAATTGCTCTCTTTGTGCTATTGAATCTTTATATATATATATATATATATATATATATATATACACACTTTTTCATGGAAAAGTAACTCCTACCTAGATGAGGTTGGTGCCTATAAATTCTTCTCCCTCTTTTCGCAATAAACAACAAAATTTAAGGAAGAAAACAACTTAGTTCAACCATATCTATCTTCAAAAGAAGATGCTAATCTCTTAATATCTTCTCCATTGATGTCACCACCCTTATGGCAGTGGTATAGTAATTAACAAAGGACAGGAATTCATTAATTCAGCAAAAGATAAGTGATGTCATATCTTTCACCTCTTCAATGTACAGTTGACCAAGCGTCCCAACTTTCATAAGCAACAAATCAACAATATGCCAAGGAATTCTTGCATAAGTTAGGTCTAACACGTCTGCGTTAAGTCGGGCTTATTAAAAAAGAAAATTAATTGGATCCGAGTCAAGAGATTTTTGTAAAACTAAAAGAGCTCTCCAGTCTCCAAAATGTTTTTATATTGCAATGTAAAGTAAATTGCTACTAGCATCTCAACCTGTGTTATTGATGTGTTGATCTACTATTTTATATGATAAAACAATATGTTAATAATTATGTTCTTATTTATAAGCATGACAAACGTAATGGGTTAAAAAATAAAAAAACAAATAAAATAGATAAATTAAGTCTGAGTGGAATAGTGAGATAAAGTTGTGGGGAATTAGAGTTAACTAAGTTACATATATACTCTTATTTAAATATTTAAGTAGGGTTTATGAGATATTGAAAGGTGGACAGTAAATAAGGGTTCTAACTGTATTAATAATATAGATGCTTTATTTTACATGGATACATGTTCATCACAAAGAAAAATGCTCATATGCGTTTAATTGTAGAAAATATTTTATTTTTATTTTTTCTCTATTTTTTTAACAATTTACACATTTTAATATAATTTGAAAAACAACACTTCTCTTTTTAACATAACATTGAAAAGGTTGAGAAATAGTTATTTTTTTAAAGTAAATTAAAAATATACAAATTATTGAAAAAAAAATATTAAAGAAAATAAAAATAAAAATAATTTTTTTTTCAGAACCTACCCAAAATGTTTTGCCACTAAACATAATTTATAAGAACAAAGCATTCAGGCTTTATGTAAGGTGATCATGATCTTAGAAATGTTCTCCCACTAAAGATTAGTAGGTTCCACGCCAGAAAAAAAAAAAGGTCCCAAAATTTTTTAGGTTTTTAATTTGGTCCCTCTCGAGACACTAGGGATGGGATTAATAAAGAATTAGTACAAAAAGTTATAGTCATTCTCACTAAAGAACATACATAATATCCAAAATCAATCCAATTGGTTCTGGCTATGACTTGTCTCTGAAGCTCATGGCTAATTGTTTTCTTTTTGTCAAAACAAAAAAAATGTATGCATAACCCTGATCACTAATTTCTCAATTTTAAATTCAATTCGTTGCGGGCGTAAGAATCTATACATACTTATATTTCACAATGATGCTTGATGATGCAATACGGTGTAAAGTTGAGTTTTCAAATTTCTTATTTTCTCAATTTTTATGATTTTAATTAATTCAATTTGATTTGATTGATTTTTAATCTATATACACTTAATTTATATATTAAAATGACTTGCTACATAATCTCATCGGTTATGTAAAAACTATAAGATTAAAGTCTTCACTGTAAATAAAAGAAGTAAAAGTTGATAAAAACATTATCCATCAATAAGTTAATTGGACATGATGAATGATTAATTTTTACAATAATAACTGTGAGATGAATTTTTTGTTTTTTTTAAGGTTTCATGCTCCTTATCTTTTGAGATAGGTCACAAATTAAATCTTAGTTCAAACAATTTTGGGTTCATAATTTTATTCTTTTGAGGTTTCATGCTTACGTGGTCCATTCTTTTTATTATTTATGGATTTTGTTCAATCAAATATAATAACTATTATATTGTCTTTAAAATTAAATAAAATAATTTTTATGTATAATTTTATTATATTTATTTAATCCCGGGGATTATGCTCAGTACAACAATAAGCAAATGTTGCAATCTTGTGAAACTCTTAATATTAAGCGAAAGGTGTAGTAAATTATATAAATGCCACGCTGCATTCAATTTTATAGCTCGGTGAAAAGAAAAGAAGATGAGGTGAACCCACACAAATGTGGGCCTAGCTCTGGTATTTTATATGCCATAAGGCCACCGAGAAAATCCCACCCGATGAAAAGTATTAAGAGTAGCTGAAACTTAGATTATGTTTAAAACAGTTTTAAAAAATTGTTTTTAGTTTTTAATTTTTGATAAATAATTTTTAAAAACAATTTTTTAAAACAGTTTTCAAAAATTATTTTATGAAAACTTTAAATTAGTATTTTGACATAATTTTTGAAAAATATCCCTAAAATCAATGTTCACTTCCCTGTTTCATTCTCCGTCCATGGTATATAAAAAATATTAAAATTTTAAAAATAATATAATATTAATTATTTTTAAATATTTAATAAATATAAAAAATAAAGTTAATATACATTTTAAATTTAAACTCAAAACTAAAAATAATTACAAGGTGTATCAAAACAGTTTTCAAAATAAAATTATCCAAACATTTCATTGTTTTCTGTTTTGAAAATAGTTTTCGAGCTATAGTTATCCAAACATGTTTTATTCAAAAAATATCAGAATTTCAGAACAAAAATCTCTTCCATTTGATAAATTATGTGGTATCACCACTTTATGTCACTGCTTAGACGATCACTACCACAAACAATACGAACCCAAACATAGGGTCTGGCTTTTGTTTTATTGTCTTCTTTTTGCTTGCGAGACCAAACAGATTTAAAGAATACAGCAGAAACAATAATAGACTGCAAAACAAATACATGATTTCTTGTGACTGTTGACTGTTCATGGAAGGAGGGAAAAAAATTGAGAAGAAACTTTCCGAGGACACACCTGCAGTGGTAATAAATTCTATACTGCCTTTCAAAAAACAGGATCAACACAAGATTGCCATCATACCTACAGCTAAGAAGTCAACATATCAGTCCACGCACTACGTGCTGACTGAAGCAGTGCTCGAGTTCCTTTCTGGGGAAGTCATTTCAAACAATTTTTTATTTGCAACCTAGCTTGATATCCCAAATCTCATTCTTCCCGTGTTTTGCTGGCAAACCCTGTCACGGGAGCAAAATAAGAGATTTAAGGATCCAATTCGATTGAGTGGTTATAATGCCAAACGTTTGCAAAATCATCTTAAATTTTGAATTTGCAAAACAAAAAAAGCAATAATCATCGAGTATCATACAAGGTACTCTGTCCAAAGCAAGGGAAAGAATATGGTCAATAACACACTGTTACCTAAATTGAGGGAGTGGCCATTTTTATTTTACGTCTGCCCAACAACTGTTGCATAGTCCAAACTGGGCATCCATGATCTAACTAGTAGATAGTGCTACTACAGAAGTAAATTAGAAACTACTAGTTTCCTCCTCTCTTTTTTTTTCCTTTTATAAGAGAATCTAGTTTCTAAATTGCCAAAAGCTATTATGAGAAATGGGTGAACATCTGACATTTCCCAATATGAGAAATATGGAAAGGTTCTAAAGAAATCAAAACTTCAAGCAACAAAAATTTTATGTTCAAAAAGTAATTTTGAGAAATATTTTACTTTACCCTAAGGAAGAAATGAAGTGAAGCTATGAGTTGGATCATTGTGTTTGATCTAGTTCTGCACTCAACATGTGATGTAGAAGAGCATCAACTCTTTGACTCTGGGATTTTGTGCTGCACCACACCAGGAAAACATGAATTCAAAGTACAGTTAACACTGCAATCGGGCATATATGTAAATGATAACTTATATAAGAGATAGTTAGATACAAATACATACCCAGCATACCGGCGTCGTTCCTTCCCTGCTCCAGCATCCTAGATTGAAAAATATAAAATAAAACATTCAGATGAGATAAATGATTCAGCGGAGCTGTAAATATTAATTGGTGAAATATCTAAAGTATATGACAACACCACGGTAATGTACATTGAGCAAAATACCATGTCAGAAGCTAAATGCTAAGAAATATATCAATAAATTCCAGCCTCCACTAACCTTCAGTTCACACAAGCTAAATTTTTATAATTCTAATAAAGACTATTCTGATAATAAAGAACACTCGGATTTTATTGCAACTGTTTCAGATTTCAATTAGGCAATTGTAATGGAGGTTTGAAGTTGTGAGATAACAATAACAGATTTCAGTTAGGGCTAAAATGCAAGGTTTATTAACTATAACCCCATAAATAATTCGTTCAACCTTCGTAATATCTTTTGAGAATTATCAATCTAAGAAAGTACGCCCCACAGATCAGATTATTTAAATGGATAACTTCTTCTCTCTTGTTGGATTAGACTTGTATGCATTCACTAAGAAAACTTTAGAACAAGGCACGACTATTAGAGATCAAATTTTTAAGAAACACATCAAACAGCGTAAACAGGCATAACATTGTAACTTTCATTTTCCATTTCTGAAGAACATTTCACTATTACCGACCTTGTTCTCTTCTTCACTTTTTTCTGATGTCTCGAGTTCCGTTTCAGCAAAGAATGCCTCCAAGACAAAAGCCGCAATCTGAAATTACATTTGAGACAAGAATGAGGAATTTGTAATTGCTTCAGAAATAGCTCTGGTAACAAGCATCAGCAACAACATCAAAAGCCATTAATATTTTAAGATCCTTAGAATGTCAAGAGAAATTCATTTGCAGTGATATGGGCCTGTGGAAGCAGCCATATGCAAAAAACAACAAAAAATCTATGTTTTTGACCAGTTATAAGACCTTATTGCAGTTCTCTGATTAATAAAATGGTAAAAGAAAACAACCATTCTTTGTCCTTCTCTCTGCATTCATAATCTGTCCACAGCATTACAATGATCGCAAATTTATCAACCATGTTAATGACTTTCACATACACTGGTAATGTAATCTGATGATAAATTACATCGACCTAATTATCATTCAGCTATTTGATGAACAAATTCAGAGATGTCAACTTTTCATTCATATTAAATATATGAATAATAACCTTTAAGAACAGCCCTTGGGCAACACCAATACATACTTACATATATTCACATATATGTTTTTGTGCGCACATGTTTAAGAATTAAAACTGGAAGAAGTAAGTGCTTTGAGGTTTCTGCCATTAGAGGTGCAGGTGCAATTCAGGTTTGACCATGACCAAAATACAAACCTAGAACTGAGCCAACCAAATCTAGTTCCCATACTGTCAGCCTAGGATCATATAATAAACTATCAATCTCCATCAGTGCCAACTAGGAAACTGGGCCACATGATGATTATGTTGTAGTTTATTAATAATCAGTTCTAAGGTCAATTAAACCGACACTAGCCAGCCAACTACATACAAGCCCATAACAAAGATGCTTCCATTTCCATGTTGATCTGGGACTGAGACCCCTCTTGCTCTTTTGCGTACAAAGCAAAATGGTCTCAAATTTACTTGCACTTAGTAGAGTGCATATGCATAGTCACCCATCAGCTTCCTATGCTTCATAATCTCAAGTTTGGTTTAGCTAATGGTAAACTAACCCCTGGATCAAGAGTTGAAACATCTGCTCCTATGATCCTTGGTCAAGGACTGAAATGGATCACATTCTTGCTTGGATTGGTTAAAATCTTTTATTGACCCATCCAGTCCAGAGTTGAAGTCTACAATTGTTTCACAGACAAGTTAATTCTTAAAAAAATGTTACTCTACACCAGAAGTTACGAAAAAAAATTGCAAATCTATATGGTACTTGGTTGAGTCAATTTCAAGGTATGCTTATAAAGCTGGTCTAGTGGTCATATGATATTTATGCTACACCTCCATGGTGATGCAAGATTTCCATTTAATATTATCAAAAAATATTCTGGTATATAGGGACTAAACATTAGAGGGTCCATCAAATTCTTTTGCTTTACAGTCATCTTCGTCCTCCTTATTTCTCTTATCACCTTGATTCTCAGAAAATTCCAGTAAAAACACATATGCATATGTATCTTAACTAAATACATACACGCAGACACACAAACTACATGCACATGAAAGAACAATCTGAAAGACAGAATTAAGACATACATGGAAGGCATTGTGGTTGTAACTTGTAACAAATAAGATCAAGTACTGGAGTAGCAATCAATGCAACGTAGCAATTTATTTATTTATTTTAGATGAGGAGTTTACCAAATTCAACAGCAATAAAACAGTAATGAGGTAGAAACTGATAAAATATGCAAGTGTCCATGAAGTTCCTGTCAGTTCTTTGTAGCTCTGAAATGGTAAACAATAAGTAGTTAATGCCTTTAAGCATAAATATAAAGTTAGAGAAAAGCATTAAGGTAAAAGCAGTTGTCATCGACATCAAAACATGCTATATAATGTGAAATCTGCTTTATGCACCATATATGGTTTTACATCACATTACATGTGCCTCAATCTATTTTATTAAGAAAAGGGTCCCATCAGCATAGTCCATAACTCCATACACACTCAATCTACATCTCATGTCTGTCTCAACGTAATGCTGCATGCAGCCAACCAATGTCCAAAAGTACAGCTAAAGTATTATGAGCCGGAAAAGTCTCTCAACCTATATAATGGTCTTCCCTTAGGTTCCCAAAAATGCTATTTATGTGATCTGGTTAGGTTCACGGATACAATTATAGTGAGATAGAACTAGAATTAACATGGGATAGTATAAAAGAGAATTAAAAAGATAATACTTTAATCTTATGTTTGGTTCATAATATTGTTGGATTGGGACTAAAGTAAGATAAGAAGTCTAAATATCAAAATACCCTAACACTATTCATCATCCTTAACAATCACCAATTTCTTCACAAACCCTAAAATTTCACTATTATTATTATTTGAATTTTTATTATAATTATAATTTTTCTTATTATTATCATTACAATATTATTCTATTCATTAAAATAATATTATTATAATTTTATTATAATAATAATACTTGTTATTATTATCATTATTATTATAATAATAAAAAATTCTATTATAATTATAATTTTTTAGTTATTATTATAATATTATAATTATAATAATAATTATTAATAGAATTATAATAATTATTATTTAATTAATATTATTATTATTCAATGGTAGAAAGGGCAAAAAGAAAAAATTTAGTCCCAAAGGGGTGAGATAGATTCTATTTATGGGGAGATGGGACAAAAAATGTGGGATTAAGACTAATTTTATCCCACCTTAATCCCACATGAATAGTAAATCCCTCCAACCAAATGTAGGATAACTATTCATGTGGGATTAAAATAGTCCAATCCCACCTTACACCCCTCAACCAAACAGGCCCTTAAGAGTCCCCAACCTAATCCATTACCAGTTTTAGCTCAAAGAATGTGTGAGATCTTGTCCTTATCAAGGTAGAAATAAAGCAACCAATCACACGTGTAAAATATATAAAATCAGGTAATAAATGAGGATTTCAATTGTGGTCCACAATGGAAAAATACATCAAAGAAGAATACACATAACAAGGATGTTCCTCGTCCTAAAGTGAAAAAAATGGATACGATATAGAAAATCATGAGGAGAAGTGATACCTGCATCCAGACTTGCCAATTATTCATAACTAACAAATTAAAAAGTGTCACCATTCCATTTGGATAGTCATTAAAATTGAATAGAAAATATCTGATATTGTCAAGGAAATTTCTATCAGGAACTGATGTTTACTGTAGTTATTAAAACTTTGAAGGAGCAAAGTGGAACTAAGAGGCAGTCTCCCTTCAACCAGAAAAGCTAAGATTAACGATAATTGTCTGTTAATCAATATCCAATGAAAATACATGATATCACAACTATACCTTGGTGATCTATAAGAAGACAAAACACTACCTGTGGATTTAAACTAGAAACTCATATCTACAGGAAGAATTCCATCAACCAAAAAGGATACTCATTATCAGCAAGATCTGTTCCTTCCAAATCAGTGTTTCCAGCATTGACAATCCCACCAAAGATCTACAAATTTATATATATAAGAATGAAGAGTTTCTTGAAACAGAAATGTTAGGAAAATAACCAGTTTACTTTAAATAAGTAATAATGAGGTGTCTCAAAGATTCGCTGTTTCACTGATCTGCAGAATACAACAACCATCAATTTGAAGAAACATGAAACCTTCGACTCTAGATCAAACTCTAAATCAATGTTGCACATGGCTAATATCATGTACAATCAATGACAAGAACCTTGGAGCATTTTAAAATTTTCACAATGAAAGAAAGTAAACAAAATGGAGAAGACACGTCACAAAATTTCTTGTGCTTGCGTTTCCTGCTACAGAAAAGCATTAACCGATGAAGACAAGCAATAATGTCAAAAGAAGAATCTATTGTGTATGCCTATTTAGTGACCCTTTATTAGGCAAAGAGATGAAAAGAGTATCAACCTGCACGCCAAGAGAGCAATAGATACATAGGACGCAAAATATGGTTCCAAGATATGGCATTAAACTTGGTACGAGTGTTATGAATGTGGCAATAAAAGCTCGGTAACGTCCGACATGTATAAGAAGCCTTATCAATCTTAACATTCTTGCAAGAAGAAGGTAGCGAATCCTGTTAACAAGAAAGAAATATGACTCATTCACATGCCAGAAGTTCATTCTAACTGCATAAGATGAGTATTCGTAATCTAGAATAATCAGTATTTTATACATTCTACTTTCATTATGAGAACAATGGTAAAAATAATATCCAAAAGACACCAGGAAAACCAAAATGAAGATATGATACAAAAACATAAGCTAAGAACTTAATGCTAACGTCCCACCTTCTGATTTTTAATTTGGAAAGAACACATAAAAATGTCAAGCATGGGCATCCCCTTTCAATGGATAACTAGGAACTTACATCTTAATCACTACTTATAACAACAAAACGTATTAATAACACATGTAAGCAGGTCAGAATCAGCTTATCAAGATAATTTCAAATTATTAGGTATGTTTAATTCTTTTGTTTTTTAGAAGGGTTAATAAAAGATAGTTATTTCAACCAGAATCATCAGTGCAGAAACAAAGAGTATGAAATTCATTCTAGCTGGTTTTTATGTTCTAACAGTTCTATTGAAATAATAAATTTATTATATGAAAAAGGGAATAAAATCAAGGATTTAAAACTATTATATTCCAAAGAACCCACAGTCTGTATTTCAGAGTTGAAAGCATCGCTTTATTTTTGTTACGGAATGTGTGGTAGGAAGTAATCTTTTTATAAGTAGTGATAGGAAGTAATCTTGCCAGCCATTAGTTAATCACAGTAATCCACCATTTATTTTTATTCCTGTTAGCCACTAGTTACTCACACCATAGTTTCTATTCCTGCCAGCCACTAGCTACTCACAGAAATCTACCATCTCCAGTGCTGCTGTACATCACCATGATTCTACTGCAATCTTAGGTGGTGCTTTGAAACCAAGGACGGATCTAGTAAGGATCCAGTGGAGGCAACTTATTAATAATAATAATAATAAGGATTATCCCCACTTAATTTATAACTTCCCCCTTATATGGATTCCTCACTAAAATGTGTAAGTATTTGCGTTGTCGATCAGCTATAGGTTCAACTGACGTTTATTTTTGTAAGCACATTTGATACTTAAAAAGATTTTTTTAGTCGAGATACTTATGTCATCACTTTTCTGTCGCTAACTATGACATAATCAACTAAAGCAGCTATAGTTATGAATCCTATCACCATAAAGTTGAAGAACATTATTTATTCTCATCTAAATAAAGTTTCTTTGGGTGATTTGACACTCCTAATGAATACTAATAACTTTAACTTGTTGATTTTTGAATTGTCCAATTGAGGTAAACATGTCATCTGGAAGAGATTTTATCTCCAATTCTATTTATAACCTAGACATAACAAAATACGAAAGTTCCATTTCGTTCTCCTTTTTTATTTATCCATTCTTCCACTTTTTGACTTAGTTTTTTTATTTCCAGATTTCAAATTTGAAAGTTATTGGTTATTTATAGTTCACGTGGTCCCAAGGCTTTTTATCCATATTTTATTTATCTATTACACTAATTATTTTAATTTATTGTTACAAAAGTAAATTTGAGAGGTAGAAGCAAAGATTATATAGAAATAAAAATTGAGAAACATAATGATAGTTCGATTTTTTTTGTTTGATTTTTGAGCTAATCTAAATGTGGTTCCAAATGTAAAAACAAAATTAAAATCTTTTATTCTTGTGTATAAAGAAAAAAAATTAACAATGTCAAACTTGATGGAGTATTGTTGATTTATTTAAAAAAATATATATTTAAAATCTAGTTTTATACTTTTGCTTCGATATAATGTCTATTTATATGCTTGATTTGAGAGATATATATATATATATATATATATATATATACAACATGCGTGTTTATGTATGCATGTATTGCTCCCACTAACTAAAGTTTTAGGATCCGTCCCAGTTTGCAACAAAGCCTTGCTCCTAAATCTAGCCACTAATTGTCCTGCTTCTAAAATATTTAAGAACATCCTCGTGATAAGAACATTTATTTATTTAACTAAAATATAGTACAAATAGAAATAGTGATATAAAAAAAATGAGAAGCAATGGAATATGGAAAACTGAGTAATATTAATGGCATGTGCAAAATTGGAACGTTAAACTGTCCCTACCATTCTCCATTTGAAAAAAAAGTCTGTCCATCAGGGGTTACAAAAGTTATAGTTTCTCCAATAACTGCACATACGAAAAGCGTCTGTCATAGCAGCATATATGATACAGTTCTAACATAGTACAAGCCAAAAATATAATATCAGAAGTGAGAGACAATAAGCCATAGCAAAACAATGTTCTGTAAACAATTCTTCCTTTTAACTTAACAGCTACTGTATATAGCGTTACTATTCAAAGATACTGCATGATAATTGTGATACTTCCGAGTACTAAGAAAAACCTAATGTGGCCTTGATCATTTGATCACATACAGAAAAAAAGATATTGAGCATATAATCCTCTCTTTTATGCTATTTTAGAATTTGAGCATCATCACCTTCTTGCACACCTCAATGGCATGGAAGTTTTGCACTTTTAGTCCATAAGCTAACCCTTTTTTCTACTGGAAAATTTATGCATCAGAGTTCAGTTGAATGAAAGAAACACCATTCTGTAACAGCATCTTCCTTCATGTTACTCCCTAGATACTTAAGGAGAATTGAACATTTGTAACATTGAACAATATGAAAACACAATCAATCTGCAGAAAAATGGCTGAGAACTGGGTAATAATCAAAACTAGAATTTTGTCATTTGATCACCTACGAAGCATATTGATGTCAATTGACAATGCTGTATATCTAACTTTGTTGAATATTAAACATGGTTGGTACTGATAAAAAAAGGAATCGTAACCATGGTGGGTATAATATTTTAAGAATTCTTGCAGAGAGATTTTAAATCCTATATGGAATGGTAGATAAATATGCTTTTCCATAATCACTTGAGAAACTTCTATACAGGTAGTCCTGACAATAAGAACTTCACAAAATGGTTCACTTAATGCCTTCAATAAAATCTCTCTCTCACTCCCCCTTTTCATGAATCAAAATTAAAAAATATCAAACAGCAATAAGGGTGATCACTAAATAAATGAGACCACAAAATTAAATTATGATTTATTATTTTTCTGCATTAGAAGATTTTAAAAGAGGGTAAACACCAAAGAATCATTATATTAAAATAGCTGCACTTCAATCACATAAGAAATTCATGAGTAATACAAGAAAAAGAAATGGTGTGCATTTTAAAAGTGCATCCAGGGGGGGAATTAACACCAGAGATATGCTGCCCAAGGTAGTTACCTATTATCCATGTGACCAGAAAATCAAAGCGATTTTGACCATCTCTCCAATAATTCTCAAATCCAAATGAATAGATTTTTAGAGCCATCTCCAGTACATATATCCACCCTGTTGAACAATAAGCAACCCATGAATTCCAGACAGAGAAACTAAACTTAAGGTGTGACAACACAAGCATCGAGTGTTAAATGCATGAAATAAAGTAATGGAGTTAATATGTATTTCTTAGGAAACATCACAACCAAAACCAAAGGGAAGGGGTACTAAGATGCTGATTCAAACATTGTTAAATTTTTTTTAATGAGTAAAATTGTATATATAAGGCACCAAGGGGATGCAACCCAAGTACAAAGACATTGTTAATGCTTATAACCCACTCTAACTCAACATGCTTATCTATCAAGCAGCTTATATTATTTGACTGGGTGCTTATAAGTAGATGCACCTTTTATATAGGAAAAGAAGTATCATTCATATTATCTTCCTCCACTGGGTTCAGGGATTAACTATAGGAAGTATCCTTGATATTATCTTCCTCCATTGGGTTCAGGGATTAACTAAAGAACAAATACATGACAAGGGTCAGAATTAATCATAATATTTGCATATATATTATTAAATTACATATACGCACCTCCAAATCATATTGATGTAAGGAATCTTCAAACTTAAATTTATTGAGGTGATCCTGTATTTGATGCAACAAATATTTTTGGTTATGGATAACCCATTGATGACACATCTATAGCATGTTGAGTCCCATTTTGAAGCCTAACACAAAAAATTTGAGCCTCACAACAACTAAGAAGCATTTTAATTCTAGAAATAAATGTCTGTGGAGGTTGATAGAGTTGCTAGTCCCTTAGTTTTGTTAATTCTTAGAAGTCAGATCATCTCTACTTATGAACGCTGGACTTGAATGGACTAAAAAGTTACACAACAATTCTATATACCCATAAGTTGTCAATATAGCACCAACTCTCATATATATGGATGAAGAAAATAATGTACAGTTATTAAAGCCTTAGCAAGCCCTTACCAAAGACAAACTCCACCACCTGCCACACCTTCTGACCCGAATTGTTTTTTATATCAAGCTGTAACGAAGTTCACAAAAAAATTAGTACGCACCAAAAGCCAGTCAGGATCTACATTTTAAAACTAAGCCAACTAGAAGTCTAGGATAAAGCTTCAGTAAACATGAAGGTTTCTTATCGGTCCATCAACAAATGTAAAAGGAAATATAAGATGACTTGTGGCCCAAAGGATGTTGATCAATAGTACTTGAGTTTCTGGGTTAGATCCACAATCCATATATAGGCAACCAATTAATCTTGGTTGTTAAGGAACCCAAGGTTTCAAACATGCACCCCACCATCTTGAAGATTTTCACATTGATATGCCTTCATCTGACAAAAATTAGGAAAAACAGCCAATAGCTCTCCGGCACTGTTGTCATGGGGCTACTCTAGAAACAAACTGATTGTGCCCCAGCCTAAAGATGTATTGGGGCTTTAGCCAGAAGGAAATTGCTTATTCTTTATTATTACTCTTTGAAAAGAACTATCCCAAATGCTCTTTGCATGCCTTCTATTCTATTCTATTCTATTATTTGCTTCTAGAACAAGAACCAAAACAGACACACGGTGGACAAACATTTATGACTGCGAAACTCTGTTTTCATTTGAAACATGCTGTGTTTGACATGAACTAGTTTTACACCAGAATGCATGAACGTGAAAATGAATGGAATCTAGAGCTCTCAACATCACTGAAAAAAATTCAAGTATGTTTTTTGCATTAAGCATCTTCTACTGGTTGCATTAAACAAGGAAATTACAGCAGAACTTATAGGAGTATTTATAAAAATTGAAAAGTTTTAATCAAATCAACTCCTATATGTTTTTTTTATAAGCAAAAAAATTTATTAAAAAACACCAAGAAGGTGCACAACAAAGCCAAAGGCTACTTTCAAAGAAGGAAATCTACAAAATCTAAAAGATCATCATTATTCACAAAGAAATTTCCTCTAACCGAAAATTAAGAGTATTGAACCAACTATCTCTTATATTTACAATTGAACTTTCAAAACCTTCGAAGGCCCTCCGATTCCTCTCTCTCCACACAATCCACCAAATCGAGTGATGAATTAAGACTAAGACCTTTTTGACCTCCTTGAAAGCTCTAACACCACTAAGGCCTATATGTTGTATATCAGGAAAAAAAGAGAGTTGAAAACAAGTTCTATAAGAGCCTGTACCGTTGTTTCAATGATAACCGCAATCAGATTCAGTATGAGAATGAAGGATATTATGTATCCAAATTTGGGGCTCCGAACAAAGGCTTTCAACTTTAAAGATAATGGTGAATGGTAGAACGATGGGAATTTTTCAAACCAAGATGTCTGCAACCAGAACACACAGTATCAATGACACAGTTACAAGATCTCCATCACTCATGATAAATGAGGTAGGCATAGTTTCAAGAGCAGTCTGGACTTACAGAATCCTCTTTTTGGAATCTCAGAGCAATGGCATTGCAAAGATCAGCAAATTCATCCTTGTTGATCTACACGCGAAAACAAGAGCAAGTAAATCAAGGAGAATGTGCAATCAATAAATAATAGGCTTGATTATGAATAAATCCCTTGTGGTTTAACTGTTCTCTAAAGACCTTGTAGAATTAAAAAAATAATAATGGGGATATTTTACTCGTGCTATGCAAAATAACCCCTGAAGTTAACAATGCAAACCACAGGTACCTGATTGATCCAAACAATACCACAAGGTAGTCTTTAGAAAACAGCTAAACCACAAGGGATTTATTTATAATTAAGCCTAAATAATAATCCCTCACAAAAGGCTAGTTGATATTACACGTATAGAAGTTAATTTCATGGAGAAGAAAAAAGTTGACTAGTATTTATTTAAACCAGAAGTTTAAAAGACTTTATATACCTTGAAGTCATGACTATCATCCAGCTCATCAAATATTAACTCAAATTCTTCTTTAGACATTTTTGGTAAAGTCCTAAGCAAAATATAAATAAAGCATAGTTTAACATTCACATGACATCATCAATATAACAAGCTAATAATAAAATCAGCAGAAGATATTATATACAAGACCTTGATAATGTAAGGGTAAGAGAAGCTAATTTCTTCTAGAACAACCAACTAGTCACATAAAGTACATATATTCAAAAAAAAAAAAAATTATAAGTGTATCAAAAAGTTATTAGCAAGAATGAAGAAAGAAAGTTTTGGAAGAGGGGAAAAAGGTGATGGCAGTACAACTTGCCAATATTGGTAATTTTGTTCACTCGTCATTGGGGAAAGCACAAGTAGGTCTATTATGTAGTAGAAGATATCCATGTTTGGTTTTGGTTTAATAGGATTTTTTTTTTTTTTTTGTAAATGATGAAGATATTGTAAATCTCTTTGAGATTCTATTTTATAGATAGCTTTTGTACTTGGGTGGTACCCGTTTGGTGCCTTTTTTATATAAATTCTTTTATTATCAATAAAAAAATTTCCATGTTTGAAATGTATAATGTTCTTTTCAGCACCACATCAAATATAGACACTGAATCTCATTATGATAGGCTGCAATAAATAGCCAACAAACTTGAATAATAAAGAACAAGTGTTGTGATATCATAATCATAGATAAATATATCTATTATCTCCGAACCATAGGTTTGATTTTTTACTTCATTCAAATGATAGGTTCATTGTGATGCCGTACAGTAGAGGAAAAACAAAGATAAACTAAAAATAAAAGATAAAACCGATCCAAATCACACGGGAACCGCAACCAAATCATATAGTGCGAAACAGCTACTCAATCCCAAAGTGTTTAATTTCAATACTCTCATTTTATTATTCAATTCCAAGCTGCCTAACCATAACACATGGACATCTCTTATATAGAGATCTTAACCCTAATCCGACAAGAAAACTGAATTATGGAAGGAAACTTACATATGAAATTAACTGCACCTAGATACCCATAATATTTTTTGATTACATAATTATCCCCATATCCCTAATTCCTAAATTAAAATCCATAATTCTAATTTTCCTCGTGTTCCCAATCACTTTGGCTTTGCTGTGATACATGAAATTGTTTTGGTGTGACACAATAGTGAAAAAAAATGGATAAATAACATAAGAATAAGAGGCGGTCTATAAATTTGGTTACTTTATCTATGTTTTTATCTGTGAATTTCTTTTTGTGATATCATGTGATGGACTTTAAGGCAAGTTGTAGATCAAATTGATCAACCTCCAGTTTACCATTTGAGCTAATTCAGTGTTACTCATTTCAAATGCATCAAAATCAGTCAAAGAACTATACAACCAATAGGCTTCTACTCTTTACCATTTGTAAATACTTGTGTCTTTTCTCTGGAAAACTGTTAGAAACACAACTAATACCTGTATTTAGTCAATTCTTCAAACAAATGAAGACATTGCTCCTTATTGATGAATCCAACAGTCTGTTAGAACACAGGAAAAGAGTTACAAACACAGAATCAAGTTGCAATTTCCTAAAAAAAAGGAAATGATTTAAATATATATAATGATCATGAAGGTAATTTAATTTACAAAATTAAAAAGAAGAAGAAGAAGAAGACAAACACCAGGAAAAATTATTACTTTCTCCAATAAATCAACAACGATAATCTATGAGAACAGATTAAAGACAAAGATGACATTGCAGGGTAATGTCACTCAGTCCATAAATGCAAATTCATATGCATGCTTTAAACATACAAATAAAAAGTTCATACGACACGTGTATTATAATGTCTACTATGTGTCAATTGATCGAATGGCCTTATGAATGTAATCCATATGATACAAAAGCATCATCAGATAAAGCTACATAATCAGACAATTCTATGGAACCTCTTTCCAGATATGTTCAATTACTCACCCGCTACCAAAAAAATTATGAGGGCTTGGTGTCAACCCTTAACAAAATGTAATTCGAGATTTGCTTGCCTCTCCCCTTTTTAACCCAGGTTTGCTATACATTATAGCAATCATGTCGATATATCCATTTGATACTCTCTTCTCTCATAAAACCTCCTCAATCATATTTTTTCTTTTTTATTGTTAAAACTCACACACACGCCTCAAACCCCTGGGCAGGGAAATGTTTTACCAACACTCCAAAGAGGCCAGGACAACCTCCTACATCATCATTTCAAGTCAATCAGGAAATTTTAATTCTAGATCATTCCATTGATCACATGAGAAACAATAAAGCTTCCATTATTGGATTTTATCACAAGTTTTTTTTTTTTTAAAAAAAAAAAATTCTTGCTTGTTTTAACTCTTGAGTCTTTCTTAAACCAATCCCTACTGAGGTTTCATAGTTAATTCAGAAGTTTCAGACTATTTATCCAAAAATAAAAGTTTCAGGCCGCAATAGTAGGTTCCACCATGAAAATTAACTTCACAGCTGTAACGAGAACAAGAGTACTCTGATACCAAACCACCTATGACTAGGTAACAGAAAGCTTTTCCGACATTCACCTTCATTGACGAGAAAAGAGAAATGATTCATTCCCTGACTACTTAAATTGGTAATTATTCTAAAATAAGCCTCATAAGATGAAATTTCTTTTCTCTCATACTTAGGAAAAGTATATCTCTCTAAGGAAGTTCCTTTCAGATATTGAGAGTAACAGGATAAGGTCAAACAGAAGTGTGAACAACATTATTTATCTAGATGAAAAATCACTAAGTACGCAGATGAAGATTTGCATGATTTAAATAAGCACAGATTTTTAGCCTCAAGATGTTTTATGCAAAGAAAATGAGTTTGGGAAAAAAACCTTGTTAATGAGCATTCTAAGAGGAGATATAACCAATAATCTTATACACACTTACATACTTATCGATAAGATTAAAAGCTTTCTCCAATATACTTCTCCTCATACGGTCCATCTGAGAAACTTGTTTTGCAAGCTACAAAAAGTGCAGATGCAAGATCACCATTATGAAAGTTACATTTGGTGTTACTCTTCACAGTTATAAGGAGCAATATTACAGATGAAACAAACTATACCTGACTTTTGAAGCTGTCATATACAACAGCAAGGATCAAGTTAGTGACGAAGTAAACCCCCACCAGCGCGTAGAGAACAAAAAACAGGCAATGCCAACGCGAAACCCTTTAAAAGAAAATTAAATTGGTAAATACTAATACTAACACAGAAACCCTTTAAAAGAAATTAAATTGGTAAAATACTAAGAAACAAGATTTCTATCAAAGTTCAGTGGAAACTAATATAAAGCGGTATAGTAAGTTAAATTAACAAAAATGTGGAAACAGAACATGACTATGTGCAAGTGAAACTTCTAACGAAAAGTTAGTGCACCATCAGAACTTGTTAAATTGCAAAATAGAGAACAACAAATGGTTTTCTCTTGCTCTGAAGATAACAGTGGGATACCTTGAGATTTTTTAAATAACACAGGATTACCCTTGAGGTTTCTGAACCACCCCCTCCAGATTATAGACAATTCTGATCATAAATATTTTTTCAGTCAGTATCTACTCCTAGACATAGTTAGTGAATATTTAATGATAGAAGCAAAAAAGTAATAATAAATTCTATCACATGAAAAACCAAAAAGGGAGAGACATTATGACTGTAGTAAACCTAAAGGGTGATATCATTATTTTAGAAATCTCAGTGAAGACCAGTTTTGTTTCCAACCATCTCAAAGAAGAAAATTTGGTCTAACAAGATATCCATCAGAGAACATGTTCAGTGGGAAATAGAGCTTATTCCAAACATATATAATAAATTTTACATGCAAAGCATGTTAAGGAAATAGGTCTAACAAATTCTACATAAAGCCTAACGTGGAACACTCAAGTCTCAACAGGCTTCTGGCCTGTCAGGTCAGTTGAGTACAAGAATATGAACTTATAATTTCTAGCAAAAGAACTTCAAATATTTGAAGCCGAAATCACGAGTATCAAAATCAATGAAACACAATCCGTCATGTAATGCTCAGGTTGTACAAATTTCTGGTGAAGCAGAAGTGAAGCACATTGTCAACAAGATTTTATGTATGTCGATTCGCATGTCCCAGGATTTGAGAAGTTTTTAGAGTTCATATATCCCAGTTTGGTGAACCTTGAATTCCTACGATGCATAAACTCCCATGAAGGTTCATTCCAAAATAATGTCATAAAGAAGATAAATAATGCATTCCAACATGACGAAGAGTTCCTTGAGTTTATAGATATACCATCGTGTAGATAGTCCTTTACGCACCCCCTTGGTGCTTTCTTTTATATATATTTTTACTTTAAAAAAAATGTCGTAAAGAACATTTTCTGCATAATTCTGCATGGAAAATTTAAGTTGCAAAAATAAATTGCATGCAACAGACTCCTTTGCATCCCTGCAACCCACAAAGAGTGCCTTGCAAAGTGTTCCTCTATGACTTATTCACTGCAGCTCATCAGGTACTTAATTTACTTCATCTTCTGCATAATCTTCATCTCATGCTGCGACAGCTGCCTTTTTTCTTGTCCTATTTTTCAATCCTTGGTTTGGTTATTATGATCAAGAAGATGGCTGATTTCCTTAAATTCTCTTCATAGCCCTTCTTCAAGTAGAAAATCCCATCGTTGCGTGATAACCATCCATTTTTTAAAGGCTTGAGATTAGTTGCACTCTCCAATATTCTTCAATTTGACATGTAGGATCTTTTTGTTTTTCCTTTTTTTCCCTCTTCCTTAATGAAAGAATCGAAGACATGTCAAGGTTTCTTACTATTTCTATTTCAGTCTGCAAGAGATGGAGTCATTACAGAGCTGATTCAAGTGCAGATATGGCCGAGAATTTCAGTATACTCAACTAACAACCTACTACTGAATTGTCAAAAAAAAACAACCTACTACTGGATTATTAAAAAACAACCTACTTCTGACTTTTCCCCTATATTATTTTGCTTGGGATGGTACCCACTACCCAGGACAGTCAAAACCACAAAGATTCAGTTTCGAAAATCTCATATGCAAATATTTTAATATAGAAGGGAAATAAGAAAGCATGACATGTAGAATTCTTAGAACCTTTAATTCTATGATTTTGAATTCCGATGACTTTAAAATCTTGTGATAAAAATGATCTAGAAACAATTCTAGTCTCCTATAACATCTAGGAAGTTCTCAAAAAAAAAAGAAAAGATAATCAACCCAAAAATAAGGAAGAAGTTATTGATTCTATCATCACAAACAAAAAGGGTAAAGACAAGGTATGAAAGGATATGGATTAAATTAACAAAGAACAGGCACAAAATTAAAATGTCACATTCAACAAACTAGTAGAAAAGCTTATAGTTGCTGAAAGAAAAATGAAAAATCTGAAATTCAACAACTTCAAATTGAATGCATTAACCTAAGAAAAACTCTCTCAAAAGGCACTCCTCTATCTAGAAATGGATAAATGGAAACTTAACACAACTGAGTCCAAGTCAATTTTTCAGTGCCCCACTTACTTGTAAGCAGGAATCCAGACATCCGGGTTGTTGGATGTGGTGAATAAAATAAACATCTGATACAATGTGGTACCATATGAAGTGAACACAATTTTTCCCTGTTGGGTATCTTCAAACATGACATATGCCAACCAACTTGCAAAGAGAAGGAATAAAAGCCACAAAGCCTGTAGTTGAAGAAATTGGGACAAGAGTTAGAAGATAAAAGAAAAAACATTATGCAATACTTATGCAGAATAGGAAACACAATATTTATTATTTTGGGATGTTGGGTTTATGTAGTAATGACAATATTCTTGGAGATGGTAATTTAAGAAAATTAGATTTAGGCAATTAAATAGTTATTAGGATTTGATTTACTTTCTTATTTAAATAATGGTATTTTAGGAAAATAAGATTTAGACAATTAAATAGTTATTAGGATTTGGTTTCCTTTCTTATTTAAATAATGTTTGGTGCCTATATAAGAGCACTAATATTAAGATTATAAGACAGACTTTGATAATGGAATATACTTGAGCTTTGGTATATGTCTTGTCCCCTTCTCCCTGTTCTTATTATGTTCTCTATTTATTCTGTTTTCTTTTCTACCTAGTCTATTTCTATCTATTTTCTCTTGGTAAATCTCCTTGCTTCTCCCCTTTCTTAATCTGCTTCTCTCTCTAATTATCGGCATCAAGTACTCTTCCTTTATATCAGTGACATTATGCAATATCTACTTCCAAGAAAAAAATTAATTGGAATGGAGAACAAATGGAGGTATATTATCTGATAACATGCTAAAAACAATGTGGCATTGATAGATTTCATTATAAAAAAAAGTGCAGACCAATATACATAGAGGTTCAATTTTAAAATGAGGTACGAACCAAGATATTTAAGTATGTGCCAAGCATTCCAGCCAGAATGAGGATGCTCGCTCGTAATCCCCTGAATCAAAACAATATGAGACCATCAAATCAAGCATGCAGAAATTCCTTGACAGCCAAAGGCACATTAAAAGGCATACGTCCATCATAATAAGTACTACAATATTTGACATGATGGTGATGATGCAACTTCCAAGCCAACATTTATTAGCCGATGTTAATATGCATGCTTTATCTGACTATATGAAGATCAAATCAACAAAAAAAAAAACACAAGCAAGATAAAAGTATTTGAAACATTGAACACGTTCAAGCTCAAGTATGGGGCGCAATAATAACTCAGAAAACAAAATGACTAATTCATAAGACTCCAATGAGATGCATTCATTTGTCCAGGGGTCAATTAAAACTCAAAACTCTATCTATAATATCAAATAGAAAAACCATATCAAAGTGATAATATAGAGCCATAATATGCTAATAATAAAAAGTCAATATTAAACTTATTTCTTCCTCTCTAGGGATGAGTAAATGAAGTCAATGAACACATAATCCAGATACACAAGTACTATATAGAAGAAAGCCATTCCAAATGTATATCAGCTCAACTTAATGATTTCATTTGTCCTCATTAAAGTCCCCGTAGATTCTCCTTCATACAACCAATAGTTTCTTGTGCATAACCCCCCAAAAAAATCAAAGGATGGAATCAGCCCTCACACTTTTACTGGCAGTTTGTCTACTGCTACCTCAGCCGCATAGGTGTTTTTGGCACATCTATCATCCCTACAAACATATTGGACCTTCTCATCCTAATTGTCTCACACTCCAACACTTCCAGTAAAATTCTGTCCATATTGTTCATCTCTCAGTTTCCCTAAGAACTAGTATTCACCAAATGACCATAGATGAAAGTCTTGAACAACCCGAACCAAAAAGCACAAAGAATAGCATGTTTGGCATGAATGAAGTCATTTGCCAATCCATCAGCAAAAAAATGAAAATGAAAATACAAAAGCAGAGTCCCTTGCGCACCCATGAACATGTACAATCACAATTTTGAAACTAGCTTAAAAGTTAAAAAGTAAAAGTTAAATCCAAAATAATACGTCTATTATTCTGCTAGTACATCCTTCTACATGCAATGTCATGTCCTCAGCAAGTAGTTCAGATGAGTAACGATGATCATGGTACCAAACATAAGTTCAGTTCATGATCGTATCTTTTTCTTTTAAGCATAGGTTGACGAGATACATGTACAAAATGCCTATGTTCACTGAAATCTTAATTCCACAAACACCACGTGAAAGCCATTACATGAAAAATAAATTTATGAATACCTTATGTTTAGGATGAAAATGACAACTCTGATGTATGGTGCAATCCTGATCGAAAGAAAATTAAAGGCAACTGGAGATAAATAGAGAGCATAAACCACCATATCAGCAACCAAAATTAATAGGAAGATGACCTGAAAATTCAGAAGAAAAAAGAATAAAAGTGCCATTAGGCTACAGAAATATATATATTAAAAGAAGGAGAAAGCATTACTTATTAAAGCCTAAAGGAGGCCATTTTAAACACTTGTGCAATCAACCCTTATTATCAAATACAAGATTAGACAGTCCAAATAACAAAGGTAATTAATTCAATGAGCTGTTATTTGCAGCAGGCACAATTCACACGAATAAATTACTCATGGAGTAATTTGTTTACGATATTTTAACAATAATAGGAGAGCAAAATGTTTGATCAATACCAAAAGAATTTCTAATCCATCGTCCAGCTGAGAAAGAGTAAATTTTGCTCATGTGAGAAGCAATGAAAAATGCCAACTGTTTTTGGTAATGGACAAAATATTAAGAGCAGAAAGAGGCCGATACATGACAGATTTCCTTCAAGTGCCTAAGCAACTATTGCAGCTGTGCATATGCTTATTGTTATCAACAAAAAACTGTGCATATGCTTTTATGGTGCCATAATGGAAGCAACATAGAATATCATCTTGGACAAATATGAATGCAACAACATAGAGAATATCATCTTGGACAAAAACAGGTATCCCATTTTGTTTTTAATCTTTTTCTTTTATTCATATGGATCTTCCCATTTTAGAAGATTTGTAATTTAACAAAATGACGCAGCTTAATGAGAGGGGTAAAAAGTTAGAAAATAACTTCCACGAAAGAATTTATAACCAAGTACCTTTAATCGATTCAGAGGATTTTTCCAGTAGT
This sequence comes from Bretschneidera sinensis, assembly GCA_023935145.1. NCBI lineage: Eukaryota > Viridiplantae > Streptophyta > Magnoliopsida > Brassicales > Akaniaceae > Bretschneidera > Bretschneidera sinensis. The sequence goes on from CM043703.1 coordinate 96,766,828, forward strand.
TATATAACCCTTCGTATGAGATTGGAAAGAAAGTATGCATAATGAGTACAACTAGAGTCACACCCTGCACAGGAAAGCAGAAAAATCATGCAGCTTGCTGAACACCTCTCAAACACATCAGACCACATAAATAGGGATGGTGAAATATTAAGATATGTAAAATTTTATCAATCAAGGGCACAAAATGAATTATTTATGTGCAAAAGAACACAGCCCTATGTAGTTTGTGTCATCTCCACAAAAGTCACACACTAGCAAAGCATCCGCCTGATTCTTCCCAACAAATGTTTGATTCATTTCAGTAATCAACTCAACAACAGTTTACGTCAGACCACCAGTCAGCTCATTGAAATCATAAAAGGTAAATTTGAAACCTTCTTTATGAAATACACCACCCATGTTCAATTGCATTAGAATCTTGAGTGACAAAACTGATACAGGAACACCGCAATGTTATAAGATAGAAATTAATTTCACGAATACCTTTATTATTACCTCATAAATAAGAGATTCAGCACCAGTCAAGTATGGCAATTGCCCCAGATAGTAGTACTCTCTATCACTGCAAGAATATGCAGTATTCTCGCACCACAAAGGTTTCTGCAGAGTCAACCAACTCAAAAATTAAATAATCATTTTGACAGAAATTCTACAACTTCTCTTTCTTCCTGCTTGGCCGAAAGTCCTCTTACGAGTTCATTGAAGACAAAGATGGATAGCAGAAACCAATACTATGAAAAAGGTATACTAACCTCAAGGAAATTTAGGACTATCAATGCAAAATAATTGAGAGACCAAATGAAATCAAAGCTGGTAAAAATGAAGTAGAGCTTTGCAGCACTTTGAAAGCTTGACTGATCAATAATTTGCTCAGGTAGACCAATACCATCTTCAGCCTGAGGATTGCATTCCCAACCAGTTACAAAAATTAATATTTCTAGAAAAATGATTATGAAACAAATTATAAAGCCATAAATAATCCTTCGAGACATCGTAATGCCATGAGAGAACTAACACGAACACTACATTTAAAAAAAGAAATATAAAATCTTGAATTTCTCAGACTCGCAGTAATCTAAAATCTAAATTCTAACGTAATTCATTTCATGGAGAAATTTATGTGTTAAATACAAAGCTGAAATCCACAACAACTCACATCTAAAACAGGAGTCAGTAAAAATAACAAGAGCCAAACCAACTAAATCAAATGAACAAAGAAAAGAAAATGATAAGTGAGAAGTGGAGAGTGACCAGATCGACGAGTGCGGCTGCCTTCTGATAAGGAGAGCCGTAGGTGATTGCATCTGAACGACGATATATCCGATCTTTACCCCTACCGCCACTGCTCTCTCCACTCAGCAGAGGCTCCTCCATCTTTCCTTTCCTTTCCTTTCCTTTCCTTTCTTTTATTTTACTTTCTTATTCTTTTCTTTTCTTTTCCCTCCCAACAGAAACAAAGAGAGAGAGAAGATAAAGGGAAAGTACAAGCAAAGCAAATAGTCGTAAACCAGTGCGAAGTGGGCGATATATTACCACTCCTGTAAGCGTGTAGACTGTAGAGACAGAAACAGAGGAATTTGAGATGGTGATCCAGTTATGAAGGTGTGCGTCTGTTGTGAAAATAAACGCGGGTCACTTTTGCGTGGTTGGGTAATGCTTTTAAAAATCTGTCTTTTCATAAAGAAAAAAAGGGCAACCGCTTCGTATGGTTGATTTGACACGTGGAGGGATCTCACGCTTTGGGAGCATAACAGTGGCTTTCGTGCCTCCACGCTTGTGACGGGGTCCACACAATTGGCTTACATGTGGGGCCCATCGTATAATATACACTCGGATATGAAATCTTATGACCGGGTCACGGAATAGAACCGTTAGTTCCTCCCACTGTAGTATCAGTTCCTGTTTCCTTCCACTGTAGAATCACCTGCCATCACAAAATCTTTTCAATTCGCTGTTTCTTTTCTTTTATGCTTGCTTTTTATTTTTAACAAAAATATCACGAATTTGAGCTCATAGTAGTTGGTAATTATCACATATTTTGGACAGTATTATTTAAATCACTCAATTCATATCAATACTATCTTGTAAATTTGACGTTTCATTTCACAAGATATTTTTAAAATTAATATTAAAAATAATGCCATCTAAATTGCATTTTCCATGTAGGAATGTGACTGGTTTGTCTGTATTGGAAGGGAATCAGGGTTAAGAGCGTTGATAGTCAGCCAGTAAATTTTTTACCTTTTTGGGTAACCAGTAACCAAACAGAGAATTCTGCTTAACAATGGATAAACATAAATGCCATGACCTCAGTTGGGCCCCAATAAGTCGTGGTGGGCCGGTCCTCCATTAGATGTTACCGCACAGCTCATGTATATTCATTCAAAAGTCAAATGGGTCAATTATTAGAAAGAGATAGAGGACCACTCTCGGGAAAACGTAAATGGAAGGGAAGGGAAGGGAAGGTATATGACCAAGTGAATATCTGTTTGTGCAATTAAAATTTGGTGCTATAGTTTTGTCGGCAAGACCCTAGTTGAACCCAACAAATCAATCAACCACATCACAGCATGTCAACATTAATAAATCTTCATGGCCGTGAGCTTTTAACTCAACAGTTGCATATATACGTGAGAGTAAATGAGTAATGTCATCCAAGTTACCACTTAAAAAAAAACATTAATAAATCTTTGAGCATAAGAATATTAAAAGAGTTCCCCCAGTTTCATGGCTTATCTACAAAGCTAGAGAACAAGCTCTACAAACCATACCTTGTTAACAATGGCACTGCAAAGTACAAGCAATGTTTTCATCTCATCGTTTCTTTGTTTATAAAGCATGGTAGTAGATCAATGCTAGAAGTAGCCAACGCCGAAAAAAAAAAAAAAAAAAAAAAGGCAGCAACCCTCAGTACGAGTGAAGAAATAGCCACATTTATGACAGAAGAATAACAAATACTCGCAATTTTAACAAACTACCACAGTAAGCTATAATTAGCATATACACTGCTCAAAGAGCTGTACCTATAGAAAAACGGGGAAGTTAATGCAAAAGAAACCAGAGTTCCCCAAAATGAATATTAATGGGAGTACGAAGAATTTAACTAATTACAACAGTATAAGAGAAGTTGAAGCTGGCAATGAAGAACGGAAGCGACTTGTCGTCACCCACAGCACCGAATCTGGAATTAAATAAATGGCAGCCACCTCTTCGTTGTACACACAAAATCCTCCACATATCATATAAGAAACCTAGCCACAATAAATTTTCTACACCTCATGGCAACTTCAACTGCAAAATATAATGCAATCCTCTCAGTAACAAGTTGAAGATTTGTACAAATATAGAAAGATTTTAAACCAAGAAAAAGTCAGCAAATTGGCTTGGTTTGCTGCATGTTCCACTAGTTATGCAAGATGATGAAAGTAAAATAATTCCAACAGCACGAATCCAAAAAAAAATCCCCTTTTTTTCTTGTTCTTTTTTCTTTTTTCTGGGAGGGGGGTATTTGAAACAGAACGACAGAAGAAGCTCAATTCCAACTTGGAATATCATCAGAAAACAAAGAAAACAGAAAAATACAAAAAGTAGCAGAAATGCCAAGAAAAAGAAAGGCACTCGCTTAGAAATAATGATAAACATATTGAGGCTCCATGAACTTCGACCATTGATGTCAGTGAAAAGGTATCGACAGATGAACACCAAAAAGCAATGGGCTAAATACAAGTTAGCCAGCCACTGATGCGAAAAAATATCAACCTCAACACCAAACCCGAAGAATCTATCCATATATACACCATAAATAAGACATTGGAGATCACATGAGCACTACCTTGATGCTAAAATACATAAAGCTTTCTATGAATCACTCATTCAAACTAGAAAGCCACCCCCCGGCAGAGAACATTTTTTTTTTATAATTCACCCCTGGCAAGAACATGCTAGTGAAATCAGAGAACAAGTTGTGAATAATTCTTTTCTTTTCCCTCCCAATTGGTAAATTCAACAACTGAAGATCAAGTACTCTACCATGATCAAAGATCAGTTGCCAAGCACTAAACATCTAAAGGGTTTGCAAGCAACAGACTTAAATAGCCTGATTTGACCAAAACTTGAATTAGGAACTTTGCCAACCTCACGTCTCTTATCTTGATAGCTACTTCTACTCAAAATAATAGGAACTTCTGACAGTAACCATTGAGTCGTCAGATATAGAATAACTATAAGTCTCTAGAGACTGTATTTTAGAGACAGTGAATAGAGCATAAATCTTCATACAAGTATGGATTTCAGATTTTTTTTAATTCTAATCCTAATCCTTTTCTTTAAAAGTAAAAATAAACTATATTCAAAATCACACCAAAGGGGTGGAACCCGAGCTACAAAATCATTTACAGGTAAAAAAATCAAGAAAAAACTCTAGGAGCTCATCTTCATTTACAAAAGGCTGTCCACTAAACCAAAAATTTAGTGTGTGAAGCCATCTATCTTTGATCACTCCAATTGGATTCTCCACCCCATCAAAAGCTCTCCTATTCTTCTCGGTCCAAACAATCCAAAAAATAGGGAGAGGAATTAAACCACAAGCTTTCCTGACTGGAAATTTCATAGTCTTTGCAATAAGATCGACATTTGAAGCTAGAACATCATGCCAGTAGCGACAGGTTGAAGTAAATACTTCTTCTGGTAACAATACATAGCAGGACAGCACAACTGGTCATCCTTGCAAGAATCATCAATTTTAATCATCATAGATCCATTTATGGTTTCATAATAAAGAACATTTCATGGCTTTAGGAATATCAGATGCTAAGCATCCATCACAAAGGGATAGAAGAATTTCTGAAGCTTTTGGATATTTTAAACATTATAACTCCTAGAAACATGCACGGATCTTCTAGCAAACTTGGTCTTCTGAATTTAAGGCATCTCTTATTTCTTTTCTTTTTCATGCTTCCTTTTGCCAAAACAATTATTGCATCAACATTTTAACAAATCTGTATTATTGTACTCATTGTTCCTATCCTATACCCATTATGTATTTTGGGGATTGGCACAACAAAATCTGCATGCTTGTGAGAAAATATTTTTTAGTTATTGTTGAGAATCCGAATAGAATTCTTATTATGTGTCCTAGTAGGCATAGTTTATGTTTATCTTATCTAATCATTCTATCCTGATACTATTAGATTTAGTAGTCATAAGTCCATATATTGGACTGTTGAATTGTATTCTAATCAATCAATAATACAAAAGTTGTTTTCAATTCTTATTTTCAACATGGTATCAAAGCAAGATCTCTCTTGGGATCCTGAAAATAAAAATAAAAAATCCTCTTTCTTCGCAAAAAAACAAAGAGTTCCTTGGTACTGTTCGGGTATTATTAACGGTAAAAAACAAGTTGTCAAAAAAAGGCAGCGGTTCAAAAAAAAGTGCCCCCCCCCCCCCAAAAAAAAGTCATTCTTATGTATTTAGATAAATCTGTTTTGGTGACTCAACCTTGGCAAGGTGGTCAAGTTGATGTTAATAGTAGTAGAGGACAGTTTTAATGATATGAATCGTCATAATAGCAAAGGTGATGTGAAATTGGTGGTAATGGTATATTTGTTGGTCATGGTGGTGATAGTCGGGTTCAGTTCGTCGATGTACTCACTGTCACCGTTATGGACATACTCGAGAAACATGTTGGCACTTGGTTGGTCGTCCCCTAATTGCTAATGATGTGACTTCTGATTCAGTTGAATGGATCATGTGTTTTCGACTTCTCTAACGGTTTCCAAAGCTGGGTATGATGAGTTCTTACAATATAAGGTAACTCACCAGTCTTTATGCTCCTTTTTCTCAGTATAATTTGATATTTGTTAGTCATCTAAATTGTTATGTTACCTTTCTCCCTAAATTTTGTTCTTATTCAGGATCTGAAGACGCAAAAGATAATTAGTGGAGGGCATGAATCCAACAGTCTTTATTATTTTAATCTTGTCCCATCACCTCTTATCTGCTCAGTTGACGTGTCTCCTTTCCAGCTTCACTGTAGTCTTGGTCATCCATCTTTGGAGACATTGAAGAAGTTAGTCTCGACTTTGAATCATGTCTCATCTTTGGAGTGTGAGTTGTGTCGGTTGGGTAAGCATCATCGTGTGTCCTTTCCTTCCGGCATTAATAAACATGTTTAGTCCTTTTATGTTAGTGCATTTTGATGTTTGGGGTCTGAGTCACATGTCTTCTAAACTTGGCTTTCCGTATTTTGTTACTTTTGTGGATGATTATTCCAGGCTCACCTAGCTTTATTTAATGAAATACCGCTCTGAGTTGTTTTCTTTTTTTGTGCCTTTTGTGCTTAGGTGAAAACCCAATTTAGTTCGTCTGTCAAAATCCTTTGTAGTGATCATGCTTGTGAGTATTTTTCAGATACTTTTACTACTTTCATGACCAATTCTAGCATCATCCATCCGTCATCTCAACAAAATGGGGTTGCAGACCGAAAAAATCTACATCTTTTAGATATTGCTTGAACTCTTTTATTTCACATGCATGTTCCTAAATTATTTTGGAGTGATGCTATTCTTACTGCTTGTTGCTTAATTAATCATACACTGTCCTATGTTCTTAATGGCAAATCCTCGCACTCTGTGTTATTTCCTAACGATGCAACTTTTCATTTATCTCTTCGTATTTTTGGGTCTGTTTGTTTTGTTCATCAGCTTAGTCCATGCATTGACAAACTTGATCCTCACTCAATTAAATGTATTTTCTTGGGTTATTCTCGCACACAAAAAGGTTATTAGTATTATAGTCAAATGTTACATTCTTAAATACTACCCCATTTTATTTTGAGTCTCACTCTATATCTGATCTGGCTGATTCTTTTCTATTTTCATTACCCATTCCAATGCCCCTTTACACGATCATATCCTTCTACTATGGTTTCCCCTCCATTTGTTCCTACTAGGTTGGTATCTAAAATACAAATTTACACACGTCATTCAAAACCTCGTCTCGGTTGCTCCACCAATTACTTCTTCCTTAACATATCCGGATCCATCTTTACCTACCTCATCTGAGGATGATCTTATCATTGCTCATCGAAACGGTAAACATTTATGCCCTGCTCATCCTATTGTTAATTTTGTGTCTTATGATCATTTATCTCCTTCATACACTTCATTTGTGGCTTCAGTCTCTACTATCTTTGTTCCTAAGTCTGTTACAGAAGCTGTGTCTCATTTGAGTGAAAAGCAGTCATGGAAGAAGAGATGCATGTCTTGAGTACTAATGATACATGGGACTTGGTTCCTCTCCCGGGACATATGTTGTTGGATGTCGTTGGGTTTATACAAAAGTTCATTCTGACGGTACTGTTGACAGATTGAAAGCTCATCTGATAGCAAAAGGAAATACACAAGCATATGGTATTGATTATGCTGAAACGTTCTCTCCTGTAGCTAAGATTACATTTGTTCATGCTTTTGACTCTTTGGCAGCTACATTTAATTAGCCGTTACAGCAATTAGATGTCAAGAATGATTTCCTCAATGGTTCTATTAGAGGAGGTTTAGATTGAGCAACCTCCTGGATTTGTTGCTCAAGGGAATTTGGGTTAGTTTGTCGGTTGAAGAAGTCCCTATATGGTTTGAAACAATCTCCTCGAGCATGGTTTGACAAGTTCAGTAAAGTAGTGATTGATTTTGGTCTAAGTAGATGTGTAGATCATTCTGTCTTTTAAAAACATAATCAAGCGGAGATGATATTGTTGATTGTGTATGTGGATGATATTGTGATCACAGGAGACAATAATGAGAGAATTCTAAAACTAAAACAGTTCCTAAGTACCAAGTTTCAAATAAAAGATCTATGACAACTGAGATGTTTTTTGGGTATCGAAGTTTTTAGATCTCGTCATGGTATTTCTTTATCTTAGCATAAATATTTTCTTGATTTGTTGAGTGATACTGAAATGTTGGGGTCTACGCTTATAGATAATCCTATCCCAACAAAAAACTTGCAATTGATTGAGGAAAGTATAGACGATTGGTTGAGAAATTGAATTATTTGACTGTTACTAGACCAGATATTTCGTTCGCAACAAGTGTAGTTAGTCAGTTTCGAGATGCTCCACAAACTAGTCATTGGGATGTCATTCGTATTTTCAAATATCTGAAGAGTTCTCCTGGTCGCGGTTTACTTTATCAAAATCATTGTCACACACAGGTTGAAGGTTATACCGATGGAGATTGGGCAGGCTCTCCATCTGATAAAAGGTCTATTACTCGATATTGTGTGTTTGTTGGAGGAAATTTAGTATCATGGAAAAGTAAAAAGCAAACTGTGGTGGCTAGATCGAGTGTTGAGTCCGAATATAGAGCAATGGTGCATACTACCTGTGAAATGGTTTGGCTAAAACAGTTAACGGAACTTGGGATTAACCAGTCAAGTTCTATGAGCTTGGTGTGTGACAATCAAGCAGCTATTTATATTGCAAATAATCTAGTGTTTCATGAGAGAACTAAACATATTGAAGTTGATTGTCATGTTGTTCGAGAAAAGCTTCTGCAAAATGTGATCAGTACCCGATGAAGTCAACATATCACTTAACAGATTTATTTACTAAACCATTGGATGGTTCTCGAGTTAGATTTATTTGTAACGAGTTTGGTGTATATGTTATCTATACTCCAACTTGAGGGGAGTGTTGAAAATCCTAATAGGATTCTTATTATGTGTCCTGGTAGGCTAGTTTATGTTTATCTTATCTAACCATTGTATCCTAGTCCTATTATATTTAGTTGTCATAAGTCTATATAATGGATTGCTGAAATGTATTCTAATCAATCAATAATACAAAAATTCTTTTAAATTATCATTTTCAACGTTATTAAGGAATTATATTTGGGTCTGTGTTAAAAAAAGAAGTATATTTCATATTGAGTTAAAGCAATTTCCATAATGCAAAAGATCTTGAGCCAAAGCTCTTTTAAGTGCAGTTTGCAACTTATATTGACCAAATATCAAGGGAATGAGAAAGAGGCCTATAGAAGTGTTTAGACATAGATGGTTCAACACCCTTTGTTTTTTGTTTAAGAGTAGTTGTTTTGGGATAACTGAGCAAGAGGTCCTTGAACTATTAGTGTGTAGCACTTAGATCCTCAATCTACCAATGTGATGCTAGAGATCCTCAAACTTTCTGTTAGTTACAATGTAACCCTTTCAAACATTACTCATCAACGAAATTGTCTTTAAACCTTAACAATACAAGAAATTTCATCATGATTTATTGCACCCCTGCAAATATAAATGTGATATACCATTACAAAAAATCTAAGAATTTTTTTAATACTTATTTTTCTTATTTTTTTACTATTAAATATTGAAAAACCACAAAAAAAAATATATAGCACACGTTGAAAAAATCTCAAAATTGTTATATGGCTTCCAAATGGTTTCTAAAGTTTATGAGAACCATGTTTTTTGTGTATCCAACCATCTTGAATTGAAAATATAGGCATTAAATTGATAAAGATGATAACATTGCAATAAATTGAAAGTTTGAGGACCTCTTACGCCAAATTTATAGTTCAAGGACCTATGTCCCAGATGTCCATAGTTTAAGGATGTCTAGTGCAATTTCCCCATTTTTTATAAGTAGTTTAAGGGTAATATTATTTTATTTTTATTATTGAATGAAGAAGACCTTATAGATTTTGTGGAGCTACTATCGTGCACATAGTTTTTGTACATGTCCTTTATATATACAATTTTACTTTAAGACAAAGTGAAAGAGAAAGAAAGCCCAGCAAGGAAGAATGGGATACAAAAAACAGGGAGATGACCAACTTAAAATAAGAGCACTGCATGAAAAATTAAGTTGAAAAATGAAACCTGTTGGGTACACACACAGAAAATGATTTATGTTAATTGCATTTATAGTTTAAAGGAGACTCAAATGCTTGATTATATTTATAATATGCAGGTGAACGAGTACTAGAAGGCTTCCTTGGATCGCATATGACAGATGGAACCACCATACCTGAATATAACAGAGGACCGAGAGGAGTTGCAAATAATCTCACAGCATAAGATGGGAAGAATGTACTTCCTATTGAGAGAAATCATAAGCGGGTGACTCACATGAAGAACCCTCACATTCGCAAGTTAAAGAGTTAGTGGAACATCCAATTGCCAAGGCATCTTTTATACAAGAAATAACAGTATGTTGAGAGGTAAGTTACTTTGTGCAATTTCCTCATGCTTCACATTGAAAGGCCAGGCGGGAGCCATACCATTTTAAGTACACACATGAGAGTCCTGATCACTATACGCCCATAGTCATCTAATAATAGCAAAGCCAATTTTAGTATTCAACACCACTAATCTCACATGATAAAGGGAAGCTGATTTTGGTTCATTAAAAACTTTACCAGTGACAAGCTACCCTAACTTTATTTTCCTAGCAAAAGAAAATCTTGACCTTCATCAGACACCAAAAGGTCGGTTTTCACAGCCCTGGCATAATTATTACTTAAATAACTTTAACATAACCCCTCTATTGCCACTTAAGAATATAGATATGAACATACCGATAAAAAAAAAAGGATATAGATATGAACAAACCTACTAAGACAAATAAAGCTCCAATATAACTCCACAGATTCCAATCAGGAGATGAGTATAACAAAACTAGGAAAACAAAATATAAGAGGGCTGGTGAATCACGACTAGAAGAATGTCTAAGCATACGTTTTAACAACTGCAGAATCTACTTACAGGAATAACTTAAGTATTTAACAGATAGTTACACTCAAACATCAAGTTTGCATCATTATAAATGGTTGAAGATTAGCTATGAATCAGGTAAACACAATAAACGGAAGTAATAAACTTATCAGGCACTCATGTCAGAACCAAGTCACAACCATGTGATAATAGAATTAGAGAGCTATCAATTGCCAGATTTAGTCACTGGCTAAAACAAATTGGCCCACTTTGCATAGTTAAAGGCATGACAAGAAGAAAGGCTGACACCACAGATAATTATAATTAAAAAAAAAAAAAAAAGATTTTTCTACAAGAATATGGTGATGAAATATTACCTCAAATCACATGTCAGCCTTAGATTTTTTTCCCGTAACAATCTGGAATATCCGAAGTCCCCTGCTAAATGCGTCATTAAATAAGATCCTCGTCTGCATAGACTGGAACCCAGGCATCCATGATAGAAATGCTAGAGGAATCATGACAATTACACCACACATTATGTCATATAAACGACCAACAGAAACCACGATGTCCCAAATCCTAGTAGACTGCAGAAACGGCTGCAGTACTTGAGCAATCAGTATCAAGCCCCACCCTGTGGGTATAAAAGCCAATAGACTAGTGAAAATATCAACAAATCTGAATGCCGTAAATTCCAAGAGGGCAACTACCACAACTATAGCAAGTATGATGATAAGGAACTGGACCAGCCGATAGTAGATGTGCTCCTTTGCAGCATATTTGTCCCGAGCATACACTATTACTAGATAAATCCCAAAAGCTACAAAAACATAGATCCAAGACAGCAAGTAAACAGCGATACTGGTACTTCCATCAGCAATACCCAGCTGGTAGACAATCCCATACTGGAAAAAGAAGAAGCGTAGGTCTAAAATAATCTCCAGTAACTTTCCCCAGAGGCCAGTTGTCCTTAGATGATCCTGCTCCTCATACCACCATCTTTCCCAGCTCTGTTCAGATTTTGCAAACACACCGCCATGGAACCAAATCCAATTCATGAAATCGTCAAAGTCATACACGGTCTTCAACCAATCAAATCCGGAAGGATTGAACACAAAGGGGGCCATTATCCACGAAATAACCAGAAACCAGCTTGAGATGGTCAAGGCTATATAAACGAATGTGTCCTTTGCTACAGGGCTGTGCGATGCATAAACTGTAAGTATCAGTCCAAGCTCAATAGCCTTTATGAAATGGCTGCGAGCATACAGTCTGTAATTCTCAGCGAAACTCTTGTGCTGCACAACAAAACCACGCCCAGTTGCCCGATACTTTGCACCACCATGAAGAATAGTTCGCCCAAAGAAGTGAGTGCGTGTTCCCATAGAGAATGTGTAGAAAACAGATGAAAGCTGGAGCTGCATCGTCATGAAATCCCACACAGCTTGAAGGAACCCATGCTCAAGAGAATTCTCCACTATCATGGGAAGGGCGGTGAACAGGCCTAGTTGGATGATGAATTGTTGATTCAAAATGGTACCAAGTGCTTTATTGTTACTGCTGCTGTCCGCTAAAGCAGAACCCTCAACACCACTAAGCGCCAGATAAAGTCGGCCCCACAAAAACGCATATACAGTAAGAATGACCATCATCGTGTTAAAAAAGAATCCCACTGTGGTGTAAAAGAATGATAGCATCCGGAAGAAGTCCAGTCTATGACCCAACCTATAAACATCTCTGCTAAGAACCTGCTCACCATTCCCGCTAGCAACCTTCGCCTCAAACATGGAAACTTGATTCAACCCAACATCCCTTCCCTTCCCAACTTGAATGTACTCATGGTGTGTGACATTGCCCCCACGCAAGGTGCAATTAAAGCCAGCAAAAATGTCCTCACTAATGTTGATCACTCTAGAAGCCTTACTGATGCCACCTCGAGTCAAAAACCAAAACCTGTCAAAAACATCTGGATGACCATAATGCATTCTAACCTTCAGAGGGTTTGCCAAAACACGCTGTCCCAAGGTGACAAAACTTGTTTCTTGAGCCGACATAAACCAAGCAAGGGATGAGACAGAACCAGTGAAAATATGCTCCCTAACACCCAAGATAGTAGGTTTCCTAATACCATAATAGTGCTTGTATTCTTCCAATAGATTTCGCATTTTGAGTGCCTCCTCAAAATAATTGTCTTGGTTCATATCAATAGTCTGAACAGCATCACCACGAGTGAAGATAAGAGCATGGTTTTGATTCTCTGGTTTTCCCTCTCCCAACTTCAAGGGACCAGGCAACTTAACACGGTAGAGTTCTACTTCCCTCTGCAACTGCTGATCATACTTCACAAGAACAGAGTAGTATTCCTTCTCAGCCCTCCCCGTAGAGATCTCATCCACATAGGCAACTCGAAGGGCTTCATTTTCTTTCATCAAATACAGAATTTCTTCAGCATGAGGATCCTTTTTCGCCTTCTGAGCCCCATATATCTGGCAGGCAACTACATATGTGTATTTCATCAAAGCAGTCCCATATTCATGGCCTTTGAACAGCAGACCAACAGAACTACTGGCCCTGCTTAAACTCCTGGAAGAAGGTGCCCTTTCCAAGTCAAAGCTATCCAAGCGACCATCTCTCCTCATGGAACCAAGTTCACGTGCTCCATCCCTAATGTCCATCTCTGACGCAGAATCAAGAAAAGCAAGCATCTTAAGAGCCCGATAATAATACGTCATTCCCCTAACTGTACGGGCAAGTGTCTGGCCTCTGTAAGAAGCCCAAAGTCTGAGATCTCTCAACTTGGTGGTCCAAATCTCATTATCTTTCTCCATTCCTTCTCGCCGCATCCTCTCCTTGAAATTTTTCCACTCGTCATCATAAATAGTCTGTAAATAATATAGGATGGAAATCCCGTCTTCATTCTCAGTTCGAAGCTGTTCTTTGCTGTATATCACTTCCTCATTATAATAAGGGGTGAGGACACTGAATGCCATCATTTTCTCCACTTGGGGAGCATGGGGGATGTTCATAAAAAGTGAGTTACTAAAGAAAGCAATCCGTCGCCTTGCCTCCAAATTTACAGGGACATTATTCATAGAGTCTCTAGAGGTAAGAATAGTGTGCAAGCGTCTAACCTGCCGATAGAAGTTCTCGTTACTGAGATCAGGCAACTCGACAGCGTTCTCAAAAAGCAACCCTGCCATTGCAGCTGGGTTACGAGGAGCCAAGCCATCCTCCCTAAGCTGGTCCATGCTCCTCTTGTCTTTCAAAAAATCCCGAACAGCAATCTCAAAGAGGGCCTGCAATGTATTCACCACCTGACCAATATTTTTATCGGTCTTGTTCAACAGCTCAACAAGTTTTATCAACTTGGTATGTATCTGGGGCAGCGCAGTCATGTTGAAGGTTTTTGTGAACTTCTCAATCTGAATAGAATGGTCGATCTCTTGAAACAGGACCGTGAAGATGGAATGCTCTTCAGTGTTGACTTTGATGATCTCAAGCATCAAGTGCTTAACACAATCATAAGCCTCAATCACAGCACAGCGCCTATACTCATTCTTGCATATCTTATACCAGAGCCACTTATCAGGAGCATCCACCAACTCTTTGGCCTGGCTTAGAGCAAGCAGAAGCTCATTGCAGAGCAAGAAACACGGCCATCGAATAACCCTCACATTCCAAGAATTCTGGGACAACTCCAGCAGCTCAACCTCGCGATCAGAGATAATATCCTCCTCCCTAAAAGTAGTAATTATCTCATTCCATATCAACGCAAACTTGTTGGCCTCCACCTGATTAGACTCCAGCTTCCTATACGGCCTCCCAAGTCCATACCTCAACTTCAACCTATGAATAGCATCATTAAACTTATTCCTCAACGTTCCCCTCGCATTCAACAGCTGTTCCTCGGGCATGAGGTTAAACTGAATTGCGCTGGCAAAGAACTGAAACCTCAGCCTCAGTTGCTGGATGTTTCGAATCTCACCCAAGTGAGCGAACAGACCCACTGCCGCCCCCACAAACGAGGAGTAAATTGAATACCAAATCTGAATATCCATCAAGTAAATCAATACCACCGGCAACCACAACAAACCCACAGAAAACCTATTGCTGTTACCAAAGAACTCATGCCACTCATAATTCACATCCTTCAAATCCAACAGCTGCTTGGTTGGTGCAATCATGGGCTTAATCAGTAAGAAGTAACTAAACGCAAATTTGGTAGCAAGCACCAGAACCCAGAACAGAGTATACCTCACGTTATCCACTAGACCTTCCCTCAGTCCTCGACCCACAAAGCTCTTACTCTGAAACCACCAAGACATTGCATAGAATATCCTCCAATTCGTCTTCTCGAGGAAATTCCTAATCCATGGGAGTATAAACAGCGCCAGTGCCAACAGCTCCGGCAACAAGTAGATTAACACGGCGTAAAGGAAATTCATAATCCGTCTCTCTGCCTCAGTAGACCATTGCCTGTCTTGGTTCCTCTGCGTCCAAATCCTCCCATAAAGCACCCCGAAAACGATAATCCACACTGCTGCAACCACAGCCTTCAAAACCATCCTAACACCAAGCCTCAACGTCTCCCTCGAAACCAGACTGTACTGTGTCCCTGCATCAAGCAAAGACTGCAAGAACCGCATCCCGCTCCAAGTGATAAACACCGTCAAAACCTTCACCTGAACATGTCTTGATTTTTTTCCATTCAACGCCTCCCACGGATACGTCTTCCCTTCCCAAGCAACAATAATTGCCGCTTGAAGGAACAACAACAGCATCACCCATAACCGATCGAAGCTCCTGTACAAGTTCCAAAACGACCTCTGCTCGACAAACCCCGTCTTTCCTACACGCTTGCCCCTACTCGAGGTGACGAAGAAATTGCTGCCCAAATCAATAGGCCATTTCAGCTTGCTAAAGCACCTCTTACTCCAGAAATACTCATTGATATCATCGTAATTCCTCCACGCGCTGTGCGGCGCCGTTCCGTTCTTACTGCTCTCGACCTCGGCTTTGATGGTCTCGTAGATAGGCTTAACGACGCTGTTGAGGAAAGCGTTCTCTCCGGAAAAGGAAGGCATAACGGGCTGTCCCGTGTTCTCATCGA
This sequence comes from Bretschneidera sinensis, assembly GCA_023935145.1. NCBI lineage: Eukaryota > Viridiplantae > Streptophyta > Magnoliopsida > Brassicales > Akaniaceae > Bretschneidera > Bretschneidera sinensis. The sequence goes on from CM043703.1 coordinate 96,782,654, forward strand.
TGTAATCCTCGAGGATCTTGTTGAGTTCCATGGCCATGTGGTGAAAGATATAGCAGATGCACTCGGGTACGAACCGGAGGTTAGCGGATTCCCCCCATATGAGGAGGTAAAGACCAACGTAGAGAAGCTCTCTTCGGTGGTCGGAGCTCCGATCCGAGATCCAGATGTTGGATTTTTTACCCAAATAGGAGCACCAGTTGGTGTAGTTACTAAGTAGTTTGCGACGGAACCTGCGGAGGACGTTGGGGTCCAGGGAGTCAATATTGTCGGGTGGAGTGGAGAGGCGCATCTGGGCGTTGGCGAGGTGGAGGACAAGGTGTTCCCTCTGGTTACGAACGTTGTCATGCTGGAACCCGAAGAAGAGAGCCAGCCAGTCTAGGAGGTCGTAACTGGACCGCCATTGCATGTACGGAGGGCGACGGAGATCTCCGACAGCGCGTAAGGCAGCCGCGGCGGCACGTACCTCCGGAAACCGCAGAGACGGGTGGTCAGCAAGGAGATTGTGGACCGGGATTATGTTGTACGGCTCCTCCGGCTCCTCAACGGGCGCGGTGGGGCGATATCGAAGGCTCATAGTAGCATGAGATTGTATTTCTGAAGAAGGGTTTGATTGACTCAATTGGAGATTTTTGAGGTTTCTCTGTGTTGGATAATGGGTTTAGGTTAGTTGTCTTCTTCGCTTTTTCTTCGGGTGAAGAAATCAGAGAGAGAAAGACAACGGCAGGGGTAGCGTGGAAAAATGATTGACGTATGGTGCTGTTCGTGAAATCAACTTCAGTGAAGTATGAAATACAGTTTATTAATATATAAATTTGAAGTTTTCAAATTTAAAATTTTGGTAAGAATTATTTATAATAAAAATTTACTTGTATTTTATAATAAAAAAATTTAATTTCGTTGTTCGTATGTGATTCCTTTGTTTTACCCTTTTTTAAAAATAATTTTCCCCTTTTTTGTTTGTCTTAATTTTGGATTTTTTAGAGTAATGTTTTTTTTAAGCTTGATAGTATTAGTGTTGAAGTAATCAGGTTTGGACTTTTTTTTTTCTTATTTGTTGCTATTTTGGCAAAATTGTAGGAAGGTTAATATGGAAAAATTATTAGATATTAATTTTAATCCAAACAATCAATGGTGAATTATATGGTAGCACTTGATTAGATGTAATAATCTAAACGCAATCGGTTATAAAAGGTTGATCATGGTAAAATCTTTTTACTTAATAATTTCTTATTAACAATGATAAAATCTTCGATTTTGATTTTTTTTTTTAGTTTTCATCTTTTCTTTACACAAAATTGATGTCTTGAATTATTCTTACTCGGTGAAAAATCGATTCAATAAACAATAAATCATTCGGTTATCATAATTAATTATCATAAACAATACCCTTTTGAGAAGAAAAAGAAAATCTTTAATATTTCGTGTTTTATATTGATGATTCAATGAATTAATTAACATTATTAAAAAATGAATCAATTAATGATCTTCATTTGCAAGTAAAAATTTGAGATGTAAAAATCTAAGTGATCAAATCATGAAGTGATTCATGAAATCGAGATTTAAGTGATCAAATAGATATAAAAGAATTTTTTATAAAATAAGTGTATAAAAAATTTATTACTAATTACTTTATAAATTATCAAACTAAAACTAATTATTAATATATCAATTCCAAAAAAATATTATTATTAAAATTAATGATTGAATATATCTCCAAGTTTAATTAACTATTAATTATTTGAAAAATGGTAAATATTATTTATTAAGCACCATATTCTTATTATAAAAAATATTTATTTGTCTTTGATTGGAGTATTTAATTGTGTACAAATTATTATTATAAAACAAATTCAATTAATATTTATGAATTTTTAGTTTGACTAAAGAACGTGTTATTGTTAAGTAGCAATAAATAAAAGTTAAAATGTTACAAGTTGGTTTAATTTGGTGCGGTGATTAAGTGCCCAACAGTGAAAATCTTTTACTGTTACTCGTATTTCTTAAGGGGCTTAATCATTTAACAAACAGCCTATTAAAAAAGAAAAGAAAAACTTGTAAGAAAGTATTAAGAAAACTTGCAAGAAAAGGAAGTACTAAGAAACAGACTACGCCTTCGCTTTCTTTTTTTGAATCTTCATTTCTTATTTTGTCCTTCTTTCGAGGCGTTATTACTCATAAAATTGGACTTTTTCTATAAGAAAATTAAAAACTTTCGGCTATAATTTAATATATAATATATAACGACTCTCGTATCCCGCGTAAAGTCAAACGCGCTTTTTTTTTTGCCCTTCATCTATATCTTTAAAAGAGGTTTTCAGAGACTTAAATTTGTATTCACATTTTCATTTATAATGGAGATGAAGATTTTTATTCACGTTTTTTTATTAAAATATTTAATTACATGTTTTTTTTATAATGGAGATGAAAAGAGTCTTTTTCTTTTCATTTATGACGAGAGAATGAAAACAGTTAGAAAGAAAATGTTTTTCTCCTTTCATTAATGTTTCGATCATGACATGGTGTATTTTTTTTGGATAAAATAACACATATAGATCATTTGAAAAATTAACTAATAATATCTAATAATATAATTAAAGTTCGGATTTCAAAAATACTTACAGAATCATTTTATATTATCTATGAGAATATAATATATATGTTAATTCAACCGTTAAATTTGAAATATATTATATCATCGATGGCTATAGTTATGAACATCGGTACTTATAATTATCAAGTGTGGATTCAGTGTTTTGGTTTCACAAAATATATTTACCTTATGTTTTCATTTTTCACAAAAGAAAAATATCAAATGAAAATGAAAATATGTTTGGCAATTAGAAACAATTAATGTATTTTAAAATGCGAAAATGAAAAAGGGAAAGTACCAAATTTAAAAAATGAAAAAACAAATTGTTTTTTTATGGGTTTTAATAAAACCGAAAAAAAATGAAATTAAAAAGTGAAAAAAAGAAGTGTTTTATTCTCTGAAATATATATTTTACAAAATCATAGTTGCCAAAAAGAAGGGTTAAGAATTGAGATTTCTTTAAAAAAAAGAAGAAAGAAAAGATGAAAAAGGGTATTGTGGAGAAGGAAAGGTTAGGGAGTTTTTTTTTTTATACTATTATATTTAATTTTCTCGAGATTCCATCAAAATGTTGGGGCTCGATGAACTAGAATACTCTAAAATTAAAGGGAAAATATCGAATTCGGGCTCACATGTCCTCCGCGAAGAGACAGGAATCAAATTGATTTCTTATAAAGTTCAATTCAGTGGGAAATCCACTAATCCTTTAAGCAAAAGGAGCACTTCCAGACCTTCATAGAAGAATCTAATGCCAAATCTGTGCTTATCATTCGATTGAAAAACTGTGAATTCGCGCACACCAAAACACTACTTCATTTTATCATTATTTTTAATATTCCATCCTTTTCATGATTTTTGCTTTATATTTAAAACAATAATTTTTTATGTTAACATCAATTAATGTATTGACAGGGCATAAAAATACATTATTTTTAAAATTGTCATTAACATCATAACTTGTAACGAAGATAAACATTAAAAATTAAAAAAAAACAATTAACAAATAAATGATTTGACCTTTTAAAGTTGACAAAATTATGGACATTCCAAAGTAGAAAAAAGAACAAAAATGACAAGACAAAATAATTATAATTCAAAGAGATATTATTACCGAATAAGACATTTTGGGTATTGTCTCAACGTTTTATTTAGATTTTAAAATCGACCAAATAAAATTTATTATTTTTTTTGAATTAAAATCGATCAAATAAAATCGTGGGCATAAAAATACATTATTTTTAAAAATTATCACTAACATCGTAACTTATAATGAAAATAAACATTAAAATAATAAAAAAATAATTAACAAAAAGATAATTTGACCTCTTAAAGTTGACAAAATTATGGACATTTTAAGACAGAAAGATGAACAAAAATAATGAGACAAAAGAATTATCATTCAAAGGGATATTATTACCAAACCAATCATTTTGGTCATTGTCTCAATGTCTTATTTAGATTTTAAAATTAATCATAAAAAACTCATTATTTTTTTGGGATGTTTTCAATTATTCATTTTAATTACATTTTTACCAAATCAAGAACAATGTATGTGTGTTCATGTACAATACTCACAGTCAATTCATGCGGTATTTATAGTTCATCATGTGACCATTGAAATGTGGAATGATAAAAACAATCTATTCTCTTTCTTTTATTTTCTTCTTTTCAAAATTAACGTTTTGTACTCAAGAAAAGAAAGACAATTTTACTTTTTCACATTTTAATTTTATATGAATTGCTCGTGAGTGTTACACGTTGATAAACAACGTTGATAAACATGTGTATACTAATTCAAATTTGATCGAAAATGTAATCAGAATGTGAAATGATCATATTCGATCGGTTTTAAAAGATAAGAGAGACACTGAAAAAGTGATTAAAACACCGAAAGATTTGGTTTGGTAATAAGATCCCTAATTCAAAAGTACAAAGCTTTCAATTGAAACAAAAGTTTTAAGTTTGTCTGTGGTATGGTGACAACTGCCATTTTTATTAGCATGAAAAGATCAAAATATTACTTTTAAATGTTACGAAAATAGAGAATTTTTAGTAGGTTTTCTTAAACATATAAATGGTAGACTAAACCAATTATGTTCTATTATTTTAAAAATTATAAATTTTTTAAATTTTAATTGTCTAGTAAAATTTCAAAATACCTAAAAGACAAAATCTATTTAAAAACAAAAGAGTAAAGTAAGAACATTTTAGATCTCATTTACTTTTGATAATAACAATGCATGATGCCCAGGTTTTGAGTCCCCGGTTCCCCCCACGTGGCCGCACATGAAATCTATCTCGATTTTTTTTGTTTTGTAACTTATAATATATTTTTATTTTGAGTTCCATGTTTTTAAAAATAAAAAATAATTTTATCAATTAACGTAGACCACATCTGAATATCTTTTATTAGAAATTTATTTGTCGGGATATTATCATATGAGACGTACAGACAATAATATCATGCAATATTCATACTAGTGAAAACACAACAGAACAATACTACTAGCAGATTGCAGACTGAATCTTCACAAACGTATCAAGAGTAATATTGATCACTGTGAGAACACTAGCGTATAAAATTATGTACGACACAACAAGCAATAACTATAAGAGGTTGTCTAGCAGGCTTGAATCTTGGCATTATTTTTAAAATTGGAAAGCGCGCCTTTAAAACCCCAAAGCAACGTTCTATAACATTTCGTAGAGATGAGTGCCTATAGTTATATAGTTCTCTATAACCCGTTGGTTGTCGTGTTCTACCTTGATATTCATTTAAGTGATACCGTTCACCCCTAAACGGTGGAAGAAACCCGGCTGTACATGGATAACCGGAATCCACCAAATAATACTCACCTATAAGTCATACAAATTCTCTTAGTACATATCAATCAATTAGTATATAACTTCAAATTAATACTAAAATAGATTTACCATTAGTAGGCCAAGGAAATTGAGCATCCGATCGAGTTAAAGCGTCTAAAAGAACTCGTGAATCGTTAGCTGTACCTTCCCACCCACTATACACGTATGTGAATTTCATGTCGAACATGCACACATCACATTCTGTGTAACAACCGATTTTCTACCCCTATAACTGGTAATTTTTTCCGCTGGCACCCATGCACTGATGTGCGTTCCATCAATTGCGCCAATGCATTTCTGGTGAAGTATTAAATTGCATACGATAACATTCATTGGTATTATATATTGTATATATAAAGCCAAACTAATAAAATGAAAATCAAGCATATGATACATTACCTTAAAATAAGGGTAAAACCTTCGATCATGTCTAATTTGTGGAGGCACCACGTGATCATTCGATGGACATATTATGTGCTTCGCAAACTTGTTCATTGCTCTCATCACTGTCTTAAAATGCCGATTAATTGTTTCTAATGAATGTTGAAACCGATCAGCTACAACTCTGTGGCCCACATTGTGCCCCACAATAAACAAGAAAATGGCCATCATTTCCTCTACTGTGACATCCCTTGAGTCTTCTATATAATTATATTGCTTCAATGTGTTACATAAGTGCATAAATGTTTCTTTGTCCATGCGAAACAATTCATAAACTACCTCTGAACGACCATTTAACAATTCGGTTATATATTCATGTCCACTGAGTCGTGATGTTCGCATAGGTAATTTATTCATAAATTGCTCATCATATTCGGCAAACATAGGAAGCATTAACAATGAGAGCATTTCATACTCATCTTTAGCCGACGAACTTGATGAATTATATTGGCTACCACAATTATTGGGGTCTGAATTGTCCATTTCTTAACCTAAACAAAAAAAAAGTCACATTACTTTTTGCCATGTAGTATAGTTTATATTCCACAAATCTAAATAGATTGAAGATTAATTCTAGATTTTTTTTTTAAAAATTCGACAGCATCTCCTCTGTTTTATATGAATTATCAAATCTAGTTATACCTGTATACACAATTCTAATCATTCATAAATAATTAGACCTATATACACAATTCTAATCAATCATATTCCAACAATACAAGGAATGTCAAACGCATACGTATCCTTAACATAACATCCAAAGAAATAACATAACATCCATAAACTAAAAAAGGTAATAAAAAATCTAAGTACAAACATAAACACACAGCAACGAACTTGTAGTATCCTTAACATACAAACATAATTTAAACCCAAAGCAATGTCTCCAACTCTCAACCAATCTTATCTAACCACGCATTCTTCCTCTTCAAAGGCATTTTAATGAATGCCTCCCTCAAATCATAATTACCTGTAAATTTTTCTAATGCCTTCAAATATGTGTCATCATCCACCTCATTTTCCATTTCATCAAGTACTTTCAAACACGCTGCAACTGAATAATCAGCAGAAACCATCGAACTTGTTACCTCAACGCTTTTCTCTCTATACCTCTCAGCTCTAGCCAAAGAAGCTTCTGTCCTTGCTTTTGTGGCCTCCATGAAACAGGCAAACACTTCACTCAATTGATTATTTCTAGTTTCCTTCTGTTTTTTCTTTTCATTGATTTTAGAGCGTTTGGCAGAATGTTCAGGCTGAGTGGGTTGAGTGGGCTGAGTGGGCTGAGTGTTTGGGCTTTCAAGGTCAACCGGAGTATTTGGGTCATCCGGGTTACCAAGGCCATCAATATCAACATCTACATGCATGCCACTATTGAGAAAAGCTTCATGCAATGCATTCTCCTCATCGGAATTAGGTGGATCTTGGGTTGAAGCATGGTGAAGAATTCCTTTGGCGGTTGACTTGTTAAAGATTATGCCTAACAATTTGTAGTGTTCACCGCCTTGCTTACGAAATTGGGAAGCTTTTGGGTGTGCCTACGAAAAAAATATCGATATAAAAGTAATTATCAAAATAAAAGAAATTTCCGTAAAATAAATCCACACTATGTAAGACTAGGGAGAAAGACAATACCCGAATGTAATTTTCCCAAGTCTCATCTAAGGCTGTGACAGTATTACTTTCAGCATTCCAACCAAACCCAGTTTGTTCAAGCAATTGACTAAACAGACGGTGTTTCAAACGCAGCCTTTGAAATTTCTCCCTCAATTGTTTCAATGTAAAGACCTTGTTGGTCTTCAAAATCAATTCTTTTAGAATGATATCCCAAATCCTTCTATGAAACACACCATCGTTCATGTTTCCTTTGTTTACCTCAGTAACCATGATATCAATAAAACATTTCTCTCTCTCAGAGCCCCATAAAGATACATCAATGCTTTCAGAAGCCATCTACAATAAAAGTGTGCGTAACAGTTTATTATTGAACAATACAAACTAACCGGCAATTTTAAAATAAACTAACTTATTTACAACAAGACAAGCTCAATTAGAATTCTGTCGTGGAGGTATTGATGAGCTAGCCACTGGGGAATCTATCTCTTTGAATAATGCTTATCTTTATTATATAGCTTGTTTGTTGTTCCATGTGAAGGCTTTTGGGGTAGATAACTTGCTCCTCAATATTTTCTTCGGAATGGATATAAAACGAACATTATCTTTCTTATCTGTCATTGGCTTCAGTGGAAGTCAGCTTATTTAAAATGGTAAAAATTTATGAATGTCATAGAAAATGTTGGACAAATTATATGGATCTTATACTCAAGAAACAACACATGACCAATGGGAGAGGATTCTATAAATAAAACTTCATTAGCCCAAGAACAATACATGTGCAATGGTTTTGAAATTTATTTTAATGTATCAGAAAACTCACATGGTACTGCTTGATGGGAATGGAGAAACTTAAAGAGGTTCTTCGAGTTTGGAGTTTTGAAAATTGGCCAACCGATTAGGACTCAAAGTCGATGCATCAATACAATGGAAACAAGACTAATTGGAAATGGAGTGAAGTTGAGTCAAGTGTTCTGTTTCCAGCTATTACTTGCCAAGGAATTGTAGTATCACATGCAATCATTAATTTTAAATTACTTGCGTAGCTTTAGCGTAGATTACACATGATGACTATAATGATCGTGGAAGGCAATGAATATTGCAGCTGTTAAAATTAATTTCAAGATGAATAATGGCCCAAAAGCATGCTAGATGAATCATAATTGAAGCATTTAAACTGCATTGTCACTGGTTGAAGCCTCTAACTTGTTAAAAATGAAAGCAAACCGTGCAAACTACAACATGACAGCTTAAATAACCTGCATATAACTAAATTTGACAAGAGTAGCTAAGCATGAAAATTTTGTAAATGCTCAAACTATGAAAATTTCTTTAAGGATTCAACAATAACATGACTGTGTATGTAGATACAACTTACAAGTTATATGGTAATGTACGAGGCAAAAAAAAATTACCAAGCTGAAGTATAAAGCAAAAATCAAACTCATAACTGCAAAGCACAGAAACTGAGACAATAATGCATACCAAGCTGAAGTATAAAGCAAGAATTATTGAACTTGAGGAATGACTGCCTCAGCCCTACTACATATATAAGGACCTCACACTTTACTTGTTTTCACTCAGCATATAAACTCCAGTTTAACATTCAAAAACTTTTTCTCTCTTTTCCTCTTCTTGCTCAAAAATCTTTCATTTATAATATACAAAGCAAGCAAGCAAGCATAAACAACACCAAGAAGGTAATGAGAAGCTTAATTAGACTTATAACATTTTGATGGTCCATCCAATAGTTTTGGGTTACAGCACCTGGATTAATATATATATATATATATATATATATATATATATATATATATATATATATTAATTTACCCAGGGTCCTAATGAACAGAATTATAACAACTTCAATTCAGACAGTTATAACTACTAACTACCCTTCTGTTAACAGAATTTCCCTCCAATGACTGCACTCTCTTCTTTCTTTATTCTCTTTACAGCTTGTTATGTTCCTTGTTAGGCTGTAAAGTCCTCCATCCAGTTGGGAGCTTTCCTGAACCTGATGTAATCTAACCATCAGGTCTATTAACAGTTTGGCTACTGTTTGAGCAGTGAAAGTGCTGGGTAAAGCACCAAAATGGCATATAATTCCTTCACACAAGTGGAAGCTACTGCCATTTTTGAACTAATTTTCTTGCTGTAAAAAGCCAAAGGATGTAAATTCTGCATTAAGATTGCTCCAATACCCAAATTAGAAGCTTCAGTTTCCAATGCAAATTCTTCTTCAAAATTAGGAAAAGCCAGCACAGGCACCACAATCATGGCATGCTTTTATGTTTCAAACACAACACCAACATAGATAGAGATAAAAAGTAGGATAAGCAAGCACCCACGCATATACACTCGAGAGCTAGAGAGACAAACATATCCTGAATTTTTTATTCATGTATATCCGGAGTTGTAATTATCCAAGCAATTTGCAAGCTTACAGAAACTCATTTCGAAAAGGAGAAAAGAAAAAAAAATAGAGCAATATCATATCACTGTAAACCCTTGGCAGCTGAAACTCAAATAAAGGCAGGCGTAGTCATCAACCCTAAACTTAAACCCATAAAACACTCTAATCATGAAAATTAATTTCATTATAGTTAATTTTCAAGCAATTAGAGTTTTTCAATTCTAAACCTATATCTACCGAAATTAGGGGTTAACTCCAAACAACTCAAGATCTATAAACTAAAATAAAATCAAGCATATCCAGATCATACACCATATATAATAATGGGAAATAGTAGGAGATTAAAGTAAGAAACTTACAGTGCGGCACAAAGATTATCGAAGAACACGGGATCGTGGAAATTTTTCTCTGAAGAGCACTGTGTGACGAAAATAGTACGATGCTTACCAAAGCCTGGTCAATGCCTTAAAAGTAGAAGCGAACTGAAATCATTGTCGTTTGGAAGGAGCTGAAGTGAAAAAAGAAAGAAAACCCACAACATGCCGCCGGTGAGGTGAGCGGTCAGGGATGACGACCGTGAGAGATAGGAGAGGAGGACAAGGATGACGGCCGTGAGAGAGAGGAGGAAGAAGAGACACAAAGGAGGGAACCGGTGAAGCAGATAAACAGAGACAAATGAGAGAGAGGGCAGAGAGACGCGGTCGAGAGAAAAGAGAAGAGAGAAGAGAGTAAAGAGAAGAGAATCGTAAATTTGGGCTGAATTCAGAAAATTGAAACCGAAAACTCCGTTTAGGAGTTTTCAAATAATAGTGTTTGAAAACTAAAGTCTGTTGAAAATTTGTTTTTGAACATTAACCCCAAACATGTCAACCAGTGTTTGAAAACTCTTTTCAGTGTTTGAACACTGAAAAGAGTGTTTGAACACTCTCTCCAAACATCACCCAATTGTTTAATGAATGGGAAGCAGAGGGTCATGAAGCAGAAAGTGAAGGAGGGTCGAGCACATTGACAAATAATAATACAGTTGATTTGTCTGATGCGTGTGCAGCAGCTATGGCTGCCTCTCGTGAGCTTATTGCCAATCAGATGTGGGCAGACCGTTTTGGTATTTGATTTAATATATTGTAATCATGTTAATCTGTATCGGTAAGATTTAGTTAATTTAACGTCCTTATTTGTGTTAATTTAGTTTTTTTTAGTTACCGAATTAAGTTATTTTTTTCTTAGGAATATATTTCACATATTGATATATTATTTGACTTATAGGATGTGAGGATAGCAAACCAACCAAATTGGGCAGTTGAGGCAAACCTGTTTGAAGGAAGAATTTTGGGTCGTTCATTTCCATTTTATCAATTTATCAAATTGTGAAAGTTGTATTGTATATTTTATTTTAATTTTTAAGAATTTATTTAACAAACAAACATGAGAAATAAAATGGGTTAGATGTTGAAATGTTATAAACAGTTTGTAAAAGTTGTATTGTAAATTATATTTTTATTTTTATTTTTCAGAATTTATTTAATAAACAAACATGACATGACCAGGGAAAGAGTGTTGTCATGTTTGATCGATGATATATAAAAAATACTAATATTTTAAAAACAAAATAATATTAATTATTTCCAAGTATTTGATGTGTGCTTAAAAAATTATATTTAGTAAAAATGAGAAATAAAATTAATTTTAGATATTAAAATTTAAAGTAAACACTGGAAACTGAAAGCTGAAAACAATTACAAAAAAAATGCAATCCAAACAGTTTTCCATTTTCAAAACAGTTTTCAAACACTGGATTAGCCAAACAACATTTCACTGAAAACTGTTTTGGAAACAGTTTTCGAACACTGTTATCCAAACATGTTTTCGAACACTGAACACTGAAAACTGTTTTCAGAAACTCTTTTCGAAAACAGTTTTCGAACACCGAAAATTGAACACTGTCTCCAAACATGCCCATATAGTCTTTACAGTGCAGCTAACAACGTAGCAGATTGAAGAGAAATATATTTATAAGTTGTTTCACTCTGACTTTAACAACCTTATCAACAGAAGGTACTTTTAACTTCTTGTACCTCTCATCACTCTTTTAGATGGCAACTTCTTTTCAATGAAATAGACTTCTTTTCAATGAAATAGAAACTTCTGCACCAGAAGATTTTTCACTTGCAAAGATCGAATTACTGTGGTTGCATACAACAGATCGTAGTGATCTTCAAATGTTTCAATGTAGAACACGTTATGTAGTCCCCAATCAGGGCTGATTGATATACCCAGTGCTCGGGGTAGCAACAACAGGTGGGCGGTGGGGGTGATGATAGTAAAATATTACCAATGGAATAAGGCAGAACTACGTTCTAAGTAACAAAGAACAAGTCCTTCATGGTATTGGAGACTTGCTCAAAATTGCAATTGCCAGAATTTTAGTAGACTGATCAGGTAGAACACAAGGACTGTCAACTTACCATAAAAGATGGAACACTTTCAAGCAGAATTCACATATGGCATTTAAACAATATGCAACATTGAATTAAGGTCAAGTACACAACGTCTGAATCTCACAATAATATATTCGAAATACCACCTTTATTTCAGATTAACTTCAATATGCAATGGTTAAAACTGCATTGCAGATTACGACACAGCACACTTTTTATTTACCTCTACCAACCTCTCTGACTCGGAGAGCTCCCAGAAGAGTGCACATTCAACCTGTCAAGCACAGAATTAAAATCAACAGGCTGACCACTCTCCTCCATCCTCTGAATCACACTGGCAACATGATCACCCCTGAAGCCCATGCTCAGCAATTTGTCAACCAACTCACTGTAGGGATGGTTTCGAACAAATTGTGGATGACTAGGATTCCGAGCCAAAAGATTAGTGCCTGGAGGAAGTTGTTGATTCTGAAGAGGGGCATTTGCAGGAGGATATCCACCCTGTGGGAAGTGAGGTTGTTGAGGTGGATGGTGTGTTCTCCCTCCTTCATTGTCATAAATCATATATGAGCTTCCTGGAGGAAGTGCAGAATGAGGCCCAGCAACTGCATACCCATCACCTGGTTGTGTTCCAAAAGTGCTCTTGATTTGCTGAAGTGGCGGCTGTTGCGGAACTGTTCTCCCAGGTGCACTGTATCCATAAGGAATGGCATCAGCACGACTGGATACAGGTTGAGGAACTCCTGAAAATGGCACTTGCATTGGTATGCTGTTTGGCAATGCTTCAGGAGGAGACTGGTTTGTTGGTTGAGTGGGAGGGTACGGAAGATAAGAAGAAGTTGATGGGGGCCTCATCTGTGGTTGCATAGAGGGCTGCTGTGGGGGTTGTATCTGCTGAGGTAACTGCTGCGGCCACTGTTGCTGATACTGAGAGAATGTTTGGGCTGGAGGAGCCTGATTTACTTGAGACTGTGAGGGCTGTGATGCTACCCTAGAGAGATCTTGCAGTTGGGTTGTTCGGTAATGAGGATCAGATGACAAGTATTGACTCTGTAGTTGTTGAGTTGGGGCAGGAGCTGGACCTGCAGCTGGGGCTTGGGGGGTTGGTAATTGGGTTTGAGGCATATAATAGGATTGTTGTTGGCTCATATTCTGAGGGGGAACTTGGGGAGGGGGAGGCACAGACTGTTGCTGTGGGGCTACTTGATGAGGCAGGGCAAGAGCTAGTTGCTGGTTGTGCATGTCGGATGTGTTGTCAGTCTTTTTCGGATCAGAAGCAGGTGCTGATGCCCTCTCCTCACTGGATTGCGAATGACTCAAAGAAGATGACTCCTTCTGCCCAACTTGAAGCTTAGCTAATTCTTTCTGCGCCTCAGCAAGCTCTTGCTTGTCTCTTAGGATCTGCACAGACCTGTGGACCTGCAGTGCGCCATATAGAACATTTTATTCTCTTCCATCAAATGGCTAGAAGAAGTTGAATCACACGAAGATCAAAGCAATATAGTCAGCATGAGAAAACAATAGAAGCACAGCAAAGAAGACAACCATAACCCAATGGTTCCACAATTTTCCTCTCTGGACACCATCGTTCGATCTACAAGAGGCTCCACTTCAAGTTTAACATTAGGAAGAAAGCCTTTTACTTCTTTCATTTGTAACACAAAACTCCAGTGCAGTGGTAGTATTCATATTTAAGCGAAAATAGAGATGTTGATGTTTGTAATGATAAACCAACTATATCTGAATGAGAATTATCCTAATTTTTTTTGAAAGCATACTTCGCTAGCAACAAAGGAGCATAGGTGTATCAAGAAAAAGAAAAATACTGGAACAAAATAATTTTGAGTTTGCAGATCCAGAAAGGGTTCAGGAATCATTCGAAAATCCAGATTTATTGTCCCAACAAAATTTTGCAACGCAACAGCAGATGAAATTAACTCCCAAAAAAATATTTGACATAACACTTGGGAGTCTTCCCTCCCTCTCTCTCTTAAATTTTTCTAAAAATATAATAGAGAAGGTTAGAAATCCATTCACCCAAGGGAGGTGTTATTTAACTAGAAGGTCCATATAAAAGTACCTGGATGAACATTTATAGTTCCGGAGGACAAAATTCTTTGGGAAAAGTACTTGAATAATATCAAGGTGAGAGACAGGAAAACAGATGGTGAACAAACCAAGACTTAAATAAAGATAAAACAATCCCCATTATACTCCCAAAAAGCAATAATGCTATAGCCAGCAGAAGTGAAATTATAGAAACAACAAGAGCAACCATTTTGTTATACAGAGACAAAAAATATTTAAAGCCTAAAGTTTATTAGAGAGCAATTCATTAAATACTAACTTGATGTTGTGACATAAAATAGAACATAAAAGCGATGTTTCGGTCCAGCTTAAAGCCAACTTTCAGTTGCAGCTTATTTTTTAAAATTTGGCAAAAACTTAATCAAATCAAGTGAAGCCACCTATTAATTGATGTTTAATTGCTATTTAATGAAATTTAATAAGATTTGATTTAATTTGACCAAGTTTTGGGCAAATTTTAAAAAATAAGCTCAAACTTAAAGTTGGCTTTAAGCTGAACCCAAACGTAGCCAAAGAGATATGACCACTTTGCTATATATTATTAAAAATAAGAAAATCAAGATCATATGTTAAATGAATCTAAAAATTCTATTTTAATCGGATTGAATAACTTTATGCCCTTAGAATATATGTGCACTGTTGAGATAGGTCTAAGGTCAGAACTTAAATGCTTAGGAAATTTTCTATCAGAACTGTGCTTTAAAAAAATAAAGGACATTCAAACATTTGAATAAATTTTAAGGTTTAATTACAGAAATTTGCTAGATATAAAGTAATAAATATAACAATATTGTTATTCATAATCTCATGTCTAACTACTAATCCTAAATTCTTCCTACTAAAGATGTTTAGGATGTCATAGTCATAACTCACCTCTTGAAGATGCTTCTGAAGCGATTTAAGCTTTGTATCTGCCTCCCCATTGTCACGAACTAAATCGGATCGCATCTCTCCAATTGATTTATCAAGATTGTAGCAATATAATTCCAACTGTGAAAGACGTGAACTGATTCCTTCGAGAAAGCGCATAAGATTATCGGCATACTTTTTCATGGTTTTTTCAACGGTAGAAATCATATCGTGGTTAAAAGAATCCTCTGGTGGGTTGTAGGCACTAGAAGGAAACATTGATGATCTTGCCATTCTGATTTTATGAAAATCCTGCTGAAAATAGAAAACAGCAGGCACCACTTATTCGATACAATAGAAACATTAATCATATACATCTTAACCTTCCAGCATAAAAAAAACCAGCTTAGTAATAACAATAGTATTATAGTAAGCAACATTAGTGCAATATGTATAAATACTTTTCTTATTTAAATTTTACGATATATGATGTCTGACTTCAAACGAACCCCAACATTGGCCAGCAAATATCATGATCCTAGGAAGCTCCACAGCTTTTCAAAAGAGTCCAAGGTCACATCTTAAGTCTTCTTCCAATCCAGCAAAAAGCAAAAATATTATGCTCTTTCTTGCTAAAATAACCCATCAAAATCTTCACATCCTTAACCATCCAGTGTTTAGATAGTGAACAAAGAAAGTAAAGAGTTCAAGACTAGTAAAGGACCTGAACAAATTTTTTTTTTGTAATTTTCTTTTATGTTTTCCCTTTACCAGATTAGGCATTAATGATCATGATTAGGTTTTCTTGTGTGACAACTTTTGAGTACTGCTTTCTTATTATCTCTTCTGTGCATCCCTCATAGTCAACAGTCAACACACAGGTAAAGAACCTTAATAATTTCTTTTGATCTTTTCCTTAGACATTAACAATCATAATTAAGATTTTTAGTCTGGCAACTGATGTTTAATCTGAACAGTGGGGAGTTTAGTACTTCCATAAGCATATTCCATCAATACCATAAAACATTCATTGTTAGCGAATATTACTTGTGATCTTTGATGGACGCAAACTGACAAAACATCACTTATCTAGTGTTTTTTAGTCAAGACTGTTCTTTGCAATACTGTTTTCTATTCTCTCTCGTGCGCAACACTCAGAAAGGTCTGATTCTAAAGCAATCAACTACAGAGTAATATTTATCAAATTGGACACAATAACCCTCAGCTTCATATAATTTCAACTAAATCCAAGACCATAAACACTAAAATCTACATTATGCATCACTTGTAATATAATTAACCACTAAACCTGCTTCTTTCCACACAATAACATGCATCTCCTAATCCCTGTATTCTCTTCCATCATTTACTCTGAACTGAACTTCAGCTAGCAAGATTCTTACTTCATATAACTTTGAAACATTTTCCGCAATGAGAATTTTAAGGATCACTCTTCCCCCAGTTTCTCATACTCTTCTAGATAAAATGATGTGAGCAATGTTCACGTTCCTCTTTAGATCTTACAATCCAGCAAAAGTTTAAACTTTCTAAATGTACACGCAACCCAAAACCTCAAATGGAGAAAGTCTTAGGTATTCCCGGTGTAAGAGATATTCCTACACTGGGAGCATCCTCTCTCCCCGTCAAAGGTTCTAATTCCTACACAGGGAATACCTAAGAAATTTTCCTCTAATGAGTTATTATTTCTCTTACTCAAGGAACCATGAAAAATCACTATCAAATGCCAACAAACTTAATGAGCTTCCACGGAAAGTGACACACTTTAAGCTCCCTAAATCTCCACAGCAAAGTCTCAGCAACTATCGAATGCCAACAAACTAAATCCAAATAAAAAAACCAAATAGAGTTCTTTTTTTTGGTTTTGATTTTACACAATTCCTCAATAGATATTTATACAAAATGATAAAATGAGACAGTCACTCGATCATATTTACATCTTTTAACAAACAAATTCAGCATAAACTACAAACTTATCTCTAAATCAACAAAAAACTTCTCAAAATAAATTTCATAATTGATCCGTAAATAGCTAGTTTCGTTATACAGCCATCTTTAAAAAACAATTCATTTCAAATTACTGAAAAAAACTCCCTAAACCCTAATAACCTATTCAACAACCCCGATCCCTCAAATCTCCCCCAAAATCACCACATAAACAACAAATTTACACTTAAAGCACCAAAAAGAAGATCATCGCAGTACCTTGCTTGAATTGGTAGCAGCAGTCGTAGGATCCGAGTGGGATCCATTAGCGGATTCCTGATTCCCGTAGTCATCATAGGAGCATAGAATGTCATCGGTTCCGAAATCGAACCCCTTGGAGCCCGAGTTGGCCCGACCCGACGACCCAGACGCCATTAATTCGTGAGATGGAATTCGAACACGGTTAGGTTTTGAGAGAGAGGAGGTTGGGGATTATATTCCTTTCCACTTTAGAGAGAGAATATGTAACTTTGCAAATGTTTAACGTGTCTTCAAAGGAAATTTGCGTACTGTTTCTTGTATAAATAAATATAATGTTGAAAGTTGAGACCTTTGAGCTTTGATGAGTATTTTAAACAGAGGAAAGTAAGGAAAACGCTTTTTTAAACGTGGAATTTGGTGTTGGCATTTGGATTCAAGATAAGGATGAGGATCTGACCGACCTTTTTCTTTTCTTTGCAGATGCAGCCTCGTATTCTCGTGTAATTTCATTACTATATATTGTTCTTATATCTTTTTCATTCTCAATATTTTTATTTATTTTTTTCGGGTAAGTAACATTATTTTGTTTTTTTTATAGAATATTATTTTCTTTTTTTTATAAACATTTTTTTTTGTTTTTCACTTATTACTTATCATATTAGTTATAAAGTGATGGTATTATCGAATTAGTTGTAATATATTATCATATTATTAATTTGAGGTTTTTGACGTCAAAGAGTTAAGTTTGAAATTTGATTAAATCAAGTTTGAGTTGTGATTTTGATTTGATTAATTTATTGAATCAAATTCAAACAATGTTAAATTTAACTCATTAAACTTACAAACCAATTTAACTTAACTAATAAATTAAATAAATATTAAATTTATACAGTAATCACGTATGGTATTCGACTTTAAGCTAAACATTCTTAATTCTTGCTTGGAAACTAGTGCCGCCACTACTGATTCAAGGGTGAATTTACGGAACTAACCATGTCAAGAGAGCAGGTTTTTTAGCACATTTTCCTTTCTTTCTTATAAACGGAATTAACCATGCCAAGAGAGTAGGTTTTTTAGCGCATTTTCCTTTCTTTCTTATAAAGCCGTCTGCTGTTAATTTACCACACATGCTACAACTTGTACTCCTAAGCCATGTCAAGTCAAACAACCTTTTCTTTTTGTTGATGCAAAAAAATGTGAGTCTTTGATGTACCTGCATAGGGAACGCGATATAAACTATGGGGTCGTCGGAGGATGTTTCCAGGGATTCTCCGAAGTTTAAGTTAGAGCGTGATAAGATATATGCAGGGGACGAGTTGTTTGTTGTGTGTGTCAAGATTGATCATTTGGAATGTGTACCTAATCCTTTTTATAGGGTTTTTGAGGCGGCACTTTGCCTGAGGTGGCGATGATCTGATAAAGTATAGAAGGCCTAGTTGGGTGGCTGGGGGCCGTCCACGAAGGCTTTGCCTTGTTGGCTTGATCAAAAGCTATCCACGTTTAAGGGTAGTTGGTGACCTGTCGTCTCCACTTGGTTGGGCAATGATGGCCTTGAGGGCGGTGGTGACGTGGAGGTCCAGCTGAGAGCAATGATGCCCTGAAAGGCGGTCATAACTTGGAGGCCTAACTGTTCGAACCTGAGTCTTTTGCGTGACTTCTTGCAGCCTGGCTTCAAGATGATCCACGTGTCATTTTCCTATTGGAGGGGTTAATTTTAGGTAGTATCACTTTTATTTTTATTTTTTTTATAAAGCTGCATCTCAGTCTGTGAGGAATTTAGTAGCACATGCTACTGGTTGGTGCGAATTTTTACTAATGGGTACCCTGATTTCGATTTCAAGGGCCATGTTATTTGTATTTCCCAAGTCACTGGTTTGTGCTTAAATTTCTGTCAAATCCGAAGAATCACAGTCAATCTGAACTAACCCAAGAGAGGAAGGTCAGAGAACACGGGACTTACCTGTAGGGCAAGAAGAAGACAAGCGTCCATGGTCTGAGCTGCAGGGGAGGTGGAGAGAAGGTAAGGCAAGTAAAAGATTTTCAGCGCGATTGGTGTTTGGATAAGAAATCACGTTTTTTTAATTACATCCACATAAGGGCAACTAAGGTTAATTTGGTAAATGCCTTTGCCTAATTAAAAGAAATGATGCAGCTGATTTAAGGAACTCTGCTTAAAGCTGAGTACCAAACAGGCCAATATATTTGTTTTATATATATTATAAAATATATGTTTATTTTTTTAAAAAATATAAATGTTAAATTTATTTATTTCGAAAAACTCGATTAGAACTCAAGTTTTAATTGACTCTCAAACTTGCATTTCACTTTACGAGTCGGTTTCAAATTCAATTTTCTTAATACAAACTCGAATTAAATAAGTTTTTTACTCATGAATCGAATTCAAACTCCCCTTAACTCGAACTCAACTCTGCTCGAATCCAGCTCTACCTATGAAAGTTCAAAATAATACTTTTTTTTTTCTTAATTTTTTGGAGATAATACTAAACTTAAATTCTTTCAAAAAATTTCAACTGAAACTAGTTATCATCAATTAATCCACTCAAATTTAAATTCACAATGCAAAGTACAATTTTACTCGAGGAAAAGTTTTTTGTTCAGTAATCATTATTTTCTTTCAAATTTGTATTATCTGGATGATTCTTTCATTGTCCAGCTTATACATTTTCTTCGTTACCATGGTTTTTCCGTGTGTTCTTGATTAAAAAATCTCCTCTTCCTCCTCATTCTTCTTCTTATTTGTGTGCAGTTGTATCTTGATTTCATTTATTGTGATGAAATATAAAAATGAGTCAAAAATCGAGCGAATCTCAAAGCGGGTTCAACCCTAACACACCACACACAATAATATATTTGTCAAAAACAAACACATATATGTCATTAATTACTTTCATAACAATATACTAGCAAAGAAAGATCATAAGTAATTAATATCAAAATCCATAAATCCCTACAATAAATAAGCTTATCATCTAAATTAAGAACCTAATAGAAGAAGTAATTAAACAGATAGAAGCTATATCCCCAAGCTAATCGAGAACCTAATCTTGCACAAGAAGAGGATTTAGGGATACATGAATTGAAAAGAGAAGAAGCAGAAAACTCATAAAAGCTCCAAAAAGGCTTGAAACAATGGCTCCTATCACGTGGTTACAGTAAAAGGAGAGTAGGCCGCAGATGGGTCGCCAATTTGCATGCATATTTCCTGTCTTTTCCAAATCAGCAACTGCTAAGGCTGCTGCACAGCTTGAACTGAGTAATATAGTTAAAACCTAGTTCAAACATTAATTAATCATTTCATTAGTTAAAATTAATCACACAGAACCATTCAATCAGAGTAATTCATGTACTATAAAATATGTTGTCGAGAAGTAAAAATTTATTAGCCTGTTTTACTTTGGTAATTAATCAAAATATTCAAGGTTATTATTTATTTATAGTTAGCAAACAATAAAACACTTGTTCAAGAATCAATATTATTTATTTAAAAAAGATGTAAAAGGACCAAAAGTAGCAACAATTTGGAATGGGGACTTTTTTTTTTTTGGAATAAACTGAAACTAAAAATTGAGATTTCTTTAAAAAAAAAAGGGAAAAGGAACAAAAGTTGCAACAATTTGGAATGAGGAGAAATATTTTTTCATCAAGAAAATTAAAACCTAAATTTGAAATCTTAGGTTTCAGTTTCTTGTTTTCATGAAAAAACTAAAAACTAAAACCTAAAATATTTTTATGATAATCCTTAAACAGTCATTTATTTCCCCAATTGAAAAGAGCAATATTTTCAATTGCGGGCATTTTTAATGTTAATCGTGGGTGTTACAATTGATAGCTAAGATGGATATTAATGGTGTGCACTACACATACGCAAGTGAGACATGTGTTATCTCGTGCGTGTAATCTATGTGTCCATTTTAATTGTCAGTGACAAAACGTAACACTCACGATTGTCATTAACAAAAACCTTCAAATATAATATGACATATTATGATCAAAACCAAATGAAATGTGTTCATTATAATGTCATATTATAGTTAAGTGTTAAAATCTTATCTGACAATGCTTTGGTTGACGGATGTGATGTCATATGACATTCATCGACCGAAACATTAAACCCTTAATTAACTCGATAAAAAAATGTTAAACTTATAAAAGTAAAATGAGTAGTACCACGTCGGAAACCACGACTAAACGCCAGAGCGGACTACTTCTAGGAAGGAAAGCTAGCAGCAAGCTATAAGCACTTACAACCAAATTTGTAACCAGGAAATACCTGCATGTACAAAGTTTAATGTCACTAATATTAAAGGATATGGACATGGAAAAATAAATGGTAGTAACAGATCAAAACAGAAATTAAGTTTAATTAATAACCTGAATGCTCTTAAATCGCTGTACTCTACTTTCCAGAAAGGGTAGAAGTTTGCATCCTCAGCGCTTGTAAGAACTACAATTGCTGCTGAAAGAGTCGCTCCAAAGGCTAGAACCCTTAGCGTAGCGATGAAGGGGTTAATGGCCATGGATCGATGAGACTGAAAATATAATTAATTAATTAAACTATGAACATTTAAAAAAATCTTAACGGTAATTGTGATTGATGACTCAATTTTTTAGTGAAACATGTGCTTCAAAATATCAAACGAGTATGATATGAGTAGTGAGTGGTTGGAATCGATTGTCGTTAGATTTTTTTATAATCAAAAAATTTTATTTTGATTTTAATAAATATATGTGTCCATAATTAAAAAGTAACCAAAAAATATATATTTTTTTAATGACAGATGAAAAAACAAAATTTAGAATAATGGAAAAGGATTATAAGATAAAAGCAATTAAGTTTTATTTCTCATTAGCTATATAAGATTTTTGTAGCCAACTACTGTTAATAACCTATTAAAAGAAAACAAAAATTAAACCAACCATAAGAAACAAAGAAAAAGAGAAAGAAAAGTGGGAGAGAAAAAACTAACCTAATACCGTTCTTCGCTTTGACAAAACTAGGGTTTGCAAAAAAAGATGGGAGAGAACTGGTTGAATTACTTCCAAGTTGGAGATGGTTTGTGCATTATATAATGTGTGAGTGTGTGTGTGTGTATATATATATATATATATATATATATATATATATATATGATGCTGCTTTTGTTATAGAAAGCAAGATCATGCTTAATTATACTCCGCATATATTTTTAGTGAATTGAAGAAGATTTGACAGCATTTGGGGTGCACGATTTCTGAGAAAATTTTCATGAAAGAAAGTTACCATTTTTCTTTCAATCAAATATTGGGTGAATATTTGTTTTTTTCCCAAAATTCAGAAACAATGTATATTCTCATAGAAATTAACTTTCCATTAACAGACCTGAAGTATGAAATGGAAGTTGGGCTGATGGGCCAAAAGTAAAATTAACATGCCCAACTAATTAAAGGCCTGAAGTATTAATGATAAAGTAATTTATTACTTACTGCTATGTCGAGCTCATACTTTAAATTTTCTTTTCAGATTTTTAGTATGTTGTGTCTGCGCGTGTGATTGCTGGAGAGTGAGTGCTAGGACTTGATCAATCCAACATCAAAAACCAGTACTCATCTATAATTAATAACAAACAGTTGGTGCTCTTAAGATAAGGTTGATTATGTCTCATAGCTTTGGTGCATTTATTTGATGATGGATTGTGTTGGCATCTATGACATCAATCAGATGATTTTGTGGGGTGTTTCATAATTTCTTTTGATAGACTGTCTGCAAGTTATGTTGAAATTTTTATAGTGGGTCACAATTAATTACAGTGATAATGTTGTTTGGGTTTGTATGTATCTTAGTCCAATATGATTTATAAATAGAATGACTTATTTAGATTCAATAATTAGGGTTACTAATGCGTATATAAATAGGTTAGATCATTCTTTGAAGACTTAAGACTTAATCACTTTCGCTGTGAAGTAATTCAAGTTTTTCCTGTAACAATGGTTTAATAAGGTATGTGATTTAGTTCAATCAGATATGCGATTTAATTGAATAAAATATATGATTTAATTATGTAATAATCTATGTTTTAATTTCATGCATATATGATATAATTGTTTATATTCTGATGGGTTGAGATGGAATAATAACTTTATTGCCAACAAGGTGTTTGTCTTTTGTTCTCAATGCTAGTGACCAAGCGCTTTGGTTGCTGGCAGTTTTAACTCTTGCATGTTTAAGCCAATATAAATTCAACTTCCGTTTGCTTTGTTTTTTTAAGCAGAACGACTGCTGAGTTGGGATGCAAGATCATGATTATATCATATTTTTACGGAAGATCTGACAGCTTTTCTAGATCATGAATTCTTAGGATACTTTCATTAATGAAAGTTGCCAATTTTTTCTTTCAATCAAGCATTGATAAAAAAAATTAATTTTGACAAAACTTATACAAAGGTTTTTATATGAAGTTTGTGAATTTTTCATTAAAATTTTTATATTTATAACTATAAAATTAACGACATTGATTTATCATTTAAAATATATTTATATGAATTTAATATTTACAAAAAATTAAAATGTTTTGATAAATTTTAACATATGATTTAAGTTTTAGATTTTCGTACAAAGCTTAATAAGTTTTAAACTGTTAATGAAATATGAGTTAAATTATACACTACAATGATAATTTTTTGTTAAAATGTTATGTAATCAATTTATTATATAAATTTTATTAAATTATAAAGTCTAATCTTTAATTTTATTTTTAAAAATGTTATGGGTGATATTTTCTAAGTCATGCCACAGAGAACCTAAGGACGTGGAGGAAGAAAAAAAGAGAAAAAAAACAATAAAAAAGTTCTAAATCATAGTCCCTAACTATGAAAATGAGAGATATTTATAGAATGTCTCACATGTGCCAAATAGCATGGACATGTGTCCATCCATACTCCCTAGCTCTAGCCTACATATTCCTGTGGGTTGACCGTTTGAGATATATATATATATATATATATATATATATATATATATATATATATTTTCTGGTGGAGCCTTGTATCATTTGCATCTTTTGCTGCTTATTTTGGATTGTGTCTAGGTAAAGAATTTTTATAATTTTGCATCTAATTTATACTATATGTTATTTTATTTTAATTAGTTTATCTTGGACTTGATAAGAAAGATGTCTCTTAATAAAAGGGGATAATAAAATGTTATGTCATTTTTAAAAAGTGATGTT
This sequence comes from Bretschneidera sinensis, assembly GCA_023935145.1. Classification (NCBI taxonomy): domain Eukaryota; kingdom Viridiplantae; phylum Streptophyta; class Magnoliopsida; order Brassicales; family Akaniaceae; genus Bretschneidera; species Bretschneidera sinensis. Next base: position 96,807,383 of record CM043703.1, read on the forward strand.
ATTAAGATACTAATTTCATACACTCTGAATAATTTAGTTATGATTATTATTATAGATTTCAATACAGTTGCAATTTCACTTTCCAAAATATATGTTTGGGTGTATCAAAATTTTTATTCTATTTTTAAAATACTAATAAGATTGGTATATAATATTTATTTACATGTTACATAATAAGGTAATAAAATTCTAATTTATTTCAAGTTTGAAATTTACATGAAAAGCAAGATCGGTTGCAAAGGAGCAGAAGAAGGTGAAGATAAATTTGTACTACCACTACACATCATTAGTCATATTCTTTCGAGGTTACCCATCAAAGCAATCATCCGTTGCTCATGTGTCTGCAAGACATGGCGCAATCGAATCTTATTAGACCCTTATTTTGTTAAGATGCAGCTTGCAGGATCACCCTTGATGCTTTGCAACATTGACTCCTCTTCAAACTTTTTGTTGTTTGAATTCGACAACGGCAGCTTCACACTCGGCAGGAACATCACGAAAGTTGATGCGCAAAGTTACATCCCCTCGAGCTTGAAGAATCTAAATCTGGTAATCTGCTTTGTTTCTCCCACCGCTATAGTTATGAAATTAACTACATATGCAATCCAATTACGAGAGAATTTGTTACCCTTCCTATCCCAACAATAAAATTTTCGAGTTCTGCATGTTACTGCGGATTTATGTTTTGTCCAGAGAGTAATCAATACAAGGTGATACGAATTTTTCGAAACCGTTTGGTTGTAGATCAACATGAAGGGAACTGTCAACTCCACACGCTTGGAACTTGTGCATGGAGAGACATCGGATCTGTTCCTATACCTTACAATGAGAGATTGAGTGTCCATCTAAATGGAGCTCTTCATTGGTTAGTTTGAGCACAGGGCGCAATATTGAATCGATATGTTGCTTTGAATTTGTTAGCGACCAATGGAAATTGGTTCCTCTCCCTGACCAAGCTAGGCAATTTTTTATTGGTAGTCTGATCAGTGGTACAATTTATTAGGATTGCTGGACAGTATTAAATTGTGCAGATGCAAGAGAGACGGAGTTAAATGGAAGCACTGCTCTGATGGTCAATATACTGTGTAGTCATTTTGCAAGCAGTTAGAAAGAAATTCTGTCACAGCCTTGGAAAGCAACGTGGGGAAGGGGTATGCTCTTCCCAATGTTGAAATTTTCTGTTGTGAAGCTATAGCCGCAGAAAAGAGGTTAATGTGGATGTGAAATTTGTCTTCTATGGGGTATCAGAGGAGTCTGTGCAGCACTTGTTCATTGGTGCTGTTGATGGAATAAGGTTCGAGTAATTCTTAAGAACTCTGAGCACATGAAAAATTTATGTGCCATTAACATTTTTGATTATTGATGGTGGAGGGAAAATGAATTTATTGTCATGAAATTAGTTTTATTAATTGGAAAAAATATCATATTGTGAAATTAACTAATTAGAGATATTAACTTCTCATAAATTAATAAAATTCTATTATGTTAATCTTGTTACTTTCTTTATTCTGTTTTTTCTCTGATTTTTTTTTCTTCATTTAGTTATACTTTAAGTTGTCTCGCTAAATGTATGATATCTGTTGGGAATCTACAACCCAATCAACAACTACCACTACAAAAAAATTGCTTATTATCGATGGATTTTTCCTATCGGTGAAGGGTCATTTGTCGTCGGTAATACTTACTTTCCCTCGGTGATAACCCCTCGGTGTTAAGCTCATTGGTAATACGTTTTTTACTGAGGGTCAAAATATTTCCTTAGTGATAGGTTATCATCGACGACGGGGTGTTTTAAATTTTATTTTTATTTTTTCGTTTTAAAAATAATAATAAAATAATCTGACAAACACCGAGAGATGACTCCCTCGGTAATGAGTTGTTTTTTAAAAAATTAAAAAATGTACTAAGCTTAACACCGACTGATGTGTCCCTCGGTGATAACATTACTGACGGCAGCAAGTGGAAAGAAAGGAAACTTACAATTTCTGGTAGAGAGAAAGTGATGAAGAGGAGAAAAAGCGAAAATTATAGAAATTAGGAAAATATGGAAGAGAGAGAGAGTGTGAAATATGAGAGATAAAGATCAGAGTGAAAGAAATTTGTTGGAGAAAAATGGTGAAATGTCGCGCGGCTACAAAGGGAAAGGAAACATAAGATAAGAGAAATGGGAGAGGGCTGATGCATGATATCTAGGGTTATATTATCACCGAGAGATTTTGTTCCCTCAGTGATAATATAAGTTCCCACGGTGATAGTAGTTATCATTTTTAATAATTAAATTAAAATTAATTTTATATTCATTTATCAACACCAACGGAAATTCCCTCGGTAATAATGTATTTTCAATTAAAAAATTAAAATTTATTTTTAAAATATTTTACAAACTTAATACAGAGTGTAGAAAATATTATCACCGAGGAAATTGTCCCTCGGTGATAACATTTTACACTATCACTAATGGACACATGTCCCTCGGTGATAAGCGGTTTTCTTGTAGTGTAGCAATCACAATAACAAAAATAAAATAAAAGAAACACATTGATTTTTAACATGGTTCGACAATCTTTTTGTCTATATCTATATCTACGAGCCAATCACCATTTGACTTCTTTGACAACTATTGAATGAAAGAAAATTGCTAGAACTCACTACACCACATTACACAAATTTTCAAAATTGTGTGAAAATTCTCCCCACGATAATACGCATTTTTTCTAGATAAAATTGTGTGAAAACTCTTCTAATCTCACAATCTAAACCTCAATATGCCTAATGTTCAATCAACCATTGGATAATGTAAAACTCTCTTTTACAAGTTATATTGGTGTTTGGTATGTTACACTCTACATCTTACCAACTATTCATACTGTAGGGATATTGTAAGAGACAATCTCTCGTAATGCCTATTTTTATAACCTTAAGAACTTTCCCACTAAGTTACTTGCTCACCAAATAGTTTATTCTCCAAATTACTTACTCTTCACGTCAAGTAATTTCGAAACCAACATTAAAAAATTATGAATAAAAAAAATCAGTATTGATCAAACTGTTCAACTTTTTGTACCAAATTAACTCACCAGATCAAAACCTTCAGATTTCAATGAACATTCTATATATTAAAATTTTGAAACTTGTTGCTTCCAAAAACGAGTTGCTGAGTTGGAGTTCGGGCCTTGAGGGAATCTGCATAGTGATGAGGAGGTATGCTAAAGAGTCGCCGGAGAGGGTGCCTCCGAGGATACTCCGATACTTTTGTTAGTATGAGGTTTAAGAAGCATGGGAGTAACGGCACTCCTGTTTTTGGTTAATAATCAATCTGATCTCCTTTTGAAATGTGCACCTGAGTTTTTTATAGGGTTTTGGGGGTGAGGTGGCCCTTGCGCCAAGGACGGTGGTGACCTGGAGGGTGGTGATGACCTGGGGGTCCAGCTGTGCGAACCTGTGTCTTCTGCGTGTCACCCAACTGCCTTGGCTTGGGACGATCCACATGTTGCCTCATTGTCTGGGTTTGAGGTTGTCCATGTGTTGCCCTACTGTCTTGGCTTGGGGCTGTCCACGTGTCATGTCTTCATTGGGTGTGTGTTTTTGAGCTGTACCAGAGGCTCTCCACTTCCTTAAGTACATTTATGTGCTCAAGGAAGTTTGGCAGTGTTTGGTCTTTAGTAAAAGGGCAATTAATTTACTGATCCTTGGTGATGCCAAGCATAGCGTATGTGGAGTAATTCATATACTCGACTTTGAAGGCATTGAGCCGAGCATGTGTGGAGCAATCCATATGCTCGGCCTTGGAGACATTGAGCCGAGTGTGTGTGGAGAAATTCATACGCTCGGCCTAGGAGGCATTGGTTCGAGTGTTATGTGGAGCAATCCATATGCTCGGCCTTGGAGGCATTGGGCTGAGCATGTGTGGAACAATCCATCTGCTCTGCCTTGGAGTTATTGGGCCGAACGTGTGTAGAGCAATCTATACTCTCGGCCTTGGAGATATTGAGCTGAGCATGTGTTGAGCAATCCATCGGTTCGGCCTTGGAGACATTCGACCAAGTGTGTATGGAGCAATTCATACGCTCGACCTTGGAGACATTGAGCCGAGCATGTGTGGAGCAATCCATCTGCTCTCCCTTTGAGCTATTGGGCCGAGCGTGCGTGGAGCAATCCATACGCTCGGCCTTGGAGACATTGAGCCGAGCATGTGTGGAGTAATCCATCTACTCGGTCTTGGAGCTATTGGACTGAGTGCGTGTGGAGCAATCCATACGCTCGGCCTTAGAGACATTGAGCCAAGCATGTGTGGAACAATCCATCTACTCCACCTTGGAGGCATTAGGCCAAACATATGTGGAGCAATCCATATGCTCGGCCTTGGAGACATTGAGCCGAGCATATGAGGCCGAGCATATGTGGAGTAATCCATCTCCTTAGCCTTGGAGCTATTGGGCTGAGTGTGCGTGGAGCAATCCTTACACTCGGCCTTGGAGACATTGAGCCTAGTATGTGTGGAGTAATCCATCTGCTCGGCCTTGGAGCTATTAGGCCGAGTGTGCGTGGATCAATCTATACGCTCGGCCTTGGAGGCATTGAGCCGATTATGTATGGAGTAATCTATCTGCTCGACCTTGGAGCTATTGGGCCGAGTGTGTGTGGAGCAATCCATACGCTCGGCTTTGGAGACATTGAGCAGAGCATGGATGGAGCAATCCATCTGCTCGACTTTGGAGTTGTTGGGCCGAGCGTGTGTGGAGCAATCCATACGCTCGACCTTAGACACATTGAGCCGAGCATGTGTGGAGCAATCCATCTACTCGGCCTTGGAGCTATTAGGCCGAGTGTGTGTGGAGCAATCCATCTGCTCAGCCTTGGAGATACTGAGCCGAGCATGTGTGGAGTAATCCATCTATTCCACCTTGAAGCTATTGGGCCAAACGTGTGTGGAGCAATCCATATGCCCGGTCTTGGAGTGATTTTTGAGTTCCAGAGAAACTTCTGGGCTTCTTGTATCTTGGGCCTATGAAGGATGTTTTGGGCCTCTTGGGCTCCTGGGAGGCCTTGGATGTTATATGGGCCTGGGGCCTTAATTTCCTTGGACAATCTTCTCAGATGGACCTTTGTGACACGTGGCTCGTGTCAGTTTCCATTAAATGCCTGCAGCCATTTTTTCAGGAATGACGACGCTCGTTAATGATTGGGTTTCTTGGAGAATGAAACGGCACCCTTGGGGACTGAAACGATGCCTAAGGGAACGATACGATGCCTAAGGGAACGATACGATGCCTAGGGGAGCGAAACAGTCCCTATGTTTAATCATGGGCCGTTTGGTTTTGTGGCGGAGGACTCTTTGGGGAGTGTAAAACCAGCCTCGAGCTTCTAAAACGTCATTTTCTCATTCATTTTTGCTTTAAATGCCCTTACTCTTTGTGCCTTCTTTTCCTATATAAGGAGGTTTTGCTTTTATTCTCTTCACTTCAATCTATAGTGAGTTCATTCAGAGATTTTTGTAAAGAGAAAAATTTTGAGAGCACTCGACCTCATCCCCAGAATTTGAGAGCTTTCGTCCTCGCTTTTGGGGGTTTTTCGAAGCATTCGTCCCAGTCGTTTTTAAGCTTGCGAGTGCTTGGTGTTTTTAGCGTTCTCTTGGTGGGTGATTTGAAGGATATCGGCTCGGTTTCTAGTGTTGGTGCTCGGAGGCGTGGTGTTGAAGAGTCTTACCAAGGAGGGAGTTTTAGTTTGAACTACTTGGACTTTGGTGAGTCTCCCATTTTTTACTTAACCATGTCTTCGTTTGATAGTTATCGAGACAGACCTAATAGTGGTAGTGGTAGTGGTTGTTCTGAAAAGACGGGGTCTGCCACGTCCTTTTCCAGGAGTGAAACTGTAACGACCCATCCCGGGTTGGCCACCCCGAAATAATGTCATCACATTTTGAGAATCCCAGCACGACACATATATGCAACAATAAAAATAAATATTACCAATAGAACTTTACATCAATCTGTAAAATGCATGAGGATTTACAAATAAATTTTTCATTTTATTTTCTCATTAGTCTGAGGATGATGACACGTACGCGACTTACAGAAAATTGATCTCGTCAGAACCTCAACTCACCAAACTATTTGCCGAGCCTGCTACCTGAAAATCATTGTACAATGAAGGGTGAGCTTCACAAGCTCAATGAATTAAATTTACTAGAAGTATTCCAAATTTCATAAATAGTCATTTATTATTATTGTCTTTTATTCTTCTCTATCAATATCTTCTTCTAAATTATTAGTCCACCTTAAAATCATCAATTATCTCATAATTACCTCGTAATGAGGTTCACATCATAAAATTTTCCATTTAAAAAAATCTTAACACCATAGCTGTCTCTTTCTATGAGACTCATCCATTTATAATTAAATTCACAATAATGTCCCACATCTCAGTATTCCAATAATCTCATCATCATAATTGTCTCTTTTTATGAGACTCAGCCATCATACACGACAATATACCTCATCTTAGCTTTTCAATAATATTTTCATCATAACTGTCTCTTTCTATGAGACTCATCCATTTATAATTATTTTCACGATAATAAATCACTCCTCAGCATTTCAATCATGCGGCAATAATCAAAACACATCACAGCATTTCAATAATGCAACAATAGTTAGAACAGATGCAAATGCATGAATGATTATGATGGGAACGTCTTCCCACCTGTCGACAGGTTGTTATTATCTTAGACCGGCTGCCCTCTCGGTTCTTTTATTCTCATCAGACCGGCTGCCTTCCTGGTTAATTCCAGCATATACCGGCTGTCACGGTTTTCACTTTTCATCCCAGCATATACCGGCTGTCACGGTTTTCATTTTTCATTCCAGCATATACCGGCTGTCACGGTTTTTACTTTTCATTCCAGCATATACCGGCTGTCACGGTTTTCAATTTTCATCCCAGCATATACCGGCTGTCATGGTTTTCACTTTTCATCCCAGCATATACCGGCTGCCACGGTTATTTCATTAGACCGGCTGCCTTCCCGGTTCTTTCGGTTATATTATTAAATGCATATGCGCATGAACAATGATATGAAACAGTAATATAAACAGTAATATAAAAACAACATAAAGATTCAAACCACTTAATTTGGCTATCCCGATTATCCACAAATTTTATATAACAAAGTTTCTTTAAAATTTCTTACATCCAATCATCCTGATTTTTTTTTTATCAAATTATATAAAAATTCTACTAAATTCTTCTCATCCCAAATCACATCAAATAATCAATTAAAGTCTGTCAAGATCCACTAAATTTCATCTCAAATCATCCACTAAAATTTGCCAAGATCCACTAAAATTCACCTCAAATCATCCATCAAATTTTGTCAAGATCCACTAAAATTCACCTCAAATCATCCACCAAAATTTGTCAAGATCTACTAAATTTCATCTTATCATAACTCGTATTAAAACATCAATATATCTCATCAATAATTTATTTATTGCTTTTATTCTCAAATAAACTTATGATTTTCAAAAATATCATTTCTCACCGAAAAATATTTCTACCTGACCAAATTTCCTATCATACCCATAAATCAATTTTTCATCTATCACCCAAGCATACTTTAATAATTAATTATAATAATATCACCAAAATAATTGATTTTTATTTAGACTACTAAAAGTAAATCCAACTCACCACGTAGCACTTAAAGCTACTCGTGGGCCATCGTTTTTGCCTTTCTCGTTCTTCTTCGAATTTTCTCCCGATTGCTGACTACCAACACCTGAAATAATATTGGAATTTAAATTTCTTATTATTTCTTCTTTTCTCCATAAACCACACAGTTGAAAAATTCATATTTTAACCTCCTGAAACTTTCATAAATGATAAAATAACATTACTTTATTACCTTCTGCTGTTCTGATAGCTTCCCGAAATATTTTCGAAAATACCCTCAAAATTTTGTTCCTTCTACCTTTCTTTAAACTCCCAAGTGTTTTAAGAACACAGATAAATTATTTGGAACTATAGAAAAATTTCTTCGTGTAATTACATGAACCTAATGCCCATATTTATAGGGGAGCTTGGCTGAAAATCAGCAGCCCCCCCTCTCTCCCAAATTCTCCATGATATGGAGATATCATTTTAATACTAAAAACATCATGATTAGAAAAACAACATCATCATTAAATCTTTCCACTTACACCATTAAAAATTCTCTCCACTTATACTAGGAAACAAAATATAAAGACAACCATTTACGTTATTCTTTCGGTGGCAGACCTACTGCCACGATTTACTGTTCATAGTTGAATTATTTTTTTTTAATTTATTTTTCAACCTTTGTCTCCAGATATCTTTATTCAGCCATTCTGAGATTTTTAACTCTTTGCCATATTTATTAAAAATACACATTCACCCTTACTCTTAAAATACGAATATTACAGAGACCCCGGAAAGAGCAGTGGTTGGGGAGGGGCCATTAGCTATGGTGCCCTACGTCCCGATAACGGAAGAGTATGAAGAGGATTCCTCTAAGGATTAGATGGACGAGGCCCTACCTGATATCAAGGGGGTCATGGCTGTGGAGGAGATGGATGAATGGGAGTTCACTACGAACGCGGTCCCCAACTAACTTAAAAAAGAGGAACTGGAGGTGATTGGAAAGTCATACCACATCCTGTAGGAGTACGCCCTCCGCCTGGCCAGGGTAGGGGAGAGGGTTTGCAATGCCCTACTGAGTTGCGCGCCTTATGAGTTGTGCGTATACGAACACCACATGAGGGTCGGGCTACGATGCTTCCTCCTTCACCCATTATTCTTTGCCGTACTCTGATACTTCGATATAGTGCTATGTCAGCTAGTACTAAACTCGGTATGGCTGATAATAGCCTTTATTAGCGTCTGCTCGAAAGTGGGAGGGCTGATGAATCTGGACATGGGAATTTTTGATAGGTAGTCTGATCAGTGGTACAATTTATTAGGATTGCTGGATAGTATTAAATTGTACAGATGCAAGAGAGACAGAGTTAAATGGAAGCACTGCTCTGATGGTCAATATACTGTGTAGTCATTTTGCAAGCAATTAGAGGGAAATTCTGTCACAGCCTTGGAAAGCAATGTGGGGAAGAGGGTATGCTCTTCCCAATGTTGAAATTTTCTGTTGTGAAGCTATAGCTGCAGAAAAGAGGTTAATGTGGATGTGAAATTTGTCTTCTATGGGGTTATCAGAGGAGTCTGTGCAGCACTTGTTCATTGGTGCTGTTGATGGAATAAGGTTTGACTAATTCTTAAGAACTCTGAGCACATGAAAAATTTATGTGCCATTAACATTTTTGATTATTGATGGTGGAGGGAAAATGAATTTATTGTCATGAAATTAGTTTCATTAATTGGAAAAAATATTATATTGTGAAATTAACTAATTAGAGATATTAACTTCTCATAAATTAATAAAATTCTATTATGTTAATCTTGTTACTTTCTTTATTCTATTTTTTCGATGATTTTTTTTCTTCATTTAGTTATACTTTAAGTTGTCTCGCTAAATGTATGATATCTGTTGGGAATCTACAAACAAATTGCTTATTATCGATGAATTTTTTCTATCGGTGAAGGGCCATTTGTCGTCGGTAATACTTACTTTCCCTCGGTGATAACCCCTCGGTGTTAAGCTCATTGGTAATATATTTTTTACCGAGGGTCAAAATATTTCCTTAGTGATAGGTTATCATCGACGACGGGGTGTTTTAAATTTTATTTTTATTTTTTCGTTTTAAAAATAATAATAAAATAATCTGACAAATATCGAGAGATGACTCCCTCGGTAATGAGTTGTTTTTTAAAAAATTAAAAAATGTACTAAGCTTAACACCGACTGATGTGTCCCTCGGTGATAACATTACTGACGGCAGCAAGTGGAAAGAAAGAAACTTACAATTTCTGGTAGAGAGAAAGTGATGAAGATGAGAAAAAACGAAAATTATAGAAATGAGGAAAATATGGAAGAGAGAGAGGCTGAAATATGAGAGATAGAGATCAGAGTGAAAGAAATTTGTTGGAGAAAAATGGTGAAATGTCGCGCGGCTACAAAGGGAAAGGAAACATAAGATAAGAGAAATAGGAGAGGGCTGATGCGTGATATCTAGGGTTATATTATCATCGAGGGATTTTGTTCCCTCAGTGATAATATAAGTTCCCACGGTGATAGTAGTTATTGTTTTTAATAATTAAATTAAAATTAATTTTATATTAATTTATCAACACCAACGGAAATTTCCTCGGTAATAATGTATTTTCAATTAAAAAATTAAAATTTATTTTTAAAATATTTTACAAACTTAACACAGAGTGTAAAAAATATTATCACCGAGGAAATTGTCCCTCGGTGATAACATTTCACACTATCACCAATGGACACATGTCCCTCGGTGATAAGCGGTTTTCTTGTAGTGTAGCAATCACAATAACAAAAATAAAATAAAAGAAACACATGGATTTTTAACATGGTTCGACAATCTTTTTGTCTATATCTATATCTACGAGCCAATCACCATTTCACTTCTTTTACAACTATTGGATGGAAGAAAATTGCTGAAACTCACTACACCACATTACACAAATTTTCAAAATTGTGTGAAAACTCTCCCCACGATAATATACATTTTTTCTAGATAAAATTGTGTGAAAACTCTCCTAATCTCACAATCTAAACCTCAATATGCCTAATGTTCAATCAACCATTGGATCATGTAAAACTCTCTTTTACAAGTTATATTGGTGTTTGGTATGCTACACTTTACATCTTACCAACTATTTATACTATAGGGATATTGTAAGAGACAATCTCTCGTAATGCCTATTTTTATAACCTTAAGAACTTTCCCACTAAGTTACTTGCTCACCAAATCGTTTATTCTCCAAATTACTTACTCTTCACATCAAGTAATTTCGAAACCAACATTAAAAAATTATGAATAAAAAAAATCAATATCGATCAAACTGTTCAACTTTTTGTACCAAATTAACTCACCCGATCAAAAACTTCAGATTTCAATGAACCTTCTATATATTAAAATTTTGAAACTTGTTGCTTTAAAAAATGAGTTGCTGAGTTGGAGGTCGAGCCTTGAGGGAATCTGCAGAGGGATGAGGAGGTATGCTAAAGAGTCGCCGGAGGGGGTGCCTCCGAGGATGCTCCGATACTTTTGTTAGTATGAGGTTTAAGAAGTGTGGGAGTAACGACACTCCTGTTTTTGGTTAAGAATCAATCTGATCTCCCTTTGGAATGTGCACCTAAGTCTTTTTATAGGGTTTCAGGGGTGAGGTGGCCCTTGCACCAATGATGGTGGTGACCTGGAGGGTGGTGATGACCTGGGGGTCCAACTGTGCGATCCTGTGTCTTCCACGTGTCACGCAGCTGCCTTGGCTTGGGACGATCCACATGTTGCCTCGTTGTCTGGGTTTGAGGTTGTCCATGTGTTGCCCTGCTGTCTTGGCTTGGGTATGTCCACGTGTCGTGTATTCTTTGGGTGTGTGTTTTTGAGCTGTACCAGAGACCCTCCACTTCCTTAAGTATATTTATGTGCTCAAGGAAGTTTGGTAGTGTTTGGTCTTTAGTAAAAAGGGCAATTAATTTACTGATCCTTGGTGATGCCAAGCAGAGTGTATGAGGAGTAATTCATACGCTCGACCTAGGAGGCATTGGTCAGAGCATTATGTGGAGTAATTCGTATGCTCAACTTTGAAGGCATTGAGCCGAGCATGTGTGAAGCAATTCATATGCTTGGCCTTGGACATATTGAGCCGAGTGTGTGTGGAGCAATTCATACACTCGGCCTAGGGGGCATTGGTTCGAGCCTTGTGTGGAGCAATCCATATGCTCGGTCTTGGAGGCATTGAGCCGGGCATGTGTGGAGCAATCCATCTGCTCTACCTTAGAGTTATTGGGCCGAGAGTGTGTAGAGCAATCCATACGCTCGACCTTGGAGACATTGAGCTGAGCATGTGTAGAGCAATCCATCGGCTCGACTTTGGAGACATTCGACCAAGTGTGTGTGGAGCAATCTATACGCTTGACCTTGGAGACATTGAGCTGAGCATGTATGGAGCAATCCATCTGCTCTGCCTTTGAGCAATTGGGCCGAGCGTGGGTGGAGCAATCCATACGCTCGGCCTTGGAGACATTGAGCTGAGCATATATGGAGTAATCCATCTGCTCGGCCATAGAGCTATTGGATTGAGCGTGCGTGGAGCAATCCATACGTTCGGCCTTGGAGATATTGAGCTGAGCATGTGTAGAACAATCCATTTACTCCACCTTGGAGGCATTAGGCCAAACATATGTGGAGCAATCCATATACCCGGCCTTGGAGACATTGAGCCGAGCATGTGTGGAGCAATCCATCTCCTCAGCTTTGGAGCTATTAGGCTGAGTGTGCGTGGAGCAATCCTTACGCTCGGCCTTGGAGACATTGAGCCTAGTATGTGTGGAGTAATCCATCTGCTCGGCGTTGGAGCTATTTGGCCGAGCGTGTGTGGAGCAATCCATATGCTTGGCTTTGGAGACATTGAACTGAGCATGGATGGAGCAATCCGTCTGCTCGACTTTGGAGTTATTGGGCCGAGCGTGCGTGGAGCAATCCATACGCTCGGCCTTAGAGACATTGAGCCGAGCATGTGTGGAGCAATCCATCTGCTCGGCCTTGGAGCTATTAGGTCGAGTGTGTGTGGAGCAATCCATATGCTCAGCATTGGAGATGTTGAGCCGAGCATGTGTGGAGCAATCCATCAGTTCTACCTTGAAGCTATTGGGCCAAATGTGTATGGAGCAATCCATATGCTCAGTCTTTGAGTGATTTTTGAGTTCCAGAGAGACTTCTGGGCTTCCTGTATCTTGGGTCTATGAAGGATGTTTTGGGCCTCTTGGGCCCCTAGGTTTCCTTGGATGTTATGTGGGCCTGGGGCCCTAATTTTCTTGGGCAATCTTCTTAGATAGACTTTTGTGACACATGGCTCGTGTCAGTTTCCATTAAATGCCTGCAGCTATTTTTTCAGGAATAACGACGCTCGTTAATGATTGAGTTTCTTGGAGAATGAAACGGTGCCCTTGGGGACTGAAACGATGCCTAAGGGAATGATACGATGCCTAGGGGAGCGAAACAGTCCCTATGTTTAATCATGGGCCGTTTGGTTTTGTGGCGGAGGACTCCTTGGGGAGTGTAAATGCAACCTCGAGCTTCTGAAACATCATTTTCTCATTCATTTTTGCTTTAAATGCCCTCACTCTTTGTGCCTTCTTTTCCTATATAAGGAGGTTTTGCTTTCATTCTCCTCACTTCAATCTATAGTGAGTTCATTCAGAGATTTCTGTAAAAATAAAAATTTTGAGAGCACTCGGCCTCATCCCCAGAATTTGAGAGCTTTCGTCCTCGCTTTTGGGGGTTTTTCGAAGCATTCGTCCCAGTCATTTTTGAGCTTGCGAGTGCTTGGTGTTTTTAGCGTTCTCTTGGTGGGTGATTTGAAGGATGTTGGTTCGGTCTCTAGTGTTGGTGCTTGGAGGCATGGTGTTGAAGAGTCTTACCAAGGAGGGAGTTTTAGTCCGAACTACTTGGACTTTGGTGAGTCTCCCTTTTTTTACAAAACTATATCTTCGTTTGATAGTTATCGAGACAGACCTAGTAGTGTTAGTGGTAGTGGTAGTGGTAGTTCTGAAGAGACGGGGTCTGCCACGTCCTCTTCCAGGAGTGAGACCCCGAAAAGAGCCGTGGTTAGGGACGGGCCATTAGCTATGGTGCCCTACGTCCCGATAGCGGAAGAGTATGAAGAGGATTCCTCTGAGGATTAGGTGGATGAGGCCCTACCTGATATCAAGGGGGTCATGGCCGTGGAGGGGTTGGATGAATAGGAGTTCGTTGCGAACGCAGTCCAACTTAAGGGGGAGGACCTAGAGGTGATTCGAAAGTCGTACCACATCACGTGGGAGTACGCCCTCCGACTGGCCAGGGTGGGGGAGAGGGCTTGCGATGCCCTACTGAGCCGCGCACCTTATGAGTTGTGTGTGTACGAACACCACATGAGGGTCGGGCTACGACGCTTCCTCCTTTACTCATTATTCTGTGTCGTACTCTGATACTTCGATATAGTGCTATGTCAGCTAGTGCCAAACTCAGTATGGGTGATAATGGCCTTTATTAGCGTCTGCTCGAAAGTGGGAGGGCTGATAAATCTGGACAGGGCAATTTTTGATTGGTAATCTGATCAGTGGTACAATTTATTAGGATTGCTGGACAGTATTAAATTGTGCAGATGCAAGAGAGACAGAGTTAAATGGAAGCACTGCTCTGATGGTCAATATACTGTGTAGTCATTTTGCAAGCAATTAGAGGGAAATTCTGTCACAGCCTTGGAAAGCAATATAGGGAAGGGGTATGCTCTTCCCAATGTTGAAATTTTCTGTTGTGAAGCTATAGCTGCAGAAAAGAGGTTAATGTGGATGTGAAATTTGTCTTCTATTGAGGTATCAGAGGAGTCTGTGCAGCACTTGTTCATTGGTGCTGTTGATGGAATAAGGTTCGAGTAATTCTTAAGAACTCTGAGCACATGAAAAATTTATGTGCCATTAACATTTTTGATTATTGGTGGTGGAGGGAAAATGAAATTATTGTCATGAAATTAGTTTTATTAATTTGAAAAAATATCATATTGTGAAATTAACTAATTAGAGATATTAACTTCTCATAAATTAATAAAATTCTATTATGTTAATCTTGGTACTTTCTTTATTCTGTTTTTTCAATGATTTTTTTTTTTCATTTAGTTATACTTTAAGTTGTCTCGCTAAATGTATGATATCTGTTGGGAATCTACGACCCAATCAACAACTATCACTACAAAAAAATTGCTTATTATCGATGGATTTTTCCTATCGGTGAAGGGTCATTTGTCGTCTGTAATACTCACTTTCCCTCGGTGATAACCCCTCGGTGTTAAGTTCATTGGTAATTCATTTTTTACTGAGGGTCAAAATATTTCTTTAGTGATAGGTTATCATTGACGACAGGGTGTTTTAAATTTTATTTTTATTTTTTAGTCGTTTTAAAAATAATAATCAAATAATCTGACAAACACCTAGAGATGACTCCCTCAGTAATGAGTTGTTTTTTAAAAAATTAAAAATGTACTAAGCTTAACATTGACTGATGTGTCCCTTGGTGATAACATTACTGATAGCAGCAAGTGGAAAGAAAATAAACTTACAATTTCTGGTAGAGAGAAAGTGATGAAAAGGAGAAAAAACAAAAATTATAGAAATGAGGAAAATATGGAAGAGAGAGAGAGTGAAATATGAGAGATAGAGATCAGAGTGAAAGAAATTTGTTGGAGAAAAATGGTGAAACGTCACGCGACTACAAAGGGAAAAGAAACATAAGATAAGAGAAACGGGAGAGGGCTGATGCGTGATATCTAGGGTTATATTATCACCGAGGGATTTTGTTCCCTCGGTGATAATATAAGTTCCCACGGTGATAGTAGTTATTGTTTTTAATAATTAATTTAAAATTAATTTTATATTACTTTATCAACACCAACAGAAATTCCCTCGGTAATAATGTATTTTCAATTAAAAAATTATTTTTAAAATATTTTATGAACTTGATACAGAGTGTAAAAAATATTATCACCGAGGAAATTGTCCCTCGATGATAACATTTCACACTATCACCAATGGACACATGTCCCTCGGTGATAAGTGGTTTTCTTGTAGTGTAGCAATCACAATAACGAAAATAAAATTAAAAAAACACATGGAGTTTTAACATGGTTCGACAATCTTTTTGTCTATATCTATATCTACGAGCCAATCACTATTTCACTTCTTTTACAACTATTGAATGGAAGAAAATTTCTAAAACTCACTATATCACATTACACAAATTTTCAAAATTGTGTGAAAACTCTCCCCACGATAATACACATTTTTTCTAGACCCTGCCTCTTATCGGATGGTAGTTGACCATGAGGGGAGGTCTGTAGTACCTCGAGGGCTTCCTGGAAGCCAAGAGAAAGGTCGAGGTGCTCCACCCCGAGGTCGACTTCTCGGGCCTCGACCTACTGGATCTTCCGCAGGATGAGGAAGCTGCTACAGCGGAGGCCGAGGCCGGAGCTCCTGCTGATAAGGAGTTGTCTGCTCAGCCCGAGGTAGTGTTCGTGGTTGAGGGAGAGGCTGCCGTGGGCCTAGATTAGGCTTTTTGTTTTTGTTGTAACTCAAGGCTGTTAGTGCCTTTTTGTACTTTTTGATAAGTTTAATGAAATCTTAGTTTGCCTCATACTTGTTGTTTATTGCAATTATCCATTATAGCCTTAGTCAAACTTTTTTTGTGGCTTGTATATGAGGTGCGAGTTCATTGGTAGAATCGTCAGAGGTGTTCGGCGTTCCAAGTGCTTGGAACACATTTTCCACTTAGTTCCTCGAGCTCATAGGTGTCGGGGCGGCACGCCCTTTTGATACGATACTGGTTGTCCCAGTTAGGGATCAACTTCTCCATTTTTGGTGGATGAGATACTTTGTTTTTTCATAAAACGAGATCATGGAGTTAAAAATGATTGCCTTATACCTGAGAGTTGTAATACCCGGCGGTTCGCTATTAAGAGGTGGCCAATCGAATCTGAGCTTTATCCTGAGCTTCGTCGAGGAGATCGGTGTTCATGCGAAGAGCCTCGTCATTGCTGTTGCTTTCGAAATTTTGTACTCGGAATGAAGGTACCCTGATTTCCAAGAGGATGACGGCTTCCGAACCGTAAGTCATGAAGAAGGGGGTTTCCCCAGTGGGTACTTGGGCAATGGTTTGATACACCAAAAGTATGCTTAGCAAGTGGTTCACTAACTGTCTGTCTACTTTGTCTAATCTCCTCTTGATGCCCTGTAAAAGAGTCATGTTAGTTACTTCAGCTTGCCTATTAGCTTGTGGGTACCCGATGGAGGAGAAACAACGCTCGATGTGCAGCTCATCGTAGAAAGTTTTGAACCGAGTGCTGTCGAATTGCTTACCGTTGTCCATCACCAGTACACGGGGAATACCGAAGTGGCATACTATTGACTTCCAGACGAAGCCCCTAGCCTGGTGGTTAGTGATATTGGCTAGTGATTCGGCCTCTACACATTTAGTGAAGTAATCTATCACCACAATGAGGTACTTTCATTGGCCAGCTGTTTCAGTGAAAGGTCCGAGGAGGTCCATCCCCCACATGGCGAAAAAAGAGGGCTAGTGACAAAAATGAAGGGATTCACCGGTCTACGGGAGATAATAGCACACTATTGACAACTTTTGCACTTTTTCACCAATTCCATAGTATCTCCTCGTATTCCAGATCAGTAGTAACCTTGGCGAACGATTTCGAAAGCCAGGTGGTTCCCTTAGATCGCTTCATGAACCTCCCGGAAGTCGTAATCGACCTCAATCTGGCCTAGGCATTTTATATAGGGTGTTGTAAGACCCCTTTTGTATAGTTTATCATTCAAGATTACGTACCGTGCTGCTCGGGAGATGATTTTTCTGACTTCATTCCTTTCACCCGAGAGATGACTGTCTCGTAAATACCGAAGGATAGGATCAATCCAGGTTTCCCAGCTGACCATGGGCAACACAGTGGTTTCATTGATGCTGGGTGATACGAGTGTCTCGAGGTAGAATGCCCATGTGGATTTGGGCTATCGAGAGGTGGTGAGCCGTGCTAGGGAGTCAGCTTTTGAGTTTTCAGCTCGGGGAATCTGGTTGATACGAAACACTTTGAACTGGGCAATGAGCTCTTTAGCTTTTACTAAGTAGCATGCGATTTTTTCTCCTCGGGCCTCGAATTCCCCTTTGACTTGGTTCACCACCAATTGTAAGTCACTGTATACATCCAGGGCCTCAACGGACAGTACTCTGGCCAGTTTCATCCCGGTCAACAACACTCGCACTCCGCTTCATTGTTTGAGGCTCTAAATTCGAACTTTAGGGAGTACTCGACGGTGAAACCGTCTGGGCCACTCAGGATGAGCCCGATGTCGCTCCCGACATCATTGGAGAATACAACGACGTGGAGTGTCCACTAAGGGATGAACTTGGTTTCACCGAGAATCGGGGTAGGATCCTCCTGACTTGGTTGTGTAGTCTCCACAATAAAGTCGGCTAAGGCCTGGGCTTTGATGGCCGTGCGAGGCTGGTAACGGATGTCGAACTCCCTGAGTTCAACAGACCATTCGACCATTCTTCTAGAGACATCCGGCTTATGGAGCACTTTCGTAGGGGTTAGTCGGTCAATAGAACAATCATGTGAGCTTGAAAGTACGGTTGAAGTTTACGGATCGTGACTAGGAAGGCATACGCCATCTTCTCCATGGGAAAATACCTGGTTTCAGCATCATAGAAGACCTTCCTAAATTAGGACGGAAGCCACTACTTCGTGCCCGGCTGAGAGGTATAGGAAGAGTTATTTGCCGACAAAGGGTTTGGTAAGCAGGGGGCTAACCTAAGTACCTTTTAGCTTATGGAATGCTTTTTTGCAGTCCTCGGACCTGTCAAAGTCCTTAACCTTTCTGATGGATTTGACAAAGAGGAGGCACTTTTCTGCGAATTTTGACATGAATCAGCTCAAGGCCGCTATCCGTCTAGTGAGTCGCTAGACCTCCCTCACAGTCCGGGGTGGTTTCATGCTGAGGACGGCTTCTATCTTTTTGGGGTCTGCCTTTATGCCTCTTTGGGTTACCATGAAGCCGAAGAACTTTCCTCCGGTGACCCCGAAGGCGCACTTAGTGGGGTTCAGCTTCATTTGGTGGCGTCGAAGGACTTCGAAGGCTTCTTTTAAGTCAGTTTCATGGTCCTTAACTTCGATGCTTTTCACCAGCATATCATTTACGTAGACCTCCATGCTTCGACTTATCTGCTCGCGCCAATCTTTGGTAGGTTGCTTCAGCGTTCTTTAAACCGAAGGGCATGACTTTGTAACAGTAAAGCTTTGGCCCGGTGATGAAGGCCATTTTCTCCTGATCAAGCCTATACATGAGGATCTGGTTATACCCGGAGTATGCATCCATAAAGCTTAGTAACTCGTGCCCCGACGTTGCATCGATGAGCTTGTCGATCCTTTGCAGAGGAAAGCTATCCTCCGTGCAAGCTTTGTTCAGGTTTGAGAAGTCGATGCAGATCCACTATTTACCACTGGCTTTTTTCAACATCACCATGTTAAACACCTAGTCCGGGTAGTCTGTTTTCCGAATGAAATTGGCTGCGAACAGCTTATCCACCTCAGTCTGCACAGTGGCTTGAAGCTCGGGAGGGAATGATCTCTTTTTCTGGATGATTAGCTTATGGTTCGGGTCTACATTCAACCGGTGCACTATTACTTTCGGGCTGATCCTTGGCATGTCTGCGGCAGACCAAGAGAAAAGATCTTGGTTTTCTCTTAAGAGGGGGAGTAAGAGTCCCCTAAAAGCCTCGGGGAGGTTGGAACCAGTCTAGATGGTTCGAGAGACATCCTTACAGAAGGGGACCATGGCTAACTCCTCCACTGATTGGCCCCGTGGATCCCTTCCTTCGTCCCTAAGGTCGTCCAATTTGAGTGGGAGAGCTTCCGTCCTCCTGCCTTCTCTCACCACGTTTAGATAGTAAGATCTAGAGATCTACTGGTCTATCCTAATCTTGCCCACTCCCTCTTCAGTGGGAACTTTCACTTTTAAGTGATATGTGAAAACGACCGCTCGGAGCTTATTAAAGGTAGGTCTGTTGAGAATCATGTTGTAGGACAAAGGCTGTCTGATGATCAGAAAAGTAGTCTGCACGGCGGTTACTTGTGGAGCCGTTCCTGCGGTTACCGAGAGAACTATGCTACCCTCCGCAAACACCGGGCCTCTCTAGAAACCGTAGAGCGGGGTGAAAGCCGGTTCTAACCGAGAGTCTCTTAGTTATATTTGCTGGAAAGCGTCGTAGAACGGGATATCGACGGAACTTCCATTGTCGACCATGACACTTCTGACTTCGTGGTTGGCTACGAGAAGGGAGATGACCACAGTGTAATCTTGCAGAGTCTGGGATCTCTCCAGATCTTTGTCTGCAAAAGTAATGGTTGACGCCTTCCTTCGCTTATGGGGTCCGGTGACTGAGGCCACCGACCGAGCTTAAGTCTTTCCGCGGTGCTCGGAAGAGCCCCTGGCTGCGAGGCCCCCGCATATGGTTTTGATGATTTTTGTGGTGGTGGCCTCTGGTTTTTTTTGGCTGGGCTCCCCGCAGATGGTTTTGATGATTTTGGCAGTGACCGAGGCTCTTTCGAGTAGGTTGTACCATCCTGTTTCGATCGGGAGGGCTCTTTGCTAATTTCTCCATTCGGGGCCCGATGAACTCCTTTAACTGCCCCCTGTTGATGAGGGCTTCTATCTAGTGCTTTAGTGCTAGGCAATCTTCCGTGTCATGCCCGTGGTTCTTGTGGAACTTGTACCACTTGCCTCGGTCCTTATTGAGACGCAGCGGTCTCGAGGGCCACTGTAAGATCGCCTTGTCCTGGATTTGCATCCAGACGTTAGTCCTGGATGTGTTGAGAGCGGTGAAGTTCCTGAAGGGCCTGTCATCGTGGAAAGGTCTTTTGACAAGTTCCCGATGAGAACTGGTGGAGCCTCTTTTCTTTCTTTCCGCATCCCTTTCCCATTATCTTTGGAAGGCCTGGTCATCTTTCGCTAACATGTACTTCTCGGCTCGAGCCAAAATCTCATTCATGTCGCCGGGTGGTCGCCTGGAGAGTTTTAAATTGAAGATCCCAGACCTTAACCCATTCTTAAATGCCAGCATCTGGACGCTGGGGTCGAGGTCAGGGATTTCCTAGGCAGCAGAGTTGAACCTTGAGATGTACGCCCGGAGTTTTTCTCCCTTCATCTGGACGATGTTGAACAGGGACTCCGAGGTCTTCTTGGGTCCTTTGCTGCTAAGAAAATGTGATGCGAAGGTGTAGCTCAATTATTTGAAAGTGTGGATGCCCCCCGATTTCAAAAGAGAATACTATATCCTAGCAGCCTTCTAGAGCATCAGGGGAAAGACTCGGCACATCACGGGATCAGAGTGTTTGTGGAGCGTCATCGTGGTTTTATAGTGTTGGAGGTGGTCTAACGGGTCTGTAGAACCGTCGTAAGGTTTGATTTGGGGCATTCAAAAATTTGGCGGGAGGGGGACCTCGAGGACTTCTTGAGTGAAGGGTGAGTCCTGAATGTTGAGCTCGTTCATGACACTGTTGTGCCGGCCTTTGAGTGTTTCATTGATCCTTCCCTCCATGTCATCTATTCGTTTGTCACTGATACTGCTTCTAGACGAATGACTCTCATTGGATTTATTCGCACGAGGTGGGGAGGAGTCATCCGTGGAATAACCGTCGATGAGGAGCCTGAGGCTGGGATCCTGCCGAGGAGGTGTAGGTGAAGGATGGCGAGCCCTTTGGTGGACCTCGGTGGCCAGATTGGTTACTAATTGTGAGAGCTCCACGAACTGTGCTTGGAGCACAGCCATGTTGGGATACGCATCGGACTCGGTAAGGGATCTCGACCTAGACTGTTGGGTACGGGTGCTGGTCTCTACTACTCCCTTACCGGCGTCCTTGGCAGCATTTTTCGGTGGCATGACAACAAATGAGTTCTTTAAGCTTCTTTGCTTTTACTGTTAACGAGAAATGGTAGTTTTCCCACAGACGGCACCAATCTGTTGCTGCCAAAAATGTATTGCTGAGTTGGAGTACAAAGATGAGGAGGTAAGCTAAAGAGTCATCGGAGGGGGTGCCTCCGAGGATGCTCCGATGCTTTTGTTAGTATGAGGTTTAAGAAGCGTGGGAGTAACGACACTCCTGTTTTTGGTTAAGAATCAATCTGATCTCTCTTTGAAATGTGCACCTGAGTCTTTTTATAGGGTTTTGGGGGTGAGGTGGCCTTTGCACCAAGGATGATGGTGACCTAGAGAGCAATGATGACCTGGGGCTCTAACTGTGCGAACCTATATCTTCCGTGTGTCATCTAGCTGCCTTGGCTTGGGACGATCCATGTGTTGGCTCGTTGTTTGGGTTTGAAGTTGTCCATGTGTTGCCTTATTGTCTTGGCTTGAGACTATCCACATGACGCGTCTTTATTAAGTGTATATTTTTAAGCTGCATCAAAACTAATCTCACCGATTTAATTGTCGACTTGAATGTGCTTCATGGTTAATATTATTACTAGATTCGGTGGGTCCCATTGTCCTCAACATTTTAAGTCTCCCTCTCTTGTAACCGAACTCTTTTCAGACACCTTTTTTTTCTTTATTTTTTGTTCTCTTTACCGACCAGACAAATGCCTTTACAGTTGGTGGTGTGCAACTGCGCCACAGGGACAACAACGTCCTTTGGTTTAATATTATTACTAGAGCTGAACCCACCCGTCGCATGGGTTTCCGATATCTTTTCTTATTTTTTCAGTTTTTATAAGAAAGATTGTTACTTGCAATCAAGATTAAGTACCCAAAGATAGCTACTTTCACTGGGAAATACCTTTTCAGGTCCCCAAATCCAGCAAACAAATCTGTATCCTGAGCAGCAACAAGATTGGGGCCAAGAAGAATATAGCACGCCCCAAAATTCAATATTAGGCAGAAAATCAAGCATAAAATTGTATAGACATTCCCCACGGCAGGCATCCAAGCTTGCGATTAGTGTAAAATTCATTTTTATATTGAAGTAAAAAATTAAATTATAATTTTTAAAAATTTTATTAATAACGTTTGTATATACTCAATTAAAATTATCAATGAAATTTTAAAAATACCAATCAAGTTTTAAATACAATGCAAATATGAGTTTTACACCAAACACAAACAAAAATTTGTTACTTTTATAAAGCAAAAGACAATGAAGTGTTAAGTGGCAACCTTATGCTTTCCTACACCATACACCATTTTCACTCGATAATAAGATGAATTATTATTATTATAATATATTTAAAGTATTTTAATAATTTTATTTATATATTGATTTCATTGATAAGGAATTCTGGCTCAACTGCGGCTGCATGTCAACCGTCCACTAAAAATAAAAAATTCATTTTTTTTGAAGCTTTTTTAAAATCGAGAGTGGTTTGACAGGACCCTACTAATTTATTAAATTACATCAAGAAAAAAAATACAAAGAAATAAGGGGACAAAAAGGCTCAAAAACTGTACAAGCACAGAAAACCTTAGGCTTTACCCTAAAGAAAGTCACTCTTTTGATGGACGGCATGCACCCTTGCAAGGCAGTGAAACTCACTTAAAAGTTGGTGTGTCACTGAATTTTGCTTCGAATGATACTGCAAAGAATGAACCTTTCTCATGGCTAGTAGCCATAACAATTGCTGCTGCAAGTGTTGTGCCACTATGAGCCTTAACAGAAAGGGTGCATAATATCCTCTTGGTTTTAGCCATTGGCCATGCTACAAAATTGAAACTTTCTGTGTATAAAGAAAACTTGGGGTTTCTATAGCATAAATGTTAGCGTATATATTAATACTACATGGAAATGTTAGTATGAGAAGTTATAGGGGGTTTATATATATAAAGAGTGTTAGATGATCAGGATGGTGCACTTGTATTTTTTTAGTTGAGATTCTCAACTGCCACAACTCACAAGCACCGCCCACTAGAAGTTTTTCCAATCTTTCTGCTAATGGGTACACTTTGAAGTCTATGAGCAAATGGGTTTTTGTTGTCTTATATTAAGGCTTTTCCTTGATGTGGGTAACTTGAAATAAAGCTTTTAGAGGAAAGATTTGAATAAAATGGTTTTCAAAGTTTAACTTGTAAGACATAGTACTGCGTAGTGTTGCATTCAAATTTGGCTTAAAGCATTCAAATTAAATCAAGATATATATTAATAGGCATAGTAGATTTAAGTAAAATTGCTTAAATCCAAATTTAAGAAGCAACCAAACCTCGTCTACCTCTTTTGATGTGGGCAATTAATTAAAATGTTTTAGATAAAAGATTGAAGGATGTTAACCTTTGAAAGACTTGGGGGAAGTTTTTTACCAAATCAAGCACTTTTATCGACGGTTTTATGGGCTATACCAAGTTCAATTTTTTTTAGCCCATAGCCCATGCTCTTTAAAAAAAAATATAGGCCCACCTCTCACCTTTCAACCGCAGACTTCTATGCGACTCTCTTTCGGCGATGATTGAGAACTAAACTTAAATCAAGCAAAAATTGCTTAAATTTAAGCGCGTTTAATCAGTTCATCGGCTTTCTCTCTTTCTTCGGCGGTCGACATCCTTGTTGCTTCTCTCCTCGATTCCATCTCTGCTTCTTTCTTCGTCGCCTCCGCTAATTCTCTATTCTCCGTTGCCACTGCTTAATTCTCTCTCTTTCTCTCGTGACGTTCGCCACACAGCTACAGCACCACACGGCCTTTTCAAAATCTGCATCGATACTTCTATAGGTAATTCCATGTTATGACTATTTGGCTATGTTCCTGTAAATAAGTTATGTTATTTAATTTCCTTAATTTGATGTTTATTTATTTCTATAATTTACTTTAAATGCGTTATGAGTCTTATTAAGTTATGTAATTATGTTCTTTAATTTCCTCCTATTCATCCGTTGACTTTAACAATCTAAGATTAAATTTCTCGAACTAAATTATATTATTGAGTACAATATGTTCTCTGCATGGATATAAATTCAAAATTTGAGATTTTTGTCAGTAGTTAGAATTCTTTTTTTTTTTTTTTTTGTTGCCACAATCGTTCAACTCATACCCAAATGTCTTTTAGTACAATTTGGTTGATTAAAGAAAAACTAAACAACAAGATGTTTGATTGCAGAGTCTAGCCATGCTCGAGCCTCAAAGTTGCATATAATTTTTCCTTGAGTTAATGTGAATATGTGATTAATTGCTGATTTACATATCTTTTCCCAACTGATTCCATTTTCGAATATGTTTATTTGGGTCTTTATTTGATGAAATCGGTGATGGTTGTAGTTGATTTTTCAGATTGCTTGAATATGTTTGGGATGAGCTGTTCTACATGGATACCTCACTGTCTTCAAGTTTTCTGCGGAACGAGATACTCCTATTAGATATCTCTACCAGTTCAAGGGACTCTCAAACTTTCAAGTTTTAGATGCATAAGGATAAATATCTATGCTTTTAAATTTAAGCTTGATAGACGAATTATTTGGGATGAATTGGGGCCATTACAATTCTGCTTCCCTCAATCTTGACGCACTGGGATTTGGGGTGTTTGTTTTGTTGTTATGAGTTGTTTTTTTCCGGTTGTTTTTAATTTAATTGGAAAATATTGTTTCTTGATTTTGTAATCAAATAGTTAAATTGGTCGATGGCTACTTTTAAATATATTTTTGGCTTATTTAAGTAATTAACTTATTTATTTTTGACCTTGCCTAAATTTTTTTGGCTTCACCCCTGTTTTCAGGAATGAATTCTTCTATATTTTCACTTTAAAAGACGTTGTTGTGTCTGTCACAAGGGGTATAGGGTTTTTCCTTCTCTCTCTGAGATTCTGAAGAACCCAAAAATTCCCAGCATTTCTAGAACCAACGGCATTTTCCCTAGAAAAAAAACAAAATGGCAGTTACTTTCTCTCTCTGTTCACTCTCAAAAATCCCCAAAACCTCCCCACCAAAAAACCAAATCTTAAATCTCTTAACCACCACCACCACAACACCTAAAACCCACCTCAAATTCACTCCTGTTTTCAAGCCCTCAACTATCTCTCTCTTCACCACGGCCACCATTAATCAACCCAAAACTCATCAACACCAAAACCCCACCATTCGGTCCCTCTTCACCGGCATAGTTGAAGAAATGGGAGAGATCAAGCATCTGGGTGTCGCCGATCGAGGTGGGTTTGACCTGAAAATCCGCGGCAAAACCGTTCTTTTGGGCATGAATCTCGGCGACAGCATTGCCATTAATGGAACCTGCCTAACGGTGACGGAATTCGACACCCAGTTAGCCGAATTCACCGTTGGATTATCCCCTGAAACGTTAAGAAAAACCTCTTTGATAGATCTCAAACCAGGGTCATTGGTCAATCTAGAGCGGGCCGTGCAGCCCACAAGCCGAATGGGCGGGCATTTCGTGCAGGGGCATGTGGATGGGACAGGGGAGATAGTGGAAATGGAGCCGGAGGGGGATTCTTTGTGGGTCAAGGTTAAAGTGGACAAGAGTCTTTTGAAGTATGTGGTGCCAAAGGGGTTTATAGCCGTTGATGGGACTAGCTTAACGGTTGTGGATGTATTTGATGAGGAAAATTGTTTTAATTTCATGTTGGTAGCATATACGCAGCAGAAGGTGGTGATTCCATTGAAGAAAGTTGGGCAAAAAGTGAATTTGGAGGTGGATATTTTGGGGAAGTATGTGGAGAGGCTACTTAGCAGTGGATTTGTTGAGTCTATTAAGGCTTCATGACACTAATGAGGTACTACTATAATTTTGCTTTGATTGAATGTATCATTAGATTTTTGTTAGTGTGTTGAGTTTTTACTTGGGAATTTTGAGATAATTTGAATGAATAAAGGTTGCCTATGTTTTTTTTTTCTTTGGGTGCTCTTGGTATTACTTGGATTTATAATGAGATATATATTTGCATTTGCCTTTCTTTGAATGTTGGTGGACCATGTTCAGTCACTTATTTATATTTGGCTGTTATGACCATCGGAGGTGTATCATGTCGGAGGTCCTTTATTGAAAGTATGGCTTAATCTAGAGTGTCTAGGCAGAGGAGATCACCCCTAAAGTATTGAAAACAAGGAGCTTTGTCAATATTTGCGAGTACCGGGATGTGAGCTTCTATATAATGAAGTAGGAGTATACTGATTTGGATTAAACTGTTGAAAAGAGGAAGAGAATTAATATACTTGACCATAAGCATTCGGGAGTGAAACAATGAATCTTGGTTGAGATGCTTTGTACAAACCTTGTTGAATTCAGTAGAGCTATGCTTGTGCTATGCTTATCCTACAAAGAAGAGGGGAATTTTTTTAAGTAAGGAGAGAAAAATTTACTAGATTACATCAAATCTTACTCTCAACTCAACCAATTGCAACATCTTCATATATATATATAGGCATTATAGCATTCCATGCTTCTTGTAGATTATTAGAAATGCATACTTGAAATTAAAAGTCATGTTTTTATGAGATTTTATCCAATGATCCAATCTGCAATTTTCGTTAGGCCCATAGTTGCATTAATAAAGTTGAGTTGCCCTCTTGTTAATTCTTTCTTAGACTTCCTGAACATAATAAATTTTTGTATCCTGTCTCAAAGAGCGTACATGATCTCAGAAATATATCTTTAGGATTTAGGGAAGTTTTCAACATGCTTTGTTCAACATTTCAAAATCAAAAGAGATATTTCTATAAAAAAAATAAGGGTCATGGTTTGACAGTCCAGAACCACGCTGTCCAGTGTTTGCTCTAGATTGAGCTAAAGCTCTTGGGGTCTTTCCACATGCTTTGTTTAGAAAAGAGGAGTCGGTTTTGTTGGACCTTTTTCCCCTGTGAATTCTACAAGTTTATCTCGGAAAAGATCAAAGCAGATGGGAGGAGGATTATGGAACTACACATGGCAAAACTTCTTGGAAGTGTAATCCTGTGGTCTTATCTCCGTAGTTTCTCATGGGATTTCTGGTTCTGGTTTCCTGCCCATCCTCGATAGGCTCTGTTGAGTAGGTTTGGATTTTATGATGTTAAATCTCATCAGTGTAAATGCACCTAGATAAGGAAAACAAAATATTCAGTCAAGAAGTATTGCATAGGCAGTAATAGTGCAAAGTGCAAACATCAGCCGTCTTTTCGCTTAGTTGTTTCAAAACTTAACCTTTTCCAGGAACTAGCTATCGGGATTGGTAGTTTACATTTTCTTATGTTAAGTGGGGGATGGAAAAAAGCGAGCTTTGCTTTTAGCTATAGTTGCTTTTCTTCTTTGTGCCCAAAGTGGCTTATTGTTCCTGTTACTTCAGCCTCAGTGCTCCTACCTTACTCTTTTAGATATGAAGCTGACTCGAACACCATCTTTTTTAACAAAACCTTTCATCATTCATTTTTTGATTTCAATATAGGCCAAATCTTTGTAATTGAAGACCCTTTGGTTTACTCAAGAATCTTTTTTCAAGTGTGTTTCTGTTGCATCATCCACTAGTTATGGCTCTCTTGATTAGACGTTGAACCTATAGTAGGCAGCGTAAGTGTTTTTTTTATGTCAACATATAGCTTTCTTAGACTTTCCAACTCAAATGGCACTAATTCCATTACCTATATCCATCTTCTGAGCTAATCAATTGACAAGCTCCAGGATAGGAGCAAGCTTGACAAGTATACATCAATGATCAAATCCTTGAATGAGCCTCATTCACTCACTGGCTTAAGTGAGTTGTTGACACACCAAATCAGTTCGTAGTTAGAAGATCACATCATTATCTGCTCTAATAAAAGATTTGTTGGCAGCAGCTAATCAGTTACTTATAACTTTTCTTAAGAGAGAGAAATAGGAGACCCACAAATTAAACAATTCACATTGACCTAAACAATATACCATGTTTGATCAATGAAAGCAAACGAGTCGACTTATTCTTTGCTAAACAGTAGTTAGCTAGGTTGTGTTTGTTCGCATGCATGATATTCTCCTACCTTTCTTCATTATTATAGATTTTGAGGGGAAGGGTCAGACTGGTTATCAAGGAGAAAGTGGGGAGGCAACAATCACATGCTAATGTTGGTGTGTTAATTTGGTGGGTGTATGTGGACCTTAAAATAGTCATATAATAAAGGGAACCGTTTTGGTGAGCTCGAGCTTGAGTTCATCTGGTGAGTTCAAGCTCAGGGAAGCTCGAGCTCTTTGAAACATTTTCCTATCATAAAATATGGCAAAGAAATAATAGTGATAGCAAGACGAACATGTGAGTGGGTTTTAGTTGTGGAGTAGGGAGTTCTGTTTTGTCCAACATCACATGATCATCTCCCTATTTCCCTTAACCATGTCATGCCGTTGTCGGCATAAGATTTTTTATTTTTTTTTCAAATTAATACCACAAATTGCTTTCCATCATGTGGTGCTATCATTGTATTTGTTGTAATCAGTGAGTTGGGGAAGGGGGTGAGATATTTTATTCTTGTTCCTTTTGAGGGTGGTGAATATTTGCAAATTTTCATAGATTAAACTTTTTTCTTTTTCTTACTTTTGAAACGTTTTTATTCTCTGTGTATATTTTCAATGGTGTATAAAACTTTGACTAAAAAGATGTTACTTTTTTCAACTTTTGAGACCGGCGAGAAAATTTGAATGGTTAATAGCATGGGTTTTCTTTCAATGATTATAGAAAGTAGAAACTATATGCACGCAGAATCTTTTTCTTTGACCCCAAACATGATGAAAGCTTCTCTGATCTAATTTTGTGGAGTGAATATATTATTATTCATGGATTATGATTACGTAATTCTTGACTTTTATTTTGTGAAGTGACCCTTCTCTTTTATGAATAGAATATACTCCATCCAGCATGAGCATTCAATGTGTGATCACGTAAGTACTCCACTATAACAAATTCAGAATTTTATAATGCTAAAATCATGCTCATAATTCAAAGAGAGGCAGCTAGAGGTTCACCACATGTCACCTTAATCAAGCTAAATTATGTCAGTGTTTATCCTTGATTAAGCTTTAAGGTGGTTAATTTTATACGGAAATACTATGAGCGCAGCCTAATTGTGAATTTCTTGAACAATTCTCAGCCTTTTATTGGATTAACTATTTAGATTTAGACAATAACAAGTCTTTGGTCCTATAAACAAATGCCATAGAGGCCAACCTGCTACAAATCAGTTTGTCTTGAAAGTGAACAAAAAGTTAACAACACTGACAAGTTCACCACGTCTTCTCCTAGGAAATTTGGTAGTTGTGGAGCTTCTTCAACTTCGACTATGCCACAAATTTTAACAACCGCCCAATGTGGCTGACAAAAACAGTTGGAATTACACGTGTCAAGCACCCAAAGGATCCATCATCTGTGGTTTGTGTCTCTTTTTGCCAACAAAGTACACCCAGCAAACATGACAATAACAATGGTACCCTTCAAGTCTTTATGGTGTGTTTCATTTAAAATGGTACCTTATGTTTTGTTCTTTCGTTTTCTTTTATCTCTTACTTCTTTTATATGATTTTGTTGTTTCCATGGAGCTTCCTTTGGCTGTGTAATAGTTTAATAGTCAGGATTACTCACTTTAATGGATTGATGTTGAGACAAAAAAAAAAGGTTGTTTTTTCAGGCTAAATTTATTTCTTTTATGATAATGTCGAGCATATGAAAGTACATTGGGTGGCATTCTTTTGAAAATTGTCAAAATAACAAACCAAAAAAAAAAAATTAGTTCGACGTAAAATCATGCCTTCTTTTTATTGTCTTTTTGTCTTGGGACAATTTGACAAGTGAATTTAGTAGCCCTTGTTGGGTCACATTATTTTTTTTTAATAAAAAAATGCCACCTCTTAGGAGTTGAATGTTTAAGAATCTTAAACAAAATTTGCTCCACTCTCAAAGGTGGATTGACAAAATTTTGTAACTTAAAAGATGTTATGAAGTCGATATCTTTGTTATCTTCTCTCAAAATGTAACCAATCATACAAGATTAAAAAGTAAAAATGGTCAATCAAAAATCAATAATTATAAATAACAGCTCAAAAACAGTGAGATTTAATCTCTCTTATTTATTAGATGAATGATAATGATTAAATCAAACTCAAGCGATTAGTGAAACTCATGCAATTAAACTCATAGAGCTCTAATAAGCAAATTGACTTTATGCTAATTTTTAATTTAAAGTTGACCAAATAAAAGAATGATTTTATACTTTTTTAAGTTCAAATTTTTCTAATAGAAAGTAATCTACGTGAGCTTAAGTCTTAGACAATGATTCAAAGGTCGAGCCAATAATATGAATTTAAAAAAAAATAAAAAAAGAGTCTTGATAACTGTATCGAAAAAGTTCAATATATCTTTTGTATTTTACAAAGTTTTTTTTTTTAATTTTGGAGAATGATGGACCCACTTTAATATATAACTTCTTTTTACTAATTCAATCACAACTGTTAAATTAAAGTTCAATATGTTAAATCACACAATTATGAGCTTGTGCTTATAATGAACACGAGCTCACCCTAAACTTTACAAGCCGAAAATGGAAAAGTGTTGATAAAGATATAAATTAGAATCCAATGGTATGTTGATGACAATAAATAGTAATTAATGACACAATCTAGGGGTATAGTTGGAATTCAAGGTAATAACTTCCAGACCCAAGCTGTCCTTTATCTCCCACTCCCAACTCCACCCAGCTCATACCTAATATCCAAGGCCACTTTCCAAAGAACTTGTGAAACAGGTGATGCTCGCGTGGTCAAATCTGGATCATACACATGTCAAACAATAATTGAGCGACTTGAAAATATCAGCTTATGAGAGATTAACGTCTAAACAAAGTCGTAACGAAAAATCAACATCGACGTGCCGCAGCATTTTGCACGATTACGAAATTACCCTTCCTGCACGTTTTTCAGATTAATAAGAAAAAAAATATTTTACAAGATTACCCTCCAACTTGATGTTTTTACTTTTTAGTATGTAAAAAATCTTCTGCCTCCTTTTGAAGCAAATAATTGTGGTATAGTTGGAATTAGAATTGCTTTGTGATTAACAAAATGTACTTAAGATGCATGGATTAAAATTTGAAAATTAATTTTATCAGATACAATTTACTGTTAATTTTAATTGATAATCGTTTGATCAAGAGAATATTTTAATACTCTCAAATATGCAAAGGTAATTATTAATTTTATTTTCTTGACTCAACAACTACCAATCAAAGTTGATATAAGCTCTAATTGACAAAAAAATTAGAACTTGCTAAAATAATAATTTTACAACGATTACTTTTATGATTTATTAATTAAAAATTAAGAATTTATAAGCAATAGTCATCTTTTGATAAAAATATCTAAATGAGTTGAGAAAATTGCACTTATGTAAAGGATTGATTGTGATATAAGGTACTTTGATACTCTTATATTAATAGAAGAAAAAAATAACTTAAAAAATAAATTTTTTGGTTTTTTTTATTAAGTTGGACGTAACTTATTTTTTTGTTTAAAACAATCGTGAAAGTTAAAATTTATAAAAATAAATTGAAAGTTGTACAATTAGCATATGTATTTGACCTATAAAGTCCCTTTACCTTCGAAACTAATTACTACCAAGTGCAAGTAGGAAAATGAATTTATAATTATGACTTTATGAGTAAAATCCCAATCAAGCCATAAATACACAATAAAGGAAACTTTACGAGTGTGGGAGGTCATTATGGTAAATTAAAAATTATTCCAAAATCATAAATTAGTGGGTAAGAAGGTAATTACACACGGGCAAGGACTGAGGTGGGCATAGTTGCCGCGTAATTGTTCGAAATTACCACTACCTAACTGGAATGGAATCTCCCTTACATATATACGCTGTGAAAACCCCCTTCTTTTTCCCATACTTTCTCTCTCAACTTCTCCTCCAAGAAAACTTCTTTTTAGCGGTTACCAGATTTTTGGATTCCCATCTCCAAGAATGAAGAAATCCGGAATCCTTGCAGCCTCAGTCGCAGCTGCCTCTGCTACCGCTATCTCTGCCACTTCCGCTTCCTCAAATTTCGCTTGCAATTCTAACTTTCAACTTTCTCATGAGGTAAATCATGAACTGAATTCTGGGTTACTTTCTTTTCTTGTCCTCAGTTTACGTGACCAGGGTATTTTTTTGGGTGATTTCTTTTCTTTTTCTTTTTTTTTCTTTGAACTTTTTCCTGTTATTGATTAATTTGGTGCCAAGTGTCTTCTTTTCTTTTAATTCCAAGAAATTGAAAAGCCCCTTTTTTTTCTAGTTTCTTAATTTTCTTATTCTGTCAAATATCAACTGTGTGTTTGATTTATGGGGAGTCAAGTCTGTAATTGCAAAAAAAAATTACATCATTTTGAAAACTTTGTTAGTAATCTTGTGGAATTTGTTAATATAAGTGTAGGATCCAAAAGTTAACATTACTGGATTTAAACCTTAGTCGGTCAAGAATCTCTGTTAATCGACCTTCTGCGGTTTTGTTTTTTAGATCCTATTTTCACCCCCAAAAAAAATCAACTGTGTTTTCTCCTTAATTTTCCTTTTTTCCTAAATAGATACAGGATTAGCTATTCTTCAACAAAACATAATCTGACTCTATTTATGCTTGAATTTTTTAGGAGGCAAAGAAAAATCATGAGAACAGTACATCTCAGAGATCTGTTACAACAGACAAGTTTGCGCCAAGGTTTGATGGCTTGAGGTTCATTGAGACATTGATCACTGGCCACAGATAAAGCTTGATCTTTTGGGTTTAAGAGACCTTGATCATTAACTCTACCTGATGAGGAATTTTGTTGACTTTCTTCCTTTTTTCTGGTTAGATTTTGATATGGCAGAGAGAAGAAATGTAATATTTCAGGTTTCTAAGTCTGGTATTTTATGAGACTCATCCTTTTTATTCGTGCTTACTTTCTTCTATACTACTATTTCTTATCTTTATTTTCTTCTTCTCTTTTTATTTAAAAAAAGAGTTCTGCTTATGTTTTTGGGTGGAGAAAATATAAAGGAAAAAATAGTATTATTGGGTAGCCACTGTCTGGATTCTGGAACAGATTGCTTGCTTAAGTGATTACATGATGTGCAAAACTAGATGTTGTTTCAGGGGAAATTACAAAATTAGATCCCAGCAACCTTTTTTTTGATAAGTCCATCAATTGAGGGCTATACATGATTTGGGGCGATACAGAAATGAAAAATCTTCTCATGCTTTGTAATTATTGGTGTTATCTTTGTTGTTGTTCTTGATTGTGATGTTGCTTTTTTTTTTTTACCTGTGTTATCGTCGGCGAGAAAACTTTGTTAGCACCTTTTAGTGCACTTTCTGTTCTGGTATAGTCTTTCAATCAGCACCTCAAATGTATCATCATAGAAATAGTGCAGTTAATGTGAAAAGATGAGTTTGAATCTCATGTAAATTGCCTGTCTGTTTAGTAATGGCAATTTGAGATGATTGGACCATGGAATATAGAAACTGTATAAGAAAGTGAAAACAGTAATCTGGAAATGAGTTCTCTGACATGTTGGATTTTATGCCAACCGAGTTTCTCCCGAGTTTTAAAACCTTAATCACAGCTTTACAGAGAAGAAACTGAAACAATTAGGTCACAGACAGTTTTTCTTTCTGTTTTGTATTCATTTTATTTTTTTGGCATGGTTGTTAAAACCATAGAACTCAATTTTGCTCCTGAGATCAATGGGAATTTCCACTGGCATGGTGGAATTTTTGTGACCGGCACACAAAAGATGTATTGAAAAGTACCTATTGACCAGCCTTAAAGATTATTTAGTGGAGTTTGATTGACAAATGGATAATTGAATTTTCAAGACTGCAAATAGTAATAGTCACCAAAAATCCAAAAATAGTAAGAACAAGCTAGGTAGTGATGCATCATGTCCAGTATTGGATTTTCATGATCTTCTCTTTTAACCATTCCTAGTGGCAGTCATGCTGCAATGAGAAGTCCTTTTCTTTTCACTAGGAATCACATTCCTTCATCAATGAAGATAGAATGAAATCATCATCTCATCTTATCCTCCTTTACTTTTCATCTTACTTTCTTTTAATCCGATATACCAAACGGTCACATAGATTATGAAAATAAACTATCTCACAAACTCTAAATTGGTTGAGCATATAAAATGGCCTGAGAGAATTGAGCCATACTTTCAATAATTTTCTCTGACCAACGCATAAGCAGAGTCATATGAAGAAAGAACCGTGTGGCTTCTCAAAACTTAATCAGAATTAGAAAGACTTGCTTTAGACACAAACAGATTACAGGGTCACAATCTTAGCCCAATTCTAGTTTAAAAAAACATACTGAATGTAACTTACAAATTGGAGAAAACAAACATCCAAAAACCAGACATTGAAAGACACCATGATTCAGACAAGATGATAAAACGCTAAGATCAGTTTTCATTTTGTCCATTCAGAAATAACACTAGAAAGGAAGCAGTGAACATAAGAAATATAGTGGATCGATTATACACTATACGAGCACTGGATTTGACTTTATCACAGTCAAGACCTTCTTTCCATTCCTTGCAAGTATTGGCAAAGAGACCAGGTGGGTATTTGCCGTAGAGATTTATGTAGCTGAACATTGTGGAAGCACAATCGGTTGTTTCGTTGCTTATAAGATCTTTGTAAGGACAAGCAACCATTGCAACAGGCAGTGGGTTGGTAATTTGGTCCTTTGCACTGAATTGTGATGATTGTGTAGTTTTTCGTTGAAAAATCTTCACTGCATTCTGCAGATCATCAAACATAAATGATAAGTATCTAAATTCTATATTCAGAAACTCGAATTAGAATCGCAAAAAAAAAGGAACGAAAAACGAATAAACAAAAACAAAAAACAGTTGTTACTCTTAAATCAAGGCAAAAAAACAAAAAATAATAACAGTTTGCATATCTGCAAATTGCAGGAACCCTATTTTGGACATTGATAAACTGGACTTAGCATATCCAATCCATGGGAATCCTATTCTTCCTTTGAGATTTCATTTTGCCTCTTTTTATTGGAAGAAGTGCAACATATTATGTTATTTTTTTATTCTTTTTTGTGATAAATCCATAATATGTATTTTCGATAACTAATTAAGCGATGCCTAAGTTTCTTAATATTAAGAAATTGAATATAAGACAAATCATATGATTGACCGAGAAAAAAAAATTGGAATAAAGAAGAATGAGAAGAAAAAAGAGAGATGATAGAACAATGAGATGATTGATTTCTTACTGTTTGGTAAACATGATAGAAAGATGAGAGGAAAAAACAAAAAAGCTAACAAATAGTTTATTTTAGGTTTTTAGCTTCCACGCGTAAATCATTTCTTCTGATATTTTTTTATCAAACGATAGAAATATCGTTCTTTTCTTTCATTTTTTTCTTACATTTCTTTTCTATCCATAACTTAAGTTACAAACAACTTTATTGTTCAGTTTTTTTTTTTTTAAATTGTGTCAACCGATTCACTCAACAAGTTGTAAACGATATTAATGGATTACGGGTGGATAGCAGTTATAATTCAATGTGTATAAACGCACATGAAAAAAAAAGGAAATAAAAAATGAAAAAAAAAAAGAAAAAAAAGGGAAGAACTTACTGGCTTTTACCTGAAGGAGAGTTCGACCGGTAGTTCCATGAGACTCAAATGCATCATCTGTAGGTAATATTAAACAAACAAACCCCAAAATAAATTAGATTATAAATAGAAATGCACCCAAAAGTTTATTAATGTGATCTGCATGAGTAATTAAAACAAAAAATAAAATTAAGGAGGAAGAAGAACTAGTAATTATTACATGAAATGTAGGTAGAAGAGGAGGCAAATCCAGTCAGAAGGAAAAAGAGAAACAGATAAAAGCAATAATTCAAAGCCATTTTCATGGTGCTCTCTTTTGGAGACCAATTATGCCTAGTTAATCGATCTCCTCCTCCTGACAAACACAGTCACCTTTCTTTTCTACAATCTTTTTGTTTTTGTTTTTGTTTTTGTTATTTCTAGCAAAGAGAGAGACGTGGAGGAGAGAAAATTATTGATGGTGTACATATTTTTGGTTATGGACTGAGAAAAGAGCTTGTCAAAGTAAGTTCAAGTTTGCATGTTACAACAACAACCTAAGTTTATTTGTTATTGTAATATTAGTATTGTTAGTTAACCGCTATGTTTACTATTAGTTAATTAACTCAATATGTTAAATATAAATTAAATATATAATATATAATAAACTAAAAAACAAATATATAAACATTGTTGGTTAATCAATTAACCAATTGTATCGACTGAAATCAATTCAGTTGGTTAATATCGAAATGTTTAAGTTAATTCCATCAAAACGATTAAATAAAATTTAATAAAAAAATCGATTAAAACTTTGGAATCCAAAGTGTGCACAACCCTTCCTATAATACCAAGACTGAAACCAAATCTATATATCACTGATTTTTGCCACTCAAGTTGCTATAAGGTTTTTTTCTGACAATATGTCACTCCCTTGTAATCTTCTTTTTTTTCTTCAGGGAAGAGCTTGTAGCAATCTCGATTTGGAGAATTTAGATTTTTATTTTTTATTAATAAAAGTTAAGTCAACGAAAAAAATGATTCATGAAAAAAATCAAAAATCAAAAATTAAAAAGAGGCTTTGCCTGTTTCAACATATCCGCTACTCTCTTCTTCTTTTTTCTCTATTCTCCCTCACCCCAACCCCGAATTTTTCGGTTGAATCGGGGGAGAGGTGTTTGATCATTATGCGTTAGAATCCAATGCTAGTTGTGAATGTATACAGTTCAGTTCCTTCACCTGGTAAGACTGCTGGATGCCATCCAATTTGTCATCAAGATCCAATCCACCCAATTTGAATGCTACCTCCCACCACCACCTGCAATATTACTGGTTGGTTGGCCATTAGCAAATGTTGCTCCTGTGCCTTGCTTTCCGAGTGATGGACCTACCCATCCGTAGACGTCGAGCTGTTAGTGCTTCTAACAAAACAACTAAGGCATCATCCACTGCTTCAGCCTGCTATTCCAATCCATAGGAGCTAAACTCTAGAATGAGTTGCAGCTCAGAAAGGAGGCCAATAGCTGCTGCTGCTGTACAAGTACGATCCCATGGAGGTTGGGGCCTAACCTCAAAACACAATAGATGGTAGCCATTTAGTTATATTGAACAGAGAAATAAGAATCCACTAAAAACATAGGGACCTAAGAAAGGCAGAAGAGAGAGAGAAAAGCACAAAGGAACAGAGAAAGCTGAGGAGCCCTGCAGAAGAGCTTTGACAACTGTGTTATACATCTCACCGAAGTTTATGCATTGCAGATGCACCCGTGGCAAGAGATATGCAAGGAAGCTCCTCCTCTCCCCAAGCTGACTTTGCTTGCTCCTGCACATAGAAGATGGCCATATTAATATAGTTTCCAAACAGCTCACACAACAATTTCATGTCACATAAACCTCTTTAACAGCAGGCTGCAGGCCCAAGAAAATTTTCATGGAAATTGATGACACTCAAAGGCTACATAATTTCAGCTTTCTGGGTTTACTTCTACAATTCCATCTCTCCAAACCTCTTCCCCCCTGGGCATCCATAACAAATCCCTATTCAAGCAGCACATCAGAACAATAATAGACCAAGGCCAAAGTATTGGAGAGTAAACGCAGGTATGGGTTCCTGACTTCAAGCATCTTAATGGCCTTCTGAGGCAAATGCTATACCCTTAACCAAGGTGTAAACCCAGATAGCTTTCATCATAATCACCACAAAGAAAATCTCTCTTTTGTTTCCCATTCTCCCCAAATGACTAATCATGCTGTTACAGGGAAGTGTAGAAGTATGTTTTCACGCAAGTATATACTCAAAGCACTGGTAATAGCAAAGAGGCTTCTCAAGGAAAATTTTTAGTGATAAAGGTGTGTCCATTATGAGTACAAATACGTGGCATGTAAAAGGTAGATATCACAAGGTAAATGGAATTTTTTATTGAGAATAATCAAATCCAGCAACTCAAATTGTCATATGTTGGAACAAACAAATAGGTAGAAATCGTGTAGCACAGCATTACCTTTAAACGCTTGAACATTGATGAAGAGTTGCTCCATGTATTATCAATCAGAATAAAATTCAGAGTTTTATCTCCAGTCATCTGTGCAGAATAAAACATAAGAGTTACTGCCTAGTTGAAACTAAATAAAAAGTAAAAGAAAAATTCAAATTAAAAAGCATGAAGGGTACGGGGATTGACGCAGGAGCTTTCCCAAGCCCAAGCCTTTCTTCTATCCTATCCCAACTCCCAACATCAGTAGTGGGCACAAAAGCTAAACTTGAGTCAATGAAGAGATCAATTACTTCCTAGTTACGTGCTCTCTGTATGCTTTTTATAAATAAAAAAAAGTTACTCTTACTATAGTCACAACAGTGTCCATTTGCAGAATGGGCAAAATATCATATTGATTTCCAATATTAGCACCCTTTTTCTCTTCAAAGATTATATTGTTGGGCCACAGGTCATTTCTAAGACCCCTAACTAGTCAATTGTCCGGTATCTTCAAGAAAAGAGGGACAGAATCCCCACAAAATCCTAGAACCTGTTTTCCATCTCTCCTTCCAGTTACCAATCTTTTCAGTACCAATTTGGCAGGCAATATAACATGCAAAAAAGTTTGCCAGCTCTAATCTGGAACATCTTAAATATTCATTAAACCAAGCAGCTGCAACACCAAAAAGTTCAATATATTCTTTTATTTAATACCTGTCTCTCTACCAAAAAGTTCAATATATTCTTTCATCATAACTTATTCTTTAGTTGAGAATCAATCACTCATAGCTGATCAGGAAATTTCAACATTATCAGCAGCTAGAAAAAGGTAAAACAGCATTAAATAATTATTGAAAAACCCAGGTAAGGACTAGATGAAAGAAAATTGGTTAGGAGTGACCTGCTTTAGGTTGAAGTGTTTGCAAGAAGATTGGGATAGTGTTGAAGTCTTAGCAGAAGGATGCGAAAGTATATAGACTATAGACATTTGTGAGGACATGAAAATTGTAATCATGGTCATTGATTTCCAAGTACCAAAATCCACCCATCTTCTTGATATTAGTCTTAAAAGACAAATATAATGTGCTTGGTTTTAACATAACTTTGGCAAAAGAAAGTGTAGTTTAATAAGCAGAAAATAGCATCTAAATTGAGCTCTATTAATTCTTCAAGTGCATTTGGATTAGAGTACTTAAAATGCTAGTACTAGTTTGCAATTTAGCAACGTGCAAAAAGGATAGAATTTTTTTTTTAGAAAAGTGAATCACTTGTTAATTAAAAATTGTTGGCGAGATATGACTTCACAATTAGACCAACAAAAAAGTATGTAACAATGATCATATAACAAATAATATTACATTTACGAAAGAAAAATTGACTTTATATAGCCAAAAAAATACTTTCCAACGCAATCCAATCAGTCTAATTTTACCAGGTTGGCTCGTCAAACCAATAAGAAATGAGAAGCCATTAAATCTGCTTTGCGGTTGAACTTATTAGCCTAAAATAATATATTTGGTTGATTGGGTCGGTGAGGCAGGTATTTTTGCACAAAAAGTATTGATATTCTGCTTTCGGATCTGAGAATGATCTTGAATATGCTTCCGCAAACTCCACGACAGAAACTACTTTTTTATGGCATAGATCAGTGCCATCAAGAGGGATCAACAGCCATCACCAGATACCTCGTTCAAGCCTATTAACCAGCTTAACCATTTAGCTTAGTTAAGCAAAGTATTGTAACAAATTCATGGTGTAATGATTGAATCATTTACTCCAAGCGAGTAGTATAACCGATAAAATCATTTACCATTGTTAAAGATAATCGGTTGTACAGTAGCTTTTTTATTTGCCAAGGTGCGAGTAGAAGGTCAAGAGATAAAGACACCATTTACCATTGTTTTTCTAATATGTGAAGTGTATATCAAATAGTGTGAGTATGCGTATTAAACATTCATTATATTTTAGTTTTGGTAAAAAAAAAAAGGAGTTATCTAATTCTACCCAATAGTTGAGCTGAAATAGGTAATATTTTTAACCAATGCCGTGTGGCATACCTAGAGAACGAGGATTTCTTGGTTGGCTTGGGTCTAAACCATTACCAGTTGGAAACTCCACTGGTAATTTTGAGAAACTTTATTGGTAATGTTAATTTTTGAGTCGTACAACTATATTTGACGTTATCAATGAAACTCCTCGAGATTATCGGTGAAGTTTCAACTGGTCTAAACCAGCCATCCAAGAAATTTTGCCTAGAGAACATTCCTGTTTTGATGCCTCCATTTTAGTAGTACTATATTAGATCTAAAAAGATATGGCATCTCAAATGTGCAAGCTGTAGAAACAATAAACAAGGTGCTCATACTGATCTCACCATCATAGGTTCGCGTTCTAGACCCTCTGAAGATTTTCATGCCTAAAAGCATCTTGGAATGACTTTGTCACCATATTCTGGTTGGGATAGAGGCACCATACGCTGCTTTTTCCTGAAATTGACATAACACAAAGTCAACAGGCAGAGGTTCACACTACACTGAGATATCAGACAAAAACAGAGAGATGATGAATCTAACAACTTAAATACGAGATCGCCATTAAATACAACAATTTAGCTCAAAAGCATACAACTATAATATCAGCTCTAATCGCTATTATTGCAATCAAATTGGCAAACTTTACATCCATGTCAGTGTGACACTGTGACTCAAGGTGCACTTACATCGCCACGCCCATCTCCGCAATACTAACAACAGAATACATTCTTTCACTAAGAAGAAATAAATTTATAAGTAGCAAGAACATGAATCTGAATCCAGCCACGCTGACATTGGAGCCCAAGTAAAGCCGTATGCTTCTAAATGATTTTTGAAACTGGTCTGCATATTATGCACCAATTCTTATTTTAAAATGAAGAATATTGAAAGAGACCTGAGAGCTTAAATGCATTCCACATGATTTCCTCATCTTCAGCAATGCCAAAGAGGCACAAAGTTGCAGCTTGAATGCCAAAT
Source organism: Bretschneidera sinensis (assembly GCA_023935145.1). Classification (NCBI taxonomy): domain Eukaryota; kingdom Viridiplantae; phylum Streptophyta; class Magnoliopsida; order Brassicales; family Akaniaceae; genus Bretschneidera; species Bretschneidera sinensis. Next base: position 96,849,122 of record CM043703.1, read on the forward strand.
ACTTGCAATAACAACTTCCTGGTGTTGTTCTGCCGTAGAAAATCCTGCCAAAGGTCGGTGGTATATTGGATGATCTAAAATGGATGTTAATTCAACATGAACAAAAACATACAAACCTTTGGATGCATATACAACCAAAACATTATCCCACGCCATAGATTACATGGCTTAAGTTTCAAACACATGCAATCTTTCACGGAAAGCCAGCACTGCAAATTGGTAGAAGTCCTATCAAATGAACAAGAAGAAAAGCAAGAGAATGAGAAGTGTGAAATTACTATGGAGCATGCTGTCACAAGTAGCACGTTGTTACAGACAACACCTATCAAATGATAAGGGTAAAAAAACCTCAAAGCCACATTTAAATACCTTCTGGCAAAGCTAACCCCTACTTCCAAGCAAACGACATATTACTTGTCAAGCAGCATAGAAGTGGAACTTTTCCTGAGAATCATCTAACGCCTGGTATGTTGCTCTGTGTTTCTTATTCTCCAAGATCCTAAAATAACCCTGCCATTTACAGTAGAAATTTAAAAGAATTAGCAGAAAAAGAAACTTTCTATGCACGGATCCAGTGAACTAATAGTTAATCTTGCAAGCTCCATAGAAAACTAAAAACACAAGCCCAAAGTGCAACGAGAGAGAGCAACGACAATAATAAAATAAATGGGACAGCAGAACCTCAATATGAGAAAAGGAAAGAGTATAACAAGAAAGTATTAGAAAATCACACCTTTGAGTCTTCCTAATTTTAACATATTCTCGACTTATTAGAGACAGCCAATTTATGTTTGATCCAACAATCATTCAATAAACGACACAGAAAATAAGACAAAAAAAACATTAATTTTCCCAAAACAAAACAGAAGAAGAAGAAGAAAAAAAGTGAGAGAAATTATCTATCTATTCAGTCCTAATGGCTAGTACCTTGATTTCCCAGAAAATAATGTATATACATGCCCCACAGAAATAATATCCACAGCAAAAAAGACCGAAACACTTCCAACTAGATTAGCACCATCCCTACATTTTCTCATTACCTATTTCAACATTCACAGCCGAAACTCTTTAAACAAAAAATGACGTCGAACAAATATCCTTGGATTTTATGGAGCAGCAGGATAGGCGGAAGATCAAAGGCCAACTGAGGAATTTGATTTGTTAGTAGTAGAAGCCAACATTTGGGAATAGGTTTAGGAATATTGTAGTGACTGATTGTGATTTCCTTTCCTTATTTTCATTGAGAGTAATTTAGGAAGTTATTCTTGAGAGACTTTTCTATAAATGCCATGTAATAGACCAGAACATGATTCATAAGAATGAATTACCTTTCTTTTCTTTTCGTTCGTCTTCTCATCAACCAAATTTAATTCCTAAGAAACCATACATCAAAAAAAAAAAGGGGGGGGGGGGGGGGGAGAGGAATAACAGTTCAATCATATTCCTGTATTTTGCCACCAATTCCACCAAAACTCATCTGGGAATCAATATTTTGCTCCAAACCCTTCAAAGCTTCAACAATCTGTTTAACCATTGCCGGTACTGAAGACAAAGCACCCATCCCTGCCACTCCTCCAACGTAAACCCATCACCAGCGTCTCATGGATGAGTAGAAGAGACTTCTGGGTCGAGACTCCACCTGGGTTTTGGTGGAGAACTTGAGAGATGGAGAGAATTTGAACGTGAAATCACATGATTTTTGGTGGGTTTTTCGGTTGCTGTTTCGATCGGTCACTTTTGCATTTGTGTTTTTATTATTTTTTTTCCTTAAAACATTTGTCTGTAAAGTATTGACATGATTTGGGCTTTTGTTGAAAATTTAGCCCAGTACTGACTGAAATTCGGCTTGGGTAGAAAACGTTTGGGCCCGAACTACAGTAGGAAAGCTAACAATCAAAATGTTTTTTTTTATTCAAATCAAAATGCTAATATGCCACTAATAATAATTCAACAATTATAAAGTTAAAATGAAGTTCCATTTAACAAAAGATATAGTCAAGATGATTTTTTTAAATATTTATGCAATGTTATATACACAAATGGTACAATAATTAATTTAATTATAAAATAAATTTATATTATCACATTATTCATACATACCCATAATACTATTACAACCCACTTAAAAAAAATAATCAATATATAAATCAAATAAATAACTCACATATTATCTAAATCAAACTCAAAATCTTATAGTCTTAAAATCTCACCTTAACCATTAAATCAATACCTAATCCGCGAAAATGTTAAATAATTACACTTGCACACAATATATTTAGAGAAACAAAAACACAAGACAAAAAAAAAAGTCATCTTTATCTTTTTTGTGTCAAATGATTTATAACAAAAAAATAGGTTTAATGCCAACTACTTCTTTTATCATATATTTTTGTGAATCATCTTTGATTCTTTATTTTTGTTTTTTTTAATATAAAATAGTATTATAAGTCATCTTCACATCGTACTAAGTCATTTTTTGATAAAAAACAAACTATCTATATCTAGTCTAAAAAATTCTTAAGAAAAATTCTCATAACTTGGTCACTCGTGAATATAAAGATTAAAACTAACGATTTTGTAATTCTCTAAGTTTCTTCACTTCGTTCACAATGATTATTTGAATTCCCATATAAAAAAATAAAAAAAAATTAAGTGTTTTAAATCTACTGATCATGTTTGCTGGTAACCTCGAAGTTGTGATAGTTGACATGCATGAATACTAGGGCAGTTCTATTATTTATAACTTTTTGTTAGATAATAAAATGTTAAAGAAAATTCACAACTAATTCCGTAATCTAATCCGATGATATGATACATGCTATTTTCATGCGCATCATATATAATAATTGAATAATCACAAAGATCAAAGATTCATGGATACCTAATGTAAAAATAATGACGTCTTATATTATTTTGTATTTTTTTTGTATAATTTTCTTTTTAATCCGATAATCTGATTAAATTTTATGTTCAAGTAGATTATGTACGTAAAATTTCGCATCAGTTATCTATTTATAAAGTATTTTATTTATATAACGCTTTAAATTGAAACATTTAACTTTGTCTAAAATCCAAATATAACCAAATAGATAAAAACATTTATAAATATTCGTCTAAGGAGAAACATCTATATCAATAAAAGAATAAATCTAATTATCATTTTAAAAATATAATATAATATAATATAAAGTAATATAAGATATGTTATTCTTTAAAAAAAATTTAGATATTTAAAAAATATATATTTTTATACCAAGTATCATTTATTAAATTTTTTTATTTTTTTTAACATTTGTATGTGCTAGTGGCATCTAATTAGGGCTTGAGTGATTGATATCTTGTATCAAAATCTTCAATTAAAAATTTGTGTTGATTTTAAACTTATAACACACTCAATTATTTTTGGTGTTGAATTAATCTGTATCATTTTTTTTTCTCAAAAGAAAATATAAATAAAAATGTACTTCTATTCATGTAACTAACTATGTTTCTAAGAAATAAGTATACAAATAAACAGTTTTCAGGTCATATGGCTTAGTGGTAAGTTCGACATTCGAGATGACAGTGACTCTGTAAGGTTTTGGGTTCAAGTTCTGTCACTGTACTGCACACCTTCACATAGTCGACAAAAATTATAAAGACGATCGTAATAGACGGTTATAACAAAAAATACAAATAAACAAATTCAAGATAAAAAATAAATAAACAGTGTATAGTGATGTTCATAAAAAGAATTCTACAAGGGAATATTTTTACTCGTACAATTTGTTAATTCCAATGTGAGAGCTGAGCATCTGGTTTTTGCTCATCTTCAATACCTCGCGTCAGTTGTGTGTTTCCTAACCGTCATTTTAGTCACAACACACATTACTCAGTTTCTCATTTCTTGCTCTCTCTCTCTCCCCTTTCTCTTCAATGGCGACTCTCTATTGCTTTTCGCGTCTACCGATTTCCCTTCGGCCGTCGATGATGACGCCATCTGCATCGGCGTTTGATGTCTCCGATCGACGGAGATTTGTTTCGTTGCCGGAATCCAAAGGCTTGAGAATCCAACACCCTTTGAAATCAACGTTGGCTTCGCCGAGTTCGAGGACTCCTAGGGTTTGCAGACAACGAGGAGGCATCGTCTGTGACGCTCAGGAGACTGCTCTTGATAGTATGTTCTCTCTCTTTTTTAAAATTTCTGTTTTCTTTGTTATTTGTTTTGTTTGATCTTTTAAATTTTACTAAGAAGTTGTTTTTTTTTGCGTAATAATTTTTTCTTAGACGATTTTGATCGTTAGTGCTTAGAAAATATAAGATCTTATTCCATTCCCTGCATAGTCTTAGAAATTAGGAATCGAATGTTAGGTTTTATTATTTTCCATGTGAGATAACTAGGAATATTCTCAGGGAGTTTATGCTTGAGAATATTTGTGTTTTTAACTTCTTTAGTTGGATTTGGAGAAATATGTCCATACAATGAGGTTGTTGTTTTGTGCACAATTGCCACCGATATATGCAAGAAACCATGAATTAAGAGAACTGAACATAACGACGGGGGCATGACATTAGTAGCCATGTGTGCAAGAGAGGGGTCCATTTTACATGAAATGTTAAAACTCTGCATTCCTTGCAACTGTGGAAATTGAACTGTTTATTTCGTGGGACCCACATCCAAATGATGGCTCTGATTTCCACAAGAACAATTTATGCAATACTACATTTCAGGTGATATCATCTCTCAGGTGAGGGGGACCTAAAGATACCAATTACCTACAATTCAGCTCGTTTGGTGCACTAGCTGTGCATGCTAGTTTGAACTGTGGACTGGATGTGAGTTTCCAGTTTTCATTTCACTACTGATGTGTATCTTTTTGATAAGTTGGAACTATGCCCACTTACAGGCTCACCTAGGTGATTGCTTGCAAGTGAATCGAAATACAATAAGAAGTTCAAACCCATACGGCCAGGCCTGGGATTGTTTTCAATATTTTTTTCTTAAATTAGAGTACTTGATAGCGTGAAAGAGTAGGAGGTTACTTTCCTTCTTTGTGTTCTGTTTTTGGAGGGTACAAATTGGGCAGGGCTTGGGAAGGATGGTCAGTTTTCTGATCAGCTCAACTATACTTATTTTCATTAAAGGGTGCTTAGTTGACAGTAAAATCTCCTTTGTTACCAAGCATTAGCATGTTGGAAATGGAGATAGTATTTAAATACACATTCCATTGGATATAATCTCCCAAGATACTGAATAAGTTGAGGGTTAATTCATGTTAACTCTATAACTTGGCTGAAATTGATTCGTATTTTTTTTGTGTATTGGCGGGGAGGAGGATCGAACCCAAGTCTTTTATATGGAGAATCTGGGAGGTAACTACTAGGCCAAGAGGCCCGGGTTAAGTTGATTCGTTTTTACTTACAAGACAAGAATGATTACAAAGACCTCTGCTAATTCTGATAAAAAAGGTTTCTCTATTAAAAATGAAGAATAACATTATCTTTCATTTTACTTAGAATGCTTGTGATTAGTTTTGAGCATAGCTTGGGTAGTTTATTGACATTTTTTGACAAAATATTGAAGATAGGATATTGAAAGGCCAGTAAAGAACAAAAATTGCACTTCAATCAAACAATGGTCTGTTTCTTAAAATGTCAACTTATCCCTGGTGACAATCCTTTTCCCTTCCCGAGTGAGGAGGGAATCATGCAGCCAAAGGCAGATCTTAGAGGAGACAAGTGGGGGCCTGGCCCCCACAAAGTTTTGATTTTTTTTATTACTAGCATTAGTTTCTAAATTATAAAAACAATAAATTATAAAGCATTTTATATATCTACCCCTGCATAAAATATGGTACCTGCTGCTCTTGTTTAATATATATGTATATGATATACAAATTCTCTATGTATATATTTACATACAGTTAATTTTTGTGTGGTTTCTGGGTTTTTCACATTGTATGGTTTTATGGGTTGTTTCCCTTTATGCATCTATTGTTTATTTTATAATATCCCTTGTATTATGTGATTTCTAGGGACATTATAAAAAAATCTAGATTTAGAGAAGTAATACGACAAGAAATATAAGAAAGATAAATAAGAATTAACTATGGGGGTGCTTGTATTAAAGCTACTTAGAAAATTGCACCATTTTATACTTGATGCACGGAATCATCCAGTTTTAGAAAAAGTTGTCTACAATCTCTAGGCTATGTCAAGCATTGTTGGAAACAGACTAGTCAAAGGTTTACTAGTTGATTGATAGATTGGTTCTTCTTATATTGACTCTTTTGGTCTCCAAAACTACTACAAAACTTGCATTTTCAGCAAACAAATGTAGTTAAAACAAGGTTTCACAACAAGATGGAGGATGATTTTCTAACAGATAGCTTGTTTATTTACATAGAGAAAGGAATGCTGAAAATTTTAGTTCAGATTCAATTATTGATAATTTCAAAGCTTTGAAAGAACATCGAGCATTGCTTTAAAGGAAAATATTTATTGCTTTTTATGGTTTTTATCTTGTTTTTCATAAAAGTATTGTAAAAGTTATACATTAATGACTTTATTTTGACTTGGTTAATTATAATATATTTTAGACTTAGAATCATTTTTTTCGTATGATAAAAAAGATACATATATGAAAAATATAAGCGTCTTAAGTTTAGCCCCCCAAAAAATTCCTCAAGATCCGCCACTGCATGCAACTGTCATTAAAAATCATGTAATATTTTATTTTAATTTTATTCGGCCTTGAAATATTAACTTCTTTTTTTTTACTTATAAAAAAAACTTATTTTCTTTTTTATCTTTTCTTAATGTTTCAAATTCAGCTGATTGGGATTGTGATCAATGCTGGAAGATGAACACCAAGTTGTGCTCACTGCTTTTATGAACATTTCCATGGTTTTGCCAAGGTTTAAAATATACTTTTAACCCTTTTTGAAAAATGAGATTTCTTCGTCTTATCTCCAAGACACTATCGTTTGTTAGCAGAAAGAAAAGCTTCAAATAAATGTCTCGAACTGAGCCAGAATCATCGCATGGAAGTTTATGGTGCCATTGCTAATGACTTTGTTCTTCTCTCTGAAATGGTAATATCAAAGCTCGTGCATAATGTTTATTTGAAGGTTTTAGTGGCCTCCACTTGAAATCGGCAGAACACTCTGCAGTATGATGTGGTCTCTCTCACTCTGCTGTCGTTTTAACTTTTGTGAAATTTAAATGGCTTTGAATTTTAATTGTTTAGTGATCCAATATGTTGTTACTTGTTAGATAGTAAATATCTTTTCCAGGTAAGGCTAGGGATGCATATCATTGCATGAACCAGAGAAAAAAAAGGGAAAGAAAACAGGAGCCAAGCTGAGCTGAAATAGGCCAGCTCAATTGAGTTCTGTTTGCTCGAAAGCTGGGATCAGGCTTGCCATGATCAACTAGTCCACCAGACATAGTCTGGTTCATTTATGCTTGGGGAGCTTGAGCTTGTAAACTAAGGAAAAATTGTTTCATATGAGAACAGTGCAGTAATGTATTACTTGCTGATAAAATAATAGTGATGAGAACATGTACCAGAACTTATAAAAAAAATTATAACCTATACCAGGAGCGTATTATACTTCTAATCATCCTTATTGGCTTCATGGAGCATCTTTAATTTTCTATTATTGTTGTTTTAACTTAAATTTCTATTAAGTATTCTCATTTGGCAAGTTATTTTTAGGGGTATTTTTCTCCCGCCATGGAAGACTTGCCTAAATCCTCCATAAAACGAATGAAAATAAGCTTTGTGTTTCCTAAACTTGGCTTCTTTTCTTTCTAAATGTTATTTATGCCTGATAACTAAGATTTAGGCTTTTCTTGTTCCATGGATGAATGAACATGAAAGAGCTTCTAGGAGAGCTAAATTTTATTTGTCCAGAATCAAGAAGCAGCTTAATCAATTCAAGGAACTTGTAAGCATTTACATTTTATCTTCTAGGGTAATACTTGTTGTACTCCCTGTCCTTTGCATAAGCTATCTTGACTCTTGAGCATTTTCTAGTTGGCTATGTCTTATACTTTTTCCAGATATCACGAATATTAGAGCAACAAATACCTAATATTTTTCATTTTGTCAAATTTCTGATCTCTCTTCTTTTGGTTCACATTCATGCTTTGTGCTTTCCATGAGTACATTTAGGTGAAATGGCTCATGATATCCTATTCATTCTAAGATATTTTAGTTCACTCTTTAAGGATAAGAGTTCTTTCGATTCTTTATCCAGCTTTTTTTCATCAGAACAGGTAAGCATATTGGTGTTTTACGGGCTGTCTAAGTTGTTCCATCCTGTTTTATGTGGTCATTTATAAACTAGTCTCTTCTGCTTGCAACCAACTAGTAATGCTTATATAATTTAAGCACTTCTAGTGGATCTAGAAGGGGTGGAAACTATTTATTTGAAAATTCAGATAGTTCTAAAACTAATACATCAGGGGAAAAAACTAAAAGAAAGCCCCCAAATCTTATTTTTTCTTCTCTCAACCAACATCAATGCTTCACATGATTTAAGCATTTCTACATGATCTAGAAGGGGTGACAACTTCCACTGATTGGTCTGTTGGTGGTATGTTTTTTATTTGTGTCAGCTGGCTTGCCTATTGATTCTGTGTCAGTTGCAAGAGATGATCTCATTGATGATAAGGGGATCCAAATATCTATCATACAACAAGGTTATCGAATAATGGCTTTTTTATTATCGGGATTTCTATCAAAACCCTTCTATATTCAATGTCAGGGAGGCCTTTGCCTCCCTCCTTCCCTCGGTTCTATGTTGTGAAATTCCCTGGGTCTATATATTTTGCTGCTAACTAGTGAAGCTTTCTTTGTCTCCCCCCACTTCTAATTGGTTGAAAATGTGCTACATTAGTGAGAGTTGATGTGTTTGCTAGCATGAATCTCTGTTCGAAAGGTAAAATTTGAAGAATTTTGTCTGAGTTCTAAGCAACGTGGCCAAGTAGTTTCTTTGTCTGACAGCAAGCAGTCGAATTAGCCTCATTCCTTGGATTTCTACATTTGCAGTTCCAGCTGTCACTGGTGCAACATGGCAGTCGCTAGTCCTCCAGGCTGATGGGCCTGTACTAGTGGAGTTCTGGGCTCCTTGGTGTGGACCGTGCCGTATGATTCACCCAGTAATAGGTGAACTAGCTCAGCAATATGCTGGAAAAGTGAAGTGCTTTAAACTGAATACTGATGATAGTCCTTCAATCGCAACCCAGAATGGGATCCGAAGCATCCCTACAATCATGATCTTCGTTAATGGTGAGAAGAAAGATGCAGTTATAGGTGCTGTGCCCAAAACTACGCTAACTGCAAGCATTGAGAAATTCTTGTAGACGGTAATGGAATGTCTTCACAAGATTTAGTTGTTTCATGTTTTTCATGTTGTGGGGTTGAAAATTTCTCCCTTTTTTTTTGGTATCATCATCAAATGCTTGACACATCAACTTTTCCAATGATAAATAATTAGTTTGGCTGAAAATTCTCACTTTATGACAGCTGGAACAATCATTCAATATTTGTGTCAATGTGTGGTTTGAAGTTAAAAGAGTTAAACATCAGACTGTTTTAAGGGACTCAGGCCTAGTCTTCTTCTCAAGCGTTAGCAATATAATTTGCTTTTCTTAATTTCTTCGCTTCTAGAACTTTTGAAATTTCAGGTGGGTGTGATAAAAGTGCCTGTCTTAACTTCTGATTTGAGCCGAGAAAGATAGTCACCATTGTTTGTTGTTCATTCTCAATCGCTTGAATTTAAGATCAAAGTCATGACATGACAGGTAATGCTTGTTCCGGTTCAAAGTTGATCAACTCCAAGATAGACAATGTTGGAATTTAGAGTGGGAAAAAAGAGGCCATGCTCGCCGTGAAAAGCATGACCAATAGTCTAGCCGCTTTTGTTATGTTTTACTATTGACCTCATTTTCCACTTTCCAAGGGTTATTTCAACGCCTAATTGTTAGCCATCATCAGCGGCAAGCTTGCCCGGACGGAATATTATGTTAACTTCGAATTGGCAGTAGAATTCAACTTGCGGTGCTTATTGGGAACTCCAAGTTTCTTTTTTTTTTTATATAATTTATTCAAAAAAATACGCACACAGAGAAAGGATAATTATTTTTTTTCTCATCTTGTGTGTACGGGTGTAGTCAGAAATTTCAACTTAAAGTAAAATAGTTTTATGAGAAATTAAATAGGATAAATTACATTGACTATCTTTAAATTATGAGCACGTAGCATTTAAGTCTTTATAAACTATGAATTTGACATCAAAAATTTTTAAACTTTCAGTTAATTGTAATATTATTTCCTTCGTCAATATAATTCTTATTTTCTTATTTCGAAATGGTTGAATACATTAAATAAAGTTTTCAATGTACTCTATAAACCATTTTGACGTTATAATTTTATTATTTTGAATTTTTAATTCACGCAATATTTTTTTAAAATTTTTAATAGTAAATAAATAAGAAAAAAAAATTGCTGATGTTAACAAATTCTTATACTTTTATTTATTATGATAGATCACATTTATCTTTGCACATATACAAAAAAAATCATGATTAAATTATTTGTATTGTTAAATTTTTAAAACAATTTAATTGATAAATAAAACCTGAAAAGATTACATTACAACTAATTTAACTAATTGATAGCTTGAAATCCTTTAATGTTAAATTCATTATTTAATAATTTTAAGTGTTAAAGGAGTAATATGAGCTTTGGTATGATAATGGGATAATGCAAAATATATTATAATCAAATCAATTATTGTATTACTCGTATATAATATTATTTCAAATAAAAAAGATAATCAACCCAGGGAAACATTTATCTGATGAGTAAAATTAAGGGGAATGTTTTTATATTATTTTTTTTATAAAAATTTTCTAGCGCTTGTTTGTTCTTGTCAAAAATTGGGGCGTCAAATTATGATCCAAAGAAACTTACTTCAAGAAAATTGTAGATGTTCTATGTACTTCTGGGCTGTCAAAGTTCAAACACATAGGCTCTGTTGTGAAATTAAATATAAATTAATGGACTCCAATTGTCATTTTCTCTTCCCAATAATCTTCTAAAATTTCAACCAACCTAAAAAAACAAGATAAATACAAAACCATGGTTTGGAGACTGATTTGCTTAAAATAAGTTTGTTTAAAAATAATTAAAGTAATTTTTGGTTGATTTAAGCTTATTTAAATCTAAATTAAACATTACCCATGTCATCTCCCATAGATGAAATTCTTGTTCTCTGACTGAATTTCATTTTACCGTTTTACCCCCTCCATCTTCTTCATTTTTCAAGAACAATACTATAGAATCCACTTATTAACAAACATAATCTTGTCTCCATCTAACGAGGATTAGAGTTCTAATTATTTGATATCAAGTGGAGTATGGTATATATTATTAGGATAGCTTTAGTTTAATCAATTGATTCCTTGCAATGTTTTTTTTATAAGTGATGCATGCTAAAAATTATGGAATTATATTAATTAATCACACACTCACCCCATTAATCGAAGAAGATTAAGAGAAACAGAATCCTAATTTTCTATTCACCTTCACTGTCCCTATTGTACCAATATAAACTAGTGGAAGCATTAGGGGATGGGATAATTTTATTTAATTAATCATACCTACTACTACTACTAATAATAATAATAATAATAATAATAATAATAATAATAATAATAATAATAATAATACCTATGCATATATAATCTATCAATGATAGTAAGTTTTTGAACCTTTATTTTATAATTCTAATTAAGGTGATAAGATGAGATTTCATTTGGTCATCTCTTGCACATTGGATTTTCCTACTAAATTAAATCTTGGACACTTATTGTGTTCTCATTTCTCATTAAAAAATTGAAATAATAATAAAAAAATTATATTATTATTATTTTGATGTAGAAATTAATCAATTATTATTACTATTATTAAAAAAATAGAGATTTAACGCTCACTAGTCAACAATATTTTTAACTTGTCAAGTTTTTTGTTTTTCTGTTGGAGAAGTTCTTACCTAATACAGATTCATGAGCGATACATGATACAATAATCCATCTCACTATTAAATGATACGAAAAAAAAATATTTATTTTTTATTTAAAAATAAATTAAACTCTTATATCATTTATCTCTACGCTCTGATGAATATGTGATAAATTTTTTTTTTCTGTGTTCAGTGTAACAGTGTCATTATGTGATATGGTCCGCACACGACCGTTCATTGAGTCTGTGCCACGTTAAGGTTATCGATTGATTAAAATATAAAAAGGTTCTGTAGACGTAAATCTTTGAGCCGTTAACCCACTGGTTAAAGTTGATCCTGTTTCTATGGGTTCGACCTCCAGATGTGTTGGCGTGGATGGCACAATTTGAAAAGATATCTACTGTCTAGAATTTACCGGAAGGCCAACGACATGAACTAATTGACTCAAAAATGTAGAACAATCTACGGTCATCATGATCATGCATCGTGCGGCTAACGAGAGTTTGGCTCAACAGCATGGAAAATTACCTACTACAGCACGTACAACTTTTTTTTGGACAAAGATTGAACTTATGCTTTTGGACAAAGATTCAACTTAAATGGAAAATTATTTTTGAAAATTATTTTAAGTTTTTAAAAATTATTTTTTATATTTGATAAACAATTTTTAAAGTAATTTTTTAAAACAGTTTTTAAAAATTGTTTTCTAAAAACTTTAAATTTATGTTTTTTAATATAATTTTTGAAAAATAATCCTAAAATCAATGTTAACTTCTCCGTTTCATTTTTTCTCCATAGTATATAAAAAATATTAAAATTTTAAAAATATAATAATATTAATTATTTTTAAATATTTAGTAAATATGATAAATAAAATTAATATAGATTTTAAATATAAACCAAAAACTAAAAATAATTACAAAGTATATCAAAACAGTTTTCAAAATAAGATTATCCAAACAACATTTCATTGCTTTTTGTGTTGGAAATAATTTTCGAGTTACAGTTATCCAAACATGTTTTCTTTAAAAAAAAAAAACATCAGAAAACTATAACAGTTTTCATTTTTGAAAACTTTTAACAAATTCAATTTAAAAAACTTTTACCAAATGAATTTAAATATATCTTAATCTAAACTAAATTAGATCCATCTACATGACTATCAACATTTGGATTCCCATTTTAATACCCCAAAAAAAGTGCGAACGATTGCATAAAATTACTAAGATTGAACATAAAAAAAAAAACCTAACATAGGACAAGTACTTTGTTGTAAAAGAAAGTAAGAAACTAACAACAGAAAAGAGTTAGTTGCCGTTGCCGGTGCCGTTGCGCACTCTCATGGATTGTGTTATTGGGTTCTACGCAAGCATCAGAAATAGCGAAATGGGACCCAGCTGGAAATGAAAACTAAACTCCACATAAGGATTGGCATGAAATATTTCACACGTCAACATAAGTGAGATGACAAAATACATTATCCTAAATGGTATAAATCCAATGCCATGTATAGGGAAAGTTTCAAAAATACTGAAAAATGTAGATTGATCATATAATTCAGTTATATATTTTAAATCTTTGACCCTTGACAGCAACTAATTTTTTTCTCCGAGTAATTTTCATTTAAACCTCATTTTCACTAAAATTGACCATAAATAACGAAATTGATGCTCACACTAAAATTGAAAATGGAAAACCCGGAAAACAAAAAGGTATAGATAAATAAGAGAAAAGAGCAATAATGATAAAAAAGAGGTAGGGCATGTTTGAATAGACTTTTCAAAAAGAGTTTTTGGTTTTCGAAAATTAAAAACAGTTTTCAAAGCGTTAAAAGGTGTTTGGTAATTGATTTTCCAACATAATTTTTTAAAACTGTTTTCAATATAACTCTTTTTGAAAACAATTTTCAGAAAACAACTTTTAGTTTTTTTCAAAAACAATTTTCTAAAAATCATTGTCTTTTTTTTTCTCTGATTTCTTTTTCTCTTCTCTAACAGACTCGCGACTTCCTTCTTTTCCTCTCCTTTTTCCCTCTCTCAGTAGCTCATTCTTCCCTCTCTCTGCAACTCATTCCTCTTCTATCTCCTATTTTCTTTCCCTTTCTCTGCAACTGGGTCTCTTTCTGCAACCCCTAGATCCAACCCAAAATCCCTAAATCACTCCACCGTAGATCGGAAACCTAGAGCTGACCATCTTCCTAATCTCGAGAGAACATTGTACCTTGCTCGCACCACCATCTTCCTCGTCTCTAGCGCCATCGCTCCTCATTGTTCCTGTCGCCTCCCTGCTCGATGTCCTGTTCCAGACCTTTTAACAGTATCTGGTTCATATTCTGTCCACAAATTAGGGCAAGCATCTCCGATGTTGCTCTAGTAACTATCTGATTCAATGATCTACATCTTAGCTAATGTATCTTGAACCCATAAGTAGTAAAAAAAAAAATGTTGACAGAATATTGCTCCTGCTTGTTCTTTTGATTCTTTAGCCTAATTATCCTTTAGTTTCTTCGTACGTCTCGTGGTTTGTGGAGGTACTTGGTTTACTTTTAGTTTATTTATCGTTGTGTGTTGGATTGTGGTTTTTGTCATCTGTGTTTTTGTGGTTATGTGTTGGTTTACTTGAGAGAGCTAAGCTAAGCGATAAGTAGACTTATTGTAGGAAAAATGATTAGTGTCACAAAGATAGATCTACCATATCATTGCACTTACAAAAAGAGATGAACATGTTGGATTAAGCACACGAGAAAGTTTAACAATTCTGTTTTCTTTTGGTAAGGTTTACATCACCATATTAAGGTTTAATAGTTGTTTGGTCTTTGGTTGTGTTGGGAATGTTGACTAGTAGGATCAAAACTTACCTACTTAGCATCCTTGGGCATTGGCATTACAAACTAAAACACTTTAGTTTTATTACAAGTACTTGAGTCCTCAAAAGTATTTTGCAACTCAGTACTATTGATTCTGATATGTGTTGTTATGCTTAAATTGTTTTGAGCTTCTTGTTTTGACACCCAGTTTGAGAGATTAATCTACCTTCTGAAAAGGTAAAAGAACATGCAAGTTTTAATTAATTGTTATTGTTCATTCTTAAATGTCAGCATTATGTAACTTACCACGTATCAAGTTTAAACATTCAATGTTTGCTCTTTCCACTTTATCCCTTAATCCCTCTATCATTCTTCAAGCATTCAAGTTGCAGCATCATGATTTTTATCATCTTCCAAGTGACTTTTATTTATTTTTAATTTTCCTTGGGCATGCATAATAGTAATATTCAAATTGGTATATGAATTTCTACCATTGCAGCATCTTCCTCTAAAACTTTAATATCATTTGACATGCAATATAAGTAGTGAGGTAATAGCATAAAGTTAAAAAAAAAAAAAACAATAGCATACTACCCATAGAAAAAAAGAACTAAACATATACAACCAATTGCCTTGTCCATACAGTGAATAACACTCTAGCTTTGTTCATGGTTGTAGTTTTGTTTCATTCTTTGTTTCTTGTCTTCAGTCACACATGCTTTATTAGTAACTGTTCTTTTTTCATAAAGAGCTTGTTTCTTTCAATGAGCATACAAGTTTTCAATTTTAAATATATATTTACACCTGTTTTTACAATATGGAGAAATAGTGTGCTTCAGAAAACAGGAATACACATGAGCACACAAAATACATGGACCTAGGATGTATGGCCTTTGAAGCTTGTAATGTTAATTTCAAACAGTTAGGTTTAAAGCCTTGTATTTTTTTTTTTTAAAGTAAGGTCTTGCTGAATTGGCTACTTTGAAGTATAACTCTGTTCCCAAATCTGAATTAACTACTGTGAAGTACAACTTTGTAATTTTTTTTTTGTTTCTTTTCAGTTTCAAATTGGAAGGGAGAGGGATTGTCTTTGGTTGTGGAGAATAAAAAAAGTCACCTTATAAAAAAAGAGAGTAAAAGAAGTCCCTGAAGTAACAAGGTATGTTGTTGCAGCTACAACCTAGAGAGAATGTTAGATAAAACTGAGTGGATGAAAGGTTTCTCCCGATTTTCAAGTCTATTTTATTATCAATATCCTGTTACTTCAATGGGAATGGTTATAGCCTTTAGTCATTTGATTGATTTGGCTTTCAACCAAAACTTTGTGTATACTTCTGTGAGGTCCGTTTGATGGTTGTTTATTGTTGTTTGGGATAGTGCATTTTTGTGATTGACTCATGGTTTACTGAAGCAGTGTAACTAGGAGTGTAAATCTATTGGAAGTTCTATGCTTGTGAATGTAGTTACGTTTCTTGTGCTTAAAGATTTATATTATATTTACCATATTTTTATCGAACAATATTATTATTTGCAGATCCTTGGAATAAATGGTTTTCCAAATTCAATGTTCTTTTTAAATTTAAGTGGAGCTCTTTCTTATATTGAACAAGAAAAGTATGTCATATTTTAGATATTGAACCATTTTGCAATAAAAATGATGGGTTGATTGTTAACATTTTATCAAATTATGAAAGTTATGTTGTATTTCTTATTTTATTTTTTTAGAATTTATTTAACAAACAAACATACGTGATATGACGAGGAAGAAGAGTTTGGTCATGTTTGATCCATGGTATAGAAGAAATACTAAAAATTTAAAAATAAAATAATATTAATTATTTTCAAGTATTTAACGTGTGCTAAAAAAATATATTTAATAAATATAAGAAATAAAATTAATATAAATTTCAAATTTAAACTGAAAATTGAAAATTGAAAACAATTACAAGGAAGTGTATCCAAACAGTGTTCTATTTTCAAAACAATTTTAAAAATAAGATTATCTAAACAACATTTTACTGTTTTAGAAGTAATTTTCGAACTACAATTATCCAAAAATATTTTTTTCTTAAATAGAAATCAGTTACCCAAACTTCTCAATCGGCCCATCCTATGGATCGCCACGTCATCTAGCGGGAATCACCGTGCGAGAATACCAATGGTATTGGTATATATGTCTCTATATATATCCAACCGCGATACCACTTCCTGCTCATCTCGTAGGCAGTCATTCCCACGTACTCCTCCAATGCTCTCAATCTCTCTCTGAAACTCTGTTTCTTTTAGCCATTGAAGCACCAATAAGAAAGCTTCTGTATACACATAAGGAAACAACAGCAACAACTAGCTGGTATGTACCCAAAATCTGTGTCTGGGTATATGTATATAAGCGTTTGTTAATGTGTGTGTCAAGATTTTTGTGGTCGATTTCTTGAATGTGTAGATCTGTTTTGTACATGTTTCGAGCTTAGAATTTTTGGAGCGTGTATCTTTTGGTGCTAAATTGAATTTTGTTTCCATTGCTGCCAAATTATATGTTCTTTTATTGACTATTTAAAACTGCTCTGTTTCGATTTGGATTTGATGTTTCTTTTTCCTTTTCAATTTCATTTGCCAAATATTTCGACATTTCAATGTTTTTGAGTACGTAATTGTGGATTTTATGGAGTTGTTAATTGGGTTCTGTTCTTTTAAGGGTAAAATCTTATATAGAAGTTCTTTTCACGAGAAACTTCATGGAGATGCATATTCCATCTCGAAGCTTCCGAGGAGTTTGTAATGCCCCTGAAATATTTTCCTGCGGAGGAATTTGTGCCTGGAGTTAAATGGGTTTTGTTTATATATTATAAGATTTCAAGCTTCGGAAAATCAGATTAATTTAGCCGGCTATAATTTGTGTATTTTATTTTATTGTTTGTTTTTACTTTTTACACGTCTTTTGGTGATTTGAAGAGTCTATTAATCTGAAAAACCGAAGAGTATTTTTTTTTCCATTTCTTTTTGCGTGATCGTTTAGAAGTGGACTTCGATTATACAGAGCTCAATCACACAAGAATCCTTTTCTTATTTTAAGACCATGGCCAGTGTCTTGTTGTCTCCTTCCAAATCATGGTTAGTATAAACTTAGAAGTCATCCTGTTAAAAATGGATAAGTTGTGTATGATTTTCTTTTCTTTCACTTTTCTTGGTTCCATATTTGGTGGGTTTCGAATTATAATATACCTTCTTTCCTTTATTTCGTTATATTTTCATTAAGAAAAGCACACAACTTTACTTTCTTTGTGTAGGAATTAGCTGAAACTGGAATCTTTTATATTCTGAAACTGACACTTCATAATGGTTCTTTCAGCTGTTCATATAATTTCAATGTCTTACTCCTTTGTAATCGGTTTCTGAATAGGAATACTAGGAGAAAATGTGTTGTTAACTTAAACCATTCATCTCATTCTTAGCTTTTGGCTGCCAACTCCCCTCCTGTTCATCCTGAGTAGAATTTTGTGCAGTATAGCTTTGAAGTTACAAAAATAACCGATGACAACTTAAGAATTTTTAAATTATTCAAATAGATTTTTTTCCCTAACCATTTATTTGACATGGTTGATGTTCTAGAAGACATAGTCATGTTTTTTTGCATGTAGGATGAAGTCTTGATAGTCGAGTTGATGTGGTAGTAGTATTGTTCTTGAAGAAATAACTATTTCTGTTAGGTTCCCAGCATTGAAAGTTAAACTGGGCCGGTAGTTGGGAGGAGGTTGACCATACAAAGCTTATGATAGTAGCTTTTGTTATATTTCGTTTGATGAATTTATGAATATCCTAAATTCACCAACCAGTGCCTGCCATGTTCCTTTCTGCAATTAAGATAGAGGAGAAAATAATTGTCAAGACAACTTGGTGGGTTTTTGCACCCTGAATAAAGAGGAAATGTCCTGTAAAAAAATAAAAGAACGAGAATTTTTTTTTCAATGTAGTCTTTTAACTCACTGAATATTACTTTTATATAATACTTGGTAATAGCACTAACATTTATTGAATCAAGCTTCAGAATTCATCCATATCTTGTGTTGATCAATCCTTGTACATGGTATTTCTGGTTGTTAAAACTTTCTAGGACCAACCATAAACAAATTTTCAGAGTTCTTCATTCTATCTTATAATGTGTGATGTGTCTATGCAACTTCTCATCATGTATAATTTATTATAATTTGATTGTAGATGAACAGTGGCCCACGTATATTATATGTACGTGCATTGTGTTAGAGGAATAATTTTTAGACCCGTCCGAAACTTCATGGGTAATTTTAGAGAACTTCATTGATAATATCATTTTTTGGGTGCATGCTTATATTTTCATTACCAATAAAGTTTCTTAAAATTATCTGTTAAGTTTTGGGTCTAAAACTAATGTTTAAGGCCCAGTCTAGCCAAGTATTTTTGGTGTTAGAGGGGCAGGTTAAAACTAAGCTATATTTAAATCTAATTACTTTGCCTTAGATGTTTCAAACATGAATGTCAAGGTGTGTTTGGTTGAGGGGATATCTATCTCTGAGTTGATTGTATGCCTATTGTCTATTTCCTATAAATAATCTGTGCCATGGTTGTGAGAATGAACATTTTGGCTTATTTTTTTTCTTAAGATCAGAGAAACTTTTATTGAACGCCCTGTCCAATCACTTGGTGCTAATCTAGTTTTTACTGCATATGTTTTTCAGATTTTGGCAGCAAAGGAAACGGCCTTCTAGAACAGATCGAATGGCCATAGAGCAGTATTTTGAAGACGCTGTGGCTCATTATGAATCCAATGGAGAAAATAAATCCTCCTTTGGGAAGAGTAAATCTGTATCAGATGCAGTTGCAGGCTCTGATGGTAATTCCTCTGGTGGTTTTGACTGCAACATCTGCCTAGACTCTGTGCAGGACCCCGTGGTTACACTCTGTGGTCACCTGTACTGCTGGCCCTGCATTTACAAATGGCTTCATTTCCAGAGCATCTCTACTGAAAACGAAGACCAGAAACAGCAGCAATGTCCTGTATGCAAAGCTGAAGTTTCTCACACTACACTAATTCCACTATATGGTCGGGGCCGAACCACAAAATCCTCCAAAGGCAAGGCTCCCCATCTTGGTATAGTCATACCGCAGAGACCTCTCGGTCCTGGCTGTGGGCTTGAGACACCAAGACTACAAAACCCCACTTTTAGTTCCCATTCAGTGCCACAACTTCATCTTCGCAATTATCCACATCAATCACAAATGTACTACCCTCAACAGGACGGTTATCCTGTTTCACCAATGCTTAACTCATTTGGCACGACAACGAACGTGTTTGATCCAGTGATTGGAATTTTTGGGGAAATGATATATGCAAGGGTGTTTGGGAGCCCGGTTACGAATATGTATGCTTATCCGAATTCGTACCATCTTGCGGGGAGCACTAGTCCTAGGGTCAGAAGGCACGTAATGCAGGCTGATAAATCACTTAGCAGAATATGTTTTTTCCTGTTCTGTTCCATAATTCTGTGTCTTCTTTTGTTCTGATAATGATATTCTCTTCTTCTTTGCCCATTGTATATTTTTAAAAATCATTGAGTACAAGCATACACGGATTCTGGATATGGTAGGTGTTAGAAATGTTGCATCTTCTGTGCTGCTATATATGTAATTATGAGTCATTTTATTGATGAATCTTCTAATTGTCTTTGGCCATTAGTTATTAAGTTGGCATTTTTACTCAAAATATACATGTTTTGTGTAGTGGGGAATATATACAAACAAGATTTGTAGCTTTAAATGCAACTATGCAATATTAATGCATTATGTGCTTAGATATGTTTGAATGTGTTTAGTAGATAGGATAAGAGGTGGATAGAATATAAAAAGAGGGTATGGTGTTTTTATCATGATAGGATAAAAGAAAAAAAATAAGATGAGAGAGATAATGATAAAAATAAAATCATTATACTTCGAGAGATAAAATAAAATATTTTATTATTTATTAAATATATTTGAATAATTTTTAATTTTTATTAATTTCATATTCAATGCGAATAAATGATGAATTCAATCATTCTCGACAATATGTGACGTTTGATCCAACCCTTATGATTGTTAGGAGGTTTTCCTTAGTCATAAATGATGACCCAATTTCTGGTGTTGGGTTGAATCAATTATCTTGACTGCCCATCTATAGGGTTACAATGAATGAGTGCCAAAGAAAGGAAAGTGATGGAAAAGAAGCATGGTTAAAATTTTTCAAACAAGTTGTGTCAGATTTGATTTTAATCTTGACCTTTCTTAGAAAATGACGTAATTAAAAAATAATATGTATTATACAAGAGTCACATATTCATTAGAGTAATACTGTGTTTTTTTCTTCGGTAAATAGAAAACACAGTGAAATTACCTAAATCTTTCGTGACCTTGTCAAAATCAATCAATCAATTAATATTATTAGGCAAACGTGCTTTTGCATTTTCTTGTCATTTTACATATTAAAATATTAAAAGTTATTGAGGAAGAGGACGCCGGTAGGTGGCGGCCACTATTGAAAGGCGTGGCAGAGTACATAGGGAACCTTCCAAGAAACGCTTTTTCATCGACAAAAGACAAAAAAAAATTATCATGTCTGTGGTGTGTGTCCTTGCAGTTCCCCTATCACCACAAGAATTTATTGCATGGATTGTTACATGAATCTAAAATATATGAGAAATGTGACTTGAACTTAATTTAGCTGTTGTACTCTCTTTCATGTGAAAGTAATACTTAGATTAAGAAAAAAAAAACATTTTGTTTTAGTGTTATGTTATAAATCTTAAATTTGCAATTGGTAAAGAAAAAAGAAACACACACATGAAATAATTTATTAATTACAGTGTATGCTTACGAGGCTGTGAAAATAATCCAAAAAAAAATTATGACAATTAACGATATTTATTCAAAAAATTTTTGTTGTATAAAGAAAAATCAGGTCTTTTGGTAGTATACTAAAATTTAAAAATTTAACATTAAAGGACAAAAAATTCTCTATATATAAACAAGGACTTCTCTATATAATTTCCCTTTGCAAAATTCTATCCCACAAAATATTTGATAAAATTCTGTCACTTTAGCCTACACGCAGAATCATCTTTATCTCTTCTGCCTTGATTTTTATTTTTGAGCCAGCTTTGTAGTGTAGACAAGAACATTGTTTATCTACGAAATTCACCTTGAAGCTGATGTGACAATGACATGATTTATGATGGAAGGCAACTTGCATGCAGGATTGGGTTGCCTTTCATTTTGCATTGCCACCTTTGGTTTTCCTCACCAATTGGACAATTGATCTGGATTTATCCATTTCTCCAGTCTACTTAGGTGTGCGCACAAACACGCATGTGAGTATGTAAGAATATCTTAATTTCGTTTGGTTTAATAATTGGAACGGTTTATAAAAAAATAATCGTGAATTAGTGTTTAATAAAATAATAGTAAAATTATTTTTTATTGGATAAATTTAAATTTTTATAAACAAAAATAATTTAATAAATTTTTTTTTAAAGATGCTTTGGTTAATTTGTATTTATGATAAACATAAATAAAAAAATAAATTATCATAAATAGTTTATTTTCTCTAACAATAGTAATTTGTGTTTTGAAAATATCATAAATAAAGAGTTTTTGTTTTTGGGTAATTGGCACCCTTCCTTGTTTGTTTAATGAAGAGTTGTTAGCTAGTACCTTTCTTATGATTTCTTCTCAAGGGCAATATAAAGAAATTAAGAAGGAGGACGGAGAAATAAAGATACTAATTATTGGGTTTGCCAGGTAAATTTCTGGTTGGCAGTTAGCACTAAATAAATTTCCATAATACTTTCAGCTTTTGCCTAATTCTGCACGCACTAATCTCTCATAACTGGGTGCAGCTTGATGGTTCATCTTCCAGGTTGAATATGGGTTTTTGAGCCACATACTAAGTCTCACATGTTGCTCAACCATTTGTGTAAATTTTTTTATAATTTCATCTTTCCAATTAGGGATCAACTTATAATTAAAATGCTAGAGACTATAAGAAAGAAAATTATGGGTAGGTTCGTTAAAAAAAGAACTTGGATGGGGAAGCATGAATGACCAATTTGTCCAAAGATACACACTTGTGCATCTTTGGATACATTGGCCTCAAAGGATTGTGTACCTCATTATCTAGGGGTAAGAGGTATGAGGTCAAGAGTGAAAGTGACACCTACATCGTTGAGATCTTACTTAGCAAAACAGACTTGTGCATGCTTCAAATGAGATCTTACTGGGATCTCATGCAAGCATGGTATAAATGCAATTTATGCCAATAGAGAACAACCTGAAAGTTATGTGAATCTGTTTTACTATGTTGGGTACTACTTTATATCCTATAACCTTAGCATTGAGCTAGTTAATGGCCTATCATTATGGCCCAGAACATTTGATGAACCACTAAACCCAGCTGCATTTCGGAAACCAACAGGGAAGCAAAAAAAAAAGAAAAAGGATTAGGGACCTTAAGGAAAGCCAAGAAGGTGGTATTGTAACATGTAGTGTCTGTCAGGGGCTAGGCCATAACAAGAAGAGTTGTAAGTGACCGGATATTGGTACTACTTCAAAAAGAGCTCAATAACTAAAATTCCATCTGTAAGTGCATTAATTGTGTTTTTTTTTTCTTCAATTTTTTTAATTTTATTGGTAGTGTTGTTGCATGCATTGTTTGCATATTGCTCAAGTCCCATTATCTTTTTATTTGATTTGCAAGCCGACAGAAAAGAAATAAAGAGCAACAACCAGTGCAACCTTAGAATAAGCTTTAAGTCAAAAAGAAGAAACAATAGGTGAAAATGGTTACATAGGGCTGCTGTTACTTTATTGTTAACTTTCCCTGACCTATTATGGTGTCCAAATGTTGATTATATTGCAACACATAGGGAAAACCTTACACCAGTCCAACAAGGATCTCAAGGAATGGAAAGTTATCTTTCTGGATTTCGTAGGATCTTTTATGTTCTTCATTTCTCTCTTTTCTTATTGTTGACCGGCATTTGATTTTTGTTGTTATTTGTCTAAGTTTCAAACATATCCAAACATGGTCTAAAGTTGGTTAAAGTCCAAACAAATTGTGGAGTATCAAATTTCAGCAAGTTAAAAGGTTGCACACAAGTGTGTGCTTCAATTTTGAGCATGGGAAGGTCAGGCACATTGCTGTGGAAGCTTCTGCCCACAGGCAGGAAGTGTGCGCACCAGCATCAGGAGGCAGTAGCATCAGGTCAGGGCGCAACACACCCTGCCCAGCGCCACGCCTCACAGCAAGCCTCCCTTCCAGCCCTGCCTCAGCGCCGCACCTCACCATTTCAGCACCGCAGTGCACAGCACATGGCTGCACACAGGATCCAGCATGCATATGACCTCTCCAATCATGTGTGCACCACACCAAAACGCACAACATCACTTGGAGAGTGATGTAGGGCTGAGATTAAAGGAAGAACATGATCAAAGGGAGGATAATGACTCACAAGAATGTCCAAGAATTAAGAGGCTATAAAAGGGGTTCTCAAGGCCTCATTTCATAAGATAATACAAGATACAAAAACACACATACAAGAGAGTTTTGTGACATTGTGAGATCATTGTAAACACAAGAGAGAATTGTGTGAGAGATATAAACACAAGAGGGACTCTTGTAGTGAGGCTGGTTGTAATAAGATAGATAGAGTCTAGATTAGATTAGAGAACATTGTTGAGTTATCTTCTTCTTCCTTCTCTTCTTGTTTCTTCAAAAACTTGGATTCTTGAAGGGGATTGCTGTAACTTTGTAAGAACCATTGAGATAGTGCAGAGAGTTTGGAGGAACTCACGGGGACATTAGCACATTGCCGAACCTCGACAACAAATTACTTGTCTTCTTTCTTTCTTTGATTTTCTGTTCTTGTGTTCGATTGCTGAAATTCTTTCTACAAGTCATTCAAGACTTGGGTGTTTGGAAGATCACCACCTGGGCATCTTGCTAAGGTGATTTCCAACAGTGGTATCAGAGCCATGCCTCGGAGTTAGCCATATGGATGAATTCTCGGAATGCCGAACGAAAAGGTGGTGGGCCCAGGTTTGATCACGATGAGATCCGTGGATAGAGCTCGGTTAGACAGGCAGTGTGCTCCAGATTCTTCATGGACGTGTCCTGGTCATAACACGGTGAAGAGGAGTTGACCTGGGATAGAGCAAGCTCTCGAGGCAGGCGGTGCTCTCCATGTAAGGCGTGTGCTATTGTTCATGGACGTGTCCTGGTCATAACACGGTGAAGAGGAGTTGACTTGGGATAGAGCAAGCTCTCGAGGCAGGTGGTGCTCTCCATGTAAGGCGTGTGCTCCAACGCAGTGGAGTGGAGAATCCTGGTTGGTAGAGAGTGGACGGATGGATGATCATTTGAGGGGAGGCTCGGTGGTCCTTTGTTCGAGGGGAGGATTGTTGGGTATACAACCAAAGTCCCACATTGACTAGAAGTGGGGAGGATCATGGGTATATAAGGATGGACAAATATCTCCATTGGTATGAGGCCTTTTGGGGTAAAAACCCAAGAGCAAATCTATAAGGGCTTAGGCCCAAATTGGACAATATCATACCAATGTAGAGATATGTGGTGTCCATAGTCTTTACAAGTGGAATCTGTTGGAAATCATCTTAGCAAGATGCCCAGGTGGTGATCTTCCAAACACCCAAGTCTTGAATGACTTGTAGAAAGAATTTCAGCAATCGAACACAAGAACAGAAAATCAAAGAAAGAAAGAAGACAAGTATTTTGTTGTCGAGGTTCGGCAATGTGCCTACGTCCCCGTGAGTTCCTCCGAACTCTCTGCACTATCTCAATGGTTCTTACAAAGTTACAGCAATCCCCTTCAAGAATCCAAGTTCTTGAAGAAACAAGAAGAAAAGGAAGAAGATGAGAACTCAACAATGTTCTCTAATCTAATCTAGACTCTCTCTATCTTATTACAACCAACCTCACTACAAGAGTCCCTCTTGTGTTTATATCTCTCACACAATTCTCTCTTGTGTTTACAATGATCTCACAATGTCACAAAACTCTATTGTATGTGTGTTTTTTGTATCTTGTATTATCTTATGAAATGAGGCATTGAGAACCCCTTTTATAGCCTCTTAATTCTTGGACATTATTGTGAGTCATTATCCTCCATTTGATCATGTTCTTCCTTTAATCTCAGCCCTACATCACTCTCCAAGTGATGCTGTGCATTTTGGTGTGGTGCACACATGATTGGAGAGGTCTTATGCATGCTGGATCCTGTGTGCAGCCATGTGCTGTGCGCTGTAGCACTGAAATGGTGAGGTGCGACGCTGAGACAGGGCTGGAAGGGAGGCTTGCTATGAGGCGCAGTGCTGGGCAGGGTGTGCTGCGCCCTGACCTGATGCTGCTGCCTCCTGATGCTGGTGCGCACACTTCCTACCTGTGGGCAGAAACTTCCACAGCAGTGTGCCTAACCTTCCCATGCTCAAAATTGAAGCACACACTTGTGTGCAACCTTTTAACTTGCTGAAATTTGATACTCCATAATTGGTTTAGACTTTAACCAACTTTAGACCATGTTTGGATATGTTTGAAACTTAGACAAATAACAACAATCTCTACCTTTGTCTAAGTGTTCAAAAAACCTGAACCATTGTGCAGAAAGCTTCGGGATCCAAACTCATCTTGAGTCATCAATCAACCGACTCCAATCCTAATTAATTCAAGGCAATGATTGAACTCACTTAGAGGTAGAACTTTAGTACCTAAATCTGCAGGACTTTCCTCCATGGTCTTCTTGTCAACATGAATGCATCCTTTCGTATATTTTCCGGAATGTAATGATACCGAACATCCATATAATTTGTCCCCTCATGGAACACCAGATTCCTCCACAAGTGCCCCACACTTTGGCTATCCAAAGACACCACAACCTGCTCTTTTAGGACCTCCCACTCGTCCAACAACCCTTTGCACCCCACAGCCTCCTTTATGGCTTCCATAGCTGCTATGCATTCTGCCTCGGTTGTTATGAGTGCTACCATTGGCTGCCACTGAGCCTCCTTGTTCCTCAACAGTCACTTCATCCCAAGCCAATGTTCTTTTTTGGCATTACTCACAATTTTGCTGAGAACACCCATTGCCCAAGAAACCCTCAACCAGCTTCTCTCATTTTCTTGGATGATTCTCATCCCAAGGATCTTTTGTGTAAGGCTGAGATCCTTCCTCTCAAACTCCTCACTGATTTAAGATGTAAACCTTTCCATCCTCTTCCTGCTGTTCCAACCCAACAACCCATCAATGACATAGGTGAGGATACTCACCATCTTCTCCACCTTGTGTCCAGATGAGAAAGTTTCTGTGAAACCTATGTCTTCTTTTCTTGTGAACCCATTCGCCACCAGCCTAGCCTTGTTCTGGACTTCATCTCTTGGAGGGCACCCTTCTTTGATCTTGTAAGTGCACTTACATTCCACAACTTTCTGATTTCCTAGATTTTTTACCAATTCCCATAAGTTGTTCTTCCTCAAAGAATCCATTTCTTCCTCCATAGCTAGCTTCCACCTTGGCGAATCCTTACATGCCATGGCATCCATGTAAGTTTCTTGTTCACACATCCCTCATTCTTTCTAAGGAGCTGTTGCATCCACAGCATCCGTAAACCCACATCTTGAAGGTGGTCCGACCAGCCTTCTTTCTCGGTCTCTTATGAGCTGAAAGTCCTTCTGACTTACTGCAGCATCCTTTTCTTGTTCAGCCTCTTCTTGAGTTTTTTGAGCTTAGCAATCATCCAAGGACTTTACCTGGTCTGAACCCTCATCCAAGAGCTTTGCTCTACCTGAACAGAATCTCCCTTGATGCTATGCTTAACAATTTCTGAATTGGTTTGCTCACTAGCCCTTGCAGGGTTAGTTTTCTCCAAGTAGGGAAATAATAATTCATTAAAGATAACATCCCTACTTACAATTAGTTTCATGCCCTTCTTTTCTAAGGACCACAACCTATATCCCTTAACCCCATCACCATATCCTAGAAATACACATTTTCTAGACCTAGGGCCAAGTTTATCCTCCTTTTGATATGCATATGCTGCACACCCAAAAGTCTTAAGGTTGTTTAATTCAGGGGGTTTTCCACTCCACAACTCTTCGGGAGTCTTATGGTATACAATCATAGAGGGTGATCTATTAATCAAATATGCAGCTGTAGCTACAGCTTCTCCCCAAAAATATTTTGGTAACCTGGATCCATCTAACATGCACCTAACCTTTTCCATAAGGGTCTTATTCATCAACTCAGCAACTCCATTTTGCTGAGGAGTTTTCAAAACCATCCTATGTCTTAGAATGCCATTTAACCTACAGAATTGATCAAGTTCTTGGTTAAAAATTTCTAAGCCATTATCGGTTCTTATCCCCTTAACTACTCTACCCATTTAAGTCTCAACCAGCCCTTTCCACACCACTAATTTATTCAAGGCATCTAATTTATTCTTACCTAAATAAACCCATAATTTTCTTGAATAATCATCAATTAAAGACAGAAAGTAAATGTTACCTCCCTGTGTTGGTGTCCTTGCTGGTCCCCAAAGGTCCGCATGAATGTAGTCAAGAATGCCCTTAGCCTTGTGCACTCCAGTGTTGAAGCTGACCCGATGTTGCTGCCCAAGAACACAGCTCTTACAGAAATCCAGTTTTTATACTTTGTCACCACCAAGTAGACCTTCCTTGCTAAGCACTTGCAGGCTCTTTTCGCTTATATGTCCCAAGCGAGTGTGCCAAAGGGCTGCCTTGTCTAGCTCAGCCATCAAGCTTGCTGCTTGATCATTGATTTCTGTTTCTCCAATCATCTCATAGAGTCCATCGTTTCTTGCTGCCTTGATCACTACCAAAGATCCCTTGGCCACCTTGATCTTTTCTCCCTCTATCTTGCATGTATAGCCCATGGAATCCAGCTGCCCCAATGAGATCAAGTTCATCTTCAAATCTGGAATATACCTCACATTTTCCAGCAGCTTTGTGACTCCATCAAACATCCTCAATTGGATGTCTCCAATCCCTCTCACTTGGCAAGAATTATCGTTCCCCAAGAAGACCCTTTCATCATTGATCTTCTTGAAATTCTTGAACCATTCTTTGTGAGGGCTCATATGATGAGTGCACCTGGAATCAAGAATCCACTTTCCGCTGCCTTGCTTCCTGCTCACATCCGAGCACACAACAAGAACATCATCACCTTGCTGTTCTCCCATGGCAACTGAAGCCTCTCCATTGTTGGTATGGCTTCTCCTCTCATCCCACATCCTCTTCTTGCAATCTTTCTTGAAATGGCCCTCCTTGTTGCAGTAGAAGCACCTCATTCCTCCAAATCTTGGTTTAGAGTGTGCTCTCCTATGGCTTTCTCCTCTACCATTGTCCCGGTAGTAGCCATTGTTACTGCCATTCCGAGCTGCTAGCCTTCCTCTTATGAACAGCCCTTCACCACTTGATGTCTCCTTCATCTTGGCTTTGAAATCATGTGCCCTTATAGCATTGATCACAATCTCCTTTATCAAACTATCTCTCCCATACTCAATTGCATTAATCAAATTGTCAAAGCAATATGGAAGTGAATTTAATAAAATGACAGCCAATTGTTCATCCGGAAAAGAAATACTATAGCTATTCAAATCTTGAACTAGCTTGTTAAAGACATCAAGATTATCTTGCAATTCTTTACTAGGGTCTATTTTAAAAGCAAAGATTCTTTTAATAAGATAAATTTTGTTAGGGAGAGTTTTGGTAAGAAACAACTCATCTAGTTTCTTCCATATGACAGCCGGATCCTCCGAGTCTCCGCAATCCCTTATGACATTATCCGACATGTGCAAGAAAATGGTGTTGTAAGCCATCTTCTTCATCTCGGTCCGCTGGTCCTCCGTGACACTTGCTGGAAAAGCATCATCTTCTCTAATAGCCAAGTCCACTTTTTGCTGCATTAGAACCGCCTTGATCTTCCGCTTCCATAAGGCAAAGTCCCCATTTCCATCAAACTTCTCCACACAGAAATTTGAAGCCATCTTTTGCGGACAAGATCCCAGATTTGTACATAAACCACAATTGCTTTCTTCAACTTCAAGAACACAGATCGAAGATGGATCTTTAACACCGTTCTTGAATCAACCTTCAAGAACACGACCGAATCTTGATCTTTACACTGTTCTTGAATCACCCAAGAAGTTTGATATTTGATTCTTGGAGTCTTGGCTCTGTACCTTCTACTTCTTGCTTCGATAACCAGCTGCTGTGCTTTGATACCACTTGTAAGGACTATGGACACCACATATCTCTACATTGGTATGATATTGTCCACTTTGGGCCTAAGCCCTCATAGATTTGCTCTTGGATTTTTACCCTAAAAGGCCTCATACCAATGGAGATATTTGTCCATCCTTATATACCCATGATCCTCCCCACTTCTAGTCAATGTGGGACTTTGGTTGTATACCCAATAATTTTAATAATGACAAAACACTACTTAACTGCACTAACAAGTTTATCCAAGTGTTTAAGCCATGAAAGCATTCAGTTCAGAAAACAAGATGCAAGAACTCAACATGTTCAGACACCAAAAGAAGATATAAGATCTAGAATAGGCATTAAGATAATTGAATCTTCTGTAAATCTCTAAATTCAATTACTTAGCTTGATCTATGGCTCAATGTATAAAAGATTTTAACAAAACTATTATACAAAAGTTTCTGAGTCAAAAAAACTGTTTTTTGGAAAGAAAAACTGGGTTGAAGTACAACCCAGTCGACTAAGATTTGGGAAAGAAAGTTTTTAGTCGATTAATGTTGAGGACCCAGTTGACTGGTAACTTCACCTAGTTGATTGGTACTCTCATTTAGCCTAAAAAAATGAAATTTCTCACTTGACCCAATCGACTGGTATAAGGACCCAGTCGACTGATAATTCGAAAATATGATTGCTAGAGACGTGGAACTTGAGCATTTATTGCCTCAAACCTACCAAGTCAGTGTCAAACGGCCATTTGCTTCAAGGCTATATAAACTCACTTCAATGAGCATTTAAAATAAGAGGAGAGCACATTGAATTCACTAGATAGCTCATTAATTCTCAAAAGCTTTGAAAAACTTATTGTTGAGCCATTCTTCAAGCTTGTTCTTGAAAGAAAGATATTGTTCATTTGTAAAAGCACTTATTGCTATCTCTTTACCATTTACTTTACAACAAATTTCATTTATTGTAAAGGGAAAGAGTTGGTATAACTCTTAGAGTGTTTAGGATTAAATACTTCATTGTAGTTTCCGTGAGGAAGGGATCGGTTGTAAGGTTTGTACAACACCCGTGAAGCTGTACAACTAAAGTTTTAGTGGATTACTTCAAGAAGGTTCCTTGAAGAGAGTTGACGTAGGGTCGGAAGGAATCCGATATTGCCAAACCACTATAAACAGAGTTTGCATTTTCTCTTTTACTTTCAAGTATATTACTTGTTTGTGTGCTTTGTGATTTTAATTGTTTAAAAACTTGCAAAGTAATTAGCAAAAGTTTTTAAAACCCAATTCACCCCCCTCTTGGGTTTGAAACTCGGTTTACAACTGGTATCAGAGCCTCGTACTCAATTTCAGGCTTAAAATCATTGAGTTGATCTGATGGCATCAAATAGCTATACCGAAGAGTATTCTTATACTAGGCCTCATTTGTTCAATGGCTCCAACTACAACTACTGAAAAAATAGAATGAAAATTTTTGTCAAATGACAAGATTACAATCTATGGAGAGTCATTGAGGAAGGACCTAGAATTCCTACAAAGGAAATAACTATTGGAGAAATCAATCATATAATGCCTAAACTCAAAACTGAGTTCAATGACGAGGATTGTAGAATGATGTCTCTAAATAGTAGAGCCACAAGCATTTTACGTTGTGCTTTAGATATTTCTGAATATAATAAAATTTCTGCTTGTGTTTCAGGTAAGGAGATTTTTGACAAACTACAAGTCACATATGAGGGCACTAGCGAAGTCAAAAAATAAAAAATCTATATGCTAGTGTCCGAGTATGAGTCTTTAAAAATGTCTCCTAATGAAACAATTTATCAAATGCACTCATGTTTCACCACTATTGTTAACGGCTTAAAGCATCTTGGTAGGAACATTGAGGAGTTTGAACTAACAAGGAAGATCTTAAGGTCTTTACCATCCACTTGGAAAGCAAAGAAAATGACCATCACGGAGGCCAAAGATCTTGACAAACTTGATGTTGAAAACTTCTTGGATCACTATTGACATACGAGATGGAGGAAATGAATCCCATTGTCAATGATGATAAAAATAAGAAAAAGATGATTGCTCTCAAAGCCTCTATAAGCAACAAAGAGGAAGAGAAGGAAAAAGCGGATAAGAGCACTGAAGAAGATGGTGAGATGACTCTAATCACCAAAAGGTTTCACAAGTTCTTGAAAAAGAGCAAGAAACCTTACACAAGGGATTCTACTCCAAAAATGGAACCTCTTATATGTTACGGTTGCAAGAAGCCAAGCCACATCAAGGTCGAATGACCAACAATGAGCAAACCATACAAGAGTTTCAAAAAGAAAGCTATGATTGCAACCATATGGAGTGACGATGAAGAAGAAGAATCTTCAGACAATGAAGTCAGATACGAGGAGATTGCCAACCTATACTTGATGGCAATCAACGACGAAAATGAGATATGTATCCACACCAAGAAAAAAAGTAACTATTGGTACCTTGATAGTAGCTGCTCAAAGCACATGACCGGTGATCAAAGCATGTTCAAAGAGCTAAATCTAAGGGATGGCGAACATGTCACAATTAGAGATAACACAAAGATAAAGATCATCGGGCATGGAAAAGTTGATAACGATTTCTCAATCATTGATCATGTATTATATGTGCAAGACCTTAAGCCAAATTTGCTTAGCATTAGTGAACTATGTGACAAAGGCAACAAAGTCGTATTCAAAACCTCTCATTGTCTAGTTATAGACATCAAGAGTAACCAAATCAAGTTTGTTGGCCATAGACACGAAAATGTCTATATAGTTGATTTAAAATCTTTACATTCAGAAAATGAAAAATGTTCTCTCACTTTTAGTAAAAACCCATGGCTATGGCATAAAAGACTTGGCTATGTGAATATAGATTTGTTTAAAATCATTTCAAGAAAAGATTTAGTCATTTGACTTCCAAAAATCAAATTTGAAAAAAGATAAGGTGCGTGATGCTTGTCAAATGGGAAAACAAACTAGAATTTCTTTAAAATAAAAAAAAATATAGTCACAACTACTAGACCATTGGAACTTCTACATATGGACTTATTTGGTCCAATAAGTATCATAAGTCTAGGTGGCCATCAATATGCTCTTGTTATTGTTGATGACTATTCAAGATATACCTTTGTTGTTTTTATTGCTTACAAGGATGATGCTTACAAAGGATTTGTGAACTTTTGTAAAAATGTTCAAAATGAAAAAAAGAATTTTTATTTCTAGTATGAGAAGTGATCATGAAAAGGAATTTGAAAACTAAAGCTTTTCGAAATTTTGTGATGAAAATAGAATTGATCATAATTTTTCAGCACCTAAAACTCCTCAACAAAATAGAGTTGTTGAGAGGAAAAATAGAGTTCTAGAAGAATTTGCAAGAACAATGCTTTGTGAAAATAGTTTGCCAAAATATCTTTAGACAGAAGCTGTAAACACTTCTTGTTATGTTTTAAATAAAGTATTAATTCAGCTTATGCTAAATAAAACTCCGTATGAATTACGGAAAGGTAGAAAGCCTAATATCTCTTATTTTTGTGTCTTTGGTTGTAAATGCTTTATCCTAAATAACAATAAAACTAACTTGGGTAAATTTGACTCAAAGACCGATGGGGGATGTTCTTAAGATATTCAACCTCTAGTAAAGCCTATAGAGTTTTTAACAAGAGAACTCTAGTGGTTAAAGAATCCATACATGTACCCTTTGATGAATCTAACCTAATTAGTAGTAGAGTAGGTTCTTTTAATGATGATGCAGATTTCATTCGAAGGATAGAAACACCTATTCCCATTGTTGACCCGAAGGAGAGCCAACCTCAAGCAAGTCAGAGGTAGATGCTCTCAATCTTGATCAACCATCTACAAGTCAATAAGAGGATAGTCTTCCCAAAGATTAGAGGTATGCGAATTATCATCCAATTGATCAAGTGATTGGTGATCCTTCACAAGAGGTAAGAACTCGTTTCTCTACTAGAAATATTTGCAATTGTGTAGCTTATTTATCTTAAGCAGAACCTAAGACATTTGTAGAAGCCGAGAAGGATGTTGATTGGATAAATGCTATGCAAGAATAAATAAATCAATTTGAAAGAAACAAAGTATGGAATCTAGTTCCTAGACCAAAGAATAACACTATAATAAGAACTAAATGGGTATTTAGAAATAAGATGGATGAAAATAGAGTAGTAACTAGGAATAAGGCTAGACTAGTTGCTAAGGGATATAATCAATAAGAAGGAATAGATTTTCATGAGTCCTATGCTCCCGTAGGTAGATTAGAAGCTATTCGTATGCTATTGGCCTTTGCTTGATTTAATAAGTTTAAGCTATTTCAAATGGATGTAAAAAGTTCATTTTAAATGTTTTTATAGAAGAAGAGGTGTATATTGAGAAACCTCTTGGATTTGAAAATCCTAGTCTTCCAAACCATGTTCATAAGCTTTCTAAAGCTCTCTATGGGTTGAAGCAAACTCCAAGAGCATGGTATGAAAGACTAAATAAGTTTTTGCTTGAAATTAATTTCACAAGAGGAAAAATAGACACAATCCTCTTCACAAAAATGACACACTACTAGTCCAAATATATATTGATGATATTATATTTGGTACTACTAATGAAACTATGTGTCAAGAGTTTGCTAAGTGGATGCAAGGTGAATTTGAAATGAGCATGATGGGAGAGCTTACCTACTTTCTTAGACTTCAAATCAAACAAGTGAAAAAAGGCATCCTCATCAATCAATCATAGTTCACCAAGGACCTATTAAAGAGGTTCGGG
Source organism: Bretschneidera sinensis (assembly GCA_023935145.1). Lineage (NCBI taxonomy): Eukaryota > Viridiplantae > Streptophyta > Magnoliopsida > Brassicales > Akaniaceae > Bretschneidera > Bretschneidera sinensis. The sequence goes on from CM043703.1 coordinate 96,884,031, forward strand.
ATAGAAAGCTCAAAGTCAATTGGCACTACTATGAGCACCTCTACAAAACTTGACCTAAATGAGGAAGGTAAGTGTGTAGATACTAAAACTTATAGAAGAATGATAGGAACTTTACTTTATTTAATTGTAAGTAGACCTGATGTAATGTTCAGTGTATGCATATGTGCTAGATTTCAAGCTAATCCTAAGGAATCACATGTAATTGTAGTAAAAAGAATCCTTAGATATCTACAAGGGACTTATTGTGAGTTTTAAATTACTCGCAAGTGCACGAGTCGTTTGCAATATAGTGTGTGCAAGTACGAGGTTGAATCCACAGGGAATTGCGTCGTGAAAATAGATTTTTATCTAAACTAAACCTATTTTAACCTAGTTCCGAATTTCGAACTGTGTCATGCAAAGAATATAAACTAAACTAAATTGATTTAAAACAAATGATAAAAGCACTAAGGTTTCTTAATCCACCCCCACCAAATTAAAGCATATATTTTCATGATTTTGTTCCTACAAGCGACAAGCAATTACATCCTATATATGTTCTATATAAAAGTAATTTATCAAATAATTCTATGAATCTATCGATATACAAATCACAACGAACACCCTAATTAAATCAAATCATCCAATGTATTTGTTTAATTTACAAATCACAGAGGATATCCGATTTAATTTGAATGATTCAATGTATCCGTTGGAAGAAACACATCGAATATCCAATTTGAACAGTTTATAAATAAAACAATCAATCATAAGAATTTACTCAAACAATTGACTGAAATAGAACATCAATACAAAAATTTCGGAATCGTACGAACACATGTGAAAATATAATGCTAATCAATGGCGAGGCTTCATCTTCAACCTTAGATGAAGGTTTTAGCCTCTCATGATTATGAAAATAAATTTCGCAATTAAAGTGCTAAACATTAAACTTTAAAACACAAAAGAAATAAATTAAAGCTGAAAATACATTGAGAGAGAAATTACACTTGTAGCTCCTCTTTTTGTTTTTGTTGTGAGACGCTCTCCCCCCTTGATAGCAAAGCCTTCGAGATCCACCCCTGAAGATGAAGTGAAATGGGGCTTTTATAGGGAAACTTCATGAGTGCAATGTGTTTCCAATCGATGTTGGACGTGGGATGTAGAATGTGTTTCCAACTAATGTGGGATGTGGGATTTAAGCCTTCACATGCAGCTCAAAACTTCTACCCATGTCTCTTTTATTTTAGCAGCTCATATACTCAAATAAAATCTTCATTTAAATGAGAGAAAAAGTCCCAAAATGATAGGCTACTGAAATTTGGATCTTCTTTTTCTTCAAATCTGAAATAAAAGAGACGTGCTCTCTTAATCGTCTCTCTCAACATGGTGCGCTTGATCAGCATGATGCGTTGATAATCATCTCTCTCCTTTTCAAAATAGGACCAGTCGCCATATTGCGTGAATGCGCTCTGTTGTGAGTTTTAAATTACTCGCAAGCGCACAAGTCGTTTGCAATATAGCGTTGTGCAAGTGCGAGGTCGAATCCACAGGGAATTGCGTTGTAAAAATATAAATTTATCTAAACTAATCTTATCTTAACCTAGTTCCGAGTTTTGTATTATATGTTGCAAAATAAATAAAAGCTAAACTAAATTGATTTTAAAAACTAATAAAAGACTAAGGTCTCTGAATCCACCCCGCCAAAGTTAAGCATATATCTCAATGTTCTAAAGATAGCCTATAAAAAAATTCCATGAATCCAACTTAAGACAAAACACAACAAGTATCCCAATTAAACCAAAAGCATCCAATGTATCCGCTTTTAACAAATCGCAAAGGAAATCCAATTTAATCAAAAACAATTTGATGTATCCATCAGATGAAACACAAGGAATATCCAACAGAACAATTTAAACACAATCAATCATAAGATTCTACTCAAATAATTGACAGAACATTTATACTAAAAACATCAGAATTGTATAAACAAAACTGAAACTAATATGCCAAACAATGGCAGGGCTTCATCTTCAACCTTAGTTGAAGATTCTAGCCACTCATAGTTATGAAACTACAGTTCATAATAAAAGTGCTAAACATTTAACTAAAAAGAAATAAATTACTTTACATAGGAGAAATTCCACTCGCTGTTGGGCAGCACTTCCCCTTGTGGTAGCAAAGCCTTCGGGATCCACCAGAATGCCAGCAGACGTCCACGCGATAACACCAAATGGCTTAGGAATTGCACACTGAATGATGAAGTCAGATGGTGTTTATATAGGGGGAGTCTCAGAGCACTGTAGGTTTCAAATTCGATGTGGGATACTGGCCTGAGTGCGCTCGATCGCAGAATGGTGCAATCGATCGCATGTGTGCTTGATTGCATGTCTTGTGCGCACGATTGCATGTGCGCTTGATCGCATGTCTGTTACGATCGATTGCAGATGCACTGAACTGCAAATATTTTGATGTGGGATGTTGACTATGAGCTCGTTCGTAGGCAGGTGCGCTCGAGTGCAGATGCACTCGATCGTATATCTCGTGCGATCGATCGCACTATGCATCCTTTTTGCTCTTGAAGCTTGATATCTCCAGAAATGCCTCATTTTCTCCAAAAACCTATAAAAATACACAAAACACAAAAAAGACATAAAATAAAGTGAAATAATACAAATTAAGAACCTAACAAATATAAATTAAATGGCTTAAATATGCAATATTTAAGACTCATCACGCTCGATCCTACTTCTTGTGCATGCGAGCGCAGGTACGCTCGATCCTGGGCTTAGGCGCTTGAGCTCTGTTGTACTCGATCGCAGGTCTTCTTTGCTTAATCGCAACAGCAGATTCCAACTTTTCCCTATTTTGCTCTTTAAGCTGGATAATTCCATAATGCTCCAAAAACCTAGAAAAACACAATAAACACATAAAGGAGATAAAATAGGATAAAATAACACAAACTAAGAGCTTAACAAATATAAATTAAGGGGATAAAATATGAATATTTAAGTACTTATCACACCCTAAACTTACATACTGCTAGTCCCTTAGCAATACGAAACTAAAAACTAAATGAAAAACAAAGAACACAAAGATAAATCCATCTTTTATGGTATCCAAAAATTTAAGTATCACACAAAACCATGATATTGATTCATGAGCAAGCTTAAAAAGATAAACTTATCTTCGCAATGAATAGAAATGTTAAAATCAAATTACTTACAAAAGGCTGGTTAAGGTATCACAAGCTCAAATCAGTGTAAAGTGAACTAGTAAATAAATATAAAGCTTCCAAATAATTCTAATGTGAAATGTCTCCATGTCTCAAGATTCATAGAATTTCCCATCAGAATGAATAATTAATGGCATAATTTTATTTTCTTCTTTCTTTTATTGTGAGGCTCTGCCATGTTTAGTTCCCTTAAGCTTTCTTATTGACCCATGTAGCGAGTATTGATTCAATGACTCCCAAACCATATGGTTTTAGGGCATTAGGTGTAAAGACAACCCTAAGGACTTACTAACTTGAGTAAAAAAGGCTATGAAACTAAACTGGCTTTAATGCAACCAATCAAAATTTCCACATTTTGACGTGAACACTCGCTGCTTGCTAAAGCAAGAGGTCCAGTTACTCAGTGAAAAGTTTATCAATGACGAGCATTTTTCTCTTTTTGTGATTTTTTTTATGCCAAAGTGTCTATCCAACAAGTCATCCGGAATCAGCTAAGCCATGGAAACATACACATTAAAATCACATGTCATACTTCACACAATTATGTGCTAATGTGCTCGTGTCAGATTAGATCAAACTTGTGAATTCTCAAATGCCTAAATTAAGTAACTAAACTTTAAAACTCTATCATCAGATTTTGTGTTCAAGATTTTAAGCTTTCCAATGAAATCACATCACAATATTTGTTCAAATCACCCAAAATTTCAAAACAACATGAACATGCATTTATCTTCTCTTTAAAACGAAGAAAAGAAAAACAACAACAAACTGGGACAAAGTGTGTGTACTATGTCTCCCATACCCCCAAACTTAAATTACACATTATCCCAAATGTGTGAATAATATGGAAAGAGCTGACCTGGGAGATAGAGAACTAGCTGGACTGGCATGGCTCATAACATACCCCCAAACTTGAACTGAAGTGCGCGTTGTCTCTGAAAAATAAAATAATACTGAAAAAAAAATACTAGAAATAAACAGTAACAAGAAATATGAAATAATAAAAACATAAAGGATATGCTGTGGGGTGCCCCCCATGAGCACTAAGTTTTACGTCTTTAACTAGACGGTGCAACCGCTCACTACTGTTTGGGTGGTTTATGAAACTGCGCTCGATCACTCCAAGTTGGGCGCTCGATCGCTATAAGTCGGCACTCGATTGTAATGCCAGGAACTCCTCTACCACAGACCAAATGGGCGGCACAAGTTGGGTGTGACGTATGAGCACGCTCCCCCAAACTTGAATAGCAAATATTTGTCCTGAAAAACACAACAAAAACAAAAACCAAACAATAAGATCTAATGACAAGGAATAAAAGGATAAGGGTTTCCTCCCACAAGTGCTAAGTTTAAAGTCTTCAACCAGACTCTCTATAGTAGACGACAATCACTCTAGGTAACTAGGATCCTCCAACAATGTTGTCTCAATCTCTGGACTCCTCAACTCCAAGAATGGTTTTAGCCTTTGTCCATTCACCTTGAAAGTGTTACTATTCTTTGGATCTTTAATCTCGATGGCCCCATGAGGAAAAACTGACCGAATAATAAATAGGCCTGTCCATCGAGATTTGAGCTTGCCTGGAAAAAGATGCAAGCGTGAATTGTAAAGAGGAACTTTTTGACCAAGCTCAAAAGATCGTCTCAAAATGTTCTGGTTATGAGCCTTCTTCATTTGTGCCTTGTATAATCGCGCACAATTGTATGCATCATTCCGCAGCTCCTCTAATTCATTGAGTTGGAGCTTCCTTTGTGAGCCAGCCTTCGAAAGATTGAATTTCAGCTGCTTGAAAGCCCAATACGCTCTATGCTCTAATTCCACCAGGAGGTGACATGCTTTTCCACACACAAGACGATATGGAGACATACCAATTGGCGTCTTGAATGCTGTCCGATATGCTCACAGTTCATCATTCAATCGCAGAGACCAATCTTTTCTACTAGGGTTCACAGTCTTCTCCAAAATGTACTTGATCTCGCGATTAGAAATTTCCACTTGTCCACTCGTCTGCGGGTGATACAAGGTGGCAACCTTATGTGTGATGAAATACTTCTTCATCAACTGCTTAAAAATTCGGTTGCAAAAGTGCTTACCTCCATCACTTATGATTGCTCGAGGTATACCAAAACGAGCAAAGATAGTGTCCTTAAAAAATTAGACCACAAATCTGTGGTCATTGGTCTTACATACAATGGCTACCACCCATTTGGACAGATAGTCTATAGTAACCAGAATGTACAGATAGCCAAAAGAGTTTGGGAAAGGTCCCATAAAATCAATGCCCCACACATAAAAAATCTCAACAATCAGAATGGGGTTGAGGGGCATCATATTCCTCCTAGAAATACTCCCTAGCTTTTGGCAACGCTCACAAGATACATAGTAGGTGTAAAAGTCTCAGAACAGGGTAGGCCAATAGAATCCACATTGCAAAATCTTCACAGCGGTCTTCTTAGTACTGAAATGGCCTTTACAAACATGATTATAACAAAAAGAGATGACATTAGATTGATCATGCTCAGGAATGCACCTTCTAATGATCTGATCAGGACAATACTTGAACAGGTAATGATCATCCCATAAAAAATGCTTTATCATGGTAAAAAACTTGGACTTATCTTATCGCCCCCAATGTAAAAGAATTTGACCGGTGATATGATAGTTTACTATATCAGTAAACCATGGTGCGGGATTGTGAGCAATGTGCATCAATTTCTCATTAGGAAAGATCTTAGAAATGGGAATGCAGTGAAATCCACTATCAACCTAGGCAAATGGTCCGCTACCACTTTTGCGGAACCTTTCTTATCCCGAATCTCTATGTTGAGCTCCTGAAGTAACAAGATCCATCAGATAATATGAGATTTAGCATCCTTTTTGGAGAAAGATACTTCAATGCTACATGATCCGAGTAGATAATGACTTTCGATCCTAACAAGTAGGATCTGAACTTGTCCAACACAAAAACGATTGCTAGCAACTTTTTTCCAGTGGTAGAGTAATTGAGTTGTGCGTCGTTTAGAGTTCTGCTTGCATAGTAGATGACATGGGGGAGTTTATCAACATGTTACCCTAAAATAGCTCCAACTGCATAATCTGATGCGTCACACATAATCTCAAAAGGTACACCCCGGTTGGGTGGCTGAATAATAGGTATGGACGTCAAAATCTTCTTCAGATCCCCAAATGCTATATTACAATCCTCATCAAATACAAATGGGGCATCATTTAACAACAACTTGCACAAAGGCCTAATGATTTTGCTGAAATCTTGGATAAATTGCCTGTAGAATCCTGCATGGCCCAGAAAAAAACAAACTTCCTTCACCGTACATAGGGGTGAAAGGTTGGAAATCAGGTCCACCTTCGCTTTGTTGACCTCAATCCTCCGATGAGATCTGACGTGCCTCAGTACAATACCTTGCTTGACTATAAAATGGCACTTCTTTCAATCAAGCACTAGGTTCTTCTCCTTGCACCACACTAAGACCAAAAAGAGACAGTGCAGACACTCCTTAAATGATGAACCGAACACAGAGAAGTCATCCATGAAAATCTCTAAGAAATGCTCAACCATGTCAGAGAATATACTGACCATGCACCGCTGAAAAGTAGCAGGTGTATTGCATAACCCAAATGGCATGCGACAGTAGGCGAATGTCCCAAAAGAGCAGGTAAACATTGTCTTCTCTTGATCTTTGGGGTCCATAGGGACTGGTTATATCAAGAATAACCATCTAAGAAGCAATAGTAATCGTGCCCAGCTAAGCACTGTACTATCTGGTCAATAAATGGGAGTGGAAAATGATCCTTCCTTGTGGCAGCATTCAACTTATGGTAGTTTATACACACTCTCCATCCTGACTGAACAAGAGTTGGTACCAACTCGTCGTTCTTATTCTTCACTACCATCAATCCAGCCCGCTTGCTCACCCATTGCTATCAGAGATTAGGTAAATGATCCCTGCATCCAACAACTTTATCATTTCAGTTCTCATAACCTCTTGCATAGCTGGGTTGAGCCTTCTTTGTGGCTCCCTTGATAGATTGGAATTCTCCTCAAATGTATCTTGTGCATCACCACCGAGGGGTGATCCCTTTGATTTCTTCAATAGTCCACCCGAAAGCTTCCTTGTGCTATCTTAAAACATCCAATAATTTCTCCTCTTGAGCATCAACCAAATTTGAAGCTATAATCACAGGCAAAGATTCTGCTGGACCTAGGAACTTATACTTAAGATTGTCCGGTAAAGGCTTAAGTTCTTTCTTGGGGGCTTAGGTGCTGCGGTCTCCTTCATCTCATTTCTCTCTCGAGGAGCAGACTCCAAAATGGCATTTGCTTGTTCAAGTAACTTATCCAAATCCAAATCCTCTCCAAACTGAGCAAAGCATGTCTCCAGGAGGTCCTCAATGCTTAATTCATTTACAGTCTCCTCAATAATCTCCTCTATCAAGCATACATTTCTCACTTCATCATATTCCAGTGGTTGCTTACTGATATCAAAGATACTCAGCTCCACTGTTATATTTCTGAAGGAAATCTTCATCACCCCTGTCCTACAATTTATCAGGGTATTAGCCGTGGCTAAAAATGGTCACCCTAGAATCACCGGTATCTGAATCCCTACATTCTGAATCAGCTCTGTGTCAAGCACAATAAAATCCACGGGGAAATAAAACTTATCCACCTTTATCAAAACGTCCTCAATTATTCCCCGTGGTATCTTCACTAACCTATCAGCCAATTGAAGCGTCATGGATGTGGGCTTCAATTCTCCTAACCCTAATTGCAGATAGATTGAGTACAACAGAAGATTCGCACTCACTCCTAGATCCAAAAGAGCCCTCTCAATCCGGTTGACTCTTATCATGCAAGAGATGGTAGGACACCCAGAGTCCTTATACTTGATGGCAGCTTGCACTAAAGAATTGAGCTAACCTGCTCGGTCAAAAACGCTTTCTTTGGGACATTCGTCCTCCTCTTGACAGTGATCAAATCCTTTAAGAACTTGACATATGACGGCACCTGCTAGATGGCATCAAAAAATGGGATATTGATTTGGACCTACTTGAACACCTCCAGAATTTCCTCAAACTTCCCTCCTTTCTTGGGGGCTTGTAATCTCTCAGGTAAGGCACTTTAGGTACAAATGACCTAGGAAGATCTTTAATAGTAGGTGTGGCTATAGATGGCTCATCATCTCTTTTCTCTTTGTTGCCACTTTCTTGCCCTTGTTGCATAGCAGGGTTCTCTTCCACTTGATTGTCCACTTGTCTCCCAGACCTCAATATGATAATCAATTGCACTTGTTCCTGCCCGTACGTAGGAGTTGATGAATTTCCAACCTAAACTGTCCCTTCAAGTTGGGCACAGGTTGACTGGGGAACTTTTTCTTCTCTTTTAGACCCAAGTGACTTGCGATTTGACCCATTTGACTCTCTAGCTTGGTAATCACTTGGGTGTTTACTATTGTCACACTCCTCACTTTGCTAATAGATTGGCCAGTCATCTTTATGAAATCCTTGAGGATATCCTTCAATGACTGTAAAACCGACGCTAGCGCTTGAGTAGGAGCTTGGTAAGTGGGTGATGGTGCTGGATGGGCTGAGCGACTATGACTTGGAATTGGTGAAAGAAATTCAGGTGGGTATTGATTGTGAGCATGATGAGGGGCTCCACCCTGATTCATCGGTTGGTTCTGCTTCCATGAAAAATTAGGGTGGTTCTACCACCCTGGATTGTAAATCTCGGAGTAAGATCTATTTGATTGCTTCCAATAGTCATTGAAAGTATTCACTTGTTCCATGGGATACTCGGCAAAAACTGACGAAGATGGATAATTTTATGCTAAATACATAGGACTAGCACAGATGGAATAACTATTAATATTGAATGTATTGGATGCATTGATGGATTGGCCCACAACGAGAGCGCCAACCTTCTTGATGAGAGCATCTATCTTTATCCTCAAGTCAGTGTCCTTCTTAATCTCATAGATGCCTCCTTTCTTAGGGGCGCAAATGGACTTGTCCCGACAGCTTGAAAAATCCCACTGCTGCGAGTTGTCGTACAACTTGTCCAATGCCTTGTATACTTCATCCCCCATCAGACTTAAGAATGCCCCCCCATTCATAGACTCGATCATGCTATAGTTAGGTTGAGTCAAAGCTTGGTAGAAGAACTGAATGAGTCTCCACTTCTCATATCCATGTGGAGGGCATTTGATCAGTAACTCTGTAAAACGCTCCTAACTCTCAGAAAACTTCTCATCCTCCTCCTGGGTGAAATAACTAATCTCTTTTCGGCACTCATTCACTTTAGACATTAGGAAAAACTTATTATAGAATTTACTCAACAAGCTTTCCCAATGTAATAGACCCGGGTGTGTTGGAATCCAACCATGCCCTAGCTCTATCGTGAAGAGAAAAAGGGAAAATTCTAAGATGGACCGACTCATCAGAGAAGTTCTGGAACTTGAATGTGGCACAAATATCTTTGAACTTCTTCACATGGTTGTAAGGATTTTCAAGATCCAAGTAGGGTAGGAGTTAGATGACATGTGGCTTTAGATCAAAATGGGTAGCATTGGTTGGTGGCAACACTATACAAGAATGGGAGTTAGTCGCAATGGGTGTAAACAAATCCCTAAGGGATGTAGTGAAGTCCATGTTCCAAGCTCTAGGTTGCTCTACATTCTCCGGTTGATTTGCATTCCTTAAATTGTCCCCCATCTCAATCGTCTCTCTCTCAACAAGTACTCTCTTATTTCTCCTAAGAGTTCTTTCTATTTCAGGATCTAAAGGTATCAACTCTAAGTTCAAGGATCTCCGACAAGCATACATCACACAAAAAGCAATAAAATAAACTAACTAGCAGAAACAAAAGAATAAAATAAAATACAAATAACAATAAAATAAATGCAAAAACAAAAAACACAATACTCACAAAATGGGCCAACAAAAATTAGCAATTTTTTTTTTCTCAACTGCTGCCGGTCTGCTGATGTTGTCTGCGGAGATGCACTCGAGCACAGGTAAAGTGTGATTCAACAGACTGCAAAAACAAATCAAATACCAAAATTTTCTTTTGTTTGTTTATATATATATATATATTATTTTTTTAGGGCAATTGCAAATAGTAACAAATAAACTAGAATAAAATTGCAAAAAGAAAAATAAAACAAAAATACTAACTAAACTAGTAGGAAAATAAAATTAATTCAGACAAAAATTTTAATTTCACAAACAAAACAAATCCTCGGCAACAGTGCCAAAAACTTATTGTGAGTTTAAATTACTCGCAAATACACAAGCCTTTTGCAATATAGTGTGTGCAAGTGCGAGGTCGAATTCATAGAGAATTGCGTCACGAAAATAGATTTTTATCTAAACTAAACCTATTTTAACCTAGTTTCAAACTATGTCGTGTAAAGAATATAAACTAAACTAAATTGATTTAAAACAAATGATAAAAGCACTAAGGTCTCTGAATCCACCCCACCAAATTAAAGCATATATTTTTATGATTTTGTTCCTACAACCGACAAGCAATTACATCCTATGTATGTTCTATATAAAAGTAATTTATCAAATAATTTCATGAATCCATTGATATACAAATCACAACGAATACCCTAATTAAATCAAATCATCCAATGCATCCGTTTAATTTACAAATCACAGTGGATATCCGATTTAATTTGAATGATTCGATGTATCTGTCGAAAGAAACACACCGAATATCCAATTTGAACAGTTTATAAACAAAACAAACAATCATAAGAATTTACTCAAACAATTGAACTGAAATAGAACATCAATACAAAAATGTCGAATCGTATGAACATATGTGAAAATATAATGCTAATTAATGGTAAGGCTTCATCTTCAACCTTAGATGAAGGTTTTAGCCTCTCATGATTATGAAAATAAATTTCACAATTAATGTACTAAACATTAAACTTTAAAACACAAAAGAAATAAATTAAAGTTGAAAATACATTGAGAGAGAAATTACACTTGCAGCTCCTCTCTTTGTTTTTTCTTCTTTTTGTTTTTGCAGTGCGGCGCTCTGCCCCCTTGATAGCAAAGCCTTCGAGATCTACCCCTAAAGATGAAGTGAAATAGGGCTTTTATAGGGAAACTCCATGAGTGCAATGTGTTTCCAACCGATGTGGGATGTGGGATGTAGAATGTGTTTTCAACCGATGTGGGATGTGGGATGTAGAATGTGTTTCCAACCGATGTGGGATGTGGGATTTAAGCATTCACATGCCACTTAAAACTTCTACCCACGTTTCTTTTATTTTAGCAACTCATATACTCAAATAAAATCTTCATTTAAATGAGAGAAAAAGTCCCTAGACGATAGGCTGCTAAAATTTGGATATTCCTTTTCTTCAAATTTGAAATAAAAGAGACACGCTCTCTTAATTGTCTATCTCTCAACATGGTGCGCTCGATCAGCATGGTGCGCTGATAATTGTTTTTCTCCTTTCCAAAATAGGACCAGCCGCCATACTGCACGAATGCACTCTATCGCAACATGGTGCGCTCGATCCCATTTCTTGCACGTGCGAGTGCTGGTGAGCTCGATCCTGGGCTTAGGCGCTGTTGCGCTCGATCCTGTGCTTGATTGTAACAGCAGATTCCAGTTTTTTCTTATTTTGCTCTTTAAGCCAGATAATTCAATAACACTCCAAAAACCTAGAAAAACACAGTTCAGGACTCAAAACCTAGGGTTATGGTATTCTAGAAAATCAACTTTTGAGCTTGTAGAATATTCAGATGCTGATTTTGCAGGTTGTACACTAGACCGAAAAAGCACTAGTGGGATATACCAATTTTTAGGTGCAATGTTAACCTCTTGGTTTTCCAAGAAACAAAATTCGGTTGCACTATCAACCGCTAAAGCGAAATATGTAAAAGCTTGAAGTTGTTGTGCACAAGTTTTGTGGATGAAACAACAATTAGAAGACTATGGCATGAACTTTAAGGATATACCAATTCATTGTGATAACACTAGTGCTATCAACTTGACTAAAAACCCTATTAAGCATTCTAGAACCAAACACATAGAAATGAGACATTACTAAGAGACTATGCTCAAAAGGGGGATATTTCATTCAGAAGATCAAATAGCTGATATTTTTACAAAACCCTTAAGTGAATATAACTTTTGCAATATTAGACTATTGATGGGCCTGATAGACTATGATAAAATGTATGTTTGGTTGCATCAACATTCATCATATGCATATTTGACATCTAATGAATGAGTATTAACTCTTATTTAATATATCTCTCACTCAAGATGGCATAGATAAACAATTTCGTGCTGAAATTTTAAGTCAGAGCTCAAACTTTTAAGTTTTCTAGAGGACCCAGTCGACTGGTATCCCACTGCTCATTTTACCAGTCGACTAGTACAAAGCATTCAGACGTTTGATATTACAAGACATTGTTTGGAGCCAAAATTTGAAATTTTTGTGGGCTACCTAGTCGACCGGTATGATTCACCCAGTCGACTGATATGTCTCTGCCAGTTTATCCAGTCAACTGGAGTCCCGATCTGGTCAACTAGTATGTCAAAAAGTCCTCAAATTATGAAAGACTTAGTCGACTGGTACCTTAACCCAGTCGACTGGTATCACGATTCTATAAATAGTCTCTTTAGATTTTTTTTTTCAGTTTTCGCGCCATTTTTGAAAACCCTAAGCTTTCTTCCTCTAGAAAATCCTTGATTTCTGTCCACAATCTTTCAAAACCACTCCATAGAACCCTCAATCTCATCCTATATCACCTCCATTTCAACTTTTCATGGTTGAAAAATCCTTATTCCTTGTAATCTCTCTCTAAAAACTATCTTTTCACAACGTAAGAGAGAATCTGGATCAAAACCACTGTTGGAGGATCTCACACACCTATAAGGCCCCAGTCCAAGAAGTCCTCGAAACCAGACACCAAGGGGAAGGAGCTAGTTGGTTCTTCAAGCAAGAAGGTGAGGTCAGAGCTCAATGACTCGTTTTTTTGGAGCCTTACAGCCAAGAGCAGGTATAACTCTGTCATCTGCAACAAAAAGATTATAACGGGTAGATTCATTGATTTCGATTCTATCTATCATGCAAATTTTGACATATGCCCTGCTTTTGAGGCTATTCACCTAACACCCCTTGTAAACATCCACCAAAAATACTACTCACGCATCATTCACTAGTTCTACGCCAACCTGGTGAAACTGAGTCCACTGGCTCTTTGATTCAGAACCAGTGTGATGGGCGTAGAATTCGAGGTAAACACTGACCTTCTGGTCAATATCCTGAGGATCTTTGTGGAAGGGGTCCAATGAAGTCTGAATGGATAACCAGACAACTTTGATTACGATGAGGCATGCCAGATTATTAGGGGTGACCCTAACTACATCTTTAAGCCCACTACATTTCACCAATGCAATGACATGTTCCTCGACTCAAAGTTGTTCAATCTTATTATGAGTTGGACCATCCACCCAAGACTTGGGATTCAGGGCTATCTTTCCAAGATAAATGTGGTATTGATCTGGTGTTTCAAAATAGGACACCATTTCAATATCTACCCTCTCTTGCTCTCCAACATGATAAATGGCGAAGCAAATGACCTCGGGTGCCTCCCATACGGGATGCTCATCACCCTTATCCTCCAACATTTTCGTGTCCCCCTACCCGCTTTTGAGGCTTAGGACATCGGCCCCAAGGACATCATCAATATCTCTTCTCTGAAGAAAATGGGGTGCACGATCTGAGATGAGATTATCTACTCTTAGGCTGGGAGGAATATTCGGATCGGGGAGGATGACAGCAGCAAGGAGGAAGATGAGGTTCTTGGTGATGTAGCTTCTCCTACTACTCGGACACTAATGAACGAGCACCTAGTCCATAGCGTGGTGGCTATAGTGCTGGTCAGGCTGGATACGGTGACTTACTTCAGGCTATGATGAGCCTCTAGTTGTCCATGCAGTCTGGGTTCCAGAGCTTGAGTTCTTCTATCGATCACATGCATTGCGACCTCCGCACATTCCGAGATGATTTCAAGTTTCATTGGGAGCACACATAAGGCTCTTTGGCTGAGCTTCAGGATCTTCTTCGAGATGGCTCTGATTCCCCTGCTCGCTAAGTGTCTGTTTTATCATTTTGTTATGTACTTTCAGCTATTACACATTTTAGCATGAACATTCATTTTCATTGTATCCATTCATGTACTCGTACTTTCAAACAACTTCTTTAAAGCTCGTGATGAATTGATGTATCTATTTACTTGCTTAGCTTTGCTTGTTTAGACCTTTGCTCATATATATATATATATATATGTTACTTTTATGCTATATGGTTGCTTGATTTAAGCTATTCATACTTATCTATAATCTTTAACTAATAACACTTATGTGCAAACTTCTAATTCTTCCCGGGAAGTCTTACCAACTGAATCATGCCTAATTTTTGCATATAAGTTTTTTTTTTCCTTATCTTCATGTCTATGGTGTTCAAATTGCTTATTTTTTGAGTTCACACCCCCTTTTCTACTATTTTCAAAACGGGAGAGAAAAAGAAGAAAAATCAAAGTATAAGGGAAAACTACATGTAAACTTAGAATAAAACATAAATTTAGGGGGAACTTTGCTCCGAACAAATAGACAAATGTAATATGATCTTACATTGCTTGGTTGAGTTTGATATAACTGTATATGAACTGTATTTGGAATGCTTACAGGTTGGTTTTATTAGAAAAATAGAGGAAACTCTGTCAAATTTTTCTCAAAAACCCAACACTTAGCTTTTAAAACTGTTTTTTTCTTTTTAGTTTTGTCATCAATAAAAAAGGAGATTGTTGACTCATATTTGATTTTAATAATGACAAAACACTACTTAAACTGTACTAATAAGTTTATCTAAGTGTTTAAGCCATGAAAATATTCAATTAAGAAAACAAGATTCAAGAACTCAACACGTTTAGACACCAAAAGAAGATAGAATATCTGGAATAGGCACTAAGGTAATTGAATCAGTCTGTAAATATCTAAATTTAATTACTTAGCTTGATCTATGGCTCAATGTACAAAATACTTTAGCAAAACTATTATACAAAAGTTTCTAAGTCAAAAAAACCGTTTTTTGAAAAGAAAAACTGGGTTGAAGGACAACCCAGTCGACTGGGATATGGGATAGAAAGTTCTCAGTTGACTAGTGTTGAGGACCCAGTAGACTGATAACTTCACTCAGTTGAGTGGTACTCTCCCTTAGCCTAAAAAAGTAAAATTTTTCACTTGACTCAGTCGACTGGTATAAGGACTCAATCGACTGGTAATTCGAAAATATGACCATTAGAGATGTAAGACTTAAGCATTTATTGCCCCAAACCTACCAAGTCAGTGTCAAATGGCCATATTGCTTCAAGACTATATAAACCCACTTCAATGAGCATTTAAAATAAGTGGAGAACACATTGAATTCACTAGATAGCTCATTAATTCTCTAAAGCTTTGAAAAATTTATTGTTGATCCATTCTTCAAGCTTGTTCTTGAAAGAGAGATATTGTTCATTTGCAAAAGCATTTATTGTTATCTCTCTGCCATTTACTTTACAGCAAATTTCATTTATTGTAAAGGGAAAGAGTTGGTATAACTCTTAGAGTACTTAGGATTAAACACTTCATTATAGCTTCCATGAGGAAGGGGTTAGTTGTAAGGTTTGTACAACACCCATGAAGTTGTACGACTAAAGTTTTAGTGGATTATTTCAAGGAGGTTCCTTGAAGAGAGTGGACATAGGGTCGGAAGGAATCTGATATTGCCGAACCACTATAAACAGAGTTTGCATTTTCTCTTTCTTAAACTCTTTTACTTTCAAGCATATTACTTGTTTGTGTGCTTTGTGCATTTAACTGTTTAAAAATTTGGAAAGTAATTAGCAAAAGTTTTCAAAACCCAATTCACCCCCCCTCTTGGGTTTAAACCTCGGTTTACACTTACATATATTGTTCTATTTGTAGGCAAGTGGATCATCTCAACCAAGTAGCAGTACACGGAGACCATACTCTTACAACTTCAGACAAGAACTGTAAGCTACATAAGCACTCCACCAGTTCGACCAGTTACACAAGGAACCTCACCAGTCTAGCAAGCAACTCAATTAGTGAGAGAACTAAGTGGTATTGCGAAGAATCAGTCTCCACGTAGCAAGAAGCAACATTAGAAGTCATTGTAGAGAGATGTGGCCTTTGATGGATTGATTATGTGATTTTGATATTTGACTTGGTTTTTGATAGATGATGTGGTCTATGATTAGTTTATGTGGTTTATGATGGATTATTTACTAAGCATCGTGTTTTGTGTATGAATGATATGCTTGAACCTATTTGTGATCAATTCAAACATTACCAATGAAGTATTGTTACAGGCTATTTGGGAATGAATCTGTTGACCCTCGCCCGTATTTTAATGATGGCAAAACACAACTGTTATTTAACTAACATGTTTAAACTAAGTTGTATTAAGGATCAAACACATTCAACCAAGGAACAAAGTGCAAAAACTCGAACCAAATCAAGTATCAAGTGAAGACTGAAGATCTAGTATAGGTCTTAAGGTTTAGAACCAATGTAAGTCTCACTCATACATTGTATTAGCTTGTTTAATGGCTCAAACACAAATGGTTTTTCTAAAACCATTAATTTTAAAATGTTTTTAATGAAAAACAGAAGAAAAACTGGGTTGGAAGACAACCCAGTCGACTGGGTACATATACCAGTCGACTGGTATATGGGTCAGAAGGTACCCAGTCGACTGGATGAATTAACCCAGTCGACTGGTACTTTGACCAGTAATTTCCCAGTCGACTGGATGAATCAACCCAGTCGACTGGCACAATGGACAGAAAGTCCCCAGTCGACTGGATGATATATACCAGTCGACTGGATACCCAGAAGGTCTGAAAACGTATATTTTTCAAGTGAACCCAGTCGACTGGTATCTCGACCCAGTCGACTGGTAGTTCAAAAATATGACCGTTGGACTCCAAATCTGAACGTTTTAAAGTAAATCTTTTTCAAATTAAAGTCCAAAACGGCCATATTAATTGATTGCTATATAAACCCTCTCAGCAAAGCATTCAATAACAAGCAGCACATATTCAAAAAGAGTTGATCTCATATAATCAAGTTTTTATACTCTTGAAACACAAAAAGCTTTGAAATAATCTTATTGAGCCATTTCTTCAAGCTTTACTTTGAAAGAGAGACATTTCTGTTGTAATAAGCTTTCATTTGTTGTCTCTCTACCTTTTACTTTACACCATCTTTGTAAAGGGATTACTTCCGAGAGGAAGGGGAAACTTCCGAAAGGAAGGGGATTTTTCGGTTTAAGCAATTCCTGTAAATTGCTTGTGTACGGTTTGTGCAACACCCGGCTAAGTTGTGCGACTAAGTTTTCTTAGTGGATTACTTCAAGGAGTTCCTTGAAGAGAGTGGACGTAGGGTCGGAACGAATCCGATATTGCCGAACCACTATAACTGTGTTTGCATCCTCTTTCCTTAAACTCTTTATTTACAGCTTTCTACTTGTATCAATTATTTGTTGCTTATCAGTTTTTATAAACTTGTATAAATTCCGCAAAAGTTTTTAAAAACCCAATTCACCCCCCCTCTTGGGTTGAAACCTCGAGCTACAATTGGTATCAGAGCCTAGTTCTCTTTATAAGGCTTAAATTCCTAGAGTTGATCCAATGGCAGCAAATAGCTACTCTGAGGGACACTCTTATACTAGACCTCCATTGTTCAATGGATCGAATTATAACTACTGGAAAAATAGAATGAAAATCTTCGTCGAAGGACAAGATTACAATCTATGGAGAATTATAGAAGAGGGACCTAAAATTCCCTCAAAAGAAATAGTTATTGGAGAGACTCTTCATACAATGCCTAAACTCAAAACTGAGTTTACTGACGAGGATTGTAGAACAATGTCTCTCAATAGCAGAGCAACAAGCATGCTACATTGTGCTTTAGATATTTCTGAATATAACAAAATATCTGCATGCGTTTCTGCTAAAGAAATATGGGACAAATTGCAAGTCACATATGAAGGAACAAGTGAAGTAAAAAAGTCTAAAATTTACATGCTAATTTCTGAATATGAATCTTTTAAGATGTCTCCTAATGAAACCATTTCTGAAATGCACTCACGATTTACTACTATTATAAATAGTTTAAAATTGCTTGGCAAGAATATTGAGGAAGTTGAACTAACCAGAAAAATCTTAAGATCTCTACCTCCAGAATGGAAACCAAAGAGGACAGCCATTCAAGAGGCCAAAAATCTTGACAAGCTTGATGTTGAGACGCTGCTTGGGTCATTATTGACATACGAGATGGAAGAAATGACTCCCATCGTCAATGATGATGAGAAGAAGAAGAAGCAAATTGCTCTCAAAGCTTCTACGAGCAACAAAGAAAAGGAATTAGAACAAGAAGCAGAGAGCAGTGAAGAGGATGGTGAAATGGCTTTAATCACCAGACGATTCCATAGGTTCTTGAAGAAAAGCAAGAAACCTTACTCAAAGGATCCCACCTCAAAAAGGGAACCACTTATGTGCTATGGCTGTAAGAAGCCAGGACATATAAAAGCTGACTGTCCGGTTTCAAGCAAACCATACAAGGGCTTCAAGAAGAAAGCTATGGTAGCAACTACCTGGAGCGATGACGAAGAAGATGAGTCATCAGACAAAGAAATTGGATACGAAGAGATTGCCAACCTCTGTTTAATGGCAATCGATGATGAAAGTGAGGTAACATCTTCTCCCTCTTCAAAAAATAATATTGTTACTAGTAGTGAAGAATTACTAGAAGTCATAAATGAAATGCATGAAGAATTAAAGAAATTTGATTCTAGAAATTCTGTTCTTAAGAAAGAAGTATCATCTCTTTCTAAGGAAATGATAGTTCTTAGAGAAGAAAAAGAAAAATTATCATCTTTACTGTATAATTCGTCTCAAGATTTTCTTAAAGATGAAAATGAAAATTTGAAAAATAAAATTTCTGAATTAAACAGCACTGTATCTAGACTTATGCTTGGTAAAGAAAAACTTGATGAAGTGCTTTCTTCCCAAAGATTAAGTGGAGGAAAATCTGGTGTAGGATATTCTCCATTGGGAAAACAAAAAACAAAAGAGAGCTTATTCATGAAAGCCTCTTGTGCAGATGGAGCTTCTACTTCGAAAGCTCCTAACCTTGTTAAAAGCACTCCCTTAATAAATCCAAGGAACTCTAGAAACCTAAATGATCATACTAAATTGAAGCATTCCAAAAATACTCATGCTTATTTGTATGCTCATTCTAGAAATGCTCATACACATCCTAGAAATAATCATCATGCTCATTCTAGGAACAATGTGTATAATCAAAGAATGCATTCTGCTCATGCTCAACCTAGAAATCACCATCATAGCTATTTTAGAAATAACTTGCATACATATGCTAGCATGTATCCTATAATGCATCATCGTTCATTTTCTGGAAATGACATGCATTTTCATACCCCTTACCATAGAATCATGTATCCTAGGAACTATCATCCTAAGGATTATAGGAATGCACATGTAAAATTTCCTAGAAATTTCTATGACTATAATGATAGGTCTATGCATCATCAACATGTTCATAGAGCACCATATATTGTTAAGAAAGTATGGGTCCCAAAAGGAACCGTATTTTCAAGGACTAACCCCAAAGGACCCAAGAAATTTTGGGTACCTAAAAATGCTATCGTATATCCTTGTGTGATGTAGATTTGCCTTCACACCAAGGAGAAAGGTAACTGTTGGTACCTTGATAGCGGTTGCTCAAAGCATATGACCGGTGATAAAAGCGTATTCAAGGAGCTAACTCTAAGAGATGGTGGACTTGTGACCATTGGAGACAATACTAAAATAAAGATCATCGGGCATGGAAAAGTCGGTAATGATTTCTCAACTTTAGATAATGTATTGCTAGTACAAGGCTTAAAGCCAAATTTACTTAGCATTAGTCAATTATGTGACAAAGGATATAAAGTCACATTTGAGACCTCTCATTGTCTAGTTATAGACATCAAGAGCAACAAGATCAAATTCATTGGCCATAGACATGAAAATGTCTATATAGTTGATTTGAATTCCTTACATTCCAATAATGAAAAATGTTTTCCTGCTTTTAGTGAAAATCAATGGCTATGGCATAGAAGGCTTGGTCATGTAAACATGAACTTGCTAAAAATTGTTTCAAGAAAAGATTTAGTTATTGGTCTTCCTAAAATCAATTTTGAGAAAAACAAAATTTGCAATGCTTGTCAAATGGGAAAACAAACTAGGATATCTTTCAAAGCAAAAAATGTTGTCTCAACTACTAGACCTTTGGAACTTTTGCATATGGACTTATTTGGTCCAATTAGTACCATTAGTCTAGGTGGCCATCAATATGCTCTTGTTATTGTTGATGACTATTCAAGATATACCTTTGTTATTTTTATTGCTTATAAGGATGAAGCTTTCAAAGGATTTGAAAAGTTTTGCAAAAAGGTACAAAATGAAAAAGGAATTTGTATTTCAAGCATAAGAAGTGATCATGGCAAAGAATTTGAAAATCAAAGCTTTTCAAAATTTTGTGATGAAAATGGAATTAATCACAACTTTTCAGCTCCTAGAACTCCTCAACAAAATGGAGTTGTTGAGAGGAAAAATAGAGTTCTAGAAGAATTTTCAAGAACAATGCTTTGTGAAAATAATTTACCAAAATTTTTTTGGGCTGAAGCCGTGAATACTTCTTGCTATATTTTAAATAGAATTTTGATAAGGCCCCTGCTTGATAAAACTCCTTATGAACTATGGAAAGGGAGAAAGCCCAATATTTCCTATTTTCGTGCCTTTGGTAGTAAGTGCTTCATCTTAAATAACAATAAAACTAACTTGGGTAAATTTGATTCCAAGACCGATGAAGGGATATTTTTAGGATATTCTACTACTAGTAAGGCTTATAGAGTTTTCAATAAGAGAACTCTAGTAGTAGAAGAATCTGTGCATGTAACTATTGATGAATCTAACCCAATGAGTAGTGGAGAAGTTTCCTTTAAAGATGATGCAGATTTTATTCCAAGAATGGAAACTTCTACTCCCATTGTTGACCCAAAAGTGAGTTCTTCTCAAACAAATGAAGGGATGGCAACTCCAAATTTAGACCAACCATCCTCAAGTCAACAAGAGGAAAATCTACCCAAGGATTGGAGGTATGTAAATCATCATCCAATTGATCAAGTAATTGGTGATCCTTCACAAGGGGTAAGAACTCGCTCTTCCATTAGAAATACTTGCAATTTTGCAGCTTATTTGTCTCAAGTAGAACCTAAGACATTTATAGAAGCTGAAAAAGATAATGATTGGATAATTGCAATGCAGGAAGAGATAAATCAATTTGAGAGAAACAATGTTTGGGAACTAGTTCCAAGACCTAAAGATCATTCAATTATTGGAACTAAATGGGTATATAGAAATAAAATGGATGAAAATGGTATAGTAACTAGAAATAAGGCTAGGCTAGTTGCTAAGGGATATAATCAAGAGGAAGGAATAGATTTTGATGAAACCTATGCTCCCGTAGCTAGATTAGAAGCTATTCGAATGTTATTAGCCTTTGCATGCTTTAATAAATTCAAGCTATTTCAAATGGATGTGAAAAGTGCCTTTTTAAATGGCTTTATAGAAGAAGAGGTTTATGTTGAACAACCTCTTGGTTTTGAAAACCCTAGTCTTCCAAATCATGTCTACAAGCTTTCTAAGGCTTTATATGGGCTGAAGCAAGCACCAAGGGCATGGTACGAAAGACTAAGCAAATTTTTGATTGATAATGATTTTGTAAGAGGAAGAATAGATACAACTCTCTTCACAAAAACTCACAAAAATGACACTTTGATAGTTCAAATATATGTTGATGATATTATATTTGGTGCTACTAATGAATCTATGTGTCAAGAGTTTGCTAAGTGCATGCAAGGTGAATTTGAAATGAGCATGATGGGAGAACTTACCTACTTCCTTGGACTGCAAATCAAGCAACTAAAAGGAGGTATCTTCATCAATCAACAAAAGTACGTCAAAGATCTACTAAAGAGGTTTGGGATGGAAAGCTCAAAACCAATTGGAACACCTATGAGCACAACCACCAAACTTGATCTTGATGAAGGAGGTAAAAATGCAGATTCTAAATATTATAGAAGCATGATAGGTGCTTTACTGTACTTGACTGCAAGTAGACCTGATATAATGTTCAGTGTATGCATGTGCGCTAGATTTCAATCTAATCCTAAGGAATCACATGTAGTTGCAGTAAAAAGAATCCTTAGATATCTACAAGGGACCCAGACCATAGGATTATGGTATTCTAGAGAATCATCTTTTGAGCTAGTAGGATATTCGGATGCTGATTTTGCTGGATGTAGGTTAGATAGAAAAAGCACAAGTGGAACATGCCAATTCTTAGGTGCTATGTTAACTTCTTGGTTCTCCAAGAAACAGAATTCAGTTGCACTATCAACCGCTGAGGCGGAATATGTAGCAGCTGGCAGTTGTTGTGCCCAAGTACTATGGATGAAACAACAACTAGAAGACTATGGCATGAGTCTCAAAAATATTCCTATATTTTGTGATAATACTAGTGCCATCAACCTAACCAAAAATCCTATTCAGCACTCTAGAACCAAGCATATAGAGATTAGACATCATTTCTTAAGAGACCATGCTCAAAAAGGTGATATAAGATTAGAATTTATACCTTCAGAAAATCAAATAGCTGATATTCTTACAAAACCCTTAAGTGAAGCTAGTTTTTGCAAAATAAGAAAGTTGATGGGATTGCTTGATTTTGATAAACTGAATGTTTGATTGCATCTCATTTCATCATTTGCATGTTTGACATTGAGTGATAGAGTATTAATCCATGTTTAATTATTCCCTTCACTCAAAAATGTCATAGATAAACAAAATCGTGCTAAAAAATTCAGGACTGGAAATTTTACTCAGGATCCAGTCGACTGGTAAATGTTCTCCAGTCGACTGGTAAGTCTCTGCCTGTTTTTCCAGACGACTGGTAATTTTGATCCAGTCGACTGGTAACTCTCTGCCAAAAACTCCAGACGACTGGTAAGTCTTCTCCAGTCGTCTATAAGATCAAATCCTGCTGGGAGCCAAATTTTTTTCATTTTTATGAACCTCCAGTCGACTGGTAACGATAGCCCAGTAGACTGGTATCTCACTGTCAGTTAATCCAGTCGACTGGTACGTTTACCCAGTCGACTGGTAAGAGAACTGTTCATCTTTTCAAAGGGGCCCAGTCGACTGGTAAGTTTACCCAGTCGACTGGTATCGCGATTCTATAAAAGGGACTGTTCATTTTCGCCCTCTTTACGCCATTTTCAAAGAGCCCAAGCTTTCTCTCTCTAGAAAAATTCATCTTTTCGATCTAAAAACCATCAAAATCCCTTCTAAACACACCGATCTACTCATTCCTAAAGAGATTTTTAACTTTCTACGGTTAAAATCTCTCATTTTTACCAAATTTCCTTTTTCCAAAAACTTCAAATTTCTCGAAAATGAGTGACAAAATCCGTATAAAACTCACAACAAGTGGACCTAATGCGCCCAAAAAGCCTAGGTCTTCAAAACCTTCGGCTTCGGAATCAAAAGGGAAGGGAGTAGCAGGGTCATCCAGCAAGGAGCCCAGAACAGAGTTGGAGCAGGCTCTGTTTTTCAGCCCAGCTGCTCATAAGAGGTATAACTCTTTAATCCGTCACAAGAAAATCATGACGGGTAGAGTCGTTGATTTCGACTCCATTCGTCATGGTAATTTCGATATTCTACCAGCCTTTGAGGCAATAAATCTGACCCCACTGGTCAGTATTCATGAAAAATATTACCCGCGACTGATTCACCAGTTCTATGCGAACTTGGTGAAACCCAGTCCTCTGGCTCTGAGATTCAGAACCAGAGTTAGCGGTGTGGAGTTTGAGGTCAACACTGACCTCTTGATGAGCATTCTGAGAATCCCTATAAGGGGGGTTCAATGGAGTCTGGATGGATGGCCAGACAACTTTGAAGTTGAGGAGGCCTGTCGGATAGTCAGGGGCGACCCTAACTATGTGTACAGACCCACTACATTTCACACATGTAGTGACTTGCCCCTCGACTCAAAAATGTTTCAATTGATTGTCAGTTGGACCATCCACCCGAGACTCGGGAGTCGAGGGTATCTATCTAAAATAGATACGGTATTGATTTGGTGCCTAAAATCTGGGCACCACTTCAATATATATCCTCTGCTGCTCGCCAACATGATAAACGGTGAAGCAAACGACTCCGGGTGTCTTCCTTATGGGATGCTCATTACACTCATCCTCCAGCACTTCCGGGTACCTTTGCCTGCCTCCGAGGCTCCGGATATTGGATT
Source organism: Bretschneidera sinensis (assembly GCA_023935145.1). Classification (NCBI taxonomy): domain Eukaryota; kingdom Viridiplantae; phylum Streptophyta; class Magnoliopsida; order Brassicales; family Akaniaceae; genus Bretschneidera; species Bretschneidera sinensis. Next base: position 96,908,742 of record CM043703.1, read on the forward strand.
GACGGATATCATCAACATCTCATCTCTGAAGAAGATGGGATGTACTGTTCGTGAAGGGTTTCTCTATCCTAAGGCTGGAAAGCGCCTAAGGATTCGAGAGGATGCGAGTGACAGTAGTGAGGATGCTGATACGGCTGCTGAGATGGAGACAGATACCCGAGCACCTCCCATTGGTGGCTCGAGTACTGGTCAGACTGGATATGGTGACATCCTACGAGCTATCACGAGTCTTCAGATGACGATGGAATCCGGTTTTCAGTCCATGCAGTCCGATTATCAGAGGCTGAGCTCCTCCATAGACCATCTACGGGATGACTTCGAGTTACATCGAGAGCACACCGAGGGTTCCCTAGCTGAGATTAGGGAACTTCTTCGTGACAGCTCGGACTCTCCCGCACCATGAGTCTCATTCATTTAATCAGTTCTTAGCACTTTTCCAGTATTTGTCACTTAGCACGGACATCTCATGTTTGTTTTTCTTAGTTATGGCTCTATAAGACTCTACTTGTATTGACTTTTTCTATGATGATGTAATACTATAAGCCATATTTCTTGCATTTATTTAAGCTATTTGTGATATGTTAGAACTGTTTTTAAATATCTGTTTGTCTCATAGCTTATTTGTTAATTGTTCTGCCCCCTTTGGTTGCTGTTGTCAAAACGGGGGAGAAAAATGAGAAAAACGAGAAAATCTAAGTAACGAGAAAATCTAAGTAAAAACGCAACCAATGCATAGATTTAGGGGGAGCATTGCTCCATATCTATGTAAAAATGTTTATTGATTGGTTGAGTTTAATTCTGGATTGGTTGAAAGAAATATAAACTGTGTTTGCTTGTTTACAGGGTGGTTTTTCTCGAAAAACAGAGGAGACTCTGTCCAAATTTTTGTAAAATCTTAACACTTAGTTTTTAAAACTGTTTTTACATTATTAGTTTTGTCATCATCAAAAAGGGGGAGATTGTTGACCCTCGCCCGTATTTTAATGATGGCAAAACACAACTGTTATTTAACTAACATGTTTAAACTAAGTTGTATTAAGGATCAAACACATTCAACCAAGGAACAAAGTGCAAAAACTCGAACCAAATCAAGTATCAAGTGAAGACTGAAGATCTAGTATAGGTCTTAAGGTTTAGAACCAATGTAAGTCTCACTCATACATTGTATTAGCTTGTTTAATGGCTCAAACACAAATGGTTTTTCTAAAACCATTAATTTTAAAATGTTTTTAATGAAAAACAGAAGAAAAACTGGGTTGGAAGACAACCCAGTCGACTGGGTACATATACCAGTCGACTGGTATATGGGTCAGAAGGTACCCAGTCGACTGGATGAATTAACCCAGTCGACTGGTACTTTGACCAGTAATTTCCCAGTCGACTGGATGAATCAACCCAGTCGACTGGCACAATGGACAGAAAGTCCCCAGTCGACTGGATGATATATACCAGTCGACTGGATACCCAGAAGGTCTGAAAACGTATATTTTTCAAGTGAACCCAGTCGACTGGTATCTCGACCCAGTCGACTGGTAGTTCAAAAATATGACCGTTGGACTCCAAATCTGAACGTTTTAAAGTAAATCTTTTTCAAATTAAAGTCCAAAACGGCCATATTAATTGATTGCTATATAAACCCTCTCAGCAAAGCATTCAATAACAAGCAGCACATATTCAAAAAGAGTTGATCTCATATAATCAAGTTTTTATACTCTTGAAACACAAAAAGCTTTGAAATAATCTTATTGAGCCATTTCTTCAAGCTTTACTTTGAAAGAGAGACATTTCTGTTGTAATAAGCTTTCATTTGTTGTCTCTCTACCTTTTACTTTACACCATCTTTGTAAAGGGATTACTTCCGAGAGGAAGGGGAAACTTCCGAAAGGAAGGGGATTTTTCGGTTTAAGCAATTCCTGTAAATTGCTTGTGTACGGTTTGTGCAACACCCGGCTAAGTTGTGCGACTAAGTTTTCTTAGTGGATTACTTCAAGGAGTTCCTTGAAGAGAGTGGACGTAGGGTCGGAACGAATCCGATATTGCCGAACCACTATAACTGTGTTTGCATCCTCTTTCCTTAAACTCTTTATTTACAGCTTTCTACTTGTATCAATTATTTGTTGCTTATCAGTTTTTATAAACTTGTATAAATTCCGCAAAAGTTTTTAAAAACCCAATTCACCCCCCCTCTTGGGTTGAAACCTCGAGCTACAGAATCATTGTCACAGGCATGGTTTATGCTAGTTTACTTTTTTTTGGACTTTGCTTTGTGTGATTGTGTGTAGTGGATTATCAAAACAGGGCACAACATTATCTAAAGAGCACAAAACACAAGTATCAAAACATGACAATAGATAATGCTTGTAAAATGCTTTCCTTTCATTCCATTAAGATGTTTTCCCAGATGCAAAACAGTAGACAAAATGAACAACTAAACAACATCCTCCAAATATGCCTACTATAAACTTTCAAACCCAGATATGCTCAATCAAAACTCACTCAACATCTTTTTCCCCTTCCTAGAACAGTATAATGAAATATTAATCAACAAAATCAACAACCCTAACACTAAAACCCATGCCGAGATATAACAACAAAATGTTATACTTTTCTTAGCAGCAACTGGGTTAGCTTGATCATGCACCATCCTTGTTCCACAGTTGCAGATAACCTCTGCATCATGGTTGGATCGAACCATTCGAACAAATGACGTAACAGATGATTCATCATCATTTCTGCCCCCAATAAAATCTTCCTCAAAATGGGATCGATTCCTCTCTAATTTGAAAATTCTTCGCAGAAGCCCATGGATTACTTACTTTGATCTCTGGCACATTGGTGGATTAAACCATTCGAAATGTTGACAAGCTCCTGCTACCCCATGATTACGACAACCAAAAAATTGAAGACCATGGTTGTTATCAATCCACAATGTGATAAGCCGTGAAGGATGCCCACACCTACAAAAATTATTGCTTCCCATTCTCGAACCCATAGCAGATTGAAGAAGAAAAATAAGAAGAAATCTAGAAGATACAAAAAAGAAGGACAATGAGGAAGAGGAAAGACGCTGAGGAATGAGGCATATGAAAGAGGAACAGGAATGAGGCGGAGGCAGATGAAGGAAGAAGAGGAATGACGAATATGAAGGAGGAAGAGGAATGAGGAAGAAGAAGGAGGCAGAGGAATGACGAAGACGAAGGAGGAAGATGAAAGACAAACAGGAATGAGGAAGGACAGAAGAATGAAGAAGAGAGTGGCACCCTGACTGCATTTGATTTGGGGTTTCTGAAAAAGGAGAATAGAAGGTACTAAGGGTCTGCTTTGGGATTTCACATGTGTCCTGTTAGTGTTATTCACGATGTCTTGGTCTAGAGATCCAATTATTCTGCATTTGATAAATTAAGGACATGATTGTTGAAATTGAAACGTTAGGGACCCAATAAACTTTAAGGACCAAAATTAATATTTAGGTGACCACTAAATAAATTAAAGTTATGGTCAGTATCCATTAGTTGATGAGAAAGGAAACTAATAAATGAAAAAATGACAGTGATAAAGATTTAATATAATCCTTACCTAGAAAATAAATTAAGTTGTGGTTGATGATATTTGTCACTTTGTCTGAAAAAAGATTATAAATACCAGAGTAAAATAGTTTGAAATTACTAAATTACCTTGTAAAAGAGGAAAAAAAATAAGTAGTGTAAAAGTAACTTCATCATTTAAAATAATTCTCTAACAATAACAATTTGTGTTTGGACAATATCATAAATAAAGTGGTTCTTTTTGGCAATTGGCACCCTGCCTTGTTTGTTTGATGAAGAGTTGTTACCTAGTACCTTTCTTATGATTTCTTCTCAAGGGCAATATAAATAAATTAAGAAGGAAGACAGTGAAATAAATATACTAACTATTGGGTTTGCTAAGTAAATTTCTGGTTAGCAATTAGCACTAAATAAACTTCCCTGCAGAGGGAACAAAAAATCTTACTTCAAGATTAACAAAACAAAGAGTGGTGGCTCCCAGAAAATTTGTTGCAGTGTCATTTCATTTAAATGCTGCCAACAACCCTTTCCCCCTTCAAAAACTATTTTTTAAGTGAATATGATTTCTCTTTCAGCCAGATTATAATTATCACATATTGAAACTACGTGCATTGAAATTTGAACTATTAGAATCAATGGTGAACTTAATTCAACGATTTTATGTACAAGTAAAATCAAACGAGTGGAGCTTGTTTAAAATGATAATTTTTATCCTGAAATTTTATTTATGTGTTTCTTACAATGTTCAAGATGTTTTTCTTCTCCTTTGTATATCCATTAATAAGATAAAGTGAAATATATATGTTATGTTCATGCAAATTGTTTGGCAGGAAGTCTAAGTTCTACAACAATTAGTTTCATGTACTAATTAATCTTTTCCTTAAAGCATAGAAGAGATAAAGACTAGAAAACATCTAACCATTAATGAAAGGGAAATCGTATCAAACTGTCCTTTAATCTTTTGAAAAGGAAAAATCCCTAAAGTTGAATCAGCTAGATAAAAGCATATATGAGGGTGATTTCATCAAGCTGGAAGAGGTTAATGTACCACTTTAAAATTTTCATATTACTTTCAGTTTTTGCCTAATTCTGCATGCATTAATATTTCATAACAGGTTGCAACTTGATGGTTCATCTTCGAGGTTGAATATGGGTTTTTGAGCAATTGAATTAAGCTACAGGGTAATCAAAATTTGAGGCCAGCAGTTCAATCAAATATAGCACCCTAAATTCACTTGTCATGAAACAAGATATTCAAATCAAACAAGGCGAACGAGAGAAAAGAGTATTCATCACTCTGCTAAAGTAAATTGATGACCAGAAATTGAAAGAGAAAATACCTTAAACATACCTTTCATAATTTTAACTCAACTACAAAGAAATGTTCAGTAATAAAAAAATCCATGCTACAGAAAGATTACTCATCATTCTTTGTCAATTAAATTAGGCATCTCTGAAAGCTCAACATATAACTCAGTTGCTGATCTCAAACTTCAACTGAATTCTCATTTGTTTCCCCACCAAAATTCTGTTCATCCCATTCCATTGCATGAATGGCTTTGGAACTAAGATTTCCATTGTTAATGTTAATTAGTAATCTATCATAAGTTTCTACTGAGACATGACCCTGTTCACTAAGTAATCTCAAAAGCTTTGCTGCTGCTACTGCATCTCCTTGACCTTTTAAATAGTCTAGACATGCAGCCAAAGTAAAACGGTTCAGTTTCCATCCTGGTCGTTGTGATCGACTTGCCAAGATAGTTTTTTTCATTGTTTCCAGTGCCTTTTCCATCTGATTCTGTAATCTATATCCAGTTGCTAAACGATCCCATGTGGTAGCATCAAGCACCTTTCCATTTTCCATAAGCCTGTTTACATATGCTTCAGCCTTTTCCAACAAGCCCTTATTACAATAAGAACTGATCATTAGATTTAGAACCCGGGTGTCGAATAAGACATGCCCAGATTCCCACTCTTCCAAGATCCTCTCAGCCCCATCAATGTCATCCAATTTTACCAGTGAGCTTAGCATAGATAGATAGCCTGAGTTGTAGAAGCTTCCCATATTCTTATACATATTCCATATGCGATACACTTCTTCTTTCTTCCCAGCAGAAGCATATAGAGTCAGGAGAACTTCATAAGCTGACTTTCTCGTTTTATCAGTGACTAGTTGCTGAGATCTCTTCAGCATAGGCAAAGCCTTTTCAATTAATCCAGCCTTTAAGTACCCATTTGCCGCAGTACAATACACGTTCCAGTCCATGATGACATGAGGATCAGCTTCCATATTCTTTAGAAGTTTCTCCATCCCCTCGACATCTGAAACAGCTGCATAAGAATTCAACCTGATGTAGTATGTGAACTGGTCATGATCAATGCCCTTTTCTTCCATCTCTTGCATTAGCATGTCCATTTTCTCGTGTTTTCTTAGCTGAGAATAGAGCCTTAGCATTGCATTGTAAGAGAGCGACCCTTTTACGAACAATAGCTCCCTCATTTTTTGCATCACGGCCTCTGCCTTTTCCAATGACTTCTTGTTCACGTAGCAGTTTAAAAGAGCTCCATAAGCCTTGTAGCCTCTCATATCACTAGGGATGCTATTAAAATACTTCTCAGCTTGTTCTAGGCCATGAACTTTTGAGACCAAATCAAGCCGAACTGCAACATCTCCAGGTGATAGGACAAGATTCCTTTGGTCACTCATCCATTCTGACATCTGACATTAAATGAGAGACAAGATGCAGGACACACTTTTAAAGGATTATCAACTCAAATTTCAGTAAATGTGTTTTCAAATTTTTTTTTTATTTAATCAGTTTCTTAATTGCTTATTGTATGTTGTCAAGCAAGGAAATTCTCAATATATAGAAATTAATAGGAAAATAAGAATCACATTCAACAAAAAAGAAAAAGAAAAAAGAAAAAACCTCAATCAAGGGTTTTTGCATTTTTTGCTTTCAAATCCTACATTAACCCTTTATCAACAATAGAGAGATTCCCAATTAAGAACCAGCACAATTCGAGAAACTTAACCAAGTATTCTATCAAATGGATCTGTTTTTTTTCCTTATCATATATTAAAAAAATGAAACTTTTATAAATCACATAGAAAAAAACCTACTAATAAAATCTAAGCACTCAATGTTCTACAGTTCTTGTGCGTTATAACTCATTAATTAATTAACTGAGCTATCAGCTATGCCCACTAATTGTATCAAGCTCCATTAAACCAATCAAAGACTACCCATTTTACAAATATATGTATACATGCATTTTCACTGTGTTCAAGTGTGTATATTTGGGGAAAGGACTGGTACCTCGAGGGCGTGCTTGAAACGCTTGTACTTTCGGAGCTGCTTGATGATCTTTTGGAGCTCTGATTGCTTGATGTCTTTGCCTTGTTCAAGCCATTGGTCGAGCACTAAAACGATCGACGCCGCTGGATCTCCTGCCCTCGAGATCCTACGGTACAGAGAGTCGCTTGGATCCCAAGATAAGGTCGGCAGGGTTTTAGTGGAGTAGAACAGAGACCTGAAACTGAAGACCATGCCATTTGGATTCGTTCGAAGAAGAAGCTTCATCATTCATTCATTAGAGAGAGAGAATAGATCGAAGACAATAAATTCATTGAGGCCAGTTAATCGGCCTACTAGTGAATTATTATAGTGTATAGGCCCAATGATGATTGTAATTTAGAAAACTTTTGCTAAAATTGGAAAAAAAAAAAATTCAGTCATTAATTACTGTTTTGGGGTTTTATCCTTTTTTATTGTAATTATTATAATTGAGATCAAATCTAGAATATTTTCGCAAAAAGATAAAAATGTGATCACTGAACAAAGACACATTTTTGGGATTATAAATTTGCTTGCATTTAAATAATATGAAAACGCTAACGGAATTTGATAGTCAATCTAACTGCTCAATAATTGCAGTGCAAACCCAAACTCCATATCATGAAAAGAATCAGCAAATTTGTACCTTTAATAGAACAAGTTAGGACAACCTTGTTCAAAACAAAAGTACTAAAGAAAGGCCTTTACATGATCAATGGTCATCTCAGATCTGTCCAAAGCAATTAACAGGAATTTTACGGATCCAGGTATGAAAAAGGGGAATAAGACATCATCTACTCACCGGCAACTCCTCAGAGTAAACGTCTCTAATGCTAATATGAACAAAGTCGAATGGATAGATCAACTAGACAATATATCATCTTAAACATTCCATAACAAGACTTTATCAATTTCTTCATAAAGGTAAATACACATGAGAGGTCGACATAAAGAAGCTAAATTTGTATCAATTTATTTCAAGAATGCCCCAAAATTCGTTCAGTCTCAATGAGCTATAAACTTTGCCTCGTTTCAAGAATCCTGTGTGTTTCTTCATCAGCAGTCAAACCATCCATTTTCATTTGATCAAAAACCTCAGAAACTGATTTTCCAGCTGCGATGCAAGTTCTCAGCAATCTGTGATATAAATCCCTGGTTAAAGGACCTGACTTCTTTAATAACCTTATTATTTCATCCATTCCATCAACATCTCTTTTCCCTTCCAAGTAATCCAGACAGGCAGCCAAAGTGATGGAATTTGGCTTCCACCCTTGTCTTCCAACTGACATCGCTCCCTTCAACATATCTATTGCCTTAGGCATTTGATTATGTTCCATATATCCTATAGCTAACACATTCCAAGTACTGGCATAAGGAGTCCTCCCCTCCACAGCCTTCTTTACAACTGATTCAGCCTTTTCGAACATACCCTTTCTGCAGTAAGCAACAAGAAGACTATTAAGAACACGAAAGTCATACATGCTGCACTGGGACTCCCACTCCTCAAAGATCTTTTCAGCTCCCTCAAGATCATCCAACTTCTGAAGAGATGATATCATGCAGAAGTATGATGTATTCATTATTTCATTTGACTTGTACGTATTCCAAACCCGATAGAGCTCATCCTTATTGCCAGTCTTAGCATAGAGAGTAAGAAGAACATCAAATGCAAATTTCCTTCTTTTGAGGGGCATTGCCCCTTCCATTTTCTTTAGCATTGGCAAAGCCTTTTCAATCATTCCAAATTTTAGATACCCATTTGCTGCAATTGAATACATATTCCAATCAATAACAAACTGGGAATCTTCCTCCATCCTATCCAAGATCCTTTCCATCCTACAAATGTCAGATGCCCCAACATAAGCATCCATTAGGCCTGCTATGGTGTACTTATCTTGAGGGATTCCCTTACTTTCCATTTCTTGCACCAATGTGACAATCTTCTCATGTTCTCCTGTACGAGAGTAAAGGTTGATCAACATATTGTATGGAAAAGATGATGTCGCAATTCCCATCTCTCTCATTTTCTGCATAATGGCTTCTGCCTTCCCAACAGATTACTCTCGCACATAGCCACTGAGAAGAGCACCAAATGCACTATATGTTTTTACATTCTTTGGAATTTGGTTGAAGTACTTTTCTGCATGCTCTGTTCCATGAACTCTGTGTATTAAATCCAACCTGATTGCAATGTCACTTGGTGATAAAATGAGATACCGGCGATCAGTCATCCACTGAGATATCTGAATAACACAAAAAGGAACAGTAAGGTCATTAACTGTCAGTATTATTAGTGTTAATAGTTTATGTTGCTTACTAATATCTTGTTCAACTATTTGCAACATAGCATCACCATCATGACACACCAATAAGATTTCTGGAACTCCTGAAATTAGCAGGCACCTAGTAGGTGGCACACAAACCAGCGTATTACCAGTAAATATGAAATTGTTTTGGATAGTTTACTAATGATAAAATGATGGTTTTACAATTCAAATAATGGGTAGTAAAACCAAGTATGTGATTAAAGAGTAACTGAAGGTTTCAAAGGTTCAGCGTCAGCTCCACTATTGCAACTTGTTCAAATAATCAGCTTTAACTGAATGAAACTGCTACAAAATAAATACTGAAGACTGGCCCAAGTTCTATCACATAGCTCCAGAGGCATACCCACCAACAACATAACTTTCAGCCTCCACTAAAATCAATAAGCAGATACAAATTTTGAAGTCTAAGAATCATTTGCGATTGGAATTTTGATTGTAGATTAGTGCAAACTTAATGCTTATCTGTTTATAATTTAAGAATATATATTTTTTATATGTAATAATTTAAGAATATTTTTGAAAGTATAGTCCTTCCCTAATTTCTGGACATGGTTAAAACGAGATCAAAGTAAGCTGGAATATCCAGTATTTCCTGGACATACGGGAGTAATTGCAATTAGTAAAAGTGAATCTTGAATTTGGGAATGGTCAAAACAATGAACAAGCACCATTTTTTAACATGTAATCTTTTGCAAGTAATTCAGGGTTTCAACTTTCAGCTGAAGATGCTAATGTCGCTATAATCTCATTGTAAATCAACCAAGCAAATCTATTTATACTGTCTAATAAACTCATTTATATCATAGGTAAAAATAAAAATAAAAAGGTGGGGAAGACGCTTAATCATCCAACATACACACAACAGAAGAAAAAAAATAACTCCATTGCTTTAATTAAACACATGAAAACTAAAAACACGCAGAAATCGAGCTCCTTTAAGGGCCTGTTTGATTTAAACAAGGAATGGAATAGAATTAGAAGCTTGATGAACACACTTTACCATAGAAAAATAACAACACTTCATCCCTCTCAAGCCCTTACTTTCAGAGCATTAATAACATGTCATCCCATTCCATTCATTGTCCAAACCAAACGGGGGCTAAGAGGTTCTAATTTCCCTTCAAGAAACTGGAAAAATCGACAAAAAATCGAAAATGGGTAGAGAAATTGGAACCTGAAGAGCGTGAGTGAATCGTCGAAAATCCTTTAACATACGAATGAGATAATGAAGTTCTCGTTTATTAGCGGTTCTTCCTTCATTGACCCATTGCTCGAGCACTTGCCATACGGAGATTTTCGGGTCTCGAATTCTTAGAATCCGAGCATAAAGCGAGTCCTCTGAAGAAGAAGAAGAATGGGTTAAGGGACGCCATTCTATCTCTCTAATCTCTTTTTGTGAATCGGAGGGGGAAGAAGAATGGGTAAGAGTATTAGTCGAGAAGAGAGAGGCTAAATTTTTTGAAGGGTATTGGTGATGATTTTTTTGCACAAGAGAAAAGATTTTGGTACTAAAATGAAGCTTCATTTCTCGCTCACTGCGTGTGTTGTTTCTCTCTGGAGCATAGACAGACGGGAGACAGGTTTTCGCTTGGGTCTAGGGTCTCAGCATTATTCAGTGTGGAAGGGAGCGTGTTAAGATCTTTGCGCTCTCAATTTTATTCACCATAATAATGAAACAAATTGTTACAAACGCAAATTGTTTTTTCCAATTCTTTTTAAGATCTTAACACGCAAATTCGTTAAATATCCCTTTAAGAGAACAAATGGAAAAAACTACAAACATACGATGCGATTCTTTTTACATTAGGTAATTATGTAATCCGTAATAATGAAACAAATTGTTTACACTCTTAAATCTGCAAGCAGAAGAGGAAGGAGCAATAAATAAGTAAAAAGAACAATCAGAAATACAATACTACTAATACATTTTTTTTTGGGCTAAACAGAATTCAGTTTATGTCAGGGCTAGGCCCAGATGGTGGCACAGGCACTCCTTTTGGTAGCATTGCTGCAAATGCAACATAAGTAGTCTCCAATGAATTCTCTGCTACAGCTGCAGAAATCTGAACCTGATGCAGTAGCCGAGCCTCAGAATGAGAACTGGTCATGGCCATGAGAGGAAGTAGGATTGCTAGAATCATTAGCAAGTAATATATGAAGTTTTTGCCTGGCTTTAGGTACTCCATTTTTTTAGTGCAGTACTGGTCATGAGTAAAAGGTTTATATAGCGTTGCTAAAAAATGACAAAGTTTTTACATGCATGAAAGGTGGGCCGGCTTGTCAACTGGGATTTTGTACAGGTCATGATCTTCTGTTGGATAAATTTGCCGGCAGAGTTATTAGAAGAGAAACCATTGACTTAAGCTGGCAAGTTTTGTCACCCAGACTACCACCAGTGGCCAGCATTTTCATCGGTTAAGAAAAATTGGCAACATATATTCCAAGGTATTTAACTATTTAAAATCAAATTCAGCAGTGTAAGCTGCAGTTTAGATTTTTTTTTTAATAGTTACAACAACAACAACAACAGACACTATTTAAAAAGGCTCAACCATCAATAGAGTTGATGCAGGGTCCAGCTGGGCAAATGCTTAAGGTATCTTTTCTTCTCTCCATAACTTCATTACTCCACTGAGTTAACATCAGAAAAACAAATTCCCGGGACGGAGCTTACCAGATAAATCAGTTAGCAAATAAATCTTCTGTGTAGTATTACATTTTCAAATTCTATTGGGAGTACTAATGAGGCAAGTGCCTCCCTAACGAACATTAGAGCAAAGACCTTGAAAAAGTAAATTACTACTTAAAGCTGAAAGCTTGTCTTGGCATCCAGAACAATGCAGCAGACCCCTCATCCCCTTATCTTGATTAGAAGTTCTAACCTAACACAGGTCCATAAAGAATACATGACACAAAAGTCTATACTATTAAATGATACGAAAAGAGTGGAAAAAAAAAGTGCATTTTATTTTCATTTAAAAGCGAAATAAACGCATATGTCATGTATCTCTCATGGACCTGTGCTAGGCAAAAATTTTTCCATCTTGATAACTATTATCACCTTAATATGGTTTTAAACACTTCACTGAACTCATAAGGGTTGATTATTCAGTGGTAAACCATATTATTACACTCAACAATGACTTGAAAACAGAAGTTACCCTTCCAAAAATCTGTACCTCGGAACTAATAATACCTCGTTCACAAAAGATATTAAGCACTTCAAAATTTGGAGCAGCAATATAAACTACTCAGCAAATAAAAGATAATCTAGATTATATACATTCATATATGCACCTCAGTTAGACACAACATGTATCCTTTGTTATACAACATTTATATTCATTATCCCATGGGACAGCCATCAACGATGTGCTCTGATGCACCTATTCCTACCCAATTGCTATTCATCATTTTCACAAGAATCCTGAAAGTCATCTTGTACAACAGGTTACAGACATTGGTTATAAAAAGTAAATCTAAATGTTTCTATCACCCCTAGGATTAATTGCAAAGTTTGTCCAAGGATATTGTCCTTGACTCCTACTCAACAGCACTGTAGAAACGAAGTAATTTTAGGGTTGATACCTTTTCCTGCAACCAAGCAATTTAAAAGTGAAATTAATATGATGACTCGGAACATTTCCACTAACAAAGTGTAAGAAAAAAACTAAAGACCTGCACTGCATCTCCAGACTGGGAAGGGAAATGAAAACCAGTTGAGCAATTCTGCAACACTTCGGGACTCTTAATCCATGCTTTACGTGCATCGCTCACTTTTATCTTAAATCTGAACATCTGGTACAATTGATAAAACCATGATAAATTTTTTTTAAAAAAACTGGCTACGTTTAATTTGATAAAATAATTTCTAAAACATCTTCAATGAGGACCAAGAGTCCAAGTCCAAGAACACAATAAGACAACACTAATCTCCACTAGATGCTTTAATTTTTGGGTTGCACCCCCTACGTGTGTTATATAAAATTTTACTTATAATTTTCTTCCAGGTGAAGGAAGAAAATTTTCGTTGAGCCTTTGACATAACATATAACAAAGCAAACAAAAAAAAAAAAAAAAAAAAAGAGGAAAGGGAAAAGAAAACATCAACAATGATAGTAGGACTTCAACAGTAAAAAGAAAGTTGTTCTAAAAGATGCAAACCTGAGAAAGTGGAGCAGGTGTTTCCTCCAGCTCATCTCCTTTGATATTTATCCCGGTGCCCTGGCACTCCGGGCAAAACACCGAAAAGATTTGCATTCTAGTACCTTTGATATCTCCATCCTTTCCAATTTCACTGGGCTTGGCTCCACTCTTGATTCTAGATCTCTGTCTCCCTTTTGGACTTACTGACTCGTTCGTGAGTATTTCAAGCTCACATAGAAGAAACCAGTGTATAAGGCAAGAAGTATGAAATACATGAAATGCCTACATGTGAAAAAATAGCTCAAATGTAAACAATTCTAAAAACTTTTCTTGTAAATCAAGCCAAATATGTAAACACAAATGCTGAATCTCAGGCACATTATAAGACCATAATGACTAAGCCCATATGTATATATAAAAGTAACTTACAAATTATTACCAACAATAAGCAAATAAAAATCAGCCAAAGAGATGCAGATCCGAGTTGTTTAAAGATTTACCCCATTCACATTCCTACTACTGCAAGCAAGTTTTCTGGTCTTTATGTTCATGATTGCTGCTACATCTTTCTCTGGAAGCATCTTCTGCTGACAGATATCACACATTCTTTCAGCAAATATGCGCTGTTGCCTCCTTAACTCTCGTCTTATTGCCTTGTTTGATATAATTCTTGTATTTAGAAGTTGATCATCACATTGATCTAACAACAATCTTGAAGACGCATCATTTGAAGCTGAAGAACCTTCTTCTGAGGAGTCATACTGATTACTTAAAGATTCACTAATATCCTCTGAGTCAGAAAATGATTTCTTCCTTTTCCTACCATTGCCCTGACCGTTCTTTAATTCTGGCAGTGGACTAGATGGGAGCAAAGATTTCACATCTTCAAGCAACCCCTTTCTACCCATATCATAATTATATGCGAAAGTAACAACAGCAAAATCATGCTCCGGAGCGTTGGACAAGTCCTCATTACCAAGACCATTTTGTCCCAACCATTCACACCACATTCTATTAATCCCGTCTGACCCCCCATCCTTCTCAAGTAATCTTGCAGCGATCTTTCCAAAACCAATGAACCTTACTTTCAAATCAGAAATTTTGTCCTTTATTAGCAAACCTGGAATAACCATATCACAATTCCCTCCATTACCATTCAAATTCTTTGCAACGGAACTAAATTCATTACTAGATTGAACCGCATCAGGCACATCATTCCCATTGCAGTTGGCTTGCAGATTTTCACCGTACTTGATAATAGCAAGGTTGTTATCATTGTTGTGATACTCCAACAACCTGTCCCGATCACCATTCGAGATTGCCAATTGTTTCTCATTCCCAGTTGAATTATCAAAGAAAAGAACACCATCGTTAAAAGGCCATGGGTTTGGTCCAAACAGAGTAACCCTAGCACCAGATAACCTCTCCTTGTGAAGATTTCCCTTCAAGTGATCCAACAACACTGAATCACTATAGCATGGAGAAAGACACAAAGTGCAGAAGAATATAAACCGTTTACCATCCTCACGAAGCTCAACATATGGGTGTCCATGTGATCTCACAGTTCGAAGTGTAGTTCTTGCCACTTGTTCCTTCAAGCTACTGGCACTTCTCTTTGGAAATCCTAAATCCCTCATTCCCGTCATTCAAATTTTCCCGCCAAAAAGATCAAATCCAGATTCAGTCGTCACTTATTTCTTGAATACTACCTAATTTGAAAACTCAAATGACGTTTAATATTTTGAAAATCCAGAGCAGAGATTCAAATTTCGCAAGAACTTCGTTCAAAACCCTAAAATTCAACATCTAGATTTCATTAAGCTCCTCTAAACTCCATATCTCAAGCATTTTCCAACAAACGCATCAAACCCTAAAGAGCTCAAATTCTTCAAAATGGTTCCAGAAACCTAATATTCGAATCCAGACTTTTATTCACCATAAAAATCCCCAACTTCCACATATCGTTACAAATTAACAAGAAAATCTCATAGAGTTCGACAAAACCCTAAAGATTTGGACTTCAATTCTTCAAGTTTCAGGTCCAAAACAGAGGCAAAAACAAGAACAAACAAGCAAACTAACAATCTCTAACAAAGATTCTTTAACAAACCGGAACTTTACATATTCGCGGCGTAGTCGGTATGGGATTCTTCACAAACCGTAGAGTCCGTACATTACCAGATAGCAGCGCGAGAGCCATGGAGAGAAAGACAGAAATACGCGAGCATGAATCCTCCATTGCCATCTCCATTTCTTGCAGAATACTGAAAAATTAGAGGTTGTTTGGATAGAGAGAAAGAGGAGAGAGGAATACGAGGTAGTGGAAGAAGATGCAGAGGGAAGGAGAGGGAAACGACGCTTCGACCGATTTTTGTGAGGACTCGTCAAGAATTAGAAGTAGATTGGTTTATTAAAGGCAATATCGCAAGATTCGCGTGTCTTAATATCAGAAAATGCTACTCTATTTTAGGGTGTATGATAACAAGTTGTTGCTATCACGAAAGAGCCGTTTGATATATTTAATATGAAGTAGCGGGTTTGAATAGACGGTGATTTAATTTATGGTTCAATTTATTCTGGTGGGACAGTTCATAGCGAGGGTAAAGCAAATTCGAATTTTGGATAAATGGATGCCATTGTTAGGCTTAGGATAAGTTTACTAGCCATGAAAATCTCTGCTATATCTGCCGGAGTCATTTTTGCTTGCGGCAGCAGCTTCTCAAGTTCCACCGTAAGCTCATCCTCACCGATCTCAAAATAATTCCTTGCTAGCATCTTAAAAGCTGCAAACTTACAATAGGAGAGATGAATGTGCTTGTCCATGCGTCCAGGCCTTAGCAATACAGGGTCAAGCTTCTCCTTGTGATTTGTGGTAAAAATAATTATCCTCTCTTCTCCACAGGATGACCAAAGCCCATCAACAAAATTCAAAACACCAGATAAAGTAACTTTGCTGTCCTTATCCTTGTAAGCTCCTTTCTTGCTTTGATTATTGGTTTCATTTTCCTTCTTTCTATCTGAAAGATCAAAGGAGCAATCCACATCTTCAATAACAATCACAGATCTTTTCGAAGTTGAGAGTAATAGCCTTCTAAGCTCATAATTACTCGCGACCATACTAAGATATAAATCATAGACATCAAAGCGAAGGAAATTAGCAATGGCAGCAACAAGGCTAGTTTTCCCTGTTCCTGGTGGACCATACAAGAGGTACCCTCTTTTCCAAGCTCTTCCGACATTTTTGTAAAACTCTTGCCTGGACTTGAAATTCTTCATGTCTTTCTTTATCTCCTTTTTAAGTATTGGATCAATTGCTAATCTGTCCAAATCTGCAGGATGCCTAAAGGGAACTGATGTCCATGATATCTTTTCACTTGAGCAATTAGTGTGAAGCTTCATCCGTCTATTTTGCGACCTTGTGCTTTCAACCTCCTCGAGTATGCGATGGAGATATTTCGAATAAATATCTTCAGCATACTTTTCATTAAAAGAGAGCTCGAACCATTGATAATTCTTCTCAGCTGAGGGATTGTGAAGAGTCAACTTGATTTTGATACCATTAAAAGTGTCTTCAATCTCCAGACCGCCATCCATGATTTCATTGGTCCATGGCGAGTTCTTCATTTTACACACACTAAAAACTCTAGATGATAAACGAAACTTTTTCTTGAGGTACATTTGCACAGCTTCAAAGATTTCATTGTGGTGTGTGTTCTCATACTCTTAGATGATGAAAGATTCAGATTGTCCGAGAGTGAAAAACTTAGAAAAATGTCGTTGAAGAAACCTACGAATTTCTGGTGGAATTGTCAATTGTGGAGAGAATGACCAACAGCGTTGCTACTAGAGAACCAATAGATTTCCAATTTGAAATCAGCTCCATTCTCTTCCTCTCCTTTCTCTCTAATGTTTTTATAAGCACCTTGGACCCAGATTTATGTTTTCTGCTAACTTGTTATTAATTCCCTGAAAGGGCTTGCCTGGATGACGTTTATGATTCATGATTAGGATTAATTTTTATACAGATCACACCTATGTTGACACTTCATAAGTAGAAAAAAAATAAGGTTTGATTTTCCTAATAAGAATTGAATTTCTTGACAACTCTTCATTGTTGTGTAGGTAGTAAAGAAAGAAAACAGAACACTTATACTAACACATATAAACGATTCGAGACATGCCAATCACATGAATTATAAACAGAAAGAAACTAAGACACGATATACCTAGGTTCACCTCAGAATAGAGTTACATCCTGCCATAAGTTTCACTATTATCAACTTCACTAATCTCTCGTTAGAATGTATGCTCAGTACATAGAGAGTATTTATAAGCAATTTAAGACGTCCTAATTAGGATTTCTACCCTGCTGCAAAACCACGGCTATTCATTGGCCCAAACCTAAACTACCAAGCAAAAAACCAGACCCAACTCATGTATAGGGGGTTCTACAGATTTGGACCCTTTGAAGTATGTATCAACTCTAACAATCTCCCACTTGGTAAATACTTGATAGACATGGAAAACTTCCCAGAAAGTGGACATAGGGTCAGAAAAAATCCGATACTGCTGAACCACTATAAACTGAGTTTGGACTTTCTCTTCCTTAAACTCTTTTACTTTTAAACACATTACTTATTTGTATGCTTTGTGCATTTAACTGTTTTTAGAAACTTGCAAAGTAATTAACAAAAAATTTTAAAAACCCAATTCACTCCCCTCTTGGGTTTGAACCTCGGTTTACAATTGGTATCAGAGCTTCGTACTCAATTTCAGGCTTAAAATTCTTGATTTGATTCGATGGCATCTAATAGTTATACCGAAAGGCATTTCTATACTAGACCTCCCTTGTTCAATGGCTCCAACTATAACTATTGAAAAAATAGAATGAAAATCTTCGTCGCAGGAGAAGATTAAAATCTATGGAGGGTCATTGAGGAAGGACCTAGAATTCCTACAAAGGAAACAACTATTGGAGAAATCAATCATACAATGTCTAAACTCAAAACTGAGTTCGATGAAGATGATTGTAGAATGATGTCTCTAAATAGTAAAGCCACAAGTATTTTACATTGTGCTTTAGATATTTCTGAATATAATAAAATTTTTGCATGTGTTTCGACTAAGGAGATTTGGGACAAATTGCAAGTTACATATAAAGGAACTAGCGAAATTAAAAAATAAATAAAAAAAACTATATGCTAGTGTCCGAGTATGAATCTTTCAAAATGTCTCCTAACGAAACAATTTCTCAAATGCACTCACGTTTCACCACTATTGTTAACGGCTTAAAGCTTCTTGGTAGGAACATTGAGGAATTTGAACTAATGAGGAAGATCTTAAGGTCTTTGCCATCCACTTGGAAAGCAAAAAAGATGGCTATCACGGAGGCCAAAGATCTTGACAAACTTGATGTCGAAACACTTCTTGGATAACTATTGACATACAAGATGGAAGAAATGAATCTCGTTGTCAATGATGTTGAGAAGAAGAAAAAGGTGATTGCTCTTAAGGCCTCTACAAGCAACAAAGAGGAAGAAACGGAAGAAGAGGTAGAAAGCAGCGAAGAAGATGGTGAGATGGCTCTAATCACCAAGAGGTTTCATAGGTTCTTGAAGAAGAGCAAGAAACCTTACACAAATGATCCCACTCCAAAAAGGGAACCACTTGTGTGTTATGGTTACAAGAAGCTCGGTCACATCAAGGCCGATTGTACAACGACAAACTAACCATATAAGAGCTTCAAAAAGAAAGCTATGATTGCAACCACTTGGATTGATGACGAAGAGAAGAATTCTCGGACAATGAGGTTGGATATGAGGAGATTGCCAACCTATGTCTAATGGCAATCGACGACTAAAATAAGGTATCAAATTCTTCCCTTTCTAATAATATATTGTTAGTAATAGTGAAGAATTAATTGAGGTTATAAATAAAATGCATGAAGAATTGAAGAAATTTGATTCTAGGAATACCACCCTAAAAAAGGAAGTCGCATCTCTTTCTAAAGAGATGGAAAACTTAAAGGAAGAAAAAGAAAAACTATTTTCCATGCTTTATAATTCTTCTCAATATTTTCTTAAAGATGAAAATGAAAATTTAAAGAAGAAAATAATGGAATTGAATAGCACCATATCTAGACTTATGTTTGGAAAAGAAAAGCTAGATGAAGTGTTATCTTGCCAAAGGCTAAGTGGAGGAAAATCCAGCTTGGGTTATTCCCCATTCGGGAAGCAAAAATCAAAAGAGACATTGTTCATGAAAGTAACATGTGCGAATGAAGCCTCTACTTCCAAAGCCACTAGCAAGATTAAAAGCACTCCTTCAATATATGCTAGTAAGTCTAAAAATGCGAACTTAAATTCTAATGCATATACGAGAGGTAAGCATCCTAGAAATACTCAAACATATATGTATGCTCACTCAAGATATGCAAATTATAGGAACACTCATTCAAGAAATGCATATACACATCCTAGGAGTAACCATCATGTGTATCCTAGAGATAATATGTATACTCGTAACTTGCACACTACACATGCACATCCTAGGAATTACCATCATGAGTATCCTAGAAATAATATATATTTTCATAATAATGCAAATACATTTCCTAGAAATGACATGCATGTTCATAATCTTCATAATAGAAACATGTACCCTAGGAATACTTATGCAATGAACTATAGGCATGCATATTTGAGAAATCCTAGAAATATCAATAATTATTATCCTAGGATCATGCTTTATCAACATGTCTACAATTTTAGAGCACCTTACAATGTTAAGAAAGTATGGGTCCCTAAAGAAACCGTATTTTCTAGGACTAACCCCAAAGGACCTAAGAAATTTTGGGTACCTAAGAGTGCAATTATGTATCATTGTGTAATGTAGATATGTTTCCACACCAAAGAAAAAGATAACTTTTGGTATCTTGATAGTGGATGCTCAAAGTACATAACCAGTGATCAAAGCATGTTCAAAGAGCTAACTCTAAGGGATGGCGGGCATGTCACCATTGGAGATAACATAAAGATAAAGATCATTGGGCATGGAAAAGTTGGTAGCGATTTCTCAACCATTGATCATGTATTATATGTGCAAGGCCTAAAGCCAGATTTACTTAGTATTAGTCAACTATGTGACAAAGGCAACAAAGCCATATTTGAAACCTCTCATTGTCTAGTTATAGACATCAAAAGTAACAAGATCAAGTTTGTTGGTCATAGACATGAAAATGTATATATAGTTGATTTAAAATCTTTGCATTCAAAAAATGAAAAATATTTTCCTGCATTTAATGAAAACTCATGGTTATGGCATAGAAGACTTGACCATGTGAATATGGATTTGTGTAAAATCATTTAAAGAAAAGATTTAGTCATTGGACTACCACAAATCAAATTTGAAAAAGATAAGGTGTGTGATGCTTATCAAATGGAAAAATAAACTAGAATTTATTTTAAATCAAAAAGTATAGTCTCAACTACTAGACCATTGAAATTTTTTGCATATGAACTTGTTTGGTCCAAAAAGTACCATTAGTCTAGGTGGCTATCAATATGCTTTTGTTATTGTTGATGACTATTCAAGATATACCTTTGTTATTTTTATTGCTTACAAGGATGAAGCATACAAAGGATTTGAAAACTTTTGTAAAAATGTTCAAAATGAAAAAAGGAATTTGTATTTCAAGCATTAGAAGTAATCATGGAAAAGAATTTTAAAAACCAAAGCTTTTCAAAATTTTGTGATGAAAATGGAATTGATCACAACTTTTCGGCTTCTAGAACTCCTCAACAAAATGGAGTTGTTAAGAGAAAAATAGAGTTGTAGAAGAATTTGCAAAAACAATGCTTTGTGAAAATAGTTTACCAAAATATTTTTAGGCGGAAGCCGTAAACACTTCTTGCAAATGACATAACACCCGCATTTGATTTTTATAATGACAAAACACTACTATAATTGCACTAACAGTTTTATCTAAGTGTTTAAGCAGTAAAAGCATTCAGCATAAAAACAAAGATGCAGGAACTTAACTCGATTCAAACATCAAGACAAGACAGAAGATCTAGAATAGGCATTAACGGCATAAAAACATGAAAAACTAGGTTGAAGGACAACCCGGTCGACTGGCTCAATATATCAGTCGACTAGGATAAGGGACAAAAAGTTCCCAGTCGATTGGTATCAAGGACACAGTCGACTGACAAAGAGTTCCCAATCAACTAGTACATAGAACCCAGTCGATTGGTACTCTCCCATAGCCTAAAAAGTGAAGTTTCTCACTTGACCCAGTCGACTTGTACAAGGACCCAGTCGACTAGTAATTCGAAAATATGAACGTTTGAGATGTAAGACTATAACATTTAATGCACCAAACCTACCAAGTCAATGTCAAACGGCCATATTGATTCAATGTTATATAAAGTCACTTCAATGTGCATTTAAAAGAAGAAGAGAACACATTCAATTCAGAAGTTTGCTCATTAATTCTCAAAAGCTTTGAAAAATCTAGTGTCAAGCCATTCTTCAAGCTTATTCTTGAAAGAGAGATATTGTTCATTTGTAAAAGCACTTATTGCTATCTCTTTACCATTTACTTTACAGCAAATCTCATTTATTGTAAAGGGAAAAGAGTTGTAATAACTCTTAGAGTGTTTAGGATTAAACACTTTTTTGTAGCTTCTGTGAGTAAGGGATTAGCTTCCATGAGTAAGGGATTAGCTTCCGTGAGTAAGGGATTAGTTTCCGTGAGAAAGGGATTACTTGTAAGGTTTGTGCCACACACGTGAAGTTACACGACTAAAGTTTTAGTGGATTAATTCAAGAAGGTTCCTTGAAGAGAGTGGACGTAGGGTCAGAAAAAATATGATATTACCGAACCACTATAAACTGAGTTTGCACTTTCTCTTTCTTAAACTCTTTTACTTTCAAGAAAATTACTTGTTTGTATGCTTTGTGTATTTAATTGTTTTTATAAACTTGCAAAGTGATTAGCAAAAGTTTTTGAAAAACCAACTCAACCCCTCTCTTGGGTTTGAACCTCGGTTTACAGTTTCATACTCATGAAACCAGTCCCTGTGAGGTGTCATATGAAAAGATGCTCATGTGTCAATTATCTAAAGACTTCGATCTGATTGAGCCAAACACGATGTCATATTTAAGTCACCAGAATTATCATCATATTGGTTCCTATTTTCTGAAGTTGATATCTCGCCTGTTTGCTTTTCAGGGTTAACACTCTTACTTCTGCAATCCTTCTTTAGATGCCTGAGCTTCCTACACTTCCAACACTTCAACCCAGATTTATCCCTACTTTTCGATCTTTCCCTGAACTTGGGTTTATCACCAAACCGCTTGTAATCTTTATCATGGGTTCACCCTCTCACAGATAACGCTTCCTTTGACGAGTTTTCTGTACCCTACCGCCTCATCTCCTCAGACAATAAGGCTACCACAACGTTCTCAAATGACAGATCAGTCGTACCACTACTAATCGCAACTATCAAGTTATCCTACGAATCAGACAATGAACATAGTTGTGTAATAGCCTTATCGTCATCCGTCACATCAACACTGATAGACAATAACTGACCTACACAGTGTTGAACTCATATAGATGAATAGAGAAATAATTACCATCAGTCATCCAAAGGTTGTACAACTTTTTCCGTAGAAACAATTTGTTTACGAGAGATTTACTATGATAAAGGCTTTTCAACTTCTTCCAGAGATCTTTCGCAGTCTTCTCTCCAGAAACGTTTACCAGGACAGAATCAGTCAAGCACAACCGAGTTAGACTTTGTGCCTTCCGATCGATCTTCTCCCACTCTGTGATAGCCGTAGATGATGCCGAAACCACCACTGGCGACGCAGCCTCTGCCGTGGATGCTGCCGTCATGGTCATCGTACTCTTCGACATCTTATCGACTATCACCGTCCATAGATCCCTGTCCACGAGTAGATCCTCCATCTTCAGTTTCCACAACTCGAAGCTCTTCCCTCTGAAATTCTCGATTTCAATCCGTGATCCAATCGACATCTCTAATTGTTAATCATCGAACACAAAGCTCTGATACCAATTGAATGATTCGAGATCTGTTAATCACATGAATTATAAATAGAAAGAAACTAAGGCATGATATACCCAGGTTCACCCAGAATAGTGCTACATCCTGCTAGAAGTTTCATTATTATCAACCTCACTAATCTCTCATTACAATGTGTGCTAAGTACAAGAGAGTATTTATAAGCAACCTAAGACGTCCTAATTAGGGTTTCCGCCCTGCTACAAAACCACGACTATTCATAGGCCCAAACCCAAACCGCCAAGCTAAAAACAGACCTAACTCATGTATAAGGCCTAAAAGTTTATTGAAGTTGGTGCATACAACGGGTCTAGATCTGTAGAACGTTCACCCGCTCTCTGATGAGTGGGACCCCGTGGTCGTCGGGGGTTCTACAGATCTGAACATGTTGAAGTATGCATCAACTCTAACAACATGCAATGCATAAAATAATTCAATAGATTCATAGTATCAAATCAATTTATATATATATATATATATATATATATATATACACACTAAGTTGAATGTAGTTGGTACTTGGTACAATTAACTTACATGATAGTAAGACAATTTTGATATATGATTATGTTTCTTGAAGATAACATGATGTATCAAATTAAACTAAGGGGTGCATCACGATAGATCCTCGTTTCATTTCGCAATAGCATTATAGTTAGGTATTAGTTTGATGTTATTGTGATATCATTTAGTTGATAGAGTTATTTGTCATCGTACAAAAGATCAACAATCAAACTTCACAATCACCTAAAATGGGAGAATCTTAACCCATAGATCTCATATATTTCCTTTAAATGGAAAAAAATAATTTATTTGATGTTATTAAGTACATAGACTTTCTCTAAAAATAATGGCTATACTGAATCAAATGAAATACTAAATGTACTAATTTGAATCCAACTATTGATACTAATAATCTTAAAATTAAAATGAATTAATTGTTTTGAATCTTTTGATACCCAGATTTATTTGGAGCAAAATGTTTATATGCCATTAGCCCATTACCAATTAAGGGAGAAAAAGAGAGGCTTACATCCTCTCTGTTTTTTTTTTTTTTTTTTTATTGGACTTGCATCCTCATTATGTGGTGTGGAACAGTGGATCATTCATTCTTTGGACCGGTTGCCAGATACTATACAACTTTCAAAGGCATTTTTATCAGTGGTATAACTTCCCCATTGCGTTCTTCATTGTTTTCATGAATTAGGAGCATGATTGGGTAGGATATCACATGGAAGATATTCCACATAAAAATAATAAAAGATATAAGTGTGTTATATATATTGATTGAGTTCAAAACTCATAAATTTAAGCTTTTGAATTATAACAGCATTCATCCATACGATTGCATCTCCTCTTTTGAGAATCTTTCTTTCTGCCTCCCATATCACCTGTGTTTTTTTTTATCAGGGTCATTCCTTGCAACCCTTTTGCTCAAAAACCTGATCAAATCTTCTGGCTTAACAGCCCATACGGTGCTTTTGAGACAAAGTGGGTATACCCATCATTGAAACTGAAACTATCACACCTCTGTTTCCCCTTTGCTCTGAATGCCGTCTCCACAAGCACTCACTCTTAACTAACTTTTTATAAAATTGATTTTACCCTAATAAAAATATAAACAAATTAACAAAATATAAGAAAAAATATTGTCTCCCAAAATCTTCCTCTTGGGAGTTGGGACCGAGCTTGGATGGGATTGGATTTTGCCCCCCGAGACGCAATAGCCCCTAGGAGCTAGATTGTAGCCCCCGAGCCTCCAGGAGCTTCATAGCATCCCTTTACAGCGCGGCAATCCTTAAGGTCGTTAGATCGCAATCCTATTTTCTCTTTCCTTTTTTTTTTTGGGGGAGAAATGCGTTTAATTTTAGTACTTTTTTTATTTAGATTTTTATTAAGGTAAAACCATCCTTTTAAATTAATCTTTTAAAAATTGATGGTTTTGTTGGACCACAAGCGAAGAGTGACTTTGATCAAAATTCTAAAATCGAGGGCACCTTTAAAAACATGCCTAATCCTAAAAGACAAATGTGATATTAACCCATTCATAAATCTTAAAACCATTGATTTTCTGTTCGGCCTTGATTTGGTCAAAGTTCTCAAAAGATTTAAATGGGTTTAAAGCTATACAATCTCATCTTGCTGCTAATTTTAGGCATATTCTAATTTAGTGAGCTCTCATAACTGTAAGCAAGCTCCTAACGAAAACTTGATTCTTAGCTTTGGATCGATTGTCTGGTGTCCTGTTTTCATGGCTAATTTCCAATCTGAAGTATCCAAATTTCCTTTTTTTTTTACAATAATAAAAAAGGATTTGAAATTGGATCTAAACAGGAAACAATCTAAATCCTAGAGATTATTATTTATAGTGGTATGTCCTCTTCTCCAACTAATTATCAGAGAGAACAAAGAAATCTTACTCCTTAAAAAACCAAACAGAAATCAATAAGATATATGAACAAAGTTGATGTAAACAATATCAGAGATCATCCCAAGAGAACAAATAGAAAACAAAAGCAAACCCTTGAAATAGTATAAATACTATAAATCAAAAGAACCACCACAACATCAAAGAGAAAAATTAACCCAAAAAAAAAACAGTACTGACTCAGGTCTTTACATCAAAAACCTAAAAAAACCATGAAAAACAGCAATAAAAATAATAAACTGGGTTTTGAGATGTAGAAAGAGATGAATCACATGGTTGACAAAAAAAAAAAATCAGCGTCTCATATGCTTGACTTTCCTCCATCCTTTCTTGCATGATTCCCCCACAATCTTCACACCCTTCTTGAACATAATCTTGAGCGCCAGGGCTCTGACCTTCATTTGCTGCTCAAAACCAGCCATTTCTCTCTATTGGGAGATAGAGAAAGCTAAATTCTAAGAGCAAGATCCTTGCAGAGAGAGAGGGTTTGGGTTCTTTGTGTTTGTGTTGGGCTTATACTGTGAAGGCCGCTAAAAGTAACAACAAAACAGCTGTGTTTGTTTTAAAGGGTAAGAAGCTCCTCTAATAAAAAGGGCAGGCTTCGTGGGATCCAACGCATCAGGGATACGTGGCGGAGATCCAATGGGACACACGTTTTCCGTTTTCATGTAGTGTCCATCGTGATCATAGAACGTTCATTGCGGGATAAGCATGAGACGGATTTGATTTGTTTTGTTATTTTTTTTCCCTGTTTCCTCGGGACCCAGCTAGCTTTATCAGCTCTGGCTTTTCCTTTTGGTTTCAAGCTAACTCGTGAAGTTTTGTATTTGGCCCCACAAAATGTGGGCCAATTTGGGCTCTAATGAGGTTTTTTTTTACAAGGTGTCCATTTTTTGCAATCAAAAACAATTTACTGTATATTTAACAATAATTGTTAAAAGCCAGTGATTTTGACTTTCCTGAATTTATTTTTAAAAAAAAAAATGATTCCTCTATCGTTTTCCAAATCCATAAATGAAAATGATTTTTACAGCATGTTTAGTAGGATAGGTCTAACGTCATTTTCTGCATTTTTCATGAGAAAAAAAGTTTTTTTTTTTTTTCGTTTTGATAATTAAAAAAAAGAGTTGTTAAATCAATAAAACTAAACTGAAAACAAGCTCTCAAAAATAAAACCTCATTTCATGTTGTTTCTGTTTAGGGAAGCATTGTAAATTACCAAATACCAATCCAAAGGAAACAAAAGGAATTGGCTTTTGAACCGTTGGCTCGAGCCCCACAAATGGAAGGACCACTGACCTTTATGGACCATAATAATACGTCTTAATATGAGAAGAAAGGCGCCCAAATGGTTTGAGTTTTGAAACAGCAAATTATAGTTTAAGCCATAAAAGTGGAAGTAGGAGTATTAAAAAGTAATTAACCAACTGGAATTAGCTAAAAAGTGTAAAAAAAAATTATATATATATATATATATATATCATTTTAAGACTTTGAAGTAGTTCGATAAAGTAATATAATATATTAATAATAATTCAGAGTCTCTTGATTCAATGGTTATCTTCAAGTCTTTCATGTAAAAGTTCGGATTCCATCTTATCAATGTTTAAATAAAATGAAATTGGGTTTTACAATATGATAATGGCAACTTAGCTGCAATTAGGGGCTGCAACATAATACCAACAGTTTTACTAATGAGTATGCATTGAAAAACATGAAAGAGGATTATCGAAATAATGAAATATTGATAAAAGATCTGTCCCAGACAAACGTTCCTGTCAATCCAACTTGCAGATATAGGGACCACAATTTTTTTTGGAATATTCATTAGGTACCCTGTTGGATTTACTGGTTGAATTTTTTAAGTGTAATTGACTATTTTTATTTAGATGTCACAGAGAAAATGACATGATAACTTGTGCCAAGGTGAGGAACAAAAGCCCTAAAAAGGGATTTTTATTGAGGAAGAATTTTACCAGACATAATTCTCTTTCTCCTTATAATCACCATGGCAATACGTGGAAGCTTTCTCAGTCACAATGAACCTTGACACGGCCCAAAATATTACAGCCTAGTGAACTCTAGGCCTAACATAATACTCTGGCCCAGTAAACTTCAGGCCCAACAGAATACTTCGGCCTAGTGAACTTCAGGCCCAACAGAATATTTCGGCCCAGTGAACTTCAGGCCCAACAGAATACTCTGGTCCAATGATCTCTCTGGCCCAGTCAACTCTGGCCCAACAAGCCCACACATAAGCTCGGGTGTCACCTACAAGGCAGCAACACCTGTCGAACTCCCTCAGCATGGTTAGGCATACGTGGAATGGACAAGTCGTGCCTAGGTCACGTCTAAGCATGGTTAGTAGCCCTAACTCTCCTAAAACACGCCATCACCCTGAAACATGCCATTAGCACCTAATCTTTGCGAGCAGAAGCAGTATTGGCGAGACCATACCTCCCACATGTGACACACCTACCCGAGGGACTATAAAAGGCAGAGATATGAAGTCCATAGGTAAGTCTTCACACACTCTAGTTCTATGTACTTGATTTACTTTAAACTTGAGTGCTCGACCTCTCCATTGATTAAGTACTAACTTCGCCATCGGAGTGCCCTCGAAGGTTTTCCCCATCCCCTCATTCCGAGGGTCTTTAGTTCACCATTATTACTTGTGCAGGCCACACCAATGCCCAGGCCATGTCAGCACCCAGGCCACGCCAGCAATAACGATTTTTTGCATCAACAGATTGGCGTCGTCCGTGGGAAACCACAATCTCTCGCTACAGTGAAAGCGAAGAAGCCCAAAAAGAACTCATTTGTCATGATACCACCAAGAAGCAAAAGGACGGACAAGGAAGCCCCAACATCATGCTCGGCTCCTATCCGAGCCAGCGCTCACAGTCACCAATCTGGACCTAAGTTCCTCGCAATCCTTGAACATGCCCCCTGGACCGAGCAGGAAGCCCCCAACCAGAGAGCAGCGCCCTTGTCTCTCGGGAACTGACTCTCCTAATTATGAGGAAGAAGCCACCCACCTCCAAGCTCCAGTGACTCAAGCTCAGTTCCAGGAGCTCTCCAGAATGATAGCCAACCTCATGGCCTAGGTTCGGGGAGAAGGTCAGCAACCTTCCTTTTCTCCTCACCAGGAGCAAACAAAGTCATTCGGCGGAGATGACCCAACCTATAACCAGCCCCCTACCGAGCCCTCACTACATTGCAGTCGATCTAAGGAGAGCTCTTCCTCAAAAAGCAACTCCAACTTAGACAGACGGTTTGAAGAAATGGAAGAAAAGATAGACTTGGCTCTGAGACACAAGAATCTCAGTATCATGGATGAGCTCTGCATCCAAGACCCTCCATTCACGGAAGACATTCTCGAGACCCCGCTTCCACCTAACTTCAGGATGTCTCAAGTTAGAATGTACGACTGCTCCGCAGATCCCATGGACCACCGTCAACACTACAAAACAACTATGATGCTACACCGGCACTCCGACCCCGTCATGTGCCGAGCCTTTCCCTTAACTCTTGAAAAGGCCGCATGTACTTGGTACTCGCGATTGAAACCAGAGAGCATCAAAAATTTTAAAGAATTCAATTACGTCTTCGCCTCGCATTTCCTCAGTTGTAAGGGACCCAAGAAAGCCTCTTCAATATTATTTAGCATCGAAGAGAAAGGCTTCGAGCCTACATATCCCGGTTCAATACGGTGGCATGGGAAATTCCTGACCTTGACCCAAATATCCAAGTAATGGCGTTCAAGAATGGATTGAGGTATAGTATTTTCAGCTTTAAACTAACTCGGCGCCCGCCCAAAGACTTGAATGAGATCCTAGCTCAAGCTGAAAAATACATGCTGACAGAGGATGACCAAGCCTTCAGAAGAGAGAGAGAGGGAGAAACTGAGAAGAAGAGAAAAGACCCTGACCCCTAAAAAGGAGCAGTCAAGAGACCCGACCAGGAGAACAGGTATAGACCCCACCCCCGAGTTGACGGCTTCACTCCTCTCAATCCAACTAGAACCAATGTCCTCATGCAGCTTCAAGATAAGTCTGTTCTTCAGTGGCCCCCTAAGAAACTGCATCTTGGTGGAGATCAGAGGCGATGGTGCTGGTTCCACAAAAATTATGGTCATGAAACTGAAGAATGCCACGACCTTAAGGAGCAGATCGAAACTCTTATCAATAGGGAATACTTAAAGGAGTTTACTGAGCCTCGGATAAGGGATGTGTCTATTCTGTCAAGAAGAGAT
The DNA here is from genome assembly GCA_023935145.1 of Bretschneidera sinensis. Lineage (NCBI taxonomy): Eukaryota > Viridiplantae > Streptophyta > Magnoliopsida > Brassicales > Akaniaceae > Bretschneidera > Bretschneidera sinensis. The sequence continues at coordinate 96,938,872 of CM043703.1, forward strand.
GATAGGCATCCTTATCGCCAACAGCAAGAGCAGTAAGACCCTAAAAGGAATCCTAGAGCTGAGCACGAAGGGCCCGGTAAGAAAAAGAAAGAGGTAGCCACCACCACCTGAATCATCAAAACAATCTGCGGAGGCCCAACAGTGGGAGGCAACTCAGGGCAGAGCAATAAGGCATACGCTAGGGCCATCGCCTCCGTCAGTGGCCTTCACAAGAGAAGGATAACAGAGCCAGTAATCTCCTTTATAAAAGATGACCTGGAAGACGTGCAAACTCCCCATGACGATGCAGTGGTGGTCTCTTTTGTGGTAGCCAACCATGAAGTATGGCGGGTCCTGATAGATAACTAAAGCTCTGCGGACATATTGTTTTATGATGCCTTCCAATGCATGAAGCTGAAGGATAGGCACTTAGAGCCAGCCCCGGCCCCTTTTTATGGTTTCGGTGGGTTCCAGTGCTTGTCGAAGGAAGCTTAGGTCTCCCAGTAACTGCAGGAACAATACCAAAGACTTCTACAGTACAGACCACCTTCCTGGTAGTCAAGCAGCCCTCCGCTTATAATATGATCATGGGTCGACCCACCCCCAACAAACTGAGAGTTGTTGTCTTCACCTATCACCTAAAAGTCAAATTTCTTACTAGTGAAGGCGTGAGAGTGATCAAAGTAGATCAGAAAGTTTCTCAGGTCTACTATCTAAACACTATCAAGGAAGGAAAAAAAAACTGAAGCCTTACCTCTTGAGGTGGAAGATTTCAAAGACGAAATGAAAAAAGAGAACGAACTACGGAGGAGCTGACTCCAGTACCTCTCGGGAAGCACCCTACCCGAACCGTCCAGATAGGCACAAACCTCTCAAAAGAGCGCAGGATGAAACTCCTCTCCCTTCTTAAGAAAAACAAAGACTTGTTCGCCTGGTCAGCATCAGACATGCCGAGGATCAGCCCGAAAACCATCGAGTGCCGCCTAAATATGGACTCCAAGTGCAAACTGGTCATTTAAAAGAAGAAGACCTTTGCTCCAGAATGCCAAATTGCTATCAACATTGAAATAAATAAACTATTGGAAGTCAGTTTCATTAGAGAGGCAAGGTACCCTGAATGGGTGTCTAATGTGGTAATGGTCCAGAAAGCCAGTGGTAAGTGGCGTATCTGTATCGACTTCACAAACTTAAAAAAGATCTGCCCAAAGGACAGCTTCCCTCTCCCTCGGGTTGACCAGATGGTGGACGCCACCTTAAGGCATGAACTCCTTTCTTTCATGGATGCATACTCCGACTACAATCAGATCTTCATGCACAGACTAGACTAAAACAAGATTGCCTTTGTCACTGATAGAGGGTTGTACTGCTACAGGGTCATGCCCTTCGGACTCAAGAACGTCGGGGCGACCTATCAGAGGTCGGTGAACAAAATCTTTAAGGAGCAGATAGGACAGAATATGGAGGTCTATGTGGACGACATGTTGGTGAAAAGCACAGAAGCTTAGAAGCACGACTCCGACTTAGAATAAGCATTTGAGGTGCTACACAAACATAATATGAGGTTGAATATGTCCAAGTGTGTGTTCGAGGTAACAGAGGAGAAATTCCTAGGGTTCATGGTCACTCAAAGAGGAATAGAAGTCAACATGGAAAAGATAAAGACCATCCTTGACATGGCCTCCCCTAAATCCGTGAAGGAAGTCCAGAGGCTCATCGGTAGAAACGCGGCCCTAAACCGATTTATGTCCAAGTCTGCGGAAAGATGTTTGCATTTTTAAAGCCATCAATAAGGCAAAAAATTTCTCCTGGTCTGAGGATTACCAAGAAGCCTTCGAAGAATTGAAGAACTATCTGAGTTCACCACCGCTTTTGACCAAGCCGCTCCGAGGTGAGGAGCTATTTCTGTACTTATCAGCCGAGCACAACACTGTAGCCTCTGTCCTTGTCAGAGAGGAAGAGGGCATCCAGAAGCCCATTTACTATGTCAGTAAAATTCTCCATGAAGCTGAGACAAGATATCCTTCTGTTGAGAAAATGGTCTACGCCCTCGTAGTGGCTGCGCGGAAGCTCCGACCCTACTTTCAGGTGCACACCATCATTCTTTTGACAGATCAGCCCCTAAGATAGGTCCTCCATAATTTGAATATTTTTGGGAGGATGGTAAAATGGGCAGTAGAGTTGGGAGAGTTCGACATCCGCTACCAGTCCAGATAAGCAGTCAAGGGCCAAGCTTTGGCCGACTTCATCGTGGAGACAACCATGTCTATAAACCCAGATGAGTCCACAACGACAACCGTCAAGGGACCCTCTCCAAGGTGGACCCTCCATATAGATGGGTCATCAAATTCACTAGGAAGTGGGCCATGACTCATTCTCTGTAACCCAAAAGGCTTTGCAATCAAGTACACTCTGAGGTTTGAGTTCAAGACCTCCAATAATGGGGCAGAGTATGAAGCCTTACTAGCAGGCCTGAGATTGCCCAAAGCATTAGTCGTCGAGGTTCTGGACGTATTCAGAGACTCACAGTTAGTAGTAAGTCAGATAACAGGAGAGTTTGAGGCTCGGGAGAAAAGCTCACCCAATATCTCCAAAATGTAAAGAAGCTCGCCGGGGAATTCAAGACATTTCGGATAACTCAGATCTCATGAGCTGAAAACTTCAGGGCATACACTTTGGCCAACCTGGCCTTCTCTTAGAACCTAGAGCTGACCTAAGCTGTCTACTTAGAAACCCTCTCCAATCCAAGTATAGATGAAGCTCCGGTTCTGCCAATAGAAAAAGAGGAAATATAGCTGGACCCAATCCTCCTGTATTTGAGGGATGACGTAGTGCTTGAGCAGAAAGATCAAGATAGGAAGCTAATTTTTTGTGCCTTCCGATACACCATTATAAATGGGCAGCTGTACAAGAGGGCTCTGACTCTACCTACCTAAGGTGCCTCAGACTACGAAAAGCCGACTACACTCTTCGAGAAGTCCATAAAGGAATATGTGGGAATCACTTGGGAGCCCGAGTCTTAGCTTTCAAGGTTCTCCGCCAAGGGTGTTACTAGCCCAAGATGAAAGATGATACTGCCGACTTAGTCAAGAAATGTAAGAGCTGCTAACAATATTCTCTGATATCGCACCGACCTGCTAATCCTCTTGTCTCCATCACTAGTCCCATCCCATTTTCCATATGGGGGATGGACATCCTCAGCCCTTTCTCCATGACTGCGGGACAAAATAAGCTCCTCATCGTGGCCATCGATTACTTCACTAAATGGGTCGAGGCAGAGCCATTGGCCAGCATCACGGACCACCAAACCCGGAACTTCATCTAGAAGTCAATCGTATGTTGATTTGGGATTCCTTAGGTATTGATCACCGACAATGGGAAATAATTTGATAGCTCTTGGTTCAAGATATTCTGTAATGATCTCCCCATTGAGCATCGGTTCTCATCAGTCGGGTATCCATAGGCCAATGGCCAAGCCGAAGTAACTAACAGGACGTTCCTCCAAGGGATCAGAAAGAGACTTAATAAGGCAGATAAGCAGCGGGTTGACCAGCTCTCCAATATCCTTTGGGATTATCGAACCGTTGTACGAACACCGATAGGAGAAACTGCATTCTTTATGGAATACGATCAGCGGCCATCATCCCCCTCGAATCGGGGTTCCTTTAGTACACGTACAATGCTTTGAACCGAGTAACAATGAAGAAGGATTGAGGATGAATGTTGATTTAGTCGATGAAGCCCGAGACAAAGTCCAAATCTGCTTAGCTGTCTACCAGCAGAGGGCCGCCCGATACTATAACTCTCGAGTTCGACACAAGGACTTCCAGCTGCATGACCTCGTCCTTTGGAAGAGCGAGGTGTCCCTCCCTCGTGACACGAGAAAACTAGTTTCAAATTAGGAAGATCCGTACCGAATCCGAAGGGTTTGCCGGGTTGGCAGCTATGAGCTTGAGGAATTGAATGGTAAACCTATCCCGCGCACTTGGAACGTGGAGAATCTCTGAAAATTTTACCAATAGATTGTAAAAGTAGAAAAATTGATAAAGTTCAAAGTTCGAATTTCAGAATTTTATTAAATTAAGTAAAAAGTACAAAAGTCGGGCACTGTCGACCCAGGATACAAAAAACATGAGTTTATTCTAGGGAAGTCGAGACCTCGTGGGCCTCGTAGTCACCTCCTAGCTCTGAGTGAACCTCGTCCCCCTCGGTTCTTTGGACCTCGCCATCTCCCGTCTCCCTGACCTCGCCCTTTGAGGCTGGTTGGGTCTCATTCCCTGGTCCAGCTTGAACACCGACCGTGGCAGTATCCTTTGTGCCCCTTCCCGAAGAAGTGCCACCAGACTCTCCAGAGGTAGTCCCTAAATCAAGGCCAGAGAAGTCCACCTCCGGGAAAATGGGTGCAGCCCTTCTCTTAGCTTCATCAAAGCCTTCAAGGTACTTGGCGGCTCCCTTCTCCATCAAAGACTCCTCCTTCTTCATCAAGGATGCCTCCTTCTCCATAGCCTGGTGATGGACCTCATCCAACACAGATTGGTTCCGGTCCCCCTCTGCTGCCTTCCTTCGGAACTCCCCTAGCTTAGACCGGATCAAGTCTAGCTCTTCCCTAAGCACATCCTAAGCCTGGCGTCGATGACCCCTCTCAAAGATAGCCTCTACCTTAGCCTGTTCCGCCGCTTCGAGAGAGCAAGACGGGTCATGAACCAAGCCCTGAGATTGGTTCAATTTATATTCGGCCTTAGCTAAGTGGTCTGCCATATCCATCATACGCCGGGAGAACACCCAACAAGGACCCCAGACTAAAACAAGAAACAGCTTTGTAAAAAAATAAAAAATAAAAGTTAAAATGTCTAAATCAACCAAGGAAGAGCAAGAAAAGGTAGCAGTACCTGGGACAAGCTAACCTCTGCAACGGAGTAGAGCGCCTCAACGGGCTTTGAAGAAACCTCCACCATGTCTTGATGAGGGATCCCCAACACAATATGCTTGCGAGCGACCTTCGGATATGTAAACACAGAGTCATCCACCCTTAAGGCCCACTGTGGAGTGAAAAGAGCAGCCAACCCAGACCCTTCCCCAGATAAAAGCAGCCCCAGTGGAGGATTGGGAGCAACCGGATCCACCCGCTCTTCGAAAGCCGAAGGTCTCGGAGGATAATCCACCAATTCTTTAGCAGCCGGGGACCTTATGGGGCTACCCACCAGCATTGGCACCACGGTTGGGGCTTTGGCCTTTTTCTTCTGTTGCTCTTGTCCAGAGCCACTAGCTTCCGTAGCCCTCTTCCTTTCAAGAGCCATGCGCCTAGCTCTCGCGGCCATCTCCATATCTGTGTAAAAACAAAGCATTAGTGACTTAAAAAGAAAACTAAAATTTCTGAGAACTAAAAAACCAAGGGCTATAATGCTCGAGGCTCGAGGCTCGAAGGGAGGCTGGGAGGACATAGGCCACGACTGTGGAGTTCTTCGTTATCCCCAAGCACCTTGATATCCAAAGGCACGGTCTCCAACGTCTCTTACTCTCGGCGTAGTAGGTGTGGCCTCTTGCACTTTTTAACACGCTCTAAACTCCAATTAAGGGGGATATCAAAGCTCTCAGCGCTCTGAAGAAAGAAAAAACCCCCCTTCCACCTCTTTATAGAATAAGGCTTCTCATTCAGTACCCTCTTCTGCCACCTCGAGCTAACAATAACCCACCCAGAATGACCAAGTCGGGCTAGCTGGAAGTGGACCTTGAACACGTTGATGTTCATCACCCTTCCCACCTCCTGACACACGGTGATGAATGCCAGGATCAACCGGACCGAGTTGGGCACCAGCTGACTCAGCGCGATACCAAAGTATCTGAGCACCGAGTAGAGGAACGGGTGAAGAGGAAGCCTACGCCCAACCTTAAGCTGATGTTCGTAAATACACAGATCGTAAGGCACCTGGCTTGAAAGGGCATCGCAAGCTCTCTCCCCACCCTCCGGAGCCTACCGGAGCCTTTATATGATACTCCAGGAGGATTCTGTACTTAATCCTTGTACTCACAAGACTAGCTTCCTTTGCCATGCTTGGGATTGAGTTCGCTTCGAACATCCACTCCTCTCTCTCAGTATCTATGGCGTTATCCCTAATGAGTATTGACGCCTGAACATCCTCCTCCCCAAATGACTCTTTATCACCGCTCTCATTTCCACCTCCTCTGTAAGGCAAGAGGGCCATGCCACCACTCCCAAAGGTCGTCTCTCGAGAGAAAACCTCTCCACTAGAGGAGACACCCATTGCTTCCTCTAACTCCCTCGACAAAGCCCCACTAGTGTCGTTACCAACAGACATCCTACTCACCTAGAAAAGCTTTTGAGAAACACTCCTAAGGAAGCCGAGCGCTCTTAAATTATCTCTTACTAAACTTATACTCTCAAGAACTCTAGAAAAAATGAAAGTGAGGGGGAACTCTCTTATATGAAGACTCTGGCAGCAGGAACGAGGGGCATTAACTCGACACGTCAGAAAAAAAGATGTTGTGCGTTTATCTACCTAAATAAATAAGCAAATAACCGTACTCGTTTTACTTGCAAGTGCACAAGGTCAATAGTTCAGTATAGTGTGCGAATGCAAGATCATCTCCACAGGGATTGGTGAATTTCGTTTTAGAATTAGTTTCTTTAAAAAAAAAAATAGCAGCTTGATTGTGAATGAATAATGATAAAAACATAGGGCTTTGATATCCACCACTAGTCATACTTTCCCAATGTGTAGAGTGTCAATGCACTAGCTTTATCATGAATATCTAATGGTCGCCAACCTAAGGGTATGGTAACTACTCCTTAAGCTATTGATTTCCCTAAGCAACGAGTTAGACATGGTATCTACTCTAACTCTTTTATTTCTTAAGGGATTTAGCATGGTATCTACTGAGTTGTTCCTTAAGAAAGCATAGGTTTTGTGTAAATCGACAACCACATGAGACCTAGGGCATGGTATCTACTCCTGGTTTCCCATGTTGATTAATCCAAGAATCCGGTGTGGATATCTTTTGTTACTATTGTTAGACCCAGGACTCGGTCATCCAAATTGATCTAACTAACCAATTCATACCACATGCATACGTTGGCCAAACACATACATATGAAGAATTTAAATAAACACAGGCATTAATCAAGTTAAGCAACATAATACAGGCTATTGGCAAAGATAATCATTGAATATATATATGGGAAAGCACAAATAGGGCTTCAATCGAGCCCTATAAAGAGTTAGTTACACATGCTGTCTAAGATAAACATCATATATAAACTAAACATAAAGGGAAGAATAAACCCGAGAGAAGAGGCGTCAATTCTCTCCCAAAGCTTACAACTCCAAGCAAAAGATTAAAGAAGTGATCTCTCCCAAGTGATTTGTGTGTGCTTTACAGGTGTATTTATAAGGCTTAAGTAGTCCTAAAGAACTTGGGAACCCTAAACTTTCTAAACCGTAAAAACTCTCTTATTTCCAAAATAAGGTTCTGCCATTTTACTGTTCACGCTCGTACATGTGCGCTCGATCGCATGCGTCTTGCGCTCGATCGCAGTGCTACACTCGATCCTTCATGTGTGCGAACGATTACATATGCGCTCGATCGCATGCAGTAGTGCGATTGATCGCAGTTTGACCAGAAGCTGCTCTAGGATTTCCAGGCTTCTTCCCTTAAGTGCTAAAACTGCTTCTTTTTCTCCAAGACCCTATAAAAACATATAAAACAGACAAATAAAGTAAAATAGACTAAATTAACGTAACTAAGGACCTAACAAATGTAAATAAATGGGGCTTAAATATGAATATTTAAGCACCTATCACACCCCCAAACTTACATATTGCTAGTCACTTAGCAATACAAAACTAAAAACTAAACGAAAAATACACTATATAGATAAATCTAATATTATGTCCACAAAAATTTTTAGGTTTTCGCACAAAAATATGATGCGCATTCATGAGCAAGCTTAACAAGCGTAAACATATTTTTGTAATGAGCAAGAGTTTTGAACGCAAATCATTTCTGTGAAGCAGTTTAAGACATCACAAGTTTGACTTTAGTGTATGGTGAACTAGCACATAAAAGATTAGATTTCCAAATAATTCAAAGGTGTAGTGTTTCGATGACCCAAGATTCATCAAACTTCCTATTAGAGTCAACAAAAATGGCATAGATTTTCTTCTTTTCTTTTATTTGTAAGATTTTTGACTAGTTAGTTCCCTTAAGCTTTCTTTTTGACTCGTGTAACGAGTGTTTAGCCAATGACTCTCAAACCAGATGGTTTTAGGGCATTAGGTGTAAAGACACCCCCTAAGGACTTACTAGCTCGAGTAAAAAAGGCTACGAAACTAAATAGTCTTAATACTACCACTTGAATTTTCCACCTTTTGACGTGACACTCAATGCTTACTGAGGTAAGAGGGCCAGTTACTCAGTGAAATTTGTTTTATTGATCATTAGGAGCATTTTTCTTTTTGAGCAGTAATAATTTTTTTTCTTATTTTTTATGTCAAAATGTTAATCTAATAGGTCATCTAGTTCACAGTCAAGCAAAAGAACATACAGATCAAAATTACATGTCATACCCCACACAATTATGTGCTAATGTGCTCGTAATAGTTTAGGTTAAACTTGTAAATTATCAAATGCTAAAAAGGGAACAATCTAGGTTCAAAACTCAATTATTGACCTATATGTTCAAGGTGTTAAGCTCACTAATGAAGTCAAATCATATTGTTTTATTTTAGATCACCCAAAATTTTGGACATAATGATATGCATTTATCTTTAAAAACAAAAACAAAAAATGGGACATAGTATGTGTGAGTGTGTCCCCATACCCACAAACTTAAATTGCACATTATCCCTGATGAGTCTTAAATATTGCATATTTTAGACCCTTAACTTACATTTGTTATGCTCTTAGTTAGTAGTATTTTACTTCATTTTACGTTTTTCTTGTGTTTTGTGTGTTTTTACAGCTTTGTGGAGAAAATGAAGCATTTCAGGAGATTTGAAGCTTCTGGAGACATTGCGATCGATCGCACGAGATATGCGATCGAGCGCACATGCGCTCGAGCGCACCTGCCTATGATCAAGCGCAAGGTCATCAATCCCATATCGAAATATTTGAAGTTCAGTGCATCTGCGATCGATCGTAGCAGACATGCGATCGAGCGTACATGCGATCAATCGCAACATACTGCGATCGAGCGCACACGGGCCTGTATCCCACATCGTTTCTGCAAGCCACATTACTCCGGGTCTTCCCCTATATAAGCACCATCTGGCTTCATCATTCAGTGTACAATTCCTAAGCCACTTTGGTGTTTACCGGTGGACTTCTGCCAGCATTTTGGTGGATCCTGAAGGCATTGCTACCACGAGGGGAAGCGCCGCCTGTCAGCGAGTGGAATTTCTCCCATGTAAAGTTTTTTATTTATTTTTTTATATTCAATTGTTTTAGTTTAAATGTTTAGCACTTTTTATTATAGCTTTATAGATATGAGTGGCTAGACTCTTCAGCTAAGGTTGAAGATGAAGCCCCGTTGTTTGGCGTAGTAGTTCAGATTTGCTTGTACAAATATGACAATTTTTAGTATAAATGTTCTGTCAATTATTTGAGTTAATCTTATAATTGATTGAGTTTAAATTGTCTGTTGGATTTTCTTTGTGCTTCATCTGATGGATACATTGAATGCTTTTCGATTAAATTGGATTCCCTTTGTGATTTGTTGAGAGCGGATACATCGGGTGCTTTTGGTTTAGTTGGGATATTCTTTGTTTTTTGTCTTATAGTTGGATTCATTGAATGTTTTGATAGGCTATATTTTTAGAACATGTATGCTTAACTTCGGTGGGGTGGATTCGGAAACCTTAGTGCTTTTTATTATTAGTTTTAAAATCAACTTAATTTAGTTTTAATTTATTTTGCAAATATCATTTAAAATTCGGAACTAGGTTAAAATAGAGTTAGTTTAGATTGAAAATGTAATTTCACAACGCAATTCCTTGTGGATTCGACCTCGCACTTGCACAACGCTATATTGCAAACGACTCGTGCGCTTGCGAGTAATTTAAAACTCACAACAAGTTTTTGGCGCCGTTGCCGGGGAACTGTTTGGTTTGTGAAAATTTTTGGTCTGAATTGATTTTATTTTTCTACTAGTTAGTTATTAAAAAAAAAAAAAAAATTGAGTTTGCTTTATTCTGTTACTTCTGCTGATTAGTATCTCATTATTTTTCTGTTGGTTTATGCTTGGTCGGAGATCCTTGGACTTAGATTTGATACATTTAGATCCCGACTTAGAAAGAACTCTTAGGAGACAGAAAAGAGCGCTAGTTGAGAGAGAGACTGTTGAGATGGCAGAGAATTATAGGAATGCAAATCATCCTGAACATGTAGAGCAACCTAGAGCTTGGAACGTGGACTCCACTACATCCCTTAGGGACTTGTTCGCACCCGTTGCGACTAACTCATCCTCTTGCATAGTGTTGCCACCGACCAATGCCACCCACTTTGACTTGAAGCCACATGTCATCCAACTCTTACCCTCATTCTATGGCTTAGATCTTGAAAATCCTTATTGCCATGTGAAGAAGTTCAAAGACATTTGTGCCACATTCAAATTCCAGAACTTCTCTGAGAGTCAGTCCATCTTCGACTCTTCCCTTTTTCTCTTCACGATAGAGCTAGGGCGTGGTTGGATTCCAACACGCCCGGGTCTATTACATCTTGGGAAAACCTGCTTAACAAATTTTATCATAAGTTTTTCCCAATGTCTAGAGTGAATGAGTGCCGAAAGGAGATCAGCTCTTTCACTCAGGATGAGGATGAAAAATTTTCTGAGGGTTGGGAGCGCTTCAAAGAGCTACTGATCAGATGCCCTCCACACGGATATGAGAAGTGGAGACTCGTTCAATTCTTCTACCAAGGGCTGACTCAACCCAACCATAGCATGATCGAGTCTATGAATGGGGGGGCATTCTTGAGTCTGACAGGAGACGAAGCATATATGGCGTTGGACAAGTTGTCCGACAACTCACAGCAGTGGGATTTTTCAAGCTGTCGAGATAAGTCCATTCGTGCTCCTAAGAGGGGAGGCATCTATGAGGTCCGAGAGGATGCTGATTTGAGGATAAAGTTAGATGCCCTCACTAAGAAGATTGACGCTCTCACTGTGAGCCAATCCATCAATGCTGCCAACACATTCAATGTTGAAAGCTGTTCCATCTGTGCTAGTCCTATGCATCTAGCACAGAATTGCCCTTCAATGCCTACTTGTGCCGAGTATCCTATGGAACAAGTAAATGCTTTCAATGACTTTCGAAGGCAGTCAAATGGATTATACTCCGAGACGTACAATCCAGGGTGGCGGAACCACCCAAATTTTTCATGGAGGCAGAACCAACCAATGAATCAGGGAGGAGCCCCTCATCATGCTCAAAATCAATATCCTCCAGGATTTGCCCCACAAATTCCTAATCATGGTTGTTCTGCCCATCCAGCACCTTCACCTGCTTACCATGCACCCACTCAAACACCAGCGCCAGTTTCACAGTCGCTAGAGGACACCCTTAAGGAGTTCATGACGGCGACTAGCCAAAATATGAGTGATGTGAAGAGTGCAACAGTGGTAAACACCCAAGCAATTGCCAAGCTGGAGAGTCAAATAGGGCAAATTGCAAGTCACTTGGGTGAGAGAGAGAAGGGGAAGTTCCCCAGTCAGCCCATGCCCAACCCGAAAGGACAATATATGGTTGAGAGTTCATCAACTCCTACGCACGGGGAGGAACAAGTACAGTCGATTGTCACGCTGAGGTCTGGGAGACAAGTGGACAATCAAGTGGAAGAGAGCCCTACTGTGCAGCAAGGGCAAGGGAGTGGCAACACAGAGAAGAGAGATGCTGAGCCATCTACAGCCACACCTACTGAGAAAGACCCTCCTAGGTCGTTTGTACCTAGAGCGCCCTACCCCGAGAGATTACAGGCACCCAAGAAAGGAGGGAAGTATGAAGAAATTCTGGAGGTATTCAAGTAAGTCCAAATCAATATCCCACTTTTGGATGCCATCCATCAAGTGCCATCATATGCCAAGTTTTTAAAGGACTTGGTCACTATCAAGAGGAGGACGAATGTCCCAAAGAAGGCATTTTTGACAAAGCAGGTCAGTTCAATCCTTCAGTGCAAGCTACCCATCAAGTATAAGGACCCAGGGTGTCCTACTATCTCTTGCACGATAGGAGTCAGCCACATTGAGAGGGCCCTTTTGGATCTAGGGGCGAGTTTGAATCTTCTAGCCTACTCAGTCTATGTGCAGTTGGGGTTAGGAGAATTGAAGCCCACATCCACGACGCTTCAATTGGCTGACGGGTCAGTGAAAAGACCACAGGGGATAGTTGAGGACGTTTTAATAAAAGTGGATAAGTTCTATTTTCCCGTGGATTTTATTGTGCTTGACATAGAGCCGGTTCAGAATGTAGGGATTCAAATACCGGTGATTCTAGGGCGACCATTCTTAGCCACGACTAACGCCCTAATCAATTGTAGGACAGGGGTGATGAAGATCTCCTTCGAAAATATGACAGTGGAGTTGAACATTTTTGATATCACTAGGCAACCACTGGAATATGATGAAATGAGAGATGTATGCTTGATAGAGGAGATTCTTGAGGATACTGTGGATGAATCAAGCATTGAGGATCCCATGGAGGCATGCTTTGCTCACTTTGGAGAGGACTTGGGTTTAGATAGGTTACTCGAGGAAGTAAATGCCATTTTGGAGTCTGATCCTCAAGAAAGCAAAGAGGAGGAGGAGAAGGTGTCACCAGAACCTCAAAAGAAGGAACTTAAGCCTTTACCGGATAATTTTAAGTATAAGTTCCTGGGTCCAGTATACTGTTTGCCTGTGATAATAGCTTCAGATTTGGGAGAGGCTCAAGAGGAGAAATTATTAGATGTTTTAAGAGAGCACAAGGAAGCTATCAGCTGGACCATTGAGGATATTAAGGGAATCAGCCCCTCGGTGGTGATGCACAGGATACATTTGGAGGAAGATGCTAAGCCATCGAGGGAGCTGCAAAGAAGGCTCAACCCTACTATGCAAGAGGTTGTGAGAGCAGAGGTTATTAAGCTGTTAGATGCAGGGATCATTTATCCCATCTCTGATAGCAAGTGGGTGAGCCCCATTCATGTCGTGCCCAAGCGAGCTGGGTTAACGGTAGTAAAGAATAAGGACGACGAGTTGGTGCCAACTCGTGTGTAGTCTGGGTGGAGAGTGTGTATAGACTACCGCAAGCTGAACAGTGCCACAAGGAAGGATCATTTTCCACTTCCATTTATTGATCAGATGGTGGAGCGTTTGGCTGGGCACGAGTATTATTGCTTTTTGGATGGTTATTCTGGATATAACCAGGTCCCCGTGGACCCCGAAGATCAGGAGAAGACGATATTTACCTATCCTTTTGGGACCCTAACCTACCGTCGCATGCCCTTTGGGTTATGCAGTGCACCCGCCACTTTTCAGCGGTGCATGGTCAGTATATTCTCTGACATGGTAGAGCGGTTCTTGGAGATTTTCATGGACGACTTCTCCATCTTCGGTTCAACATTTGAGGAGTGCCTGCACCGTCTCTCTTTAGTTTTGGTACGGTGCAAGGAGAAGAACTTGGTGCTTAATTGGGAGAAGTGCCATTTTATGGTTAAGCAAGGAATTGTACTGGGGCATATCATATCTCATCGAGGGATTTAGGTCGACAAAGCGAAGGTGGATTTGATTTCCAGCCTTCCACCCCCACGTACGGTGAAAGAAGTTCGATCTTTTCTGGGCCATGCAGGTTTCTATAGGCGATTTATCCAGAATTTCAGCAAGATCGCCAGGCCCTTGTGCAAGTTGTTGCAAAAAGATGCCCCATTTCTATTTGATGAGGATTGTAAGAAAGCATTTGGGGATCTGAAGAAAATTCTGACGTCCACACCCATTATTAAGCCACCTAACTGGGATGTGCCCTTTGAGATCATGTGTGACGCATCAGACTATGCTGTTGGAGTTGTTTTGGGGCAGCGTGTTGATAAACTTCCCCATGCTATCTATTATGCAAGTCGAACTCTAAACGATGCACAACTCAATTACTCTACCACTGAGAAGGAGTTGCTTGCAGTCGTTTTTGCATTAGACAAGTTCAGATCCTACTTGTTAGGATCTAAAGTCATTATCTACTCGGACCATGCTGCATTGAAGTATCTTTTCTCTAAAAAAGATGCTAAATCTCGTCTTATCCGATGGATCTTGCTACTTCAAGAGTTCGACATTGAGATTCGGGATAAGAAAGGTTCGGAAAATGTGGTGGCGGACCATTTGTCTAGATTGATTGTGGAATTCAGTGAGGCTGCCACTCCCATTTCTGAGACCTTTCCTGATGAGCAATTGATGCACATTGCTCACAGTCCCGCACCATGGTTTGCTGACATAGTGAACTATCTTGTCACCGGACACATGCCTTTGCATTGGGGGAGGCAAGATAAATCAAAATTTTTGGCCATGGTAAAACACTTTTTCTGGGACGATCCTTACCTGTTCAAGTATTGTCCTGATCAGATAATTAGACGGTGTATTCCTGAGCATGACCAATCTAATGTCATCGCCTTTTGTCATGATCATGCATGTGGAGGCCATTTTAGTGCTAAAAAGACCGCTGAAAAGATTTTGCAGTGTGGATTTTATTGGCCTACCCTTTTCCGGGACTCTCACACCTACTGTATATCTTGTGAGTGTTGCCAAAAGCTAGGGAGTCTTTCTAGGAGAAATATGATGCCCCTCAACCCTATTCTGATTGTTGAGATTTTTTATGAGTGGGGCATTGATTTCATGGGACCATTCCCAAACTCCTTTGGCTACCTATACATTCTAGTTGCTGTGGACTATCTGTCCAAGTGGGTGGAGGCTGTTGCGTGCAAGACCAATGACCACAGAGTTGTGGTCCAGTTCTTGAAAGACACTATTTTTGCTCGTTTTGGTACGCCTCGAGCAATCATAAGTGATGGAGGTAAGCACTTTTGCAACAAGATATTTGAGCAGTTGATGAAGAAATATTGTATCACGCACAAAGTTGCCACCCCATATCACCCACAGACGAGTGGTCAAGTGGAAATTTCAAATCGTGAGATCAAACATATTTTGGAAAAGACTGTGAACCCTACTAGAAAGGATTGGTCTCTGCGATTGACGGATGCACTGTGGGCATATCGGACAGCCTTCAAGACGCCAATTGGCATGTCTCCCTATCGCATTGTATACGGAAAGGCATGTCACCTTCCGGTTGAATTAGAGCATCGTGCGTATTGGGCTGTCAAGCAACTAAATTTTAATCTTTCCAAGGCTGGCTCACAACGAAAGCTCAAATGAAGAAGCTGTGGAATGATGCATATGAGTGTGCCCAATCATACAAAGCACAAATGAAGAAGACTCATGACCAAAATATTTTGAGACGAGCTTTTGAGCCGGGTCAGAGAGTTCTTCTTTATAATTCGCGCCTGCATCTTTTTCCAGGCAAGCTCAAATCCCGATGGTCAGGCCCATTTATTATTCGATCGGTTTTTCCTCATGGGGCCATCGAGATTGAGGATCCTAAGAATGGTAATACTTTCAAGGTAAATGGACAGAGGCTAAAACCATTCTTAGAGTTGAGGAGTCCGGACATTGAGACGATACTGTTGGAGGATCCTAGTTACTCAGATTGAGTGTAGTATTCTAGGGAGAGTCTGGCTGAAGACGTAAAACTTAGCCCTCATGGGAGGCACCCAACAGCTTATCTTTTCTTTTGTTTATTTATTATTTCGCATTTTTATGATTAATATTTGTTTCCAGTATTTTTTGTTTTCCAGTTTTTATTTTTCAGGGACAAAGCATACTTCAGTTCAAGTTTGGGGGTATGCTATGAGCCATACCAGTCCAGATAGTTCTCCATATCTCAGGTCAGCTCTTTCCATATTAGTCACACATTGGGGTCAATGTGTAATTTAAGTTTGGGGGTATGGGAGACACATCACACACTTTGTCCTAATTTGTTGTCTTTACCTCATAAGATAAATGCATGCTCATGTTATCGTGAAATTTTGGTTGATCTAAACATTTTCTGTGATGTGATGTCATTGGTGAGCTTAACATTTTGAACACATGATCTGGTGATAAATTTTTAAAATTTAGTTACTTACTTTAGGCATTTTGAGAATTCACATGTTTGATCTGATCTAGCACGAGCACATTAGCACAAATTATGTGAGGTATGACATGTGATTTTAATGTGTATTTTTCCTTATCTTAACTGAAACTGGATGACTTGTTGGATGAACTCTTGGGCATAGGAAAAAAAAATAATAATAATAATAATAGTATTTTATTATTATCAATAAACTTTTCGCTGAGTAACTGGACCTCTTGCCTCAGTAAGCAGTGAGTGTTCACGTCAAAAGGTGGAATTTTGCTTGGTAATATTAAGGTCGGTTTAATTTCGTAGCCTTTTTGACTCGAGTTAGTAAGTCCTTAGGGGCGTCTTTACACCTAATGCCCTAAAACCACCTGGTTTGAAAGTCATTGACTTAACACTCGCTACATGGGTCAATTAGAAAGCTCAAGGGAACTAAACATAGCCGTGCCTTAATAATAAAAAAAATATAAAAAAAATAAATAAAGAGAATAAAATAAAAACTATGCCTTCTCGTTCATTTTTGATGGGAAATTCGGTGAATCTTGAGACATGGAGACCTTACACATTAGAGTTACTTGGAAGCTTCATTTTTATGTACTAATTCACCTTACACTGATTCAAGTTTGTGATGCCTTATCCTGCCTTTTGTAAGTAATTAGATTTTAACATTTCTATTCATTGCGAAGATGGGTTTACCTTTTTAAGCTTGCTTATGAATGAATATCATGGTGATGTGTGCTCCTTAAATTTTTGGATACCATGAGTGATAACTTTATCTTTATGTTCTTTGTTTTTCATTGAGTCTTTTATTTTGTTTTGCTAAGGGACTAGCAAAATATAAGTTTAGGGGTATTTGATGAGTCTTAAATATTGCATATTTTAGACCCTTAACTTACATTTGTTATGCTCTTAGTTAGTAGTATTTTACTTCATTTTACGTTTTTCTTGTGTTTTGTGTGTTTTTACAGCTTTGTGGAGAAAATGAAGCATTTCAGGAGATTTGAAGCTTCTGGAGACATTGCGATCGATCGCACGAGATATGTGATCGAGCGCACCTGCCTATGATCAAGTGCAAGGTCATCAATCCCACATCGAAATATTTGAAGTTCAGTGCATCTGCGATCGATCGCAGCAGACATGCGATCGAGCGCACATGCGATCGATCGCAACATACTGCGATCGAGCGCACACGGGCCTGTATCCCACATCGTTTCTGCAAGCCACATTACTCCGGGTCTTCCCCTATATAAGCACCATCTGGCTTCATCATTCAGTGTACAATTCCTAAGCCACTTTGGTGTTTACCGGTGGACTTCTGCCAGCATTTTGGTGGATCCCGAAGGCATTGCTACCACGAGGGGAAGCGCCGCCTGTCAGCGAGTGGAATTTCTCCCATGTAAAGTTTTTTATTTATTTTTTTATATTCAATTGTTTTAGTTTAAATGTTTAGCACTTTTTATTATAGCTTTATAGATATGAGTGGCTAGACTCTTCAGCTAAGGTTGAAGATGAAGCCCCGCCGTTGTTTGGCGTAGTAGTTCAGATTTGCTTGTACAAATCTGACAATTTTTAGTAAATGTTCTGTCAATTATTTAAGTTAATCTTATAATTGATTGAGTTTAAATTGTCTGTTGGATTTTCTTTGTGTTTCATCTGATGGATACATTGAATGCTTTTCGATTAAATTGGATTCCCTTTGTGATTTTTTGAGAGCGGATACATCGGGTGCTTTTGGTTTAGTTGGGATATTCTTTGTTTTTTGTCTTATAGTTGGATTCATTGAATGTTTTGATATGCTATATTTTTAGAACATGTATGCTTAACTTCGGTGGGGTGGATTCGGAAACCTTAGTGCTTTTTATTATTAGTTTTAAAATCAACTTAATTTAGTTTTAATTTATTTTGCAAATATCATTTAAAATTCGGAACTAGGTTAAAATAGAGTTAGTTTAGATTGAAAATGTAATTTCACAACGCAATTCCCTGTGGATTCGACCTCGCACTTGCACAACACTATATTGCAAACGACTCGTGCGCTTGCGAGTAATTTAAAACTCACAACAATCCCCAATGTGTGAATAGCATGGAAGGAGCTGACCTGAAAGTTGGAGAACTAATGGCTGGCATGGCTCATAGCAGGCCCCCAAACTTCAACTGGATGCATGCACTCTGTCCTTGAAAAAGAAAGACAAACAAACAGAAAATGGAAAACAAGTAATAATAGACAGTTATAGAAAAGTAAATACGAATAATAAAATAACATACTAAAAAGGATACGCTTTGGGGTGCCTTTCATGAGCGCTAAGTTTAACATCTTCAGCCAGACGAGGTACTCTCTCAATTTTAGTCTTTTGGCAGGGAGTACTTAAAGTCCACTTCATATGGCTCAAGTGCTCTTGGTGGTGCTGCACATTCATCATGACTCAATCTTTTCAGTTTATTCAAATGTGATTTCTTCTTATCACTCGGTCTTGGATGCATCGGATAGACTTCAGGGATGTGCATAGCTTCAAAGATGTCATCAGGAACAGTTTCTAATGCAGGCATAATATCCGATCCTTTGAAGCTATGGGTGAGGGCGGCCTCTAATGGATCAGTGTGATGGACCTGAAAAGCTTGCTTGACAGCACTTTGCATCATACATTCATTAAAACATTCATCGTCATTATCATCTTGGGGTAATTTCATTGCATCAAATATCTTAAATTCTATCATCTCTCCATTTACCGTCATACTCACAATACCTTTTTTCACATTAATTATTGTATCAGTAGTTCTCATAAAGGGTCTTCTTAAGATGATGGGCAGAGGTAATGGCATAGGGCATTCTTCCATATCTAATACAATGAAGTCAGCAGGCAAAATAAACTCACCTACCTTTACCAGGACATCTTCAAGTATACCTTTAGGTCTTTTGATGCTTTTATCTACCAATTGCAAAGTGATGGAGGTTAGTTAAAGCTCCCCCAAACCTAGTTTTTCAACTACTGTGTATGGTAGCAAATTAACACTTGCTCCTAAATCTAGTAATGCTCACTCAAACAACTGATCACCTATCCTACAAAGAATAGTAAAACTACCTGGATCTTTTAGTTTTGGTGGTAGTTTTCTTAATAATACTGCACTAACCTCTTCAGTTAGAGCTACTGTTTCATGCTCTTGAAACTTTCTTTTATTAGTGCAACAATCTTTTAAAAATTTAGCATAAGCTGGAATTTGTTTAATTGCATCTAATAAGGGATTGTTAATTTTTACTTTTCTCAGAGTTTCAAAAATATCAAACAATTTATCTTTTTTTGGCGTTACTAACCTTTGAGGGAAGGGTGGCGCATTCCACTTCTCTACTTCACTTAACTTGTATGTGGATGGCTTAGCTAGAGATGCTTGAGCTGGCTCATTAACTCCTATGATCTTACCATTTCGGAGAGTTGTAACGACTTTTAACTGCTGATGTCCTATTGGATTTGGTAGTGTTTGTGCTGGGAGTTCACCTTGCTTCCTTTCACTTAGCTCCTTAGCCAATTGCCCCATTTGTACCTCTAACCTTTGAATTGCTTGCTCATGTGCTGCTGTGGTTTGTCTTTACTGATCTAGTGAAGTCATCAATGTTGTCATTAGTTGCTGTTGTTGAGTGGCTAATTGTTTTACAAGACTTTCTAGATCATTCTTCTTGGGTTATGGAACTGGTTGGGCTGCTTTATGGAAGTTCCTTTGTTGCCCTTGAAGGTTCAAGGTGTTTTGATTGTTGCTCCATGAGAGGTCGGGGTGGTTTCGCCATCCCGGATTGTAGGTATGTGCATATGCACTGTTCGATCCCACATAGTTCGCTTGCTCGGGATCTGTAGATGAATACAAATGGTAGGTCTCAGTAGTGTGATCAAATTGAGAACATAAAGAACATACTTGGCTTTGTGTAGCATGTGGTCGAAGAGAGATGTTTGGAGTAGACATGGCTTTTACAATCATATCTAGCCTCATATCTAGCTTTCTCTCAAAAGCAACTATTTGGGTAGAGGGCCCACCATTTAAAGTAACCTCATACATACATTTACTCTTAATTCCTTGTCTACCTCTAGAGGAGAATTGTTGGGTATGCTCACTCAATGCCTCAAACAGCTCCATGGCTTCTTCACTGCTCTTCTCCATCAGCACACCTCCACAACTAGAATCAGCAATACCTTTATTCATGTCATTTAGACCTTCATAAAAGGCTAGTACCAGCTCATCTTGAGGTAGGTTGTGGTGTGGGCATTTGAGTAGTAGCTCGTTGAAGTGTCCCTATGTCTCAAAGAACAGATCTTCATCCCTTTGTTGGAAGGATTGGATCTCCTTCCTCATTTGCCTCGTCTTCTGGGCTGGGAAGAACTTCCTTAGGAATTTGCCTGCTAACTCCTCCTAAGTGTGGATTGAAACTGCAGGCAAAGAATTGTACCATAGTTTTGCATTATCTTTTAAGGAAAAAGAAAATATAATTAATTTTATTCCTTCTTGGTTTAGGCCTTGGATATACTGGAACTTGCAAAGATCGAAAAATTCCCGGAGGTACAAGTGTGGATCTTCGTTGGGTGTACCCCGAAAGTGAGTTAGTGCACTCAGTATTTACGGAGATATGTAGTAATTGCCTTCCACCTCAGGTTGATATGCAATGCACGATGGCTGATCAAGGTTCCGTGGGATAAAGGACTGCTTCATTAGTACTCGTACAGATGGTTGCTGGTTTTCAAGCTGTTCCGCCATTGGTGCTTCGTTCTCGAATTCCTCTTCGTTCTCCTCGAAGTTGTTCCTAAGCCTTTGACAGATGGTCCGTTCAAGCTCTAGATCGAGTGGAAAGACTGTTGGATGTCGAGATCGAAGTCTGTGCATAAATCAGATAAACCAGTTTCAGTGCAGCAGTTCAACTCTGCTGCTCGGGTAACTCTCTGCCCTAATTGCACTCGATCGCACAAGAGGTTGCGATCGATCGCAAATACCACAGAAAGCACGATTAGGGTTTGAAGTGCTTGAAACAGAACGGAAATCAATTAGGGTTTGATGAAAAATAAAAATAAAAATAAAGGTAAAAATCAGAAACTTAAAAATTTCTAGAAAATTTAAAGCAGAATAAAAATAATTACGAAAATAATTCTAAAAGAAAATATAGTGCAATCCCCGACAACGGTGCCAAAAACTTGTTGTGCGTTTATCTACCTAAATAAATAAGCAAATAATCGTACTCGTTTTACTTGCAAGTGCACAAGGTCAACAGTGTAGTATAGTGTGCAATTGCAAGATCATCTCCACAAGGATTGGTGAATTTCGTTTTAGAATTAGTTTCTTTAAAAAATAATAAAAAAATAGCAATTTGATTGTGAATGAATAATGATAAAAACATAGGGCTTTGATATCCACCACTAGTCATACTTTCCCAATGTGTAGAGTGTCAATGCACTAGCCTTATCATGAATAACTAATGGTCGCCAACCTAAAGGTATGGTATCTACTCTTTAAGCTATTGATTTCCCTAAGCAACGAGTTAGGCATGGTATCTACTCTAACAGTTTTCTTTCTTAAGGGATTCAACATTATGTCTACTGAGTTGTTCCTTAAGAAAGCATAGGTTTTGGGGAAATCGACAACCACATGAGACCTAAGGCATGGTATCTACTCTCGGTTTTCTATGTTGATTAATCCAAGAATCTCGTGTGGATATCTTTTGTTACTATTGTTAGACCCAGGACTCGGTCATCTAAATTGATCTAACTAACCAATCCATACCACATGCATACGTTGGCCATACACATACATATGAGGAATTTAAATAAACACAGACATTAATCAAGTTAAGCAACATAATACAGGCTATTGGCAAAGATAATCATTGAATATATATATGGGAAAGCATAACTAGGCCTTCAATCGAGCCCTATAAAGAGTTAGTTACACATGCTGTCTAAGATAAACATCATATATAAATTAAACATAAAGGGAAGAATAAACTCGAGAGAAGAGGCGTCAATTCTCTCCCAAAGCTTACAACTCCAAGCAAAAGATAAAAGAAGTGATCTCTCCCAAGTGATTTGTGTGTGCTTTACAGGTGTATTTATAGGGCTTGAGTAGTCCTAAAGAACTCAGGAACCCTGAACTTCCTAAACCGTAAAAACTCTCTTATTTCCAAAATAGAGTTCTGCCGTTTTACTGTTCATACCCGTACATGTGCGCTTGATCGCAGTGCTGCGCTCGATCCTTCATGTGTGCGAACGATCACATATGCGCTCGATCGCATGCAGTAGTACGATCGATCGCAGTTTGACCAGAAGCTGCTCCATGATTTCCAGGCTTCTTCCCTTAAGTGCCAAAACTACTTCTTTTTCTCCAAGACCCTATAAAAACATGTAAATCACACAAATGAAGTAAAATAGACTAAATTAACGTAACCGAGGACCTAACAAATTGAAATAAGGGGGCTTAAATATGAATATTTAAGCACCTATCAAAGGATGCACCCCATTGCTGTCTCCCAGGCGCCGTTTCCGAATACCAAGGTGCCAGTTGTCGCTAAAACATGCCTTTTGCTATGCCCAATGCGCCGCCATCCAATGACAGCCACCATTGCTTATCGAGCCTAAAAAAGTAGAACCTATGGGCTTGAGGTAAAAAGTGGCCCAAAGCGAAGAACAGGCCTAAAAGAGCAAAACAGTATAAATCTCCATGAATACAATTCTGTCAAAGTCCGAGTGTTTGAGCTACGTTGCAAATACTAGGCCAAATTTCTCCAAAGTCTGAGCGTTTGAGCTGTATTGCAAACGCTCGGCCATGTTCTCCAAAGTCCGAGCGTTTGAGCTGTGTTACAAAAGCGTGGCCATGTTCTCCAAAGTCTGAGCGTTTGAGCTACGTTGCAAACGCTCGGCCAAATTTCTCCAAAGTCCGAGTGTTTAAGCTGCGTTGCAAACGCTCGGCCATGTTCTCCATAGTCCGAGCGTTTGAGCTGCGTTGCAAACGCTCGGCCATGTTCTCCAAATTCTAAGCATTTGAGCTACGTTGCAAACGCTCGACCAAATTTCTCCAAAGTCCGAGTGTTTGAGCTGCATTGCAAACGCTCGACTATATTTCTCCAAAGTCCGAGTGTTTGAGCTGCGTTGCAAATGTTAGACCATGTTCTCCAAAGTCCGAGCGTTTGAGTTGCGTTGCAAACACTCGACCAAATTTCTTTAAAGTCCGAGCGTTTGAGTTGCGTTGCAATCGCTCGGCCAAATTTCTCCAAAAGTCCGAGTGTTTGAGCTACGTTGCAAACGCTCGGCCAAATTCCTCCAAAGTCCGAGCATTTGAGCTGCGTTGCAAACGCTCGACCATATCCTCCAAAGTCCGAGCGTTTGAGCTGCGTTACAAACATTTGGCCATGTTCTCCAAAGTCCGAGTGCTTGAGCTACATTACAAACGCTCGACCAAATTTCTCCAAAGTCCGAGCGTTTGAGCTGCGTTGTAAACGTTCGGCCATGTTCTCCAAAGTCTGAGCGTTTGAACTGCATTGCAAATGCTCAGCCAAATTTCTTCAAAGTCCGAGCGTTTGAGTTGTGTTACAAACGTTTGACCATGTTCTCCAAAGTCCGAGCGTTTGAGCTGCATTGCAAACGCTCGGCCAAATTTCTTCAAAGTCCGAGCGTTTGAGCTGCGTTGCAAACGCTCGGCCATGTTCTCCAAAGTTCGAGCTGCATTGCAAATGCTCGATTATGTTCTCCAAAGTCCGAGCTGCGTTGCAAACGCTCGGCAATGTTCTCCAAAGTCTGAGCGTTTGAGCTGCGTTGCAAACACTCGACCAAATTTCTCCAAAGTCCGAGTGTTTGAGCTGCATTGCAAACACTCAGCCATGTCCTCCAAAGTTCGAGCGTTTGAGCTGCGTTGCAAACACTCGGTCATGTTCTCCAAAGTCCGAGCGTTTGAACTACGTTGCAAACACTCGGCCAAATTTCTCCAAAGTCCGAGCGTTTGAGCTACGTTACAAACGCTCGGCCAAATTTCTCCAAAGTTCGAGCGTTTGAGCTGCGTTACAAACGCTCGGTCATGTCCTCCAAAGTCTAAGCGTTTGAGCTGTGTTACAAAAGCGTGGCCATGTTCTCCAAAGTCCGAGCATTTGAGCTATGTTGCAAACGCTCAGCCAAATTTCTCCAAAGTCCGAGTGTTTAAGCTGCGTTGCAAACGCTCAGCCATGTTCTCCAAAGTCCGAGCGTTTGAGCTGCGTTGCAAACGCTCAGCCATGTTCTCCAAAGTCCGAGTGTTTGAGCTACGTTGCAAACGCTCGTCCAAATTTCTCCAAAGTCCGAGTGTTTGAGCTGCATTGCAAACACTCGACTATATTTCTCCAAAGTCCGAGTGTTTGAACTGCGTTGCAAATGTTCGGCCATGTTCTCCAAAGTTCGAGCGTTTGAGCTACATTGCAAATGCTCGGCCATGTTCTCCAAAGTCCGAGCGTTTGAGTTGCGTCGCAAACACTCGACCAAATTTCTCCAAAGTCCGAGCATTTGAGCTGCGTTGCAAATGCTTGGCCATGTTCTCTAAAGTTCGAGTGTTTGATTTGTGTCGCAAACGCTCGGCCATGTTCTCCAAAGTCCGAGTGTTTGTCAAACGCTCCACCAAGACTTCCCCTAGACCAAGCATTCGAAACTTCTCTCGTATTTTGCCAAAATCAGCATTGTTTCATTGAAACAAGTGTAAAGAGCAAGGATATCATGAGGTAAAGATTAAAGAAAGATATTTTATTAATTTGAAGAATTACAACTAACAACCTCGAAGTACAAAATAAATAGGGCCCTAACGGCCTTGAAGTACAAAGGGAAAACCGAAACACCAAGCTCAGGCAACCAAGTACACAGCTTTTAAGCAGTTGAGTACACGAACTGCCCCGACCTCTTTGTCTTCTTTAGGGCCCCCTCCTGAGCCTGAAAGCGCTCACCTGCCACGAGTAGCCCCAGGCCCAGAGGACCTCCTCAACCACTCCCGCTCGGAATCTGGAAGAGGTCCTCGCCTCCGCTCGGAATCTGAAAGAGGTTCTGGCTTTCGTTTGAAGTCAGGGAGAGGTTCTCGTTCGTTGGGCAGCATCCTTCCTCCAGAGTAGTCCCATCCTCCCCCTTTGCTTCCATAAATCCCTCAATGAACTACTGACTCCCCTCCTTCTCCAGAACCAATACCATCAGAATTTTCTAAGTCAGTGACCCCTCAGACCAAACCCCTCTCTTAATTCTTAAGAAACTAAACTCGTTTCTGTTTAAAACAAAAGATGTCAAAAGCCTTTTTTAAGGGAAAACACGCTCAACGAGGGGATTTAATGCAAAAAAGGGAAAATGATGAGACTTTACGGTTCCAAGGCCACTCACGCTTCTCAAGACGGCTGTTCGCTTCCCAAGAATGACGTTTCGGCTCCCAAGGACGGCTATCCAAACACAAGCCTGACTCATGCATACATCTACAACTTCATTAAAAGCCTGTGCCACAAATACTTCCTTAAGCACATAAATGTACTCAAGGAAGTGGGGAGCCTGTGATGTGGCCCAAAATACTCTGACCCAGTGAACTCCAGGCCCAACAGAATAGTCTGGCCCAGTGAACTCCAGGCCCAACAGAATACTCCGGTCCAGTGATCTCTCCGGCCCAGTCAACTCTAGCCCAACAAGCCCACACATAAGCCCGGGTGTCACCTACAAGGCGGTAACACCTGTCGAGCTCCCTCAGCATAGTTAGGCATACGTGGAATGGACAAGTCGTGCCTAGGTCAGGTCTAAGCATGGTTAGTAGCCCTAACTCTCCTGCAACACGCCATCACCCTGAAACACGCCATTAGCACCTAATCTCTATGAGCAGAAACAGTATAGGCGAGACCATACCTCCCACATGGGACACACCTACCCGAGGGACTATAAAAGGCAGAGATATGAAGTCCATAGGTAAGTCTTCACACACTCCAGTTCTATGTACTTGATTTACTTTAAGCTTGAGCGCTCGACCTCTCCATTGATTGAGTACTAACTTCGCCATCGGAGTGCCCTCGGAGGTCTCCCCTCTCTCTTCCTTCTGAAGATCTTTAGTTCACCATTGTTACTTATGCAAGCCACGCCAACGCCTAGGCCACGCCAGCAATAACGATTTTTGGCATCAACAAACCTGAATGCGTGAGTAGGCATTCCTGTTTAAGAGTGGTGATGTTACGGATCTAGTTACCATGAAACTAGAAAAATTCACCAGTAATTACGAGAAAATTAAATAGTATTTATTTCAAAAAAAAATTAAACACCGAAATTACATTCTCTCCAACACAGGAAAAATAAATATTGTTTTCTTCTCATTTTTCTTCTTCTTACATTCTCTACCAACTTATCATAGCCTAAAGAAAATGTCATCTGCTAAACAATATTTTTTCAAGCATAAGTGCGCATTAGCAAGACAGATCATGCATCAAAGGGCAGCCTGTACCTGCGTGCAACCGTATGTGTTCGTGCAAATTCAATCTCCCTTTATATAGTACCGCAATCATCCAATCAGATATCATCAATGTAATGGTTTCTCTCTACTGTGATTGACAATTGCAAGCACTCTAAAGAAAACACAAAGTAGTCAAACATATATTGTAAGATGTATCCTGCTTAGCTCCAATGTCAATGGCCAAAGACAGAAGAAGGTCGAAAGAATAATTGACAAACCATAGTTACCGGAATCTTTGTATTTTGTCAAAATTCTAATATCTTTTAAATTATTATTATGCACATATTTTTATTTAAATTGTACTCATAAATATATTTAATATCATAATTTTATACAAATACTTATATATAATATAAGCCATTTAATTTTACCCCAACATACCACGTACAAGGTGGATAACGTACCACGAACCTAACGTACCGAATTCCTTATAACTATAAGACAAACAATAGCTAAAATTTAGTGCTATCTAAGATAAATATGTTATTATTAATGTCAAGGCATTATACAAGGAATGTATGAGAAAGGAAGACCTTAAGTTTCCAGTCCAACAATAAGAACATCCAAGTACGCATCCAATGACAAATAACTGTAGAAAATTCTCAACAGAAAAGTGAGCTGCACTGAAGATAGCTGCGCTAGTGAGAAGTGCATTCTGCAAGTTCATCGTGGAGGCAAGAGATGTCAATAGAAATCCTCTGTAAACCGTTTCTTCCAGCAGTGGAGTGATGATACAATAAACAAGGATAGAAGCAGCTTTAGCTATGTCACTGCTTAGAAGGATTTCTTTCAAGATGGGGTTGTTCACAGCCTGAAAGCCAGAAAAAGAAGGAAAAAATAATACAAGGTGTAAAGCTCTGGAACCAAGGTTCATAAGCTCAAGTATCAACTAACGTAGAGAATAAAAAATGATTAATTACGATTTGTGAGTAGTCAATCAAATTAAGGGGAAAAAAACAAAGCATGCCTTAGACATGAGGCAAATAGTATGCAATAAGGTCCAGTGCTTGCGCGCACGTAATCAAAGTAAATAACATAGAATCAAGTATTCAATACACACTTAAACTCAATAGGATAGGATTACTATTGCAGTAAGAGCAATTTAACCTTTTATTAAGGTCAGAATACTAAAACAAAGCCTTGTTAGCTGCCAAAGACATCAGTAAGTAATATTTTATAAAAGAAGACCAAATCAGAAAAGAGAATAAATACGAAACCAACTTATTCCAGCTAATCTATCAGCACATACAAAAACACAAGAACACATTCTCCCAGCATTAAGTGACTGCAGAACTTCAAATCTTCAATGAAAATATTGAAAGCAACTACAGAAAAAAGAAAGAGAAGATAATTTCGTTAAACGAACCTTGGCCCCAATAAATCTGTCAGCAAGGAGTGATGAGAGGAAAACCAACAAAATAAGAAAGCTCAAACCTAATGCAGTGGCCAACAACCAGTTCCTCTCTTTTGCGATACTTTTAGCTCTGAGGAAGCTGATAAGCTCATATTTTGGCTTAACAGCACTCCTTAGTAGAAAGAGAGCCCCAATTAGTTCTAAAATTTGAACTACAAGCAGTGATAGTGCCTGCACTGAGGATAAGGTCAAACATCAGTGTACAACTCATTATTACCAGATTGTATACCTATGACATCTCTAAGAGAAATGATAGGAGAACATTGCATTAGCGACAGCAAAGAAAGCACATATCACTGCCTTTGACAAACATCTAACTTCAAGGTCCTCAAAAGCCTCAAGCCAAGAATATTCTTTTATGCAAATTCTGTTGAGCACATGGCCGGTGTAGTTCCATGAACTTGGTTTTGAGGTTTACAAGGACAAAAATAAGAAAATTACGGGAAAACAGTAGATCTAATAGGCTGCAACGATAGGGCATGCAGAGCACAATGCATCACAAGAACAAGTTGATTTAGTTAACACCTTGTCAATACACATAATCATGGAGCCAAGTCTATAAAAACAACTCTAATTGGTTATTAGACATTAATTATGGTCCTAACTAAACTGCTTAGCTTGGATTGAAGCACTTGGAAAAATTTCCACTCTTTAGCTTCCACCAGTTGCTCATACTTCACCTAACCATGAAAGCCTCGAAGCAATATGTATCCTAAGCCAGGTCATTAAACGTCTGCCCCTCTATCTCGATAAGTAGGGGTTTATTTATAATTCTTCCTTCATCACGCTAATTTAATAAAAAGGCATCTTAAAGACCAAGAAATGCACTCACTTGAGCCTGCGGATCAAGAACAGGTTGCTGTAACAAATAAGCAACGATAGATAAGCCTCCAGAACCCAAAGGAATATGCAAATTGAAAATATACAAAGCCATAGTGCTCCATACATTCCCACTCTCCCATGGAATATCTGATGCCAACACCGAAAAACCCTGTTTATCCATATCAGGACAAAAATCCAAAATTTAAGTAAAATCCATCCCCGCAATTTGATTAAGATCCCTATTAAAGTGAAAAGCCAAATCAGACCAACTAATCATATGAATAAAGAACATATAATTAGATACTCTGCATCTCCAAACTGAACCCACTAAGCATTTGATAAATATGTTACAGTTCCGCATTTATTAAAGCTTCACAGAGAACATAAGCCCTAGTCCATATCTACCTAAATCACCCCAAAGCTTTTTTCTAAAATTGACAAGAAACAAGTATCGAAATAATTTGATGAAAAGACTTTGTCAATTTAAACCACTAGTGTTTTGACAATCAAATCAACGCAAGCATACCTTAGTGGGTTTTTCTGTGATTTCAGATTTTTTGAAGCAGCAACACTTGAGAGAAGCATAACGAGAAAGAAATAGAGGTTTCTTGAAATCGCTAACAAATTTCGCGGGAAGAGAATTTGGCAGTCCAATCGTTGGCCAATGCGCCAGGATCATTTCCTCTGCACTCCTGTTTTTCTTTTTTTTCTTCTCCTGTTTTCTTATGGAATGTTATACTGTATTATTTTATTTATTATAATAACTTGGCTTTTGGATAATGGTAAATCAATTATTCATTTACATGCTTACCCAACAAAATAACAGATTAGAACCAATAGGTTATATTGTTGTGCCGGTAAATCAAACTTTGGATAGGTGGAATATTAACAAGCTATGATAATGGTGGTAGTGATTACAGAGCCTGGGAATCTAAACATTCAATGTCACTACATCTTCCCTCTCTCTCTCATATGATCCTAGCCGCGCTGATACTGAAGTCTAGTCTGTCAAGCTTGTAGCAAGATGCTTTTGTGTTTACTGGATGCATTTTAAGGATAATACCCGATCTTTTAATTTTAATTGTAGCTCAAAACAGTTAATCATTTTTCTAGCGGTTCTCTGTGTGGTTTTTTTTTTAATAAAGAAACTGTAATAGTGATTTGTAAAAAAAAACTTCACCAAATGATCCAAGAGAATCATTTCCATCAAGTTTATTAATACAGTTAAAAATAGTTTCATCAAATTTAAATAGTTCAATCATATCATTTTTAACATCGAATTGATCTTTCATCACATTAACCACAACTTTATATTTCAAAAAAAGTTCAATAACTTTTGACTTGAGAACTTTCACGCATATTTGAATCACTAATTAATAAAACAAAATCATTTAGGTGAATGACCTAATTGAAATGGACATGAACCTTAAAGGATTTAATAAAAACGCTTTAAACTTTAGGGACCCAATAAAAACATGAGATAAACTAACAAGACAAAAAATAAAATTTACTCTAAAAGAAATTGTATAACAAATGGAAAAGATCAAGGTAATGCTCGAAGAGTATAAAATGATTTATATTCTTTACGAACAAAAATCAAGTAAAGCATAATTAAAACTAATTTACTCATGTACAAAAAGAATTCAAAATTAAAATATGATTTTTTTTAAAAAAACTGAATTTATATTAAAAAAAATGTTTCATTGTTGTTTTTTCAATTATTAAACAATATTAATTTTACTGTTGTTTTACCTGTTATTTTACCGAAATGAAACTGTTTCAAAAATACTTTTATAAACTATAAACAAAAACTATTATTAGTCAATCGATACTTAAAACTTCAAGCAATCTATCTCAACAATCCTTTTATATGTATCATTACTTAAAAAGCACACATAGAAATTGTAAGCACCAAGCAATTCTTGTTTGTAGCGGTTTTTGTAGACGAAGTGCATCATCATCGTTTTAAAAAAATTTCTCTCCATTGATGCACTTGATCCACAAAAACTCGATCCAATTAGAATTTCTTGTAACAACCCGAACCTAATGCCAACCCCATCAAAAGCATAATGCATTAAAACTTAGATTAAGTCTTACTCACTAACCTAAGGCCTCTATGATTGTAAAAAATTCACTAGGGCATTGTTTGTATTTGTTTTATGTTTTCAATTTTTAAAACAACAATTTAGGAAAGAAAAAAAAACAAAAACTTCTTTTGTTTTTCACTTGAAACAATTTTTTTTTAAATACCATATGTTATGGTGAGGTTAACATACCCTATCAATATATTAATAATTAAATTGGAATACAATGAAAGAAGGGACAAATTGATACTTATATCTACTTAGCCATTCTGAAAATCTTATTTTTAAATTAAAAGAAAAATTGTTTATCTTTTTATCAGTTGAGTTTCAAATAATATTTATATCGAAATGAGAAGGATAAAGTCATATTTGATCATCAATTAAAGATGATCATGAAATATAGATAGATAAACATTATACATTATTTGAATTTCAAATGAGAAAATTATTAGGGAACGAAAATAAAGTTGAAAGCTTTTTTAAATAAGACAAGTTCTTTCATCATTAAATATGCTAAAACATATAAAAAGCAGTCATCGGAACCTCTTTCCTCTTCAAAAATCTTCTTCTTATTCTTTGATCCTATTATCAAAATCTTCTTGATTCAAAAAAAAAAAAGAAAAAGAAATTCAAGCATATAAACCAAATACTAACATTTCTTTTCCACCTAAAAACACCCGGACGCACCAGCTCGCTTGTTAGATTTCCTGTAAACATGTCTGATGGAACAGTTACTGGGAAGAAGAGATTTACACTTGTTCAAAATAAATTGTACCTTCCAAGGCCCTAAGGAGCAAGACATGCAATCAACCAAAACATAGAGTAACTATCAATTGAAGACTTTGGAATTGGTATTACAGTGAAATTATAGTTTTTTCAACAAAAAAATTATTTAAAAAAATCTTGATTCCACGTTAATTTCAGTTCTAAACTTCCATTTCATACTACCAAACATAACGTTAAAACTATAATAAAATCGATTATGAAAAACAATAGAAAACATAAAAAAGAAGATGACGTTTTCATATGCAAACTTTGTTTTCTAAAATTTGTTCTTTTTCAATTCTTGAAAACAAAAACAGATCAGAAATGTAAGACCACCATTTTTATTTTCATTTGAAAGCTTTCTCGTGGAAATATGTTTTGCAATGGGATACTAACATTAATGGTCAACAAATTTTGTGCCCGTAGTACTTAGGTCCTTATGACGGTCGTTGTCCATAAATTCTTTAAATTGTTGCAATGTGTCTTAAGTCACTATGAACATCAAAATACTACAAAATGGCCTGCATATGACCTTCTTTAGGGTTGCAGCACTTCATGTCAATCTTGGAATTGTCATATGACAACAAACAGAGAATACTTTGTTAAGTAACAGAGAGCCCCCTGGCACTGTGAAACCAGCTACAAAAGTTGTAGTTCCCACAAGACAGGCTTAAGATCTCCTAACAGTTTCATTAAAGAGAAGGAAACAATAATAGTTCACATACTATTTTCTTGCATATCTTTTTTTCCCTTTAACATGAGTTTCTCGGACTCTTTCAAATTCACGCAAATATGTGGGTTTTTGCTTTTATTCTTTAATTTTCTTTTAGATCTAAAAAGTTTTGCTTGATGTACAACCTCTCTCGTGTACCCAAAAAATAGTACCATGTAGTTTTTAATATTAAGTGAAGGTGTTTTGCTCTAATAAAACGAGATATTAGTTTAGATACGTTGGGATATAAACTTTTTAAAACGTTTCAAAATTTTAATAAAATAATATTAATTAATTAAAATAATATAATATGATATAATAAATTAAATTAAATTAAATTTCAACAATTTTTAATACTTTCACTAATTTTTTAGAGCATAATATTATAATTTTATAAATATTAATATATATTTGTTATAGCTTGTAAGTGAATAATTAAATAGTTTGTAGTTATTACTAAACTAGATAATATGTAATATATATTTATGAAATGCAATGATATCATAACAAAAACACTAACTTAATGGTTAAGACATATTTTTAATCGTTAGGAAATAAGTTCTTCTGATTTTTAAGATTTTTTAAAAACCTTCAATGAGTTGGTGCGTACAAAAACATTCAGTCAAAACAAAATGCGTACATTCAATAAAAAAAACGTTCAAATTTTAATGCTCTTGGATGTTTTGTTCACACCTTGCCTCTAGACACACCCCAGACGATCTTAGAAAATATTTTTAAAAACACTGACATCCCAAAAATAGCTCAGAAAACATTTTTCAAAACTCTGGTTTTTAGTTGAATAAGTTATATTCTTGTAACCTTTAAAAATAAAAATAAAAATTGCTAGCCTGAAAAGATTTTTTTATCTATAGAACAGATAGGATCAGTAGAAGAGAATCAAAGACAGATTATCTTGTTTCAAGTTCTCTTGCTTTGATAGATTGTTGGTGAAGTGTTCATAGGTTCATCTGAAAAAATATAATTTCCCAAAAGATAAAATGAGAAAACATAGAAAAAAGAGGATACTTGTAAAAAGACCGAGGGTGCAAAATATTACATCTGTTGGGAAAATTTGTATAAAAATGATGCTGCCCAGGATCGAACTGGGGACCTTTAGTGTGTAAGACTAACGTGATAACCACTACACCACAGCATCATGTTTTGTTTGGGGTTTTCCTTTTTCTAATTTTATTGCTATTCTCTCTAATGCACAAGGAATCATAAAATTGGAGGAGGAAAATTGAAGCGTCTAAGATCAACCCACATGCTATGGGAAACCGTAAAATCCTCGAGATCGAAATGTCAATGAACCTATAAACCAGAGCTTATCATCTTCATTGCGTACCTCTCACGCGCCCAGTTCTAGAGTCCCCGACTGGGATTCCTGCAAAAGAAAGTTCATCACTCTTTCTTTAGGTCTGTGCGTGTTTGGTTCAGTTGGGGTTTGGGCAAAAGAAGGGAAAAAGGGAAATGGGCAGAATGGCGAGGAGTTGTGTACAATCGATATTGAAGATGGTTAATTGTTTGATAGGGATGGCTGGGATCGCTATGATTCTGTATGCAGTTTGGTTGATTAGGGTTTGGCAGAAACAAATGGGTGATTTGCCCTTTGGTGATACTAATTACCCAGCTCCATGGTATGTACCTTTTCTCATTTCTATTTATTTTCTTTTTTCCATTTGGTTCTGTTTGATTGATGGGAAAATTTGGGACTTCAGCGGAAATTTTTTATTTTGGAATTAGTGGATGTTTTGCTTTCTGGGTTCTGTTAGGCTTCATTGAGATGTTGGAAAAAAGAAGGGATTTTAAATTTGTCAATTGTACCTTTCATTGTTTGGGAGTTGAAGGAATGAGAATTTTCGTTTATCTCAGCTTAATTGTAATTTGCTTAACTAATATGATTTTTTGGTGCATGTATGACAACAACAGGCACCTAAGATTTTTGTGATCCAGTTTTTTTTTTTTTTTTTTTTTTTTTCCCCATCTTCTTTTGGCGGTACATATAGTTATTGGTTTGAGGCAAAAGGGCTTTGAAGCATTCAAATGCTTTGTGGTCACTGCAAAGTTTGTTGGTTCATTTCAGTGAGTCAAATATACTTTTGCAATAAAAAGTTGAATTTTATTTTGTATCTATTTTTGCTTCTTTTTTTCCACATAACTTTTGTTTAGTAGCCAAAAAAATTATATGACCTTTAGACGGAATAGAAAATGGATCAATTTCATGGAACTTGTTCAATGGGCTTATCTGAGTAGAGGATTTTGTTTCAAGACCTACGGCTGTAAAATTTGAAGTTTAAGCCCATTTTTCTTCATGATCAAGCAGATAATTACTTCATAATATCTTATTCAAGTTGGGGTGGGGATAAAATGTGTGAATAGAAGGTAAAATTGTTCAATCAAAGCTCTTTGGAAGTCGTTTTTAATGCTTTTGATACAACAATTTGTTTTGTCCTCAAAAATATGCCCGCACACATATAATTGGATAAAATGGGAAATTCTAAAAGATGTAAAACAATCGATTTTGGTTGGCGTTACTTAAGTGTTGCCGTCTTATTTAGTTGAGGGAAGGAGAAAAGGACGTATAAGATAAAAGAGGTGACTGGGACCACAGGCTTGCTGGGCATGGATATTTTTCATCTTAAAGTTGATAGTTTTTATATGAAGGGCATGTTTGTTACTAACTCACTGTACACCAGCTGTTATTGCTACTTCTCATATGGATTATTTTGAAGCAGCTAAATCATTTTGTTTGGATGAATTGCAGGTTCATTTACTCTTTCCTTGGCCTTGGGGTCACTCTATGTGTGATCACATGTGCAGGTCATATTGCTGCAGAAACTATCAATGGTTGTTGCCTTTATTTGGTATCCTTTTGTTTAATCAATCTAGTTGACCATTAAGGCTCCCTTAAAGCCTTAGTTAAGTTATTTTCTTAATTGAATATTCAGTCTAATTTTGTATATACCAAATTATTATTATAGTGTTGATGTCAGGAACCTGTTCCGGTGTTTCTGTGTTTTCCTTGGTTTTGTATAATCCACAAACTTGAATGCTTTCATGAGCTTTAATTATTCTGCGCAATGGCATAGTGGGTTCATTGTTGACCTTAAATGGGTTCAGTATATGGGGCTTGTCTTTTTACTTTTTCTGCTCGAGGCTGGAGTGGTTGCTGATGTATTTCTAGACAGTGACTGTGAGGAGGTATATTATATACAGAAGATCATTAATTTTTCCTGTAATACTTGTCTGATGGCTTGTGAGTTTGGGACTTCTGCAGGTTCTTATTAATAATTTATGTGGTTGTTATGCTGATTTGATCCAACTTGGCTCCAGGACTTTCCAGAGGATCCAAGTGGTAGTTTTAGTCAGTTCAAAGGCTTCGTCATGTCTAACTTTGAGATATGCAAATGGATAGGCTTGTCAATTGTGTCTGTCCAGGTATCTCTCTCTTGCTCTCCCAATTTGTTTTATGTTTTTGACACAATTAAGTCTGAGAATGAATCATGTAGTGCATCTTTACAGATTAATTATGCTGTAAATTCTTTATAACTGTTTAATTATGCTCTATTGTTACAGTTATAGAATCACCGAGTCTACATGTAAGTTCCTAGATAAGTTAATTGCAGTCCATCTACAAATTGGGCCTAGGGATGTATACTAGCCAAGCAGAGCTGACGAAACATGTCTGCTTGAGATCAGCTCAGCCAGAAATAGAATGAACTCAAGTTCAGCTCGAACTCAATTCAAGCTGAAGATGTTAGGTTAGAGCTCGATTCAGAAAAAATTTGAGGAGCTCAACCTCAGCTCGAATGGCTCAATTTGATTCTCAAGCTAACATTGTAATAAAATTATAAATTATGCATGAGACTCACTAGATCTTCAGCTGAATTCGACAATGTTTAGCTCAACCTTTATTCATTTATGAACAAATAGAGTTGAGCCTGAAGAGTTTGATAAAGGCCTGTCTCATTTACAGCTCTAACTCGGTCTCAAAATGCTTGTACAATCCTTATTTTTGGTTGTTCCCAAGTCCCTTAGCTTTCAAAGTCCCTTTGTGTGCTGTGCACATGCTACATTTGTTTGAGTTAAGCCTCACTAGTGATTGATATCATTCGCTGTATTGGGATAAAATGGAAATCTTTTATTTCCAAATTTGAGCGTTTATGTGGCATGAGTACACTAGAGGGTTTGCATTTCGTGGTCTTTTCTTATATTGTTATTCTTTCCCAGTTTGTTAAATTTTCAAGAATGAAGTTCCTTTTAGGCATGTCTATGGTCCTTGTTAAGATGAATATCTAATGCCTATCATTTCCAGGGAATGTCCTTTTTGTTTGCGATGGTACTTAAAGCCCTTGGGCCGCGTCAATATTTTTATGACAGTGATGATGATTATGATCCTGCTAGCGTTCCATTCCTGAAGAATGTTGGTCACCCACCTCCTTACGTTGTTGGTGACCCAGTGTATGGATTAAAAAATGATACCTGGAATATAAGGATAAATGACAAGGTAGAAAATCTTAATTCCTTTTAGTGTCCGCTTTGCTATATAGCGCCTATATTTTGTCAAATTGCAGTATGTTAGGAATTTCTTAGGTTCTCAGCTACCATTATCATTTTCTTTTCCCTTTGCCTTTCTTGTGTCTTAAACTTTGCTTTATCTTGTATTTCTTCTGGCTCAGTCAATACTCTTCATTGCTCATGACAAGTTACATTCTGTTTTTAATGTTTGAAAGATTTCTACTGGTTGCCAGAGAGAGAAAGAAGTGCTTGGCAACAGTTAGGTTGGTCTTTTCTTTCTTTTATCTTTCACTGATTATTTTTTGTTACTCGTTTTCGTAATCAGGCAAACAGGTGACAGGATTCACATAAGTTGAGAACCTGACCATGCAGCAAGTGCAGCAACACGGCAAGAAGCTTAGTATGTGATATCTATGAGTGAAGATGAGTGTGCTACTAATTCAATGCAGAGTTGGTAGAACTAGATGAGTGTGCTACTAATTCAATGCAGAGTTGGTAGAACTAGCGGCAGCATACTTAATATGACTCCTTTTGTACCCAAATCTCAATACAGCAATGGAGCTTCATATAGTGTATTACTGTATTGCATATATGATATATTCATGACTGATTATATGAAAACTGGCCTTAGGCCATCATTCGATTAATTTCCGTTTTACTGTAGCTCTAATTCTACGATTTGAATGGCTGTAATCACGGCTGAATATGCAAATTTGCTCCCAATTCTAGAGGCCTGCAGAGACTCTTGCATTAAAAGAGTGATTTACAATCCTCTGGTTAGGCAAAGTCTAACCGAGAATTTCTCTAAAAATTGTATGTGATGTGGAACAAACATTTAATGTGTGGAAATAGCACCGCCTTAAGTTTTTATTATTGATTAAATGTTATGTTCACCATCTTTGCCATGTATCTTTTGAGTCAAAATCCTCGTTTCTGTACTCAGTGACTGGTTAAAATTGCAAGATGTAAAATGTTTATTTAGAAGAAAAAAAATTCAAGAAGCATTGGGCTTAATGTGGATCGGTGCCTGGTATGAAAAGGGGAAAAAACTAAAATGGCATGTGCAAACCAACCCATCTCACATTCAAATTTAACCAAAAACAGCCAAGCACAAAGTCTTCACTTTCTGGTTACATGTAAGAAAGAAGTAAATTAGTTAGGTCTATATCCATCATGAAGGAGCGTGGTTGGTTAAAGATAGAGCCATCTTTTTTTATATAAAATTATAATTTTTGTGTTCTGTTTAAAGGATTCGTTACGTACAAAGATTTTATAAAACAGACAAAGAATGGCTTCAATTTTAAAAGATAATAATCTTCTAATGGGCACCCATGAAAAATGCCCACGAGAATGAGTTGCAAAAAGTGTAATTCTTGGTGAAGGATAGAGATGGAGAGAATAGAGTATAACCCTTCACCAAAAATTGCATACAATGAAACGATGCTATTTTTACTAAAGAGGTAACCCTAGGAAAAATATAACTCTTATGCAAAAGGGTAAATCTTTTAAGAGTCTATAAATAAAATTGTCAATTGTTACATTTTAAGATAGAGATGGAGAGAACAGAGTTATATTGAGAAGTCATTATTATCGTTGAGAGTCCGAGAGAAATATTTGGATTATGATATTGTGTTTTTATTTTATCTGTAAATGTTCACAAGTATCAAACATGACATGAAAATCTAAACAAATTTTAAAATTTTAATTCTTATCATGAATAATGTTAAGAGACTTGTTTAGGCAAAAGGTACCCACTTTAATTGTTTTTGGATTTGAGTTCATCAATTTACAAAACATCTTAATTTGGTACCAAAAAATGGTTCGTAAATAAAAATAAAGCAAATTTAGTGATATTAATATGCTAATGTAAATTCTTATTAAATTTGGAGTATTATATAAATTGAATTGAAGATTGTACTTGCAATAATTCAGTTGCCGGCAACCAGTCACATGCAGTTGTCCAAGCATGAGGACAACGAAGAAATTTTGTGCAATCCTTTCTTTGAAATTTGTGGAGATTAAAATTTCCTTTCATTTTGTGTTGGAGAAATTTGTGGAGATTTGCTTATCTTCCAGAATTGTTAGGTCTTGGATCATTCACACATAAAAAGTCCATTACTCAAGAAAAAAAATAGCAAACAAACAAAAAAAATTCCACTTTTTTAGTAATTGAAATTACTTTTTTGACTGTAATATTTTTTTATTTAACAATTATTTTTAAGTCATCCATTTAATAAGCTTGGGTTTGATTTTTTTCTATCAATGTGTAAAAAAAATATTTTTTAAACCAAAAGAAGCTTACTCGATCAATAAATATATATGAACAAATCTTTAGTGGAGGCAACAGCATCATTAGTGGAAAATCTTATGAAATTTATCCAAAAAAAAATAATTATGAGATTGGCAGTTGCAGGTTTGTTTATTAACAACTACCAGAAATGGAATCTAATTTTCATTTTTCTTGTTATATATTATGAGTCAGATTACTGTTTGTGGTGAGGCTTACATCATGGAAAACACAAAATTATGATTTCATTATTTTTCTCTCTAATCTAACAAGAAATTATGATTTCACTGATTTGGTCTATCAAATGGGAGGTCCACTCAATGGATGGATAAGGTATGCAAACACTAGACAATTTTTTTTTGCCTAATAGGACCACACTGGCCGGCCAATAATTCAGAATTTGTATAATTTTTTCTTGGGATATATGTTATAATCAATACGACTTTTTTAAAATTTCTAAACCGGTCAAATACGATCATCTTTATTAAAGATGTTTTTAATAATCCATTCTAAATACATTTTCGATTAAATTGATAGAGAGAAATACAAAAATCAGTAAACACAAAAAAGAGAGAAATAACACTAATGAAGAGAGAATGAGTCGAAACCTTTGAAGAAAGAGAAAAACCGATGAAGAGAAAGTGGGGAAATTCGAGCACAGTGATGATTTAAGTAGAGAGATAATGATATTTTTTTTCCTTTCTCTTATTTTAACGGCCATAAAAAATAAAAACAGAAAATACTAATGTAAATATAGTACATATATCGTTTTAAATTTGATCAGTAATACCATAAAAAAAAAAAAAAAACTATTCAAAACACTTTTATTAAAGGAAATTTTATTCAATTTTTTTAAAATAGAAAAAGTTTGGTAATTGATACTGCCCAAAAAACACACACCCAATGAAGACATGACATGTGGACAGTCCCTAACCAAGACAGCAAGATGACACACAGACAATGCATGATAACATAGCTGAGTCTACATGACATAATTACCCCCATAGTTGGACCTCCACGTGGACAGCCTTAAACAAGACAGCAAGGTAACACGTGGATGACCCATGACAATACGGGATATCATTGTCCACACAGCTGGACCCCCACATCATCATCGCCCTGGGCAAAAGGGCCGCCTCACCCCAGAAACTTATAAAAAGACTCAGGTGCACATTCCAAAAGATAGGTTTTTTTCTTTTGAACAAAAAATAAACGGGAATATCATCATTTCCACACTTTTAGACCCCATACTAACAAAAACATCAGAGCATCCTCGGAGGCATCTCTTTCGGCGACCCCCTCAGCTTATCCTGTTCTCCCGTGCAGGTCCCCGAGCCCGGTGTCCAACTCAGCAGCACGCTTTTGGCAGCAACAGATTGGCGTCGTCGTGGGAAATCTACCATCTCTCACTAAACAGTAAAAACGAAGAAGTTTAAAGAACTCATTTGTTGCTATGCCACCTAAAAACGCCGCTAAGGACGCCGGTAAAGAAGCAGTGGGGGCCAGTACCAGTACCCAATGGTCCAAGTCGAGATCTTCTGTCGAATCCGATACGCACCCCAACATGGCTACATTCCAAGCACAATTCGTAGAGCTCTCACAACTACTGGCCAACTTGGCCGCCGAGTTTCGCGGAGAGGCTCGCCAGCCTTCACCCGCACCATCACTGCAGGACCCCAGCTGCACCGGTTCGGCCAGTCGCAAGTTCCCCATTGATGGCTGTTCCACGACTGAGTCCTCCCTGCCTCGTATGGCCAAGACCAAAGAAAGCCCCTAGTCCAGAAGCAGTGAGGGTCTCGGCAAGCGAATAGAGGACGTGGAAGGACAGATCAACGAAGTGCTCAAGGGCCGAAACCACAGTGTCATGGACGAGCTCAACGTTCAGGACCCTCATTTCACTCAGGAAGTCATTGAGGCCCCCTTTCAGCCGAATCTGAATGCCTTAGATTAAACCTTACGACGGTTCCACGGACCTCTTAGACCACCTCCAGCACTACAAAACCATGATGAAGCTCCATAGACACTCTAATCCCGTAATGTGCCGAGCTTTTCCCCTAATGTTTAAGAAAGCGGTCGGGACATGGTATTCTCATTTGAAACCAGGGAGCATCCACAGATTCAAGGAATTAAGCTATGCCTTCGCATCACATTTTCTCAGCAGCAAAGAACCTAGGAAGACCACAGAGTCCCTATTCAACATCGTCCAAAAAAAGGGGGAAAAACTCAAAGCCTACATCTCAAGGTTCAATTTCGCCGTCTGGGAGATCCCCAAACTCAACCCTGACATCCAGATGCTGGCATTAAAAAATGGGCTGTGATCCGGGATCTTCAGTTCAAAACTCACCAGGCGACAGCCCGGCGACAAGAAAGAGATCTTGGCCTGAGTCGAGAAACACATGCCAGCAGAAGATGACTAGGCCTTCCGAAGGGAGAGAAAAGGGGACGCAGAAAGAAAGAGAAGAGGCCCTGCCAGTCTGCATTGGGAACCCGTTAAGTGATCTTTCAGCGAGGATAAACCCAGGGTCCCTAGGCCTTTCGAGAACTTCACCCCTCTCAACGCATCTAGGACCGACGTCTTGATGCAAATCCAGGACAAGGTGATCTTGCAGTGGCCCCTAAGACCACTGTGCCTCAATGAGGACAGAGGCAAATGGTGTCGGTTCTACAGGAACCACAGGCATGATACCGAAGATTGCCAAGCACTGAAACACCAGATAGAAGCCCTCATCAACAGGGGACAATTAAAAGAGAAATTCGCGGAACGGGCTCGGAGGAGTCCCGAGTGCCCTTCTGATCGGAATAAAGTGATGCGACCTACTTGGAAGAGTCTCGGGCTGTGCCACGGGGAACCCAGCCAAAAGAAACCAGAGGCCACTCTAGCCAAGGTCATTAAAACCATTTGTGGGGGGGCTTGCAACCGGGGGTACTTCCGGGCATTGCGAAAAAATTAAGCCCAATCAGTAGCCTCGGTCGTCGGACCCCACAAGAGACGAAAGGCAGATATGACCATCACCTTTATGAACGAGGATCTGGAGGGAGTCCAGACCCCGCGTGACGACACCATGGTTATCTCCATTCTTGTGGCCAACCACGAGGTCAGGCACGCCTTGGTCAATAACCGGAGTTCGACTGACATCTTATTCTAAGACACTTTCCAGTAAATGTAATTGGGAGACTCTCGGTTGGAGCCAGTTTTCACTCCACTCTACGGTTTTTCGAGGGGCCCCATGTTTGCAGAGGGCAGCATAGTCCACCTAGTAACTGCAAGAGTGGCCCCATAAGCCACCACCGTGAAAACTACTTTCCTAATCATTAAATAGCATTCGTCCTACAACATGATCCTCGGCAGAACTACCCTTAATAAACTCCGAGCGGTCATATCCACATATCACTTAAAAGTGAAATTCCCCACTGAAGAAGGGGTGGACGAGATTCGGGGAGATTAGAAAATCTCCAGGTCTTATTATCTTAAGGGTGAGAGAAGGCAAGAAAGCAGAAGCTCTCCCACTCGAGCTAGACGACCTTAGGGATAAAGGGAGGAATCTAAAGGGATAGCCAGTAGTAGAGTTAACTAAGATCTTTTTCTATGAGGATGTCTCCCGAACCGTGCAAATAGATTCCAACCTCCCCGAGGCTCTTAGGGGACCCTCACTAACCCCCCTCCGAGAAAACTAGAACCTCTTCACCTGGTCAGTTGCAAACATGCTCGGGATCAGCCCCGGAGGTGATAGTACACAGGTTGAATGTGGACCCAAACCACAAACCAGTCATCCAGAAAAAAGAGATCGTTCGCATTCGAGCGACAAGTCGTTGTCCAGGCTGAGGTGGATAAACTGCTCATAGCCGAATTCATTCGCAAAACAGACTTCCCAGACTGGGTGTCTAACGTAGTGTTAGTGAAGAAGGCCAGTGGTAAATGGCAGATTTGCATCGACTTCTCGGACATGAACAAGGCTTGCCCGAAGGATAACTTTTCTCTGTCAAAGATAGACCAGCTCATCGATGCAATGTTAGGGCACGAGTTACTGACCTTTATGGACGCATACTCCAGGTATAACCAAATCCTCACGTACAGGCTTGATCAAGAGAAAACAACCTTCATCACCGGGAAAAGACTTTACTGTTACAAAGTCATGCCCTTCGGTTTGAAAAACATTGGAGCCACCTACCAGAGATTGGTAAATAAAATCTCTCGGGAAAGATCGGCCGAGCCATGGAGGTTTATGTAGATGATATGCTAGTGAAAAGTGTCGGAGCTAAGGACCACAAAAATGACTTAAAATAAGCCTTTGAAGTCCTTCAACGCCACTAAATGAAACTAAACCCCTCTAAGTGCGCCTTCGGGGTCACCAGAGGAAAGTTCCTCGGCTTCATAGTGACCCAAAGAGGCATAGAGGCTAACCCTGAAAAGATAGAGGTCATCCCTAACATGAAACCACCTCGGACTGTGAAAGAGGTCTAGCGACTCACTGGGCGGATAGCAGCCTTAAGCCGATTCATGTCAAAATCCGTAGAAAAGTGCCTCTCTTTCTTCAAAGCCATTAGAAAGGCCAAAGACTTCGATTGGTTTGAGGACTTCCATGGGGTGTTCGATGAGCTGAAAAAATACTTGGGTTCACCCCTTTGCTTACCAAACCCATTGCCAGTGAAGAACTTTTCCTATACCTCTTAGTCGGACATGAAATGGTGGCCTCCGTCCTAATTCGAGAAGAAGCAAGCATCTAGAAACCCATGTACTATGTGAGCAAGGTCCTCCAAGACGCTGAAACGTAGTGTCTTACCATGGAAAAGATTGCGTATGCCCTCGCGATCACAGCCCTCAAGCTCCGACTGTACTTTCAAGCCCACACGATCATCCTCTTGATTGACCAACCCCTTCGACAACTGCTCCACAAGCTGGATGTCTCCAGAAGAATGGTCAAGTGGTGTGTGAAACTCGAGGAGTTCGACATTTATTATTGACCTCGCACAACCATCAAAGCTCAAGGCTTAGCCGACTTAATTGTGGAGACCACTCTCCTAATTCTGGAGGATCCTACCCCAGATCTCTGCGAGACTAGGCTAGTCCTTCAGTGGATGCTCCACATTGATAGATCCTCCAACGACGTCGGGAGTAGTGTCGGGCTTATCTTGAATGGCTCGGACGACTTTACCATCGAGTACGTCCTAAGGTTTGGATTTAGAGCCTCAAACAACGAAGTTGAATACGAGGCTTTGCTGGTCAGAATGAAGTTGGCTAGGGTATTGTCCATAAATGCCCTGG
Organism: Bretschneidera sinensis; assembly: GCA_023935145.1. NCBI lineage: Eukaryota > Viridiplantae > Streptophyta > Magnoliopsida > Brassicales > Akaniaceae > Bretschneidera > Bretschneidera sinensis. The sequence goes on from CM043703.1 coordinate 96,983,367, forward strand.
ACGCGTACAATGACTCTTAATTGGTAGTGAAACAAGTCAATGGAGAGTTCAAAGTCCGAGGAGAGAAAATCGCCTATTACTTAGCGAAAACCAAAGAACTAGTCGCTAAGTTCAAAATGTTTCGTATCAACCAGATTCCTCGGGCTGAAAACTCAAAAGCTGACTCCTTAACTTGACTCGCCTCTTCTCGACAACTCGAATCCACACGGGTGGTTTACCACAAGAAACTGTTGTGATGCTCGTGGCTAACGGGGAAACCTGGATGGATCCTATCCTCTGGTATTTGCGAAATGGCCATTTCCTAGGTAAAGAGAACAAAGCCAGAAATATCATCTCTCGAGCAGCACAGTACGTAATCTTGAACAATTAACTATACAAAAGGGGTCTTACGACGCCCTATCTAAAATACTTAGGCCCAATTGAGGTCGATTACGCCCTTCGAGAGGTTCATGAAGGGATATGTGGGAACCACCTCAAAGGCTGAGCCCTTGCCTTAAAAATCCTTCGCCAAGGTTACTACTGGCCTGGGATGCGAAGAGAAGCCATGAAATTGGTGGAAAAGTGTAAAAGTTGCCAACAATATGCTACTATCTCCCGCAAGTCGACAGATCCCCTCACTTCTGTCACTAGCCCGCTTCCCTTTGCTATATGGGGAATGGACCTCCTCGAACCTTTCACCGGAATGCTTGGCCAACGAAAGTACCTCATCGTGGCAATAGATTACTTTATAAAATGGGTGGAAGCTAAACTACTGGCCAGTATCACTGACCATCAAGGCAGGGGTTTCGACTGGAAGTTGGTATTCCCCGAGTACTGGTGATGGATAATGGCAAGCAATTCGATAGCACCCGATTTGAGATGTTCTGTGATAAGTTGCACATCGAGCATCGCTTCTCCTCCATCGGGTACCCACAGGCTCATGGGCAAGCCGAAGAAACCAACAAGACCCTTTTACAGGGCATTAAAAAGAGATTGGATGAAACAAACAGTGGATGAACCACTTGCCAAACATGCTCTAGGCATATCGAACCATGGTCCAAGCACCCACCGGGAAATCCCCCTTTTTCATGACATACAGTTTCGAAGCCTTCATCCTCTTGGAATTCGAAGTGCTTTCGCTTCGGGTACAAAATTTCGAAAGCAGTAGCAATGATGAGGCTCTCCATATTAACTCCGATATTCTCGACAAAGCTCGAGATAAAGCTCAGATTTGGCTGGCCGCTATCAATAACGAACCACCAGCTATTACAACTCTCGGGTACGAGGCAGGCATTTCCAGCTCTATGATATTGTTTTACGAGAAATAAGAAAGTTAACCCCTAACTGGGAGGGCCTGTACCGCATCAAAAGGGTGCGGTACCTTTGAGCTCGAGGAATTAAGTGGGAAACACATTCCACGCACTTGGAACGCCGAACATTTTAGACGATCCAACCAATAGACCCGCGCCTCGTGCCCAAGCCACAAAAGAGGTTTGGATGAAGAAAGATTGTAGTGAACAAGTGCAATAAACAACCAAGTTTGAGAAAAATGGAGATTACATTAAACTTATCAAAAAAGTATAAAAAATTCACTAACGGTCTTGAGTTACAAAAAGAAAAACAAAAAAAGCCTAATCTAGGCCCGAGGCAGCATCAACCTCGAAGTTGGGCTGAGTAGTCACCTCCTCCTCAGTAAGGGCTCTGGCCTCAGCCTCAACAGCAACAACCTCCTCAAGATCCAATAGGTCGAGGCTCGAGAAGTCAATTTTAGGGTGGAGTACCTCGACCTTCCTCTTGGCATCCAAGAAGCCCTCGAGGTATTGTCGACCTCTGTCCAGATCAACTACCGTTCAGAAGGAAGCAGTGTCTTAGAAGAATGCTAAAGCCTCTTCCACAGTAGCCCGAGTGTAGGCATCGCCCTTCTTGCCGAGTAGCTTCACCTCCAAAACGACCTCATATCTCTGACGGTAAGCCTTGAACCTGGCTTGAAATGCAACATCCTTCGCCCGAACAGCCTTCATCCTGGCCAAATTGGCCACGTCCAGCGATGCCTGCAGCTGCTGAACGAGCTCAGTGCTCTCGTCCAGCTTGCACTGAGCTCGGCCCAGCATCTCGGCCGTGCCCAAGCACTGACGAGATCAGATGCTCGACTGCAACTGAACAAAAAATGGTTAGTCAATTTATTAAAAACTTAAGAGAAACGAAATGAATTCAAAAGTTAAGGAAAAAGTGTCATAACTGAGACCCGAGGGCCTCGGTCGCAGAGCAGAGGGCCTCGATTGGCCTCATCGATAGCTCCAACATATAACAGGAAGGGATTCCTATGGTAAGGTGCTCTTGCGTCACCTGGGGATACGCAAAGACAGAGTCGTCAACCTTCAGGACCCAGTTGGGCCTGAAGACCACTGTTCCAGAAACGGCACCTCTAGAAGGGCCTGGAGCAACAGAAGGTGCCTGGGCTGCAGAAGTGACTGGAGCAATCTCTGGCTCAAGAGAGCCCAGCAGGGGACTCTGCAGGTCGATCAGGGTGGGGGAAGGGTCTCGAGGCCTCTTCCTAGCTCCCGACCCTGAGGCTGGCTGTTTTTTGGCCATGACAGCCCCCCTCCTCTCTAGGGTGAGTCTCCTCGCCTACTCCCTGGCTCTCGCCGTAGCCTCCATCTCTGCCTAACACAAAACAAAAGAAAGCGCATAAGTACAAAGTCTAGGGCAATAGTAAAGCCAAAATAAAAGAAAATTACAAGTCTAAAGAGAAAAGTGCGGGGTCACCACTCTCAGTGGAGGGCTCGGGGCATGGAGGGCAAAGGCCGTGCCTCGCCAGTTCCTCATTGTAGTAGAGAACCTCTACATCCAACGACGCAGCCACCATAGCATCCACTATCTCCTGCTTGAGTGGGAGAAGACTCGACTTCTTGCACTTCCCAGCCCAGTCCAAGCTCCACGAGAGGGGAAGATCGAAATCTTCTGGCTCAGACGAAAAAGGAAGACCTCTTCCATCTCTTCATCTAGGACGGAGTCTTCTTCAGGTCTTTTTCTGGCCACGGTGCTGATCACCACCCATCCGACCTGGTCGTGTCTGCTAATATGGAAGTGGACCTTAAACACATCCAGATTCATCAGTCTGCCCACTTCCGAGCAGACGCAGATAAAGGCCAATATCTGTCGTACCGAGTTCGGCATTAACTGACATAGTGCAATATCAAAGTACCAGAGTATGGCTTAGAAAAACGGGTAAAGGGGGAAGCGTAGCTCGGCCCTCATGTGGTGTTCATACATGCCCAATTCATAAGGTGTGCGACTTAGAAGGGCATCGCAAGCCTTTTCCCCTATCTTGGCCAGCTAGAGGGCGTACTCGCACGGGATGCGGTACAACTTTCGGATCACTTCCAAATCTTCTTCTCTAAGCTGGCTAGGGACCGTGTTAGTCGCGAACTCCTACTATTCCCTTCCTCTATGGCTAAGGCCTCCTAATGTCGGGCAGAGCCTCGTCTGCCTCATCCTTAGAGGAGGGGTCCTCTTTATACTCGTCCGCCATAGGGACGTAAGGCACCATCACCATGGGCCCCTCCCTAATAACGGCCCTTTTCGGGGTCTTACTCCTGGAGGAGGACGTGGCCAACACTGTTTATTCAGAACTACCACTACCACGACTCCTACTACTACCGCTAATGCTACTGGGTCAGTCTTGGTAACTATCAAACGAAGACATGCTTAAATTAAAATAAGGGAGACTCACCAAAGTCCAAGTGATTCGGACTTAAATTCCCTACTCGACCGGACTCTTCGAAATCCCTCATCAACAACTTTGCAACACCACGCCTCCGAGCACTCGCACCAACGATCGAGCCGAGACGATCGCCCAATTACCCCCCAAGAAGTATCAAGGCGCCAAGCTCTCACGATTCAAGGACAAGGACAAAAACCCTCAAGATTCAAAACTCTTTAGATTCAAGGACGGGGACGAAAGCTCTCAAACTCTCAGAAAATGTTTAGACGAAGCCAATTACTCTCAAATTTCTCTCTAAAAACTCACTGAAGATTGAAATGAGAAAGAATAGAAGTAAGCCACCCTTATATAGGAAGAGAAAGCACAAGGAATAAGGGCATTTAAAGCCAAAACGGATGGGGAGAAAGACGTTTTAGAAGCTCGAGGCTACTTTCATGCTCTCTAGAGAGTCTGCCGCCACAAACTAAATGGGACATGATTAAACCTAAGGGTCGTTTTATTCCCCTAGGCACCGTTTAGGTTCCCAAAGATGTCGTTTTGTTCCCCAAGGAATTAAATCATTAAACGAGCACCGCCACTCTTGCAAAAATGGCTGCAAGCATTTAATGAAAACTGACATGAGTCACGTGTCAAAAAGGTCCAAGGAACCCAAGCAAATTGGGCCCCAAGAGAGCCCAAAACCCACAAAACAAACAAGGCTTCCAAGAAGCCCAAAAACGTTCTTTATAAGCCCAAGAGACAGGAAGCCCAAAAGTATCCCTAGAACTCGAAAATCTCCAAGACTGAGCAAATTGATTGCTTCACAAATGCTCGGCCCAAATAGCTCCAAGTCCGATCATATTGATTGCTCCACTCATGCTTGGACCAAAGTCTCCAAGACCGAGCAGATGGATTGCTCCACTCATGTTCGGCTCTATGTCTCCAAGGCCGACCAGATGGATTGCTCCACACATGCTCGGACCAATGTTCTCCAAGACCGAGCAGATGGATTGCTCCACACATGCTCGACTCCATGTCTTCAAGGCCGAGTAGATGGATTGCTCTACACATGCTCAGCTTAATGATCTCTAAGACCGAGCAGATGGATTGCTTCATACATGCTAGGCTCAATGATCTCCAAGACCGAGCAGATGGATTGCTCCACACATGCTCTGACCAAAGTCTCTAAGACTGAGCAGATGGATTGCTCCAGACATGCTCGACTCTATATCTCCAAGACCGAGCAGATAGATTGCTCCACACATGCTAGGACCAATGTTCTCCAAGACCGAGCAAATGAGTTGCTCCACACATGCTCGGCCCAAATAGCTCCAAGCCCAAGCATATGGATTACTCCACACATGCTCGGACCAAAGTATCCAAGATCGAGCGGATGGATTGCTCCACACATACTCGGCTCTATGTCTCCAAGGCCGAGCAGATGGATTGCTTCACACACACTTGACCCAATAGCGCCAAGGCCGAGCAGATGGATTGCTCCACACATGCTTGGCTCAATGATCTCTAAGACCGAGCAGATGGATTGCTCCATACACGCTAAGCTTGGTAGCTCCAAGGCTCGAAAAATTGATCACCCCTTTATTGAAGACCAAACCCTGCAAAACTTCCTTGAGCACATAAATGTACTTAAGGAAGTGGGGGGCCTCTGATACTGCCTAAAAAACACACACCCAATGAAGACATGACATGTGGATAGCCCCTAACCAAGACAACAAGGTGACACGCGGACGACGCATGACAACACAACTGAGCCTACGGGACATCATTACCCTCACAGTTGGACTTCCACGTGGACAACCCTTAAACGAGACAGTAAGGTAATACGTGGACGACCTAGGACAATACAGCTGGGCCTCTGGGACATCATTGCCCACACAACTGGACCTCCACATCATCACTACTTTGGGCGAAAGGGCTGCCTCACCCCCAAAACCCTATAAAAAGATTCAAGTGCGCATTCCAAAAGATAGAGGTTTTTTCTTCTGAACAAAAAATAAACGAGAATATCATCATTTCCACACTTTTAGACTCTATAATAACAAAAGCATCAGAGGCATCCCCTCCGACGACCCCCTTAGCTTATCCTATTTTCCCATGTAGATCCCTAAACCCGATGTCCAGCTCAGTAGCACGTTTCTGATAGCAACAGTAGTGATACCCAATTTTTTCTATCTAAATTCAATTCACTGAATCATTGATTACCAATAAAACTAGCCAAACATGTAAGTCAACAAAATAAACGCCTTTTCTTTTCTGGTCCAATAAAATCAGCTAAACACTTTCACACTTTAGTCACGGTATGAAATCAGCTCGGTCTACGACTCTAGGGAAATGCTTCACCGACTTCAAGGTACAACAATTAATTTAGGCCTATTACATTGCTAACACGACACCGTTTGACCTCACCACCAATCACAAACAATTACCACTAGCGTCTGACCCGGTACTAACGACACTTCTTTTTCTCTTCACTGGTTCACATGCACCTCAAAAGAAAACAAAACAGACATTAACGGTCGAATCATGAAATGACAAAAACGCCCCTCATATCCTGACAGGCACGGCCATGCGGAATTAACGCCTTAACCGTCGGTGGGTCCCTCGTTAAACCCCACCCCTAACCCCTAGTGGCATCTCTAGTAAATAAAGCCAAAACCGCTGGACAAGAAAGGCAACAATGAAAGTAAGATATGCTACTGTTCTCGTTCTCCTATAAATATAAACCCTGACAACGAACTCAACTCTATAGTCTCCTCCTCAGTCTCTTATTTTCGATTCCCAAAAAAAAAAAATAAAGAAGGAAAAAAACTGTCGGCAAAGATTTTAACACTTAGTGGAGCGGGCGTTTCCTTTTCGGGTTTCTCTCTGCTCTTGGTGGAGAAGTGACACGTGGCATCAGTGATTCATTGGAGGTGCACAATGCCGCGCCATCTTGAGTCGGGCCGGGTCGTTGGGTTGTGCATCTTGGTGGTTTTGAAGTTTCTGGTGGCCAACGCGGTGTCGGCGCAGGTGGTGCACCGCTTGTCGGACCCACATTGGCACCCGGCTACCGCCACCTGGTACGGCAGTCCCGAAGGAGACGGCAGTGACGGTAGGTCCCACTCCTAATATATATGTACACCTTATTGCTTTCTTTCTTCTTTTTCCCCCATTTGTTTTCATGTATTGTGAATGTGTAGTATAGTAAGCATTGTTCTCAAACTCGGTGAGTCGACTCGGGAGAGTTTTGAATAAGCTATATGATTCATTAGCTTGTTATTCCGTATTATTTGTGAGTCAACCCGGCAAGGTAACTCGAGAATACATCCAGCTGTTTTTCCATTCTAAACCCAATAAATGTTCACCATTACAGCGGTGCTTTTAATTTAGGCACTCTCACTCAACTCAACTCCAACATTGAGTAAAAGGAAATCCGTACAAAATAGCCATGTGGCTAAACAGTGTTTCTTTTTTCATTTTAATTATAAAACAAAATCATTGCATTGTGAATGACCAAATTAATATTGTTCATTTTTAATTTTGTACATATCAAGTATTTATTTTTACATTATTATTAAATTAATTTGATGAGGAATGCAGGAGGGGCATGCGGGTATGGTTCACTGGTGGATGTGAAGCCATTTAGGGCAAGAGTAGGGGCAGTGAGTCCAGTTCTGTTCAAGAACGGAGAGGGGTGTGGGGCATGTTACAAGGTGAGGTGTCTAGACAAGAGCATATGCTCAAGGAGGGCAGTGACCATCATTGTAACAGACGAGTGCCCAGGTGGGTACTGCTCTGGTGGCCGCACCCACTTCGACCTCAGTGGTGCAGCCTTTGGTCGCTTGGCGATAACCGGTGAGGGTGGCCAGATCAGGAACCGAGGCGAGATTCCTGTCGTTTTTAGGCGGTACGTTTATAATAAATGCATCTTTCATTCTATTCTCTAATCTTCTTTTACTGTTGTACCTTTTTGTTGTTATTAATCGGTCTTAATTCTGTCTATTTTGTTTTTGTCCTTTGATGGTTAATTACTAATAATTTTACCCAAATAATTGATTTGATCACTAATTATTTGTTTCTATTTAGCCAAGTAGTTAGGGATCAAGTATATCTCTTCTTGTGAAGGGTACACCTTTCTGATTAGTGGCTATAATTTTACACGACGCCCATTTTTATTATTTTATTCATGAGGTGAATGCCCTTTTTATATGGATAAAAAGGAAAAAAATATCATTTTTAATTGAATTTTAAAAGGTAAAATATTACATTTTTCGTACTCATTTTTTCATGGTGGTAGTGAATTTATTATCCAGATTTCCCTGCTTAACAAGTGGAAATAACAATTATCTAACACAATGTTTATCATCAGTTGATTAAGCTCCTTCTATTTTGTTTTTGGTACACATAACAATAAATATTCACTATAATATTAATTAATTATCTCCAAATGATATACTATTAGTTTGCAATTTTCTAAGCCTAATGATTTGTTAATTGAATTTTAGGACCCCATGTAAATACCCTGGCAAGAACATTGCCTTCCATGTTAATGAAGGTTCAACCAATTATTGGCTATCACTTCTAGTGGAATTTGAAGATGGAGATGGAGATGTTGGATCTATGCATATAAGAGAAGTAAGTTACCCTTCTCTTTTTTAGTAATTCTACTTTTGAAAATAAAGTCATACAAAAAAAAATGTGGGGGATATTTCTTCATTTTTCAAGTGATATGCATGTTAAAAAGCTGTCTACTTTATTTAAAAAAGCTGCCTAATTAAACGTGCTTAAATACATAAATAAAGAAGTACCCAATATTCCGTTAAAAGATAATGTTAGAACATATAACACTAGTTAAAAAGGTGAGAAATTCTTATGGTAAGATATTATTTTTACATAAAATGAAAATTTTATTGGTAATTATTAAATAACTTCACAAAAAATATTCGTACCACCATTATTTATTTTATCAATGAAATTTTTTAATAATTACCAATAAAATTTTCATCATTTACAAAAGTTATGTTTTGCACTTTTTAATTATCTGGGTCGACATTGTCCTACATATGGACATTGTGTTAAGAAAACATTGCCCTTGCTTAATTAATTTTACATGCTAATTAATTATTTTATTAGTAGTGTATTAATATTTTATGATTATGTTTGTCTTATAATTAAGAGTCGTAACTTGCTACCTGTTCAAAATCACTTTTTTGCCTGTTCTTTTCTTTGTTGCTATATATTCAACCATATTCTTGATTCATTGCATGTGAGATGGTAGGGGACAGTTTTCTCTTAAAAGTCTCATTCTTGAGCATGTATTATACTCTATATTCTTTCCAAAACGATACTAAATACTCAGATCCAATTTCAGCTTTTTCTCTTTTATTTTCTTATATTTCCTTTCCTTTTGACAAAGCAAGTTTTTTTTCTTCCCTTTTTTGTGATCGAATTTTCTTCCTTTGACTCAAAAAGCATTAATAAATAAATAAAAACAAAACATAGTAAAAGTTAGTTCTAGAAATAGGAATTAATTTCAAGTTTCATGTAAAATTATATATAATATGTAGTTCTCATTTTCCATTATCTTATATTAATTGGCTGCAGGCAGGTTCAAGTGAGTGGTTAGAGATGAATCATGTATGGGGTGCAACTTGGTGCATAATAGCGGGACCCTTAAAAGGGCCATTCTCTGTGAAGCTAACAACACTATCTACAGGAAGAGCACTCTCTGCAAGGGATGTCATTCCAGGAAATTGGTCTCCTAAAGCTACTTACACCTCTCGCCTTAATTTCTTCTCCTAGCTGCTATTAATTGTTACTGATGAGCACAACTTAATGGTCTGATCTTTGACAAATTAAGAGGGGAATAATTTCTTTCTTATGTTAAAAGATCAGGCCTTCCATGACACAAAAGTAGCCGTTGTCTGTTGTGTTTTTCTTTTTCTGTTCTTTTTTTTTTTTAAAGAAAAGTGGCCGTTGGATAGCATTATTTATATATAGCATCCAATGTTCTTTCTTTTTTCCACTCTTCCTTTTATTCTCTTTTTATATGATCGAGTATGTATTTTTTTGTTTCTCCTTCTACTTTTGTAGCAGTGTGTAAGCTTTTGTAGGCAGGTGTAGCCCTCTCCAAAGGAGAGAGAGCGTATCATGTGCTAATGAATTGGTGTAAGCTTGTGGGCCGTGTGCGTTTTAATAAATTGGACCGTTTTAATGTGTAATTTGTGCGTTTTAATGAATTGGACCGTTTTAATGTGTAATTTGTGCTGTCAATTTGCTTGCAGACAAAAATCTTCCCCTGGTGGGACCTTAAACAAAAATCTTCCCCTGGTGGGACCTTATGCTTAATATCTTGAGCTGATTTGACAATTGAAAGTTAACTGGTTGGTTTCTGGTAATGACACTATTTAATAGAAAAAAAAATCCAAAGTTGAAAACCCTGAATTTGTGTGAGGACCATTGCTTTATCAAACTTTAAATGTTTTTTCAGTTTTATTATTGTTTTACCAAAAATTATTTTTGACAACCCAATGATACCAAAAAGAGCACAATAATGTAGTTTAATAAAGATTTTGCCTCGTATGTTACTCTTAGCTATTTTCTTGCGACCCGCTACTGCTTGTAAAATGTAATACTACTAATTAAACTGTGGATCAAATAATCACCTTATCACTCACATGCAAAAGTGTTCCAAGTCTGTAGCAAGCAGCAACTTTCAACTAGCTTGGTGGTGGGTCGCGAGTTGTGACAACTGACAAAGAAGCTTTGGCAACCACGACACGTGGAGGAGATCCCATTATATCCTCAACTGATAGACACATTTCATATTTAAAAAAAAAATAACAATAACAAAATAGACTAAAGAAAGATAGGCCCATTACATTTCTTGTCATGTGAAAGGTACCATAGCAGATAAAATATATGATTCCCTTTGTACTCCTAGAGTTTTCTCTTAGAATCTGTTTAATCTCTGATATAATCTCAGTAAGATTCCCTCTCTCTTGTACAGTTTTGCGTTAGGGTTTTATCTAGCAGAGATAATCATGTTCATTTCCCACGTCATTCAGCTTGTATGTCCTCCACTGTGGAAGTTCTATAGCTCCTCATCAATGTATACTAGGTTGTCATTTAAATTCCTGGAGAATACTATTCATATAATTCAACCAGGAAAAGAATCATAACTATCTTTCATATATAGCTCAATATTTGTTCAACTTACTTTCCAATCTTGGTAAATCAATACATACCTCAAATGCAATTGTAAGTAAGATTAACGAGCACAGAACATCAATCTTTATTGATTCAGTACAGTAATTTTTTGTTGCCAAATGCATCTCTTACCATTGAACATCAGAAAGAAACCATCAGATGCAATAAAAGACCCACCACAACTAATGAGCTTTGATCTGGCAATGCCCACACTGTCAATTCTTAACCCGTTAATGCCTCATTTGGGACTTAAATCGACATGAGGCAGTGAACGCATTACAAGAAAAGCACAAGAGGAACGGAATGGAAAAGAGAGAGCGTGGTTGTCGTGGTGGGGGGGTGGACAGAAATTTAGATGGCGAGTTTCAAGATTGATCTTCTTTTCTTGATCCATGTGCTGATATGATAAATGGCAACATCCTTTTAGTAGCTTTTAAATTTTCTTTTACGTCTTTGATGCTAGGCAAAAGAGACGCTAAGAAGAGAGGAAAAATACACGATCCACTTTAAGATTAAAAATCAATAATTGAAGATTAAATGGTAACACCAAATTTTGGGCTTATCCATTTTTTTTTTAAAAAAAAAAAAAAAAAAAAAAAGAGTCAGCCATAGCTCATGCAAAGGAAGAGGTATAGAAAAACAGACTGAAAGATAGGGCAGATCCACAAACAAAATTTTAGTAGTTAAGATGAAAACCTGGGGGAAAATTTTGGCTAGATAATGAATGTTGGAACAAGTGGAAGCAATGAAAGACCTCCACAATGTAATGGCTAATTGCCTAGAAAACCTAAAGAAAGTCAGAAAGAAATCTCTCCACAGCCCATGCTACAGACTCCAAAGCATCTACAGATAGCTGTTCTTATTCACCAAACCTAATGGTTAAGCAGAGTATAAGAATTAGAGCAAATAAATTAAATGAGAAAAATATCAGGAGTCATCACTCAGCAGGGGCTGGCTCAGGTTCAACAGCTTTCTCTCCCTCACCTGCAGTTTTCTCTCCCTCACTTGCAGGTTTCTCTCCTTCAGCTGAAGTTGGAGTCTCTGGTTTTGATGGGTCAGGAGTACCATTGATGGCTGCGTTTTTAGCAGGTGAAGCAGGCTTATTTCCAACTGCAGCTTCAGCTGCCGTTGGTGTAGAACTTTTCCCATTCTTGGTGTCCTTCTCATCCTTGCCATCTTTGGCATCCTTGCCATCCTTGCCATCCTTGGCAGGTGTGGGTGGGGGAGGTATCATGTGAGGTGGAGGATTCTGCTTCAGCTTCGCGAAAATTTGCCTCATTCTTGTAAGATCAGTGGGTTTCCCAGGCTTTGGACCCTGAATTACCACAACCGAAGGCTTCTTGTCAGGATCCTTCTTCCCTCTCTTTCTCTCAATATTAGGGACCTCTCGAGGAATGAGCTCCGCAATCACTTTCCAGTATTGTCTATCAGCTTCTTTGTGGAACTTCTCTTGGTTAGTCAAGTACAGCTGCACAAAACACGAATTCGTTTAGCTTAGTAAACTAAAGCAAAAAATGGAGAAAGAGAGAGAGAGTAGGAAACAGGATTAAACATGAATAATGATTTCAAAACTTTTACCTTTTCTCTTTCTCTGTTGTTAGTCTTATTAGTTTCAATATTGAGATTCCTTTTCTCATAAAAAGCTCTCATGTACTCCTCAGCTTCAGCAATGATCTGATTCCGCATCTCCTTTTCTCTCTTCTCCTTTTCCTCAAGGTGAATGACGTTTTGACTGCACCAGTGAATGCCAAAAAAGAAATATTAGACTATCAAGATTTGATACCTTAGTGGGAGGCAACACCAAAGAACAACAATGAATCATGATATTCACAATCAATGTATTCCAATTTGACTACCAATAATCCTACAGGCCACCGAAGTGCAAGCCCACTAAATTTGACAACAATAATGCACCACAACAATCAACACGTTAATCATCCCCTGCCATTCTTATTAAATTATGATGAAAAGGAAAGAGAGAAACCCAAAAGAACCGAAAAGAGAAAGGAGGTTACACTATCTAGTAAACTGAAGAACTATAGCCTAGGACTAGATCAAATATCAAAAGGCCATCTCAAAGCTGAAGGAATTTGATAAGTTTAAAATTACACTTCACCCTAAGATCACTGAATTTTGAATGATAAATAAATTTTCCACCAATTGAGAGCAAAACAATTGAGTTCTAACAATAGCAACGACCATCATTGATAAATAAAGAAAAATGGCCCCATACATGCATGACAATTATAAATTGATTCATACAAACAATTAAAACATTTTCAACTCAAGCTACAATTGTAATATGGAATTCAATGCCTAGACCAACCAAATTTTCAGGTTACTATCATCAACCACTGAACAATTAGAAAAAAGTAATAAGAAAAAAAGAAGAAGCAAACAGCTATTAAAACCAATGATACGATTATGAATATAAAAAATACCACTTGTGCCGCGAGAGAGCTCTATTATTCAAGTCATATTTTTAGAATAAAATAAAAAGAGGGGAAAACGGACTAACCGGCGCCACTCGCGGCGCGCGAATCCTTCCTCCTGCATCTGGCTGGGGTCGGGCAGGAGAGGCTCATCGGAGACAAAAATCCCGTCACTAGCATCGTTATCGTTATCATTCCCGTTGGCGGCGTCCGTGACGAACGTATCGAAAGGCGACACGTAATCCGGGTTGGGCGTGGAAATCCCGAACCCGTAGACATCCGGTGAGTGCGGGTTATTAGCGCCAAAATCATTGTCAGTACCGTTGGTGGTGGGGTCCACGGAGAGATCATCGGTGAAGTAAGGATGGGGAGGGGCTGGGTCCACCGACGGAGGGAAATCTTCGTAGGGCTGGGAGGAGGGATCGTAGCCCATCATGTAGCTGTCGTCTTCGAAGGGCCGCGTGGGAGGCGACTGGGTCTGGGTTTGCGCTTGTGTCGGGTCCTCTCCATCGTCGAATGAGGCCATTGTTGGTGCTAAACGAGCAGCTCTGTTTCTCTCTCTCTCGCTCTGGGTGTATGTGTGATGGTGTGGTTTTGAGTTATTTTCTCTGACTTTGATCGTTGGGTTCGGATCAGAGAGAGAGAGGGAAAAGGGAATTGGTTAGTTTAGAAAAATCTTTTTAGCCAATGAAGCACGTGTTAATCAACGTCCCCAATGTAATCGGCAGATCGGTTGGAGTAATTAATTTTCTCTTTGCAACCTTTTCAATAAATGGCGTCGTCTGTCTTACTCAGAAGCCTGCCACGTGTAGACAGAACTTTTAAGACGTGTAGCGTGGTCCTGCAGTTTCTCAGTTCTTGCAGCTTTGACCTTGGTGCTCTTCTAAACAAAACCATTTTTGCAGACAGAGCTCTCTTTCTCTCTTGACTCATAACTAAAAGCTAAGCTTAAGCTCTCTTTATAGACAGAGAAGAAAAAGAAGAAAGAAATGGCGGATCGGTTCTTCCCTAATGTAATGCCAGACTTTGTAGCAGAAACAGCAACAACAACAACAACAGAAGGAGATTCCCTTATGAATCTTCTCTCCATGCCCTACTCTTCCCTCTCTCAACTCCTCAAACGTACCGCTTTAGATATCAAAGAAACCGTACACCTCCATCTCTCTCCTCTTTTTTTCATTTGAGGGTATCCTTTTTTTTTTCTAAAGTCACCAGGTGTTTGTGGTATTGCTTGTTTCAGATAGTGATGGAGATGTGGGGGTTAAGTGGGCAACAAGTGCAAGACTTTACCCTCTATTGCGGCACTCTTGGTACAGCTTTCTTGCTCTTCAAAGCTTATCAAGTCACTGATAACAAGAATGACCTCTCTCTCTGCTTGGAGATTCTCAAGGCTTGTGACTCTGCTTCTTTGCCTTCAGGGTACCCTCTAATTTTCTTTTGGGTCAAGAATATTTTTTCTTTTCTTTGAATTTTTGTAATGCTTCACTTGCATGATAATTTGAACGAACTTAGCTAGATTTAAATTAAGGGTTATAAAGAATATTATGTGGTTGATGATAGGGACGTTACATTTCTATGTGGGAGGGCGGGTATCTGTGCTCTTGGGGCTGTGGTGGCAAAGCATGCTGGTGATCAAAATTTGCTTAGCTATTACTTGACCCAATTCAATGAGGTATTTAGACTGCCTTTTATTCACTAGTATTACTATTGTTTCCAGGGGAATTCTATGGTGCCTTGCCTATGTTCAAGGCACAAACTAGATGGTTACATTTACCAGTAATTTAATTAGATTTGATAGTAAATGGTCATATTTGCCAGTGCTACTAAATCTAACCAAATTACTGGTAAATGTGACAACTTTACTTGGTGGCGTTGGTGCCTTGAATATAAGCAGGGCACCAAAGTTGGACCCATGTTTCCAATGTTTTATCAACTTCTGTTCTTTTTTTCTTTTCTTTTTTGGGGTGGTAGTGGTGGTGGTTCTGTTATGTTTTTCTTTGCTGTTTGGTTTGGTTCACAGAGTCATTTGATCATTAATGGAACAGATTAAGCTGTCCAGGAATCTACCTAATGAATTATTATATGGAAGAGCTGGGTTTTTATGGGCTTGTTTGTTTCTAAACAAACATATTGGTGAGGGCGCTGTGCCTTCCACAACCACTGTAAGTATGCTGTGAGACATGGTAGTTTTCATGGTTTGTCAATCTAGGGTCATTTGATTGACTTGTAATTTGGTTAATATTGTTTAGCGTTCAGTTTTTAATGAAATTATCACGAATGGAAGAGCATTTGCGAAAAAAGGAGGATGCCCACTTATGTTTGAATGGTATGGACAAAAATACTGGGGTGCAGCCCATGGGTTGGCAGGTATTATGCATGTTTTGATGGACATGGACCTGAAGCCAGATGAGGTTGAGGATGTGAAGGGAACTCTTAAATACATGATAAAGAATCGGTTCCCCAGTGGGAACTACCCCTCAAGTGAAGAAGAAAGCAAGATAGATGTTCTTGTGCATTGGTGTCATGGAGCCCCTGGGCTTGCCCTCACACTTGTCAAGGCAGCTAAGGTAAAGATTTCAGGATTATCAAGTTTACTAAGAAATAATTTGAAGCACATTCTCCATTAGTGAGATGTTTGTCAAAGCACTGCATTTAACTAGTGTTTGAAATTCATAGCTATGCATTTTCCATTAATCTTGTCAAAATTTGATTATAAGTTATTTTTCTTAAGGTTGCTTCTGAACATGGACGTAGTTGCAGAAGCATCATGCTTACTAGACCAGAGAAGATTTTTTAGTGTATAGAAGTAGAACTAGATTTTTTGTGCACCTTCACTAGAAAAAAAAGGGGGAAAAGAGAGGACCTTATTTTTGGTTTTATTGGCTCCTGTAACTACATTGCTCAAAATTTATACATAACATATTTAAATTCTAGGTTTTTGGAGATAAAGAGTTTCTGGACGCAGCTATGGATGCGGCAGAGGTGGTGTGGAATCGTGGGCTGCTCAAGCGGGTTGGGATTTGCCATGGCATTAGTGGGAATGCATATGTGTTCCTCTCACTCTACAGAATAACAGGCAATGCAGAGTACTTATACAGGGCTAAAGCATTTGCTTGCTTTCTACTTGATAGAGCTCACAAGCTTATATCCAAGGGAGAGATGCATGGAGGCGATAACCCTTACTCTCTGTTTGAAGGGGTTGGAGGTATGTCCTATCTTTTCCTGGACATGGTTGAACCCTCTTCTTCTATGTTCCCAGCTTATGAACTCTGAAATTCTGGAGAAATTATGTATGAAAATTATGTTGCCTGCAGTAGTTCACTGCTTTTAAGTATATGAGAGTAATGTATGGCATTTTCATTCTAATGTGAGATATGCTCGTATCTTTTTGTACTGTATGCTCTTCAACTGATACCAGAGTTGTCTCTCTTTGTTACTAGAGATGTTGTAAACTACTGTTTTATTGCTTATATAAATGGGCTGATCTATTTGGTAGTTAAATATTCCGTCCATCTTAAGTGAATGTTGTAATATTCTAATCTGATATAACTTATCCAAAAAAAATATTCTAATCTGATAATAAGTTTTCCGTTAACTGCATAGACTTGTATACTCCACTTTTTCTACTCTTGCCTTCTTTTTCTGTCATCTGCCCAGAAGCCACCGTACAAAAGGATGATGGTTGAACCAATCTTTCTTGGCTCCAATTCAGTTTTTGATTTTGGTTCATTACTTCTTCTGGTGGTAAAATTTACTATTCAAATATGAGTTTTATATTCTAGAAAGTATAAGTATTTTCAGAGTCATTTAAATGGATACGATAGGCATTTATTTTCAGAGTCAGTCTCCAAACAAGAGTACTTGTTAAGAAATATTTTCTATATATATGAACCCTGTCCTTTTCATTACAATGAATTTTTTAAACATGATTAGAAGTAAATACTAGACGCATTCATATTAAATAAAATTTATAAAATCAATACATAGAATTAAATGACGAAACAATTCTTTAACTATCATACATAGCATGTCTATTATGCTCTTGCATCACTTCCCCATTATGTCCCGACACAATTCACCCTTCAGCTCACAATTTATTCTTCATTCTAGGCCTCTTAAAATCGTCCACATCAGCTATAATGCTTGTTGAGAAAGGTGATAATGAGCTCATTAACCTCCTCTGGAAGTTGTTCTTGAACAAAATGGTTCCCTTCTGGCATGAAGATGATGTCCAGATTGGGCATAAACTGCTTAATTGACCCATTTCGCAGAGTCTTTGACTCCTGGAAGTTTAATGAAATAGTAGTTTTCACCCAAGATCAGTATGGTTGGAGCTATGATTTTTGGATCAGTTACACCACAATCTATATCTAAAGACCTGCATAAGAAGGGGAGCATGTGGTTTGTCATATAATTACAATGTACGATAACCTCTAGTTTAGGCTTTTTCAAGGAAAATAGTCCCCACTAATTTGCTTTTTAATTAGCTATTGAAGTTTTTTGGTTACCTATAGGGAAACATTCAACGGAGTTCTGAAACTAGACTTCTCACATAGAGAAGCATAGACGTCGAGATCCTCCTCAGAGAACCATGGTGCCAGAGGAGTAGATGGGTCAACCAAGTCCATAATCTCCTGATCATCACTAGCTATTTGGAGTTCATGTTCCAGAGAAGAGAATATAGATGTTTTTTATTACTGTCTTAACATCAAAGCGACCGAAATCTGCTTCTGCTCTCCCTGGTTCCTGCAGGGATCATCAGTTCAACATAACACATACATAATCTTATTACTAGCTAACATGGAAATTAATCCACATTGATAATAATGATTAATTACTGTAATTAAGGGTGCATTCAGTTGTAGAAAGTTATTTAGTTTTCCAAAAAAATAATTTTCTTGAAAAATACCAAAAAATATTATGAACGCACCCTAAGAACTTACCCGCCATCTCAGAATGTAGAAGCCTTGGGGAGCAGAGCAGGTTGGATTCCAGAGGGACCTGGTAGGGTGAAAGGAATACCCAGTGATATAACACCAACAACCCTATCTGGGTGAACCACAGCAAAGTGGAATGCCATATCCAGAGTCTTTCCCAACAATGAAGGCCTGGTTTTGATGGATAGAGAAGTTAATTAAGTGGTACATTTTCTAATCACAGACAGCTAAAATTATTCGATGCTCATTGAGCATGCTTTTCAGAGAAATCATTTTTTCCTAAAAAATTTGAAGGAAACGAAAATCCGAAGGAAAGTTGGAAAGAAAAGGAAATTGAAATACTAAAAAAAAGAAGTATCTAGATTTTGTTTTGTTTAGATGTCAAAGAAAAGGAGAAAGATAATAAATTAACAAAACTAAAGTGAGAAAAATTAGGTTTCAAATGATTTATTTTAAATTTTTTTTTTTTACAAAACTTCCATTTGTTTAGGTCAATTACACTTCCTCGAGAAATAACTAAAATCTTCTTTGATCGTCTTTGACCGGACAAAACTCCTAGTTGAAAAGTAGAAAATATATGCCCTCATATGTAAGCATCAAAAGGAATATAATGAAGTCATTAGCAACCTATTTCGATCTAAATCGAGGAGAGAAAAGGAGGGAAAGAGAGAAAATGGGTTGCAAAAGACTTCATTCCCTTTCTTTCTTTCTTTTTACTTTTTTGAAAAAAATGGATTATTTTTCCTCTAAACTTTTCTCTGACACTCAAAACAAATCAAAGAAAAATGTTTTTTTTTTCAATTTTCTTTATGTTTTTCCTAGCTTCCCTTCGAATTTTCTGGGAACCAACCATAAAAGAAAGTTGCTAGGCTAAAATGAGGTTTCATGTGTTGTGGCATGCAAGAAAGTGGTGTATATAAACACCTTGGAAGGATCACGAAATCATTAAAGGTTGTTAAATTGAAGTTTTGACTAAATATATATTTTTATATAAGTGAAAAAATAGTGTCCAAATGAAATTTTTCCTTAAAAGTTTTGAAGTGAGGTTAAGGAAGAGATAAATACACCTTGGTGATGTTCAAGGAGTCAAGAAGGCAAACAACATCATCAACAAATTCATTGAAGGTTGTTTTCTCAGACTCTGGTGGATGGTCTGAAAGTCCATAGCCCCTGCAATCAATAGTAATTCCTCAGTAGCCGGCGTCGGCTGCTGCAATCATTTGGTGTTTCCATGAGTACCATATTTCTGGGAATCCATGCAAGAAGAGCACCACCTTAGGTCCTGTTCATCATCAATCATCATAAAATAATTCGCTATTAATTAACTAGTAATTAAGATGCATTAATTATATATGGGTTAAGAAAATTAATTAATTACTGAAAATTTTTGGAATCTCATATTCTGTCCTACCAGTTCCAATCTCAGCCACATGAAGCTTTAGTCCTTTTACTTCTACATAGCTGTGCTAGATTTCTGGTTTTTCTATTGCTTTGTGGAGCAGCACATATCACTAAATCAGCCTTTAATAAGACAGAATCACAAAGAAAGAGATTTATGTAAGATTATTAACATATTAAAAGGCATAATGTATCATTCATATACATTTTTATGTTACTTTCAATCATTTATAAGCACTGAACAAAGAAATTAATCTAAGATTATTAACCTATAGGTATATATTTACCTCCCCTGACTGCAGTCCTCAGGGGAGGTAATTCCAGACTTTAATCAACTATAAAAACTTATCTATAATCATTGAAAGTTTGATCAAATAGTTGTACTCAGAGTTTTGCTATCCAATCAAAATTAATAATTAATAATTAATTAAAAAATAGAAGATAAATTAGTTATTGTAGATAATGTCATCAAGAACTTTTAACACTGACAATAGAGTCTTGTACATTTGCAGGATGTGTTTTCTTGGTACGAAGCAGTTGGAGCCCCTTCAAGATCAGCATGAAGCGGAACAACCCGTATCTTAAGCAAAGACTTTATAACTTATTTCATTTCAGGACGCCAACCAGAAGAATACTGCACAGTCAATAGCCAGCTTTGTGATTTTAGGTCCATCGGTCCAATGGAAAACAGTCTTTGCGTCTAAGCTACTATGCACACGTGGCACTGCACCCTTGTCACAGGTTTTCTTCTTTTCATCATATTCACTATTGGCCCCGAGATATCGTCATCCATTCAGTCTTCATCCAAGAAGACTCTTTTGGTTATTAGACCTAGGAGTACAACACCAAATGCAAAAACATCGCACTTCTCCAACCATGTACCTGTCAAAATTACAGATAGTTAAGCAGAAAGATGAAATTCAAATTACCTGAACAGACAAATAAAGCTCACTGCTCAGTTTGAATCTACATTTCTGCTGCATATGCATTTCTTCACCTCCTAAAAATTTTAATGACTTCCATCTCAACTCCACTTCATTCTAAGTTTTGATACCAACAAAACAAGCAAGAGTTGATACTTCATTTCTCCAAGAAAAAAAAATAATAATTACAGCACGTCATTTGTGTCATTATGTGATGTTGTTCATTGTTTGTTGATAAATACTTGATTTTTCAAATGACTGAAGGCCAATATTAAGAAAGTAGTTCCACATTTTTACAAAGACATTAATCATATTTCTGTACCAAACAGCAAGTGCTACATGTTTATTCAACTAAATAAGCCCATATTCACTTCGCATTCAGCCATTGTAGGTTCTATGCACATTCTACTAGTAATTTCAAGCTTATCAAAGATTTAGCTATGGGCCTTCACCTTTGTTCAAATTACTTGACTTATATCACTTACACAAATTCCTGCCTTTGAAAGGTGGCCAAGTTTCATGTATGTATATTAGCTTGGCTTTCAATTAGATCTTTCTGACTAAATACTTAGCACTGCTTTAGTTAGCCACTCAACGCAATCAAGACACACGCTTGATTTGTTCGGATAAATCACTCACTCCAAGCAAAAAATACTTGTTAAGAAATGTTTTCTGAATCAATGAACTCAACCACTTTCATTAACCGCATTGATACTTATATGGTTAAAATGAAACTTCTCAAACAAGACTCGCTAGATACATTCATAAGAACTATTCTTTTTTTGATAAGAAAGCACTCTTCAATTTATAGATACTCAAATTATAATCCCAATAGAAACTGAAGCTTGACATATTTTCCAAACTTCAGCTCAATAGTTTCCTGGTCTGCTCTTGTATATGTAACTGGACATTTTCCTCATGAAATATGTTGCAAAAAGATTGCTAAGAACGATTCAAAAGAAGAAGTAATTGACTCAACTCAGAAAAGAACTTAACAAGTTTCAATATTTTTGTTAGAGACAAGCTGAAGACTTTAGCACTGCAACATCATTACAATGCAAACGCAAAAACAATAGCATTGTAGGGCCTGTCCCTGCATAGTTCAGTCAATTCTCGCCGAAAAGAGCTAATCAAGTTAGTCAAATATGAAAGAATCGACGTCTCCAGATTCCCTGAGTATTGCAAGATGCTAATTGTTACAGCAGTTGTAGAATGTCACATCAAAATCAAATTCGATCACTTGAAACTGTATTGGATTGAGAAGTAAACAATCATCAAGATAACTACTACTATTTTTTAGAAGCATTTTGATTTTCATTTATTTGGTAAAGGTTTAAGCGGCACATGAAATTGCATTCAACCGGAACAAGAAATGCAGAATAGGAAAGAGAGAGAAAAGGGAAAAAAGGTGGTAGTAATAGAGAGGGAGAGAGAGAGAGAGGGGTATCAGTGAACGAACAAAGCAAGCAAACTAGTCGGCTAATATAGCCATTACATCCTGAGCAACATGCAAGCAGTAAAAAGAACAATTGCTTTATTCAGTCATGCCCACGCGATTCATAGGAGCGTCACACTCAGGAGATCAATTTTTCTCATTAGAAAAATTGTAAAGTAAAATCTATATTACTCGTAAGTTTTAATTATAAAGTGTTTTTATTATTTCTTAAAGTTTAAATAATACAAATTTATGTGCAAAAATTGTAGGTTTTACTTCACATATTTTATTGCGGAGGAATTGATCCCATCAATCAAACCTTAATAATTCACCTTTCAACCTTTTTTTTTGTTTTTGCTCTGTTATAATTGATAAACTTAATAAGAAAAACTCATACTATGATGAGAAAAAAATGTTAGTTTTAGCAACATACCTGCAATCTTTTTTCATTATCTCCTAGATTAACTCTATAAATCTCAACCTTTTCCCATATCTTCACTGTCACCTCTTGTTCTCCAATCATTCTACAGTACAGTTTTCCAAATAGAAATTTCCCGAGGAAGTTCTTTTCATGAAAGCAGTTAGTGTATTCCTTTAACTGCCTACAGGGAAGTTTCCTTATCCCTTCAGAATCCACTCCTGGATACAAGATCAACTAAATTTGAGGCAGAAATTATTAACCAAGTGTTCTGAAATTTACCTTAACAAACTAGAAAACTCAGATCTGATAATAATCCAAAAAGGTGAACGAAACAGCAACTGATTCAACTTTTTCCCATGTGGATACCTACATGATAATTACAAACAGAGATGTGCATGTCTATGCACATTACATGTCGTAAAGTTCTGCATACCCACTAGTCCACTACGGCATTACATATAAAGAAAACACGCAAACCTGTGATATAACTAAAAAATTACAAATTGCCAATGGTCACCAATTCTTACATTTTCTGATATGAACAGGAGCCTATCACTTGTTGTGAGTGCACTCTTCTCAAATGGAACAACAAGAGTGGCAAGTAATATTGACTACCCTTCTGCTATAACCAGTTAACCACTATAAATTTGGTTCTAATTCTCCTAAGTCACCGACTCACCCAGCCTCTTATGATTTCATTCTCTCTTTTTCTTAAGATTTCAGGAGAGGATGGAGAAAAGAAGAAAAAAAAAAAAATAAATTAGGGCTTCTTATATGACTAAATTTTTGTTGTGTGCTTTAAAAATTTGCATTAGAAATTAGCCGAAATTCTCAAAGAATTATTCATCTTTTAGCAACCAAAGTACCAGGTTTTTTTTTATAAAAAAATGAATTTTGGTGAATTATGAGAGTTTAAGAGAGAAACAAAAAAGGAGAAGAAAACTTGATATGTCGAGGCCGAAGAAGCGAGTTTGGGACTTGAGAAACTGGATTAGTGGTCTGGAAAATTGGATTGTGGAAGGCTGGAAAGTGGGAGGTTGAGCTTAAGTTTACATAGTACTTAGGTTTTTTTAAAACTAAATGAGCCTGGATCTTGGCCTTGATTAGCTCCAACAGTAGCTTTATCCCTATTAATTTGATTTTGTGTAAGAGGTTTGAATTTTTTAAACTTGAATGTAATTAAAATTTGTATATATTAATTTAATATTTTTAATAAAATACTTGTTTTGATTAAATATGTTTAAATGATTAAATCAGTATCAAATGTCGCATTACATACCGTATAGCTTGGTTCATTGGAATTGCTCATCTCTATCTCCTCCTTTCAGTTATTGTTTTCCTTTTTTTTATTTACTTTCCTATATCCTAATTTCCTTAGCTCTAGCTTTATGAATTCTGAGCTGTAAAGCTACAAAATGAAGTTTGATTGGCCAAGCATGTTTTAGTCCCCGTCAGGAGCTACCTGAAAGAACATAGACATCAACCAGCACCAGTGGTCTAGTGGTAGAATAATACCCTGCCACCGTACAGACCCGGGTTCGATTTTCGGTTGGTGCATTTCAATATCTTGCGGGGATAGCTCAGTTGGGAGAGCGTCAGACTGAAGATCTGAAGGTCGCGTGTTTGATCCACGCTCACCGCAATTCTTTTTTCTTCTTCCTCTAATGGATTTGCATTGTTTGGTGATCATTTATATTTTCTAGGGCATGTGATGTATTTCAATATCTTGCGGGGATAGCTCAGTTGGGAGAGCGTCAGACTGAAGATCTGAAGGTCGCGTGTTTGATCCACGGTCATCGCATTTCTTTTTTCTTCTTCCCCTAATGGATTTGCATTGTTTGGTGATCATTTATATTTTCTTGGGCATGTGATGCATTTCAATATCTTGCGGGGATAGCTCAGTTGGGAGAGCGTCAGACTGAAGATCTGAAGGTCGCGTGTTCGATCCACGCTCACCGCAATTCTTTTTTCTTCTTCCTCTAATGGATTTGCATTGTTTAGTGGTCATTTATATTTTGTTAGGCATGTGATGCATTTTAATATCTTGCGGGGATAGCTCAGTTGGGAGAGCGTTAGACTGAAGATCTGAAGGTCGCGTGTTCGATCCACGCTCACCGCAATTCTTTTTTATTCTTCCCCTAATGGATTTGCATTGTTTGGTGATCATTTATATTTTCTAGGGTCTGTGATGATGCAATAACAGAAGCAAGAAGGCCTTAGAATTTGAAGCCTTGCAGGGTTAAACGGCGCAATCTTATCCTACTTAGCACTACAAAAGCCTGGCCATTTTGTGTTTGAAGGGCCTGCCTAGGCTCAATGAGACAGAGAGGTTAGCTAATTTTCAAGGAATTGATTTCATTATATTAGACCATCTGTTTTGTGATGCCTCATTGCCTTGAGATCATGTGTGTTAAAGAACCTGTTGCATCAAAATCTGCAGAACCAGTTGCTGCAAACAACAAAATCTGTAGAAAAATAGGCTATGCAGGTTCTGCATTATATGCTGCAAAGCCAAATTCTACAAATCAATCATGCCCAGTTTTTTCATTTCCTGGTTTTGATGATTGATTTAGATATTAAAGGCCAACAGTTTATCCTTCAATATCAAAGTCATTTCTTTGTAAATGTTTAATTAAAATTCATTTTGTTTTTGTTTGACATTAACTAATCAGACTTATTTTCCCTTGAGGATCATACCAGCCAGATTCTCTCTGTAATTATTTGTTTTCTTGCAAGGATAAGAAGTGTACATAAAAGCACAAGAAAAGTGAAAGGACTAATTCATTTTTATGATAAAATATTATTAAACCGATTGTTTAAATCAATCATGATCTCCTTTAATCAGATTCTTCTTAACAAATCCATTAAGCGTCTTAATCACTAAAACATAAAAAACATATATTTCAAAGGAAAAAAATGAACGTCTAATAAAAAAAAAACACTTAAAAATTTACAACTAGAGACATTTAACTTTCGTTCCGCTTCTGAGTACGTCTCGAACAAGTTTAGAAAACGCTTTTGAAAACCTGGACATCACTAAACTAAAACCATATATGGCTGCACCTCTTTAAATGACAAAATTGGCCCTCATCTCTGTCAACAACCTAGTAAAAAAAGGCAAATCTGGATGTGACATCACTAACCACCAAATTTTGTTGATATTCGTTGCTAATTATTCACTTGCATAAACTGAAATGGACTCATGGAGTATTAGTAATTATAAGTTTCTAACAATCAAATGATCAATTTGATTTTGGCAAACATTTAGGTCCCACCAGAAGTCTGTGATCTGCAAAAAATTAATGTATATTCAGTTTGAAAATTCGAATAGAACTGATTAACAGATCAACCTATTAAATATTAAATATATCAGGAATTGACTTTACCCTTTACCTGAATGGAGCCTTGCCTACTTAATACAAAAATAACACATGAAAGAGTAGTATGTCATTATGATAATTATGGCAACAAGTAAGAAAAACAATCACGTATTTGACATAGCAAACATGCAAGTCCATGTGAATCACTTGGAGCAACTGAATCTTGTCAAACAATTTTTGTAGAATGACGATTTAACTTAAACGGCAATAGAAAAAATCTTAGTTTAGACTCATAAAAATATTGGCAATTATACTTACATGATAGGTTAAAAATAAATCGATAAATTTTAATATAAATTTGCAGGTTCACTTGTTTTTTTAATGAATCTTGTAAGTGAATGCACGCATGTAGGTTGCTAACATAGACATTTGATCGCCATCTAATTGATTGGATCACGATCTTTTTCATTTAAGAATTGAAATGGTAATTAAGTTTATGGTGAGATTAAATGTCATATTGATAAATTTGAATTTGAATGTTCTCTATTTATTGATGTATTATTTAATCTCACCATAAACTTGACTCTATTTTAATTTTCAAATGGAAATAATCGTGATCTTAATCGACTGCTTGTTGAAGATTTAAGAAAACACTTGATGAGAGCTTGAAGTTCTATTTTTGAAATGCTCTCTAACACTCAAGTCAGCACATAACTAAAATACACTAAAATACTACTGAACTTTCTAAAAAGAGAAAGTGAGCTTCAGAGAGAAATTCTAAAAAATGTTACGAATCTGAACCTGAACCTGAATGGGAAAATAATATATGACTTATGAGCTTTTTCTTACCTGGAAAAAATATGATCTTAAAAAAAGTTATTTTCGATTGATTTGAATTGTCAATCAAAGATTT
The DNA here is from genome assembly GCA_023935145.1 of Bretschneidera sinensis. NCBI lineage: Eukaryota > Viridiplantae > Streptophyta > Magnoliopsida > Brassicales > Akaniaceae > Bretschneidera > Bretschneidera sinensis. The sequence goes on from CM043703.1 coordinate 97,010,037, forward strand.
AATGAATGGTCGAAATTCTATAAGGTATTTGATGCAAAAATTACTCTTTTCCTTCTAAACAAGTATTTATCATTTTACTTTTTTATTCCAAAAACGATTATTTTGCTCTATTTGCACCGCCTAAGACAGTTGGGTTCCTAATTACTTGCTCTGCTAGTTGTCTCCGAATTAAAGATTTGTTAACCAAGTATTTTACTGATCAATGAATGAGTCAAATCCCAAAATTATCCCAGTCTATTGATTTTTCATCTTTTATGATCAAGGGTGTGCAAACGATTTTCGTTAAAAATTTTAACAATGTTTTTTATGGTTATTTTTTTTAATTACTTCGATCAAATTAACTTAAGTTTCATTTGTTTTTTCATAAAATAATTTATGTTATAATTAATTTTACACCGTAAAATCTTTTATATGAAAAATCAATATTTTCTTATAATTTTATATCGTTTGGCTAAACAACTGAAAATGATCTTTTTTTATATTCTCTTCTTTAGAATCAAAAGAAAATACTTGATTGAAAATAAATTAATTTGTAGAAAAAATACTACATTTAAACATATTACTTATGAACAATAATATTGAATAAAAAATTATGTGTATGTGAATATAATAAATATACAAGTAATAATAAAAGAAAATTTATAATCTTAAAAAATTAAATATCAAATAAATTATTATTTTTTCTTCATCTATTAAACAAATTAAATATTAAATTAATAATAAATCATATTGTATATCTAAAATAAAAATATTTATAAATATTATTAAAAAAACTAACATTTACAGAGAAACTGATGGGTAGGGTCAGTTTATCGATTAACCGACACGATTTAAATAATTAAATTTTTTTAAAAATTTATTATATATTATATATTTAATTTATACTTAAAAATTTTAATTTATTATATTTAACGTGTTATTAATATTAAATATTTATATTAATTAATTTTTTATCGATTAAACAATCAAATCAATTAAAAAAATTAACCACTAATCTATGAATTAATTAATCGTCTTGGTTAATTAATCAATTTAACCAAACTAATTTAAATACTCGTTTAATTGGTTCTAACTGTTTAATCAACTACCCAAATTATGCTCCCCATCACCTCCTGGGGTTAGGATAACACTTCGCTAGCTTGTAGCTACGTCATTATTTATCATAAAAAAGGTTTTTGTTAAGAATATTTTACTGTAATATTGCTATAATATAGTATAATATTTGGAGTATATCCAAACCAGTTTTCCCATCTCACTACCATTGGTCAGGCTGACATGGAAAATAGCCGTCTTATCGATAATCCACCGAAAAGGACGCACTCATTACCCAGTACTCACCTGACATGTAAGCAAATAAAGCGAAACAATAAATTCATGCTCGCCGCGGCTGGTTCGTGCACCTAAAATAGTTGGGTTCCACGTGGGACCCAATACTTTCATATAAATTTGGTCGCAAGGCAATTTCAGGAACCATCCATAGCATCAATACGTAAGTTCCAAACGAAGTATAAACGAAAAAAAGAAAACAAAACAAAAACGTGACAGGAGCGTTGGCCGGAATGGCCGTGAATCGTCAGAAATCCGATAAAATCATCAAATTTCTCGACGGTACGGCGAGTTTCGCCGACGTGATTTTCGAGTTCATGGAAGAGGACAAGGAGTCACTGGATAATTTTCACGATTCCGGTGATTATGACGATGATGAGAACTCTTGCAATGTTGAACAGAATAAGGCCTTTTGGGAAACACAAGAACAACTCCTCCAGGTACTTTTTTATTATTAATTTAATAACCATATTTGTGAAATTTTATAAAAAATATATATATTCGTGTCAAGTCATTTTTCTTTAAAAAAATTGCAGGCGACATTGTACAGGACTAGTTCCCTTGAAACGAAAATTAGGCAAGCTACAAAAGAAGCATTAAAGGAAGTAAAATCGGTAGGTATGCAATGTGTATGCCGGAGACCGGTGGCCGGAGGTTGCCGGGATTGCTTGCGAGTAGAAATTTCCGTTAGACTTCAAAATTCCGGCTACAATTGTGCCATCTGCATATCCAAATGGAGAAACTCATCAGAAATCTCATCAGGTACACCAAGTTCACGAAAAATTTCTGCATATTTTAAATTTAATTTTATAATCATAACTTAAATTAGTAGAAAATTAATGTACCCATTCATCCGTTTTATAGAAACAGAGTGGATTATGGCGTAATCATATTATTTAAATGAATTATACATTAGTATGTGGATTTGGGTCTCTATAAATTTCCCCATTCTTTTTACAGGGGAGCACACATATTTGGAAGTGGTGGGTAAATTAAGTTCTAAGAAAGGAGAGATAAGAGTGGTAATCGAGTTAAATTTCCAAGCTGAATTCGAGATGGCAAGAGCAAGTGAAGAATACAAAAGATTAATTAGACTATTTCCACAAGTATTTGTTGGAAAACCAGAGAGATTAAGAGTGTTAATCAAAATATTATGCGATGCAGCAAAAAAATGTATGAAGGATAAGAAAATGCATATGGGTCCATGGAGGAAGCACAAGTACATGCAAGCAAAGTGGTTTGGCACGTGCGAGAAAAGAGCGCCGGCACCACTACCGGCTGGCGAAGCCTAGACCTGTTAGAGAATTTGCCTGGCCTGCATTGCCCTTTTGTGTGATTAAAAATTAGATTTTGTTCACAGTTTTTGGTTTTGAACCTCAAGTTTGCAAGCATGGATTTTGTGGATCCCTGGGAGAAAATAAATGTGGTTTTGAAGTCATGCAAATGGTGTTCAGATTTTGACAGGCTGCACCAAATTAGCCAAGGGAAATGTGAGAGATAAGCACTTGGCATTGAAAAATAAGGTCAAATCCCGTTTCAAATATTTGGGGTTTGACAGAGAAAGAATGTGCTTGTTTTCTCTAAATGTACATATAAGCTGGAGTAATGTGATCAAATTCTCTTCCTCTTCCATGATCAAGCAAAATTCACTTGTTTTCTTTATTCCCATCTTCCTTTTCTGTTCAATCGATGGGTGTAATGTTAGCGTTTCGAGTGATATCGCATCCATCCATTGTGACATTGATACCTTAATATATTACGAGAAAAAGAGCAATATTTGAAAATTTTAGTATGCAACAATATATAGGATTAGCTACTTCACAAGAAAAATGGTATCCTACACTCTGATGAGTGGTGGAAGGTGCTTTCTTTTAAAGTAGGAATTAAGACAATCACCATTTAAAGTTTGCAACCTATCACTGCTGAATTTTTCCTCTTAAAAAGAGCAGAAAGACACATAATTTCACAACACGTGATTGAAAATTGCTTCAAATTTTTTTATTAAATAAATTGTCAATGACATGGTCTATTAAGCTTTTAGCATTAAATTTAATTATAATTACAAAAAAATATTATATCATTGATTGCATTTTTAAAAAATATCTTTAAATTGTAATTAGTGAAAATATAATATTCTTTATATCCGATACGGGTTTGGGCTTGTTTTGAGGCCTTTCTTACTCCAGTTATAATTCCATGGCTAACTTTCCAATTAATTTCTCTTTAGTTCTAAACGTGAAATGTTAGTGTTTCTCTTTTATAAAAAAATGAAGAAAAAAGCAGAAAACGTAACAATATCTAGTGACAAATATTATTCAACACCAAATTAAAACTCGTTTTTTTCTTTCTAATATGAGTTTCTTAAGTTTAACATTTTCGGGTTTAATTTCTGCTCAGTTAAATTTGCATCTCAACTTAGAAATTTCGGGTTTTCTTTAAAATCTGTAGAAAATTAAGAAGGTTTTGGATTCAAATTATATTTGAGATTTAATTCTTGAATTTTTTTTTATTTTAAAAAAAGGATTTTAGATTTTACAACCTTTCAATTCCAGTTCAAGGCATTGCTTTTTTTTTTTTCTCCCATTTGAATGTCAAGATAAGATTAATATTTCATTTTCAAAAAAAAAAAAAGAAAAAAAGAAGAGAAGATTAATATTTCTAAGGATCTAATAAATTTTGTTTAAAATCAGTGTGAAGAATACATTGAATCAATTAAGTTTTAGATCCAAATATCCAACCCCTAAACTGAAATTTTGAAAATCAGTATTAGATTACCATATCAAACTGAATTTCAACTAGTAGATTCAAACAAGTGCTTTGTAACGATATTATTCTGCAATTGTTTCTGTCAATAATTGACTTTCGTCCAGCTTTAAAATCTAAACTTCATGATCGCTTTTGACCTTTAAAAAAACTAGCATGATTTCGTCTCAACCCTTTCCCGTAAGTTAACTTCTAATCTTGTTTGGAAAGAATTCTACATCTACGTACTCTAGTTGGGTCAATGATGATGTACTATGGTGTGTTGGTAACGACCTTAACATTTATGGAAACAATCGTAATTTGAGTGATAAAAGTTGAAAGGCCAAATGGTGTTTTTTTTTTTTTTTTTTTTTAAAAAAGAGATGTTTTTAAGTTATAAGTTGTAACCGTAGGGAATTTCTCATTTGATTTTGTTCATCTTGGCTTTTGGACACTAAGTAAGTTCTCTCCTACTTTTTTTTCTTTTTCTTTATCCTTCCTTGTCTCCATTCTTTACTGTTTTACTCAGATTTACAAAATGAATAGACACCTTATACTTGGATGTGCAAATTATGTATTGTTAGAAGGATTTTTACACAATTTTATTGGTATAATGAATTTTAACCAGTTTTTTTCAGTCAAAAGTTACAAGTAAATGAAACATCGATAAATTTTGATGTGATGAGTTTTAATAATTTTTTTATTTAAAAATTATAAAATAATAAAATAATAATTAACTTGAAATGTATGCAAATTATTGTATCCACCGTATTTATTATTATGATTGAGTCAATAAAAAGTGACCTTCTCACTTTAATAAAGCTTTTATAAAAAGGAGTACTAATGTGAAAACAACAGTCCTCACTTTAATTGGAATTTTCCATTCCACAGCTTTATCCGAGGGAGAAAATTCTTGGAAGAAAGCAATCGTGACTTGTGCAAACGTCATAAACTAGCGTTGCAAGTTGTAACAAGTAACAACCTCTGTCTTGAATTATTAGTTTTGAGCCCTTTGTGTCTAGTTCTCAAGTCATGTTAGCCAGCTGGTAGTCTGTATGTCGCTAGTTTTGTTGTGTTTTGGTTGGCAGCAAATATTGTTTTTGTGTATTTTTTTTAGATTGAATAAAAATTACAATTTATTAATAATAATAATAATAATTTATATAAATTTTTTTATTGAGTTTATAAATTATATAAGTTTTTATAGATAATCTTTCAATATTTATCATTAGTCGAATTTGAAATCAAAATTTTCATACGGTGACAAATAATTAAAATACATAATTCTCTATTTTTTTTTTTGGCAATTCTAATTTTTAATCTAATAAATATTTGCAAAAAGCACTTGACAAAATTAATACCCCTTACTTCCACGAAACGCAGAAAAAGACCATGACCTTCCAAGTCAGTAGGTAATAGTAATGCTACGAAAGCGAAAGTCAGGGTCTATAAACTAAGTCAATTGTCAGTCAATGTATAGTAGGAGTATATAATGTGGAGCCGCAATTTGTACAGTGAATTCCATGAACAATAATATACTATAATATTAATGCTTATCGTATCGTATGCTCCATGAAGTTAAATTTTGTGGGTCCCAATACCACGTAGCACAGTTGCTCAGTTATGTAGGGTCCACGGTGGCATTGAGGAATTTGGTATTAAAACAAGAAAAACAAATCAAGTGATCTCGATGACATTAAAAACAGTCTTCTCACGTGTGAATATTGGCAGCAGCGATCCGAAGTGATGTCTCTTCCTTGCTGATGAGTGTCGCTTGACGTGGCTTAGGTGACGAAGTACTTCATGACCTGTTCGCACTTTCTCACTTTCCGATATCATCATTTTCTTTACCACTTTTGCTCTTCCACTTTTAGAAATCTTGTGTGTGATTAAGAAATATATATAAAGCTATAGATGTCTTATAATTCAGTCGTTCAGGTATTAGAATTTCTTCTAAATGGTTGAAAACTTGGTAGACGGGAAAAAAATGGAGAGGAAGCAATGTTCTTCAACCAAAGTGGAGAGGAAAATCATTGAGAAAAACAGAAGAAATAACATGAAGACCCTTAACAACAAGCTCTACTCTCTTCTCCCACGTAATTCCTCCAAGGTTCCTCTCTCTCTCTCTCTCTCTAAAATAGGTTCATCTAAGTTGTACAATTTTTGTTAAGGTATTAGAATTAATCAATTTTTACCATTTGAGTGTACTAATTAATAGAATATGGGAGTAGGTTTTTTCTTCTTTTGTTTGATATCTGAATAAAAGAAGGGTGAGAATGTATTATCTTCCATTGCGTAGTTTATAGGTCGGATTTGCACATATTTTCCTGTTTAATTTGTTAATTCTTTATCCATTTTTTTGTTGTTCATTTCTTAGTTTGATTGTTTTCCCCTCAACGTATAAGTTCTTACTACGGTATTGAAAAACAAGATCAACATAATTTTTTTTACGTTAATGCAGGAACCGTTGTCTGTACCGGATCAAATAGATGAAGCTGTGAATTACATAAAAAGCTTAGAGGCAAAATTGAAGAAATCCAGAGAGAAAAAAGAGAACTTAATGGGTAGAAAAAGATCGTACGCTTGCACGACTACTGATCAAAGCATAGCAAGCTTGCAATCGCCTCAAATTGAAATTCACCAGATGGGTTCATCTCTGAAGGTAGATTTGACAAGTGGAGTAGATCACCAGTTCATGTTTAATGAGATTATTTGCATGCTTCATCAAGAAGGTTTAGAAGTTGTTTATGCGAATTATTCAGTTGTTGGAAATTCAATCTTCCACGTGATTCATGCACAGGTACGTAACAATATCCTTCTTAATTAATTCAAAAAATCAATGTTAATTTATGTAATATTATTATTTAAGATTTAATAAATTAACAACCAGCCTCTTTTTTTTTTATATTTATTTTGTAGATTGCAGAGTCCATGTTCGGTTTTGGATCAGCAGCTAAAATATGCGAGAGACTTAACAAGTTTGTGTATGGTTGCACTAGTAACGAAGACGAGTTGCAACCAGACTCATGGGACTTTGAAATCCACCCTCAAATGTGGAATTTCTAAATATTTCAATTTATGTGAATCGAGATGTTTTTTTGTTGTAGTGAGAACGTATACATAAATTATGATGATAATTATAAAACTCTTTTGTGTTTATATGGAAAATACAATTGCATATCGCTATTTTAAATTTATACATTTACATTCTCTAAACTTTTTTCTCTAATTCTCTTAATTTGGAAAGTTTATAGTTTGTGCATATAGGATGAAACATTTATCCTTTTAGTTTGACCTCTAACATTTTCGTTTTTATTAAACAAAAGAAATGTGTATTCCACCAATTTTTATTTTTATCTTTACTCTCACTCTTCTTTCTTACTTACACATCTTAAACCTCTCCCATTTCCTTGTCCCTCCTTCCCTCCCTCCACTCCCTGATCCGAGTGGGTTTGATTCTCGTTCTTCTGGATAAAGAAAAGCAACTTAACTAACTAACCTAACTGACATTCACAATTAGTTTTCATTGCATAAGTCAATGATCGGAGAAATTTTTAGATACATAATTCTTTTTTGTTTTTTTATCAATTTTACTATAACGAGAGTTGATGACACGAAGAATAAACTTTATGACCGTTTTGGAATAATTAACCAATGAACCAAAAGTTATTAGTTAAGATTTAGATTTTCTCTATTTTGTAGTTTTATCCATGTAGTTCAAATGTTGCTGAAATGATCAAAATAATTTTAAAAAATCAATTTTGTTTTAAACAAACAAAATATAATTAAGTAATTCAATAAAGTCATCGGTTTAACTTTTTTTTTGAAGTTTTAATGATTTTTTACGATATCAAACCAACCGATGATTAGAAATGTTCACCATAAATTGTTATTACTTTGTTTGATGAATTATATGTTATTTACTTTTTTATATTTTTGTTAGACGTTTAAAAAAAATAATATTCAATATTTTGTGCTTGTGTTTTTTAAGATATAAATTTTTTTATTGAAACAGTGTTATGTACAGGTAGTACAATAATTGATTTGATTATGTATAAACTCAATACTATTTTATTATTCATACAGAATCCCATAATATTGTCACAATTTACCTAAAATTAAAAAAATATATAAATCGAATAAATAACTCAAATAACTGAAATATAACCTTTAATAAAAACAATTAATATTATTTTTTTATAAAAATCATACGGTCCGGTTCGATTCAAAACACCAATAGGATCAGATCTTGGAAGAGAGTACATGAACCTTACATTTGTCTCCTCCTTGTTGACTGCCAGCTAGAAGCAGACACAACTCACCAAAAAAAAAAAAGAAGAAAAAGAAAAAGAAAAAGAAAAGAGATTCGAAAAATCCTAAAGTTGTCAAAAAAAGAAGAAAAAGTAAGCATAGATGGATCTTGGACCCGATAGGTTTTTCCTCTTTTCTTTGGGACCTAGAAAACTATTTCTCTTACATCGAGTGGGGTTTCGTGTTGTTCTTTTTCGTTTTTATTTTGCAATAATTTTCAACGCATAAAAATTGAAAATGCTTGTTTCTAGCTATGGCTGTTTGGCATAAAATCTTGTGTAGATCTGTAGATCTACTGCGAGACGTCCTATTAAACCAAAAAAAAAATAAAAAATAAAAAATTAAGAAGACCAAGTTTCGCAGGTCTCTAGTTTGGAAAACATACCAGATTTGAGTACTCGGAGAGAATTGGGTCTCCAGGGCTGTTCACTTTCAGTGCCACCAACAATAGCATTTTGTGGATGAGAGCTTAGATGAAGGGCAAATAAGAGGAATTAAAAGAGTCACAGGGTACAAGGGATAACTTTGTTAGGAGCAAGTTCCTTAAAACTGTGTTAATTTCAGAGAGGTAGACTGCATATTGTTTATAAGACTGGCAACTTTTCTGTGCAGTTATGGTTTAAAACTAAAGTCCAGTAGTATATTAGAAAATTTTAGAGAAATGTAAGTGGGGCAATCTCTAAGAAAAGAAAGCAGTTTCTTAAGGGACAAAATGATTTACTTTTGAAAGGTAATTGTGAAGCTTATTACATATTATGCTTAATAATCTTCTACAGGAGTAAATATCATAAGTGAGGACAATACTCACTGTCCACATCATCCAAAGTACTAAGATTTCCAAACCAAGACTACAAATTAAATATCAATCACAACTAAGCAGCATGCTGAAGAAAAAACAATTAATCAAAAACAAAATAATCTTACGTGAAAATCCTTTTGATGTAAAATGAAAACCACACAGTAAATAAAGCAATTTTAACATGAAAATAATGATTACAAACTTTATTTCTAACTTTTTACATTTTATCTTACATTTCAAGGGTTCCTTAATATTTTAATCTTGGACTATTCACACCCTACATTATATATGGGTATCTAATAGGTTATTCTGATCAAGATTTTGGGCAAATTAAAATTGGTGTTCAGGTTTCATCCACACATAAGCATTTTACAGTATTTTCTCATAGATATCTTCACGAATCGTAGATGAGAGATTAAAGATTTGAGTTTGAAGAAAATGAGAAAGAAGATTTGCTAGAGAAAATAATAATGTAGAGTTAGAGGTAAATTTGTGAGCTGCATATGTACACCAATTAATTTTAATTTGATCGAAATTTTAATCAGAAAGACATTGGATATTCTACTATAATTCATGATGTAAATTAATCGAATTTAAAACGTAAAATATTGAAATATAGAGCAAATGTAAATGTGTTTCATGATAACAATCTTAAAAATTATAGTAATTAGTTTAGTACATTCACACAAAGGATGATATTTGGATGGTGATTTTCTCATTGCCCAATTTCAATAGCATCACGATTCCATTCAATTTCTTCTATGCGCAAATGTTGACTTCCTCGTTTTTCTGTCCTTGTGATTCTTGATCTAGGCCATTGTGGGGTTGTTTGGCAGAGGAGAAACTTCATAATCCTCTTCTACAGCTTCCCAGAGATCCATTGCATCTAGGTAGGTCTCCATTCTCACAGCCCAAGTCTGATAATTTTCTCCATCGAACACTGGAGGAGCAATCAATGAAAAACTAGCTTCTGCGTCCATGGCATCCACTTGAATTCAATCTCAGACTCTCACAGGTTCCTTAAGAAGAATGCTCTGATACCAATTGTTGTTTTTAAAGTTGCAACAGAAAACAAAGACAAATTTGAAGGAAAGAACGATAACAATTTTGAAGAGAATAACATACAAGATTATACCGAAGGAGAGGTGATTTTATTGAATTCAGAACTTACATTAAAAGACTTGAAAAAATAACTAACCACTAAGATAATGATCCTAAAAATAAGCCATGATTACATGATTAATCAGAAAATAACAAACTCCTAAAAACTAGGAAACAATACTTTGAAATATTCAAAACAAAATAAATGATGTTTTGACAACGTGGCTGCAGTTCTAAACAAATCAGCTAACACTCCTCCTTGCTTTATAGACTACAAACACCAAGTTTCAATCTTAAAAACTCAAACTTGCTAAATGGTAATGGTTTAGTAAAAACATCATTTATTTGTTCATCTGGTCTACAATAAACAAGAGTTACAGCACCATTCTTCTGCACTTCCCTCAAGAAAAATAGCTTAATGTTGAAATGTTTAGTTTTCCCGTGAAAAACTAGATTGTGAGAAATAGCTATTACAGCCTGATTATCAACAAAGATCTTAGTATCTTCTTTCTGCTCAAGATAAAGATCACTCAATATTTTCCTCAGCCACAAAGCTTGATTTACAGCAGCAGTTGCAGCAACAAACTCTGCTTCAGCAGTAGATTGAGTTATTGTTTCTTGTTTTTTTGAACTCCATGAAAAAACTCCTGATCCAAAACTAAAGCAGCACCCTGAGGTACTTTTCGTGTCATCAATGGATCCTGCCCAGTCACTGTCAGAAAAACCAAACAACTTGAACTCCTTGTTTTTCTTGAACTTGATGCTAATGTTGATTGTGCCTTTGATGTATCTAACCACCCTTTTACCAGCCTTCAAGTGCATTTCACTTGCACAGTGCATGAACCGAGATAAAATACTCACAGCGATCAAGATGTTAGGTCTTGTTGCTGTAAGATACATCAGGCACCCAATCAAACTTCTAAAGGGTGCCTCATCCACTTTTTCGGTTCCATCTTCCTTGCTCAACTTTTCCTTTTGATTCATAGGAGTGAAGCACCTACCTCCAGCTCATCAACATATTTTAGGCATCAACAGACATATTGGATATTCTCCTATAATTCATGATGTAAATTAATCGAATTTAAAACGTAGAATATTGAAATATAAGGCAAAATGTAAAAGTGTTTCATGATAACAATCTTAAAAATTATAGTAGTTAGTTTAGTACATTCACGCGAATGATGATATTTGGATGGTGATTTTCTCATTGCCCTATTTCAATAGTATCATGATTCCATTCAATTTCTTCTATGCGCAAAGGTATGCAATTTGTGCTACATCAATTCCTTTTTTTTTTTTTTAATAATTATGCTACATCAATTATGTTGGCTTAAATGCATAATTATTTAGTGGGTTTTTTTCCCACTTGTCTATAACTTTTTTTTTGGGTACGTAACATAGAGAGGGATTCTTTTTTGTTTTGTTGTGAGTTTTGCTTTCATCAATTTCACCAGTTTGATGTGCTAGGTCCTTGAAAATAAATGGTTTCTCGTTGGGATTTCTTATCTGTCCGTCTCTACCCAGTTGACAGTTGTCAAGTGATGGGAAGATTTTTTTTTCTTATAATCATCTCTAAAACTCTTATATTTTACATTGAGACATAAATTCATCAACCTAAACTTCAAAACAGAACATAAGTTTCAAGAAGAAAAAAAGGGGCAGCATAGAGTCATATGAAATCAAAGCAAATGTAATCAAGCAGTTGATTCGACGAACCTGTTTACGAGACAATTCTTCAAAGGCTACTACATTTTTCTTCCGAGCAAGTTCTCTTGCATTGTTCAAGACTGAACAATATAGACTATAAGTGAAAAAGAAAATAGAAAAATTGTAAGCAAATAAAATTTTACAAACTCAGATTTTGATGTCTCTTACCACTGCACTAAAGACAAAAAAGACATGAACAGGATATTGCATATCTATAAATTAGATGGCGAACAACGTACTGCCTCACTGCTTTTTTTCCTCAGTTTATAAATTCATTTGTTTGCTTCATCATTTCTCTGCTCTATATAATTGCATTTCTCCTCTATTATAGAATCTGCTTTTGGGTCATTATACAGCTAAAACTTGAAAAAATAAAACTGATGAATTCTCTTTAGAAATATTTTCTTCATTGACATTAATAGGTCTAAGATTGAGGCTTTCGATTGCGTTGTCATTCTTATTATTGTAGACTCCTTCACTTCCAATGCATAACATCGGTTTCATTATTCTCTATATTCCTCTGCCATAAATGTTGATAACAAAAATGGAATTATAAAATAAAATGGTAACTGTTGTTTTTAAAGTTGCAACAAAAAACAAAGATAACATTGAAGGAAAGAACGCTGACAATTTTGAAGAGAAGAACACAAGATTATATCGAAGGAGATATAATTTTATTGAATTCAGAACTTACATTAAAAGACTTGAAAAAATAACTAACCATTAAGATCATGGTCCAAAAAATAAGCCATGATTACACACATGATTAATAAAAAAATAACAAAATCCTAAAAACTAGGAAACGATACTTTGAAATATTCAAAACAAAATAAATGACGTTTTGACAACGTGACATCAGTTCTAAACAAATAAGCTAACACTCCTCCTTGCTTTAGAGACTCCAAACACCAAGTTTCAATCTCAAAAACTCGATCTTGCTAAATTAGTAAAAAAATCAGCTATTTGCTCATCCGTTCTGCAATAAACAAGAGTTACAACACCATTCTTCTGCACTTCCCTCAAGAAAAACAGCTTGATGTTGATATTTTAGTTTTCCTGTGAAAAACTGGATTGTGAAAAATAGCTATTGCAGCTTGATTATCAACAAAGATCTTAGTGTCTTCTTTCTACTCAAGATGAAGATCACTCAATATCTTCATTAGCCACAAAGCTTGATTTACAGCAGCAGTTGCAACAACAAACTTTGTTTCAGCAGTAGATTGAGCTACTGTTTCTTGTTTTTTCTAACTCCATGAAAAAACTCCTGATCCAAAACTAAGGCAGTACCCTGAGGTACTTTTCATGTCATCAATGGATCCTGCCTAGTCACTGTCAGAAAAATCAAACAACTTGAACTCGTTGCTTTTCTTGAACTTGATGCCAAAGTTGATTATGCCTTTGATGTATCTAACCACCATCTTAGCGGCCTTCAAGTGCATTTCACTTGTACAGTGCATGAACCAAGATAAAATACTCATAGCGATCAAGATGTCAGGTCTTGTTGCTGTAAAATACATTAGGCACCCAATCAAACTTCTAAAGTGTGCCTCATCCACTTTTTCGGTTCCATCTTCATTGCTCAACTTTTCCTTTTGATTTATAGGAGTGCTCATTAACTTGCAATCTTCCATATGAAACTTCTTGAGAATTTCCTTTGCATACTTGTTTTGACAAATGAAAACTTCATCTTGACTTTGCTTGATCTCCATTTTGAGAAAGTAAGTCATCAATCCAAGATCAGTCATCTTAAATACTTTCATCATTTCCAGCTTAAATTTATCAATCAAAGCTGCATTGTTTCCAGTCACCAAAAGATCATCTACATAAAGAGAAATAACAAGAATATCAACCTCACAGTGCTTGACATAAAGAGTGGACTCAGATAGGCTTTTTACGAAGCTTAAACTTAGCAGATGATCATCAATTCTGCTATACTAGTCTCTTGGAGCTTTCTTCAATCCATAGAAAGCATTCTTGAGGAGATAAACTTTGTCTTCTTCTCTTTTCTTCGCAAAACCTTCTGGTTGCTCAACATAAATTTATTCTTACAAGAAACCATTTAAAAATGCTAATTTAACATCCAACTAGTACATTTTCCAACCTTTTTGTGCTGCAACAGCAAGTAGCAGCCTGATGGTGTCAAGTTTAGCTACTGGTGCAAACGTGTTTGAAAAGTCTACACCAAAATTTTGAGTATATCCTTTAACAACAAACCTTGCTTTGTATTTGTTGATGGAACCATTAGCACTAAGCTTGGTTCTGAACACCCATTTGACCCCAATGATTTTTCTATCTTGAGGTCTATCAACAAACTGCCATGTCTTGTTTTTCTTGATCATGTACAACTTCTCCTTCATTGCAACAGTCCAATTCTGATCATGTTTTGCTTCATCATAACTTGCAAGCTCACAAACTGCAATGTTACATCTCTGATAAATATCAACGAGCAATCTGGTGCCTCTAACTGGAATGTTGTCCACTATCTCACTTTGCCAATTGTCATTTCTTTGCTCCTCGACATTTCTGATAGGAAAGTTTAGCTTCAGTTGGTTTGAGTCCTTTGAAATCTCCCAGTTCTATTCTTCATTTTCCACAAAGTGCACATCTCTGCTTTTGATAATATTCCTTGTTTGTGGCTGAAAGACTTTGTAAGCTTGGGATATTGTGCTGTAGCTTATGAAGATGCCTTGTACTGCCTTCTTATCTAGTTTATCACGCTTAACCTGAGGAACATAGGTGAAGCACAAATAACCAAACATCTTAAGGAAGTTTAGAGACGGTTTATATCCATATCAAGTTTCAAATGGTGTCTGCTCCTTCAACACTTTTGTGGGTAGCCTGTTTTGGAGAAAAATCACAGTGTTTGCTCCTTTGCCCAGAATTTCTTTAGCAAATTCTTTTCATGTAACATACATCTTGTCATTTCCAAGGTATATCGATTTCTCTTCTCACTGACTCTATTTTGTTGTGGAGTGTAGGGACCCGTTAGTTGATGTTTAATGCCTGCATCCTCACAAAATTGATTGAATACTGCAGATGTGTACTCATTGCCGTTGTCTGATCTCAATGTCTGAATTTTGCATCCACTTTCATTTTCAAGTCTAGCTTTAAATTTCCAGAATATTCTAGCAATTTTCTTATTTGTATTTAAAAAAGAAAATCCAACACATTCTTGTTAGATTATCAATAAAGGCAATATAGTAAAGGCTAACATTGAGAGATGGTGTTCTTTGTGGTTTTGCTAGATCAGTGTGGATCAATTGTAGCTTCTGTGTTGCTCTCCAAGCTGTTTTTGGAAATGGTTGTTTGTGTTGCTTTCCATATTGACACGCTTTGCAGTGAGGAAGATGATCTTCTAAAACAGATAAATCCCTTACTAATTGCTTTGTTTGAAGCAGCAGTAGTCCTTGATGATGATAATGACCAAGCCTCTTGTGCCATATCTTCTTGACACTTTCCTTGGTAGGAAAGGTAGCTTGCTCCTCCTCAAGTGGGTTAAATGTGAAGCTTTTTCCTCTCATCTTGACGTTGAATATGTCTTGACCAGATGCATCCTTTATCAATCAGTATTTGTCTTCAAAATGTAGTTTGAAGCCTTTCTCTATCAACTAACCAACACTTAACAGATTTTGGTCAATTTCTGGAACATAAAGAACATCAGAGATAAGTTTTATACCTAAACAATTATATGAAGTCTCCGTGCTTCTTAATTCCTTGAACAACTCCTTGTCATGTGTCATATGGTTAATGTAACCACTATCAATTAACCAGTTCTCACTTGAATCACTGCGTGAGAAGCAAGTAGCAACAAAGAGCTGATCCTCCTCCTCTTGATCAGCAACTTGAGCATCTGCTTATTGCTGTTGATTTTTAGTTTTGCAAATCATAGTGTCATGACCAAGTTGGTTACACCTGCTGCATTTTGCATCAGGTCTCCTCCAGCATTTGAAAGGAGGATGACCCTTTCTGCCACAATGTTGGCATGGAGGATGATTTCCCTTTGTACCTTCGGTCTTGTTCTTGTTGCTGTTTGCTGTAGCATCGCCACTTGCAGCAAAATTCTTCTTCCTCATTTTCTCTCATTCTTAATGCTTGACTGGTAGTGCTCTTTCAACGGCTTCTTCTTGTCTCATGACCCTTCTTTGCTCTTGTGCTTGTAAAGCATTTAAGAGCTCTGCCAAAGTAAGCTTGGATAGATCCTTGGTGTTCTTCAAGGTCGTAATGGTTGCTTCAAAATTTTCAGGCATCGTTACTAGGATTTTTTCAACAATCCTCGAGTCAGGTAGATCAGAACCGAGTAGTCTTACCTTATTGGCAATGCTTAGAAGTTTGTCAGAATACTTTTTAATGTTTTCTGATTCCTTCATTTTCTACAGTTCAAAATCTCTGATCAAATTCAGCACTTGCATCCCTCTGATCCTCTCATTTCCTTCATACTCTGTTTTGAGATAATCCCATATTGCTTTTGCTGATTTGAGTGACATGAGTTAGGTAAAGATAGTCGATGAGACGGCAGCAAATAACCACATCCATAGCCCAACCTAAACAATGAAACAAGCCCAGCCATAACCTAAAGGCTATTCAATTCCGGTCCACACCAAGCCAATTCATAGAAGGAAAAAAAAACCTCTGTTTCATGAGTAATTGCACAAAATTTAAAGCAAAATAAATATCCTCTGTTGCATTTGCAGAATTGTTTTGACTTTATTCTAGCTGATTGATCTCATAACTATTCGTCCTTTCAATCAGTTACTCAGCCTCTGTGTTTCTTGATTTTTCATTTGGGTCTTCATACGGAAAAAACTTAACAAAACAGAATTGATGAACTTGCTTAGGAGCATGCCTTCCGTCAACAACATTCCTTTCAGGCCTATTTAGTTCAGAACCTTAATTCAGTTTTTCAGTTGGATTGTCATCCATGTAATTGACAGGTATTTCATTATCAGGTATTGGCGAAGCTTGCATCATGTCACCTTCTAAGGCCTCCAAAGCTACAATATTTCCCTAATGTATACACAAAACTAAACTAATAATCAAATTAGTTACATTGAGCTTCAATAAGGGTTAAAGTGCATTAGACAAAAACATGAAAATTTTCAATTACCTGAACGTATTGAACCAAAAGAGAGACGGGATAAGAACAAGAGAAATATATATATATATATATATATATATATATATATATATATATATATATAATGAATTACTCAATAAATAGGGGAAAAAGCAACATTGAAAAAGTCATAAAAGGGGAAAAAAAGAGAGTTATCTGTGCAAAAATTCTTACGGAAAGTAAATACGGTAACCAAGAATTTTTATACTCAATGTACATGTATCTAGTATGTGAGAAATAGTTATCAAGTTGTACTACCATTGCATGTGGCTGTAATTGTTAGTTGAAGTCAAGACATTCTATCTTCAATATTGGTATCTACTGGGAAAGAGCTTTACGTTGACGTTGATTACATGAGTCTATAGATATCATTGAGAATGAGAGATACAGTACTTTCTCAACAAAAAATCTTCAGAATCACAAAAAAGAAGCCTCAAGAAAATTTAGATGAGAACCAGAAGCAAGCAGCAGCCTTCTTTTGGTTCTCTTCTACTTATTTTATATGTTTCCTTCAATGCCCATCTCTCAACAGGTACTGATACAATCCTCCCTGGCCAGTCTATCTCGGGGAACCAGACGATAACTTCTCGAGGTAGAATATTTGAAATGGGTTTCTGAACACCAGGTAATTATTATGCGCATCATATAGGCATATGGTATAAAGGACTACCTGAACATACAGTTGTTTGGATAGTAAACAGAGACAATTATGTTTCTGATTCTACGGAGTTGAAGCTCTTGGAAGATGGTAATCTAGTCTTTGAAGGCCCATATAGGTCAGATTCATATCAGTTGACCAATTTGACTTTTAGCATGCCTAACTCTACTGTAGGTGTTCTTCTTGACAATGAAAATTTTATCTTGAGAGAAAGACTGGATTCCACCAATGTTGTGTGGCAGAGTTTCGATTATCCAACTAATACTTGGCTTCCAGGTGCTAGATATTTTGACAGAACACTAACCCCTGGGATATTTTCTGCTGGTGCTGGGTCAGAACCAGAAAGTTTCTCATTGAGGAACGACTTGTACGAATACTGGACCAGTGAGGACTTGGCATTGGACAACAATATCATAAACATTAGTCACGTTTCTGACGAAAATGATAGTTACTTCATTTATTCTGCTTATACACCTTCTGACCTAATTAGATTTGTCCTGGATTTCTCCGGGGCTCTCAAACTATTGGTATGGCAGAAGAACATCCAGCGATGGAATTTACTATGGGAGGTACCAGAAGATACGTGTAAGAAACAAACATGTGGAGCTAATAGCATCTACAATGGGCACAAAAGATGTAGAAGTTGTACATGCTTGAAAGGATTTGAGCAACCAGAGACAATAGATTCATGCTTGAGGGAAACCCCACTGAATTGCAGTGACAGAGTAAGTTCCGCATTTTATTCTATTCCCAATTTACGCTTTTCAGCGACTACAAGGTCTTTAGCAGTGGAAACATTGAAGAATGCAAATTGGCATGCTTAGGGATATGTTCATGCAGTGCTTACAGTTATAATCACGGATGCTTAATTGTGGAAGGAGATCTGTATGATTTAGGGCATCATACAGATATAATGCAACTGAAAGATATAATTTATGCATCCGTGTTTCAGCATCTGAGCTGGTGGAAGTCAGAGATAAGACAAAGAAAAATTCTATTTTGATTATTGTAGGAGCAATTCTGGTTCTGCTTATTCTTTTTGGCACTGCATTAGTGGAATTATGGAAGAGAAAATCTTTCGACAGGCTAGAGGTGCTGGAAAATTCTTTAGTGTTGTTCAAGTATCGGGATTTACTTAGAGCAACAAAGAATTTCTCTGAGAAACTTGGGGAAGGTGGTTTTGGTTCTGTGTTTAAAGGAGCATTGCCTAATTCGACTCTGATAGCAGTGAAGAAACTTACAAGTCAACAGCAATATGGTGAGAAGCAGTTTCGAGCAGAAGTAAGCACACTTGGAGCAATCCAACACATTAACCTTGCTCGCCTTCGGGGCTTCAGTGCAGAAGCTTCCAAAAGATTTCTAGTCTATGATTACATGCCAAATGGTTCACTAGAATCTCTTCTGTTTCAGAACAGAACCGACATTTTAAATTGGAAGACAAGATATCATATTGCTGTTGGCATTGCTAGAGGACTCACTTACCTTCACGAGAAGTGCAGAGACTACATCATAATCAAGCCAGAGAACATTTTGTTGGATGCAGAATATAATCCAAAGATAGCAGATTTTGGCCTTGCAAAGCTAGTTGGCCGAGAATTTAGCTGGGTACTGACAACCATTAGAGGTACCAGAGGTTATCTTGCTCCAGAATGGATGTCAGGTGCACCTATCACACCAAAAGTTGATGTTTTCAGCTACGGGAAGTTGCTTTTCGAGATCATATCAGGAAGGAGAAACATGAATCTCGTAGATGATTTGACGTGTAATTACTTTCCCTTACAGGTTGCAAATGCATTGAACAAAGGAGATGAAATTTTGGAGCTGTTAGATTACGGCTTAGATGGTTGTGACAACATGATGAAAGAGATCACCACATGTAAAATTTCACACACAAAAACAGAATTTTCTGAAGAACTATTAATTGAATGATGATTTACAATGAACTGAGGTAACATGATAACACCAAACTTCTAGCTGATAATAACAAAAAAAATAAAATTATGATAATCCTAACACATGATAAATAGTAATTATCTAAAAAGATAAATCCAACCTAATATCAAATAATAATAATAAAGATATAATAACTAGGTTTAATCCTACACAGCTCCCCTTAAACCAAGTCCTTCATAACTCATCATGCCCAAAGACTTCTTAAGCTTCTGAAAAGTGTCAACTTTGAGCAGCTTTGTGAAAATGTTTGCAACCTGTTCCTCTGAACGACAGTACTCAATCACGATCTCTTTCTCTTTTACCAAGTCTCGTATAAAGTGAAACTTGATATCCATGTGCTTACTTCTACCATGATATATTGGATTCTTGGTCAGGGAAAGGGTGGACTTGTTGTCGTAGTAGATCACTGTGGGAGCATCCTGTTGATGCTTTAACATAGAAAGAATGCGACGCAGCCACACAACCTGTGTAGCACCACCAGCAACTGCAATGTACTCAGCTTCTGTTGTCGATAGAGCAACCACCTGTTGCTTTTTCAATGACCAAGAAAATACTCCAGAACCAAGACGGAATGCAAATCGGGAAGTGCTTTTCCTCTTCTCCTTATCACCTGCCCAGTCACTATCTGTATATCCAACAAGCTCGACTTTGTTAGCGGAAGAGTAAAAGATACCATCACCCAGAGTACCTTTCACATATCGCAAGATACGCTTGCCAGCCTGCAAGTGAGATTGCCTCGGAGAGTCCATGAACCTGCTAATAAGCCCAACTCCATAAGAAATATCAGGCCTAGTAGAAGTTAATTATCTCTTCCTATTAGCCTCCGAAAGGTGGTAGTATCAACTAGCTCACCAGACCCATCCTTCTCCAACTTCAACCTTTCTTCAACTAGAGTCACAATCGGCTTACATCCCTCAATCTTGAACTTTTTCAGCACATCACCAGCATACTTTTTCTGACACACAAAGATACCATCATCTGTCTGTGTCACCTCAATGCCAAGAAAGTAGGACATCAACCCCAAATCTGTCATATCAAAATGACAAGTCATTGCACTCTTAAACTCTGCAATTATCTCAGGATTATTACTGGTAATGATCAGATCATCAACATATAAGCACACAATAAGAAAATCTTCATAGGAATTGGATTTAATATACAAAGTGTGTTCATAAGGACATCTCTGGAACTCATACTGGATAAAATATGTGTCAATACGTGTATACCACGCTCTGGGTGCCTGTTTCAACCCATATAAGGCCTTCTTCAGCTTGTAGACCTTATTTTCTTGCCCATTCTTTACATACCCTGTAGGTTGCTGTATGTAGACTTCCTCCCCTATCTCCCCATTTAAAAATGCGGATTTCACATCCATCTGGAACATTCTCCAGTGATTTTGTGTAGCAAGAGACACAATCAAATGAACAGTGTCAAGTCTGGAAACAGGAGAAAACACCTCGAAATAATCGATCCCTGGCCTTTGCTTGTAACCTTTCGCAACCAGACGAGCTTTGTAGCGTTCTACCTTACCGTTCGGCTTGTATTTTGTCTTGTACACCCACTTAACACCAATGGGTTGTTTTCCACCTGGCAAATCAGTAAGCTCCCATGTGTTATTCTTTTCAATCGCACCTATCTCCTCTTCCATTACTTTCAACCAGCAATCATTACGAGCAGCATCTTCATATGTGATAGGATCACAATCTGCAAACAATGCAAAGTTCACCAACTCTTCATCTATTGGATCGTCGTCATTGCTGAGAACACAATCCTGCAAATGAGCTGGCAACACCCGTTCACGTTGTGGACAACTAGAAGATTCTGCTGAATGTGGATTCACTAGGGATGGTGGAACCACTGGGGTGGGAACTGGATCCTCTCTAGGATGACTATCAATCTCATCTAGGTCAATATTAATGTCTGAAGAGCTCCCCTTATTGCAAGACCAATCCCAGCATCCCTGCTCATCGAAGGTAACGTCCCTGCTGACAATCACCTTTATGGTCACTGGATTATAAAGTTTATAACACTTCGTTACTTGACTGTAGCCAATGAAGATGCACTTCTCTGCCTTATCATCAAACTTTTTTCTTAAACCATCAGGTACATGAGCATAGGCAATTCCCCCAAACACTTGTAAGTGTTCAATGTTGGGTTTGAGTCAAGTCCAGGCTTCCTGAGGAGTCTTTCCGAGAACACTACTAGTGGGACATCTATTCAACAGATAGAACGCATAAGCAACTGCATCACCCCAAAAAACTTTGGGCAGTTTCTTCAAGTGTAACATACACTTGACCATGTCCATGACTGTTCTATTCTTCGTCTCTGCTACACCATTCTGCTGAGGAGTATATCTCGTTGTCAACTGATGATTAATGCCATGTTTTTGTAAGAAACTATCACAGACAACATATTCTGTCCCCCGATCTGTTCTCAGAGTCTTGATAGACCTTTCACTTTGATTCTCCACCAATGCCTTAAATCTCTTGAAGGCATCACAAGCATCTAACTTCTGCTGCAAGAAATACACCCAAGTATTCTTGCTGAAGTCATCAATAAAGGTAATAAAATACCTATATCCGTCATTCGACGGAGTCTCCACGGAGCATAGGTCTGAGTGCACTAGCTCTAATGGCCGACTAGCTCTCCACGTCTTCTTTGTAGGAAATAGGTCTCTGTGCTTCTTTCCCACAACACATGTCTCGAATACCTTATTAGGAGGATCAATGACCGGCAATCCTGAAACCATCTTCCTTGAATAAAGTAGCTTCAGACTTCCAAAGTTCACATGGCCAAACCGCATATGCCATAACCAACTTCCATCTCTGATTACAGAACTAAGGCATGGTAAAATGTCACTGTTAATATGCAGCAAAAACAAACGATTTGATGACATATTTACCTTTGTATCAAACCCTTCTGTGCATCCTTGATGGTGCATACCCCTCTGTAGATCCGCATATCATACCCCATCTCTGAAAGTTGCCCCATACTCAACAGATTTTGAAGCAGACTCCGGACAAACAATGCCTCTGAGATGTTATTCTTGGATCCGTCCTTCAGAGAGATGGAGATTTTTCCCTTCCCCATCACTGGCACCTTTGAGTTATTCCCAAACTTCACTTCTGAAGTAAAGGTTCCATCCAATTCTGAGAACATCTCTTTCCTACCACACATGTGGTTGTTGCAGCCTGTATCCAGATACCATTTGTACTTGACATCATCCACTGCTACACTACACGCTAGCAGCAATGTTTCTGAACAGTCTCCATCTTCTGCAATATTTGCCTGGAAATTTTTCCCACTATATTTGCACTCATTCTTGTAGTGGCCATATCTTTTGCATCTGAAACATTGAACCTGAGATTTATTCTTCTAATTAGTGTTATTGCCTCATCTGCTTTTCGCCTGGCTAGATCTAGAAGCACTTCCCCTCCAATTTTGTGAGTTCTGACCCTTCTAGCTTGCCTCAGAATTCTTCTGGGTCTCCACTTTGTCTTTCTTAAGACTCAATTGGCTCTGCAAAGCTTCATCCACCTCGATCTCAGACTTCTCGTCCAAATGTTGTTCGTGGGCTTGGAGTGAGCCCATCAACTCATCCAACATCATCTCCTCGAGATCTTTAGACTCCTCGATGGCAGTCACATTGTACTCAAACTTCTCAGTCAGTGTTCGGAGAATCTTCTCCATGATCTGAACATCTGAAATTGTCTCACCGTTGGACTTCATCTGATTAACAAGTGCCAATGTCCGTGAGCAGTAATCTGCCACATTCTCCGTTTTCTTGATCTGGAGAAGCTCCAACTGCTTCCGCATGGTCTGCAAGCGAACTTTCTTCACCTTTTCTGCTCCCATGTATGTGTTCATCAGAGTGTCCCATGCCTATTTTGCTGATGTTGTATGTGCGATTTTCTCAAAAATCACTGGATCCAGCGACTGATTAATGAAAAATCTTGCCTTCAAATCCTTCCTGGTTGTTGCAGCATCTGCTGGCCCAACAATACCCTCGGAAACAATAGTCCACAACTCTTGGTATTCAAACAATAGTTGCATTTGTACCCTCCAATACTCAAAATTGGTTTTTCCGTCAAACTTTGGTATTTGTGGTTGTATTGTGTCATTATTAATATTGTTAAGGGCGACCATTGTAATTTTCCAAAAACAATAATAATAATAAAAAGAAAAAAAAAATGTGAACAAACCAGTATATCAACAAAACAAAAATCAAAACACACCAGACCTCTCAGTTTCTTCACGACAATGGTCACAGGTTCGCTGCAAGTCACGATTCCGACGACTTTCTCGGTTGACAACAATGTATTTCGATCAAGCAAGGTACGACCAACAACCTTTGCTGGTCAACTATAACCAACGATCGTCGGATCTGGTCGGCACTGTCTGCACCTTCTGATGTGGGTGGTGTTGTTTCACTTTCTAGCGGTGCGTGGAGGTCTGTTCGGCGTTGCTGACTGCTGCTCCGAACTCCTGGGTCCTCAACTCCGGGATCCACCTACCACTCCTGGATTCTGAACTCCTGAATCCTACCTCACTGCCCTCCAAGCCTCAAACCAGGCTCTGATACCAAATGTAAAATTTCACACACAAAAAAGAATTTTCTGAAGAACTGTTTATTGAATGATGATTTACAATGAACTGAGGTCAACTATTTATAGTAGCTGTGATGAGATAACATGATAACACCAAACCAACCTCTAACTGATAATGACAAAAAAAATTAAAATTATGATAATCCTAACTATCTGATAATCCTAACACATGATAAATAGGAATTATCTAAAAATATAAATCCAACATAATATCAAATAATAATAATAAAAATATAATAACTTGGTTTAATCCTACACCACAGCATGCAAAGTTGATTGTTGGTGCATTCAAGATGAAGAGAAGGACAGACCAACAATGGGGCAGGTAGTTCAAATTCTTGAGGGACTTGTAGAACTGAACATACCTCCAATACCAGGGCTTTTACGGCGCCTCACAGAAGATTCTGTTAAAAGATATTTCCTATTCTTACTGCAATATTAGCTTTCTAGTTTCATATGTATTAGTTTCCTAATTAGTTTAGTTTCCTGTTTTATTATAAACCCTATGTTTCCTAATTCTATTAGGTTTTATATTCTTAGCCTATATATAGGCTTGTATTCGTCTTTCACAATAACTTCAATAATATACATCAATAATACAAGAGTTTTTTCTCCAATCACTCTTTATTTTTCTAACATGGTATCAGAGCTATTGATCTTATTTTGAGAGTCGTATTTTGAGCTTCCGCAATTTTGGCGGGCGGCCTTATACCGCTCGCTTTAAGCCGCCCACCCGGATATAACCTCATATCGCTCGCCCGAACATAACCTTTTTTTCCTTCTTGTTATATACTATTATAATCTTTACCAAATAATCACCCGTGAGTCAGCAACAGCAACATTAGCATCACCACACCAACCCCTGCTGAATCTTCACCTTCACCCCATTGGCACCTACAACAGCACACCTCAAACCCCTGCCCTCCCTCTCTCTCAAACTTCTGCCCTCACTCTCTCTCTCAGCACTCCTCAAATTCTCCATAACATACTCTTATTGGAGAGAGAGAAGGAGAGAGGGAGAGTGAAATTATTCTGATTTTTGTAAGGAAGAAACTATACGCAATCAATCAATCAGATCAAGATGCAGCCGACTAACGGTCCTGATCTGAGCAACCCACCGAAGCAGCAAGCGCAGTCGCAGCAAGCACATCAACAGTGGGTACCGCATTCACAGCAACAACAACAGTGGATGGCAGCTATGCAGTACCCAGCTGTTTCTATGGCGATAATACAGCAGCACCTCCTCCTCCTCCTCCTGTTTCACCTACATCACCCCCACCATCACCACAACCGCCAGGGAGTTCACCTCCACCTTCAGCATAATTGCCACCTCTTTCCCATCTGGTAAGAGCCCCGTGATTCCGCTCCGGGTCCTGCCAAGTCATCACCCATGTTTCTCTCAGCATCATCAGCAGCAGCATCACCATCAGCATCAACAGCATTAGCATTAGCATCACCAGCATCAACAACAACTCAAACACGAGCTACATCTATTCCACCATCACCATCTTGTGGAACCGCCGAATCTCAAGTCACATTTCAACAAGCATAACCAGCAGCATCATCAGCATCAGCAACAGCAGCAAGTTATCACCCCGTGATTCCGCTCCGGGTCCTGCCAAGTCATCACCCATGATTCTCTCAGCATCATCAGCAGCAGCATCACCATCAGCATCAACAGCATCACCATCAGCACCATCACCATCAACAGCAGCAGCATCAACAGTAGCAGCATCATCATCAGCATCAGCAGCAGCAACAAGTTATCACCCGAGATTCCGCTTCGGGTCCTGCCAAGTCATCACTCGTGATTCCGCTTCGGGTCCTGCCAAGTCATCACTCGTGATTCCGCTCCGGGCCCTGCCTGTCACTCGTCTTTTCTGTGCTTCGTTAATTCAGTTTACAAACTCAAGTTAGCATCCATTTTACCACCTTAAGTTTGAGGGGGGCTGTTAAAAGATATTTCCTATTCTTACTGCAATATTAGCTTCCTAGTTTCATATGTATTAGTTTCCTAATTAGTTTAGTTTCCTGTTTTATTATAAACCCTATGTTTCCTAATTCTATTAGGTTTTATATTCTTAGCCTATATATAGGCTTGTATTCGTCTTTCACAATAACTTCAATAATATACATCAATAATACAAGAGTTTTTTTCTCCAATCACTCTTTATTTTTCTAACAGATTCAGTGGAAGCAACAACTTATCAGGAAGCTGAAGCGTCATTCAATTCATATTTATCGGTAACTAGTAATTAGGTGGCTTATTATAGCTATATTTTTTTCATGACTGGAAAAACATGTGCTTGCCACACTATAGGGTGAACTATTAATCATCCACGTTCTGTTTAGTCGTTCCAATTATTTGTATGACATGCATGTTTAAGATAGAAACTACACTAATAGGCTTTGTGAGTGCAAGATAACCTTTACGTGATTAGCACAAAATAAATTATTTTCTTATGCTTTGCAATAAAACAAAACAATAAAGAGTTTGGATACACAAGAAATTTCTTGACATAATCTGAAGAAAAAATGTAAGAGGATAAGAACTTTCACAAGTTCCACAGATCTAGGAAAAGCCATCATATGATCTAGTGAAGATTTTTAAGAATTCATTTGGCCTAACTGCAGCTTTAATTGTTCGAAATCAAAAGTGATTTTAAAGCCTAATTCAATTGGTAACACAATTGTGGAGTTAAAAATTATGTTAAAAATTTAACTTGAATACTTCAAGTTAATTCTGTTAGCAAATAAGGCAAGGGTGTCAAAAAGTAATGTGTGGCAAGTGACTTCATTTTCTACCACAACATATGCTTATTTACCTCAATTTCATCTTTACGGTTTTATTCTCTCAGTACAATAATATTAAAATATTTTATCATCAATACAAGTTAATGTAATCCTAATAATAGTGTGCAAAATACATTATTTAAATTAGCATAACTTAATTCCACCAGGGCATCCAAAATAAACTTTTTAAAATATAAAAACTTAATTTAGTATAACCCTAACATCTGGGTACTTGAATCAATTTTTTTAAACATAAAAATTTAATTTAATATAATCCTAATTACATGGTATTAACTATTAATCTATAATTTACCTTAACTTTTTGTAATCCCATATATGCAATCAAAAGATAGGAATTATATACTAACTGAATTTAGTAAGCATTGAATTCACTATAAGAAAAAATACTTTTTCGCGATGGGAATAAAAGCGACGGATAATTCTCGTCGCTGTAAGTTTCTGCGACGGGAATAACAGCGACAGACAATTCTCCTCGTTGTACGCGTCTATCAGCGAGGAAAAACTTGTCGCTGATGTTCTCGTAGCTTTTTTGATTACTTCTTACTATCTTTTTTTTTTTATAGTTTTTTTCTATTCCCAATTACACATGTTATTCCCAACTCGCACGGCACACAAGTCAATTTAGCTGGTTTGAGGTGCTGAGTGTTTTTTTTTACTTGTGTGCTGTACGAGTTAGGAATAACATGTGTAATTGAGAATAACACATAACTAAAAAAAAAAAGTAATCAAAACTAGCTGGAAGAAGTAATCCAAAAATGAATTACAAGATTTGACTATATTTTTAATGGAAAAATAGAGACAATTAAAAAGGGTTAAAGATATATTGGTTCTCCAATAAAAGGCAAAGCCAAGCTACACATTTCTTTCGGCTCACTTTGAGTTAATTTAGAAAGATGCAGACTTGTCGATAATGAAACAATATATGGTCAATTCACCTTTTCAAGGCAGATGCTATTGGCTAGAACTTTCGGCAACTTAATTCAGAATTCCTCAAGAGTAAATAGATACCTAAAGGGGCATATCTATAGCTACCTACTAGATTAAAATTGATTTCTTTGTTCTTGCCTTAAAATAATATGATTCAAACATTTGGATACTCCAAAGCTCTTTTCTGGGTTATTTTTTCATAATGTAGTATTTTGGGCGGTTGGTCAGATGTCCAAAGCTGGGATTAGTCAAATATGTACGATAAAGAAGAAAATTATATGTTGACTTTCACTTTGCCAATGTATATGCAATTTTTCTAAATCAATAACGTGAGGCTTGACCAAGCTATGACAAATCTTTGTAGCTGGATGTCAAAGATTCCATCTCCATTATCATTTTCATAATAATAAAAAAATATTATTAAAAGAAATCCGAAGATTCTATAAATTAAAAACTATGGGTTGTATTTTTCAAGTGTAATTAATTAAAAGTTTCATTCAATAAAAAGAACCTTGTTATCGTTATTCACACTCACCCTAAACATCTGTTTTATACCTTCTAAAAACTTGAATAATAATTACTGTTCAAGTTTTCAAATGATTATAATTGAACTTTATAGAATGTTTACCTAAATGTTTGGAGTAAGTGTATAACAATCATTACTCGAATAAAGAGAAGAATAAAATATTAATGATATCTCACTTATTTATAAAAATCATTACATGTAAATTTCATGAGTTAATTAATTATTAATTGTTACTGGTTCTAATAATATTCCTGTCGTTTGATTAGGTAAAGCAGAAAGAATCATTGGCTAAAGTAATAATCAATCCAATAATTGTCTCTAATAATTTTTGAAGGCCCTCAATCTTAATTTCTATACACCAAAAATCTTGTTTAAAAATCTGGAAACAAACCGTTGCTGCTGCAAGATGGTTGCTGACGTGGCCTACGATTGTCCTCGTGAGATCTGCACAAATGGCAAGGGCGAACTAAGGGACCCTCGGAAGGAAGGAAGGGGGAGACCTCCGAGGGCACTCCGACGCTCTAGTTAGGCCGAGGCCAAGAGTTAATTTTAAAGTAGAGTAGTACTGAAAATGAAAAGTTTCTTGTCCCGAACTCACATACCTTTGGGCTATTTATATTCTTCTGAGTGGAGGTTGCCCACGTGGGGGGAGGGATGGCCTCACCCCTGTCATCCTTGCTCTGGGGAGTTAAATCTTAATCACGTGATCAGTAAGTTATGTGTGTTAGGGGTCGCGTGCTCCAGTGGGGGTTAGGCTGCTAATCCTGCTCTGACGTGGCGGTTGCGTGACCTGGTCATTCCACGTGTGTTTTGCCGTGCTGTGGGGACTTGACACGCGTCATCCCCCCATTGGTGGCGCCAGGATCCACGTGTTGGTTTCTAATTGGACCATGGTTTATGGGGTCCCATCACAGTCCCCCCACTTCTTCAGGTGTTTGTGCCTTGAGGAAGTAAAATGTGATGTTTGTGCCGTGGCCGAGCATTTATACTTGCGATTTTTTGAGAAACGGGAAGTATGGGGCCTCGGATAGGGAGATCTTAGAACAAGTGTGTTTTTTGGTTTTTGGAGAACCTGGGACGGGCATTTGAGGTATGATTCAGATGCTCGGACTTCGGCAAATTCGGACCGAGCGTTTGGGAAACAGTGCAAGCTCTCGGTCTTGGCGAATCCAGGCCGAGCGTTTGAGAAGCAGTTCAAATGCTTGGTCTTGGCGAATCTAGGTTGAGCTTTTGAAAAGCAGTTCAAATGCTCGGTCTTAGCGAATCTAGGCCGAGCGTTTAAGAAGTATTTCAAACGCTCGATCTTGGCGAATCTAAGTAGAGCGTTTGAGAAGCAGTTCAAACGATCGGTCTTGGCAAATCTAGGTCGAGCGTTTGAGAAGCAGTTCATAGGCCGAGCGTTTGAGAAGCATTTCAAACGCTTCTTGTTGGCAAATCTAGGCCGAGTATTTGAGAAGCAGTTCAAACGCTCGGTCTTGGCGAATTTAAGCCGAGCGTTTGAAAAACAGTTCAAACGCTCAGTCTGGGCGAATCTAGGCCGAGCGTTTGAGAAGCAGCTCATATGCTCGGTCTTTGTGAATCTAGGCCGAGCGTTTGAGAAACAGTTCAAACTTTCGGTCTTGGCGAATCTAGGTCAAGCGTTTGACAAGCAGCTCATACGCTCGGTCTTGGCAAATCTAGGCCGACTGTTTAAGAAGCAGTTCAAACGCTCGGTCTTGGCGAATTTAGGCCGAGCATTTGAGAAGAAGTTCAAACGCTCGGTCTTGGCGAATTTAGGTCGAGTGTTTAAGAAGCAGTTCAAACGCTCGGTCTCGGCGAATCTAGGTCAAGTGTTTGATAAGTAGCTCATACGCTCTGTCTCGGCAAATCTAGGCCTAGTGTTTAAGAAGAAGTTCAAACGCTTGGTCTTAGCGAATCTAGGCCGAGCGTTTGAGAAGTAGTTCAAACACTCAGTCTGGGCGAATCTAGGCCGAGTGTTTGAGAAACGGTTCATAGGCCGAGCGTTTGAGAAGCATTTCAAACGCTCGGTCTTGGTGAATCTAGGTCGAGTGTTTGAGAAGCAGTTCAAACGCTCGGTCTTGGCGAATCTAGGTCAAGCGTTTGACAAGCAGCTCCTATGCTCAGTCTTGGCAAATCTAGGTCAAGTGTTTAAGAAGCAGTTCAAAGGCTCGGTCTTAGCGAATCTAGGCCGAGTGTTTGAGAAGCATTTCAAATGCTTGGTCTTGACGAATCTAGGCCAAGAGTTTGAGTAACAGTTCAAATGCTCGGTCTGGGCAAATCTAGGTCGAGTGTTTGAGAAGCGGCTCATACGCTCGATCTTGGAGAATCTAGGCCGAGCGTTTGAGAAACAATTCATACGTTCGGTCCGGGTGAATCTAGGCCGAGTGTTTGAGAAGCAGCTCATACACTCGGTCTTGGCGAATCTAGGCCGAGCGTTTGAAAAGTAGGTCTAAAGCTCGGTCTTGGCGAATTTTGGTTAAGCGTTTGAGAAGCAGTTCAAATGCTTGGTTTTAGTGAATCTAGGCCGAGCGTTTGAGAAGCAGTTCAAACGCTCGGTCTTGGTGAATCTAGGCCCAATGTTTGATAAGTGGTTCAAATGCTCGGTCTTGGTGAATCTAGGTCGAGCGTTTGAGAAGTAATTCATACGTTCGGTCTTGGCGAATCTAGGTCGAGTGTTTGAGAAGTAGCTCATACGTTCGGACTTGGAGGGTCTAGGCCGAGTGTATGACAAACAGCTCATATGCTTGGACTTGAAGGGTCTAGGCCGAGCATATGACAAGCAGCACATACGCTCGGACTTGGAGAATCTAGGCAGAGCGTATGACAAATAACTCCTATGCTCGGTCTTGGCAAATCTAGGTTAAGTGTTTAAGAAGCAGTTCAAAGGCTCGGTCTTAGCGAATCTAGGCCGAGTATTTGAGAAGCAGTTCAAACGCTCGGTCTTGGCGAATTTAGGCCGAGCGTTTGAGAAGCAGTTCAAACGCTCGGTCTGGGCGAATCTAGGTCGAGCATTTGAGAAGCAACTCATACAATCGATCTTTGCGAATCTAGGCCGAGCGTTTGAGAAACAGTTCAAACGTTCGGTCTTGGCGAATCTAGGTCAAGCGTTTGACAAGCAGCTCATACGCTCGGTCTTGGCGAATTTAGGCCAAGCGTTTGAAAAAAAAATTCAAACGCTCGGTCTTGGCGAATTTAAGTCGAGTGTTTAAGAAGCAGTTCAAACGCTCGTTCTCGGCGAATCTAGGTCAAGCGTTTGAAAAGTAGCTCATATGCTTGGTCTTGGCAAATCTAGGCCTAGCGTTTAAGAAGCAGTTCAAACGCTCGGTGTTAGTGAATCTAGGCTGAGCATTTGAGAAGTAGTTCAAACTCTCAGTCTGGGCGAATCTAGGCCGAGTGTTTGAGAAACGGTTCATAGGCCGAGCGTTTGAGAAGCATTTCAAATGCTCGGTCTTGGTGAATCTAGGTCGAGTGTTTGAGAAGCAGTTCAAACGCTCGGTCTTGGCGAATCTAGGTCAAGCATTTGACAAGCAGCTCCTATGCTCAGTCTTGGCAAATCTAGGTCAAGTATTTAAGAAGCAGTTCAAAGGCTCAGTCTTAGCAAATCTAGGCCGAGTGTTTGAGAAGCATTTCAAATGCTTTGTCTTGGCGAATCTAGGCCAAGAGTTTGAGAAGCAATTCAAATGCTCGGTCTGAGCAAATCTAGGTCGAGTGTTTGAGAAGCGGCTCATACACTCAGTCTTGACGAATCTAGGCCGAGTGTTTGCAAAGCAGTTAAAATGCTTGTTCTTGACGAATCTAGGCCGAGCGTTTGAAAAGCAGTTCTAAAGGTCGGTCTTGGTGAATTTTGGTCAAGCGTATGAGAAGCAGTTCAAATGCTTGGTTTTAGTGAATCTAGGCCGAGTGTTTGAGAAGTAGTTCAAACGCTCGGTCTTGGTGAATCTAGGCCCAGTGTTTGATAAGTGGTTCAAATTCTCGGTCTTGGTGAATCTAGGTCAAGTGTTTGAGAAGTAACTCATACGCTCGGTCTTGGCGAATCTAGGCCGAGTGTTTGAGAAGCAGCTCATACGTTCAGACTTGGAGGGTCTAGGCCGAGTGTATGACAAGCAGCTCATATGCTTGGACTTGAAGGGTCTAGGCCGAGCGTACGACAAGCAGCTCATACACTCGGACTTAGAGAATCTAGGCCGAGCATATGACAAGCAGCACATACGCTCGGACTTGGAGAATCTAAGCCGAGCATATGACAAACAACTCATACGCTCGGACTTGGAGAATCTAGGTCGAGCGTATGACAAGCAGCTCATACGTTTGGCCTTGGAGAATGTAAGCTGAACGTATGACAAGCAGCTAGGTCGAGAGTATGACAAGTAGCTCATACGCTCGGACTTGGAGAGTCTAGGCCGAGCGTATGACAAGCAGCTCATACACTCGGACTTGGAGAGTCTAGGCTGAGCATATGACAAACAGCTCATACGCTCGGACTTGGATAGTCTAGGCCGAGCGTATGAGAAGCAGCTCATACTCTCAAACTTAAAGAGTGTAGGCCGAGCATATGACAAGCAACTCATACGCTCTGACTTGGAGAGTCTAGGCTAAGCGTATGACAAACAGCTCATACATTCGGACTTGGAGAGTCTAGGCCGAGTGTATGGCAAACAGCTCATACACTCAGACTTAGAGAGTCTAGGCTGAGTGTGTAACAAGCAGCTTATACGCTCAGACTTGTAGAGTCTAAGCCGAGCGTATGACAAACAGCTCATACACTCAGATTTAGAAAATCTAGGCCGAGTATATGACAAACAATTCATACACTCGGACTTGGAGAGTCTAGGCCGAGCGTATGACAAGCAAAGTAGTTTGGTGATAGTGAGCTCGAGGGCTCGGAAGAGTGTACTGAAGAAGTAACTCTTTCATAAAGAAGTGGAAGAGGTCATTCTTTTTCGTGAGGAGCGCTGGAAGCTTCAACATCCCCCTCGGTTGGAGTTTGGATTATGCTGACAAATGCAAGAAGTTACACCTCCTGCATCAAGAGCAGGAGACGTTGAAGGCTATGCTGGCCGCACCTCTAGATATCGAGGTCCTTGGGGATAATGAAGAGCTCCACAGGCGCAGCCTTTGCCCTCCTAGCCTTCCAGCAAATCTCGAGCACGGTAACCTTTAAGCACTTTATTTGTTTGCAACTTGTTTTGTTTTCAAGTTACTAACATTCATCCTTTATGCAGAGATGGAGATGGCTACCCAAGCAAGGGAGAGGGCCAAACGCATGGCCAAGGAGAAGAAACAAACCCCGAAAGCTAGTGGCTCGGCTTCGGAGCCGAGGAGGAAGCAGGCTCGGGCATCAACGCTGGTGCCTATTTTGGTGGAGAGCCCTCCGAAGCCTCTAGTTCAAGACCCACGAGCTGCTCCACCAGTGCTTGCTCTTTCCCAGGGCCCTTCCTTGTCTAGGGAAGGGTCCTGGGTTCCAGCTCTCTTCGTGCCCAAGTAGGCATTGAAGGTGGACGACTCGGTGTTCGCGTACCCAAGAGTCGCCCGAGAGCACCTTGTCTTAGGGATTCCTCCTCGAGAAATGTTAGAAATTTTCAAGAGTTCTTTCGAGGCCTTGTGCTCGACTGTAGAGGTCATAACCTCCCAAGTATGTACTCTTCCCTTTCCCTTTTGATTTTCAGCTTTTTATATTGCAATTGTTTTTCATGATGCTTATTTGTTTCAAACTGGAGTCCTCGTCGAGGTTCTCGCTCGGTGTAGTACGGACATGGTCGAGCCCTTGACGAAGGCTGGGCAGGCCATTAAGGAGACTCAGGACCTCGCCCACTCCCTGTCTTCCTCCTTTGAGGTGGCCAAGAAGGATAAAGAGGACGCCATCAGGGAAAGAGATCAACAGCACCGAGTGGAGGATATTTTGAAGGCAGAGAGGGACCTGGCTTGAAACGTGGTGGAGGAGCTCCGATGCAAGCACGCAGAAGAGAATGAGATGTTGGTGGAAGAGACCGGAGGCCAATTCCTCGAAGGCTTCAACGAAGCCAAAAGGAAAGCCGATGCCCTCTTCCTAGAGGTCGACTTCTTCGGTCTAGAGCTGGAGTCTTTTGCAAAGAAGACTGGCGTTGCTGCTGTTGGTAGTGATGCAGAGAATACAACCGGAGTGGATCCTCAGGAGGTCCCAGAGGGCGAGGGCCCCTAGGATAGTTTTGTTTTTCTGTTTTTGTATCTTAGGCCGATAGGGCCTATCCTTGTATTTCAGACTTTAAGTTAATGAAATTCTGAACTTTTTCTTCAAACTCGAGTTTTATTATTTCTCACTTTTACATGTTGTATTACTGATAGAATTTATGGAGGTTCTCTGCGTTCCAAGTACGTGGAACGGGCTTGCCATCCAATTCTTTAAGTTCGAAGGTGCCAATCTGGCAAACTTTCTAGATTCTGTACGGACCTTTCCAATTCGGAACGAGTTTTCCAGTGTGCCAAGGACGGGATACTTCACTTTTTCGAAGAATGAGATTATGTAGTTTGAAGTTCTTGTTTCAAACTCGGGAATTATAATATCAAGCAATCCTCTGTTGATACATAGCTAAACAGATTTGGGCTTTGTCTCGGGCTTCGTCAACCAAATCTGTGTTCATCCGTAAACCTTCCTCATTGTTACTTGGTTCAAAGTATTGCATGCATATCGATGATACTCCGATCTCGAGGGGAATGACGGCTTCTGAACCGTATATCATGAAGAATAGGGTTTCCCTTGTTGGAGTGCGAATGGTTGTTCGATAGGCCCAGAGGATATTGGAGAGTTGGTCGGCCCAATGCTCATCTGTTTCATCGAGTCTTTTCTTGATACCTTAGAGGAGTGTTCTGTTGGTTACTTCAACCTAGCCATTAGCTTACGGATACCCGACGAGTAAAAATCAATGTTTGATGCGGAGGTCTTCGCAGAATGTTTTAAACCGAGAGTTGTTGAATTGTTTTTCATTGTCGGTGACTAACACTCGAGGCATACCGAATCGACACACGATCGATTTCCAAACAAAGCTTCGGGTTTGTTGATCTATAATGCTGGCAAGTGGCTCTACTTTAACCCATTTGGTAAAGTAATCGATTCCCACGATGTGATGTTTCTTTTGTCTGGAGGTCACGGTGAACGGGCCAAGAATGTATATTCCCCACATGGTGAAAGGGAGAGGACTAGTGATCGAGGTGAGGGCGTTAGCTGGTTGATGTGGAACAGGAGCGTGCTGCTGGCAGCTCTTGTATTTTTAGACCAAATCTGCTACATCCTCTTTCATTTTGGGCCAATAGTACCCTTGTCGGAGGACTTTAAAGGTTAAGGCTCTGGCTCCTAAGTGATTTCCACATAT
Organism: Bretschneidera sinensis; assembly: GCA_023935145.1. Taxonomy (NCBI): domain Eukaryota; kingdom Viridiplantae; phylum Streptophyta; class Magnoliopsida; order Brassicales; family Akaniaceae; genus Bretschneidera; species Bretschneidera sinensis. The sequence continues at coordinate 97,045,967 of CM043703.1, forward strand.
CCCTTCGTGGACCTCCAAGAGAGCATAGTCGGCTTCAAGTGGATTGAGGCACATTAAGTAAGGCATAGTCAAAGCCCTTTTATATAATTGCCCATCTATAACCGTGTACCAAGAGGCTCGAGAGATTAGCTTTTTGGCTTCGTTCTTCTGTTCGGAAGCCTCCCCATTTCTCAAGTACCGGAAGATTGGGTCCATCCATATTTTTTTCTCTATTATTGGCAGAACAGGGGCTTCATCTATGTTTGGGGTAGAGAGAGTCTCTAGGTAAACGGCTTGAGTTGGCTCGAGGTACCGAGACGAGGCTAAGCGGGCCAAGGCATCCACCTTGGAGTTTTCTGCTCATGGTACCTGCGTTATTAGAAATGTCTTGAATTTTACAGTGAGTGTTTTTGCCTTTTCGAAGTACTAGGGCAGTCTTTCTACCTGGGCTTCGAATTCTCCTATCACCTGGCTTACTACTAGCTCTGAGTCATTGTACACATATAGAACCTTGATGGTCAATACTTTTACTAATCTTAGGTCGGCCAGTAAGGCTTCGTACTCTGCATCATTGTTGGAGGTTTTGAATTAGAATTTTCAGGCGCATTTGACCATGAAGCCGCCAGGGCTGCAGAGGATAAATCCTGCTCCGCTTCCTGTGATATTCGAATACCTGTCTACATGGAGGGTCCACCCCAGAGGTGGTTCATCAGACACCAATTATGCTTCCTCACTTGGATCCATTGAGAGGGTTGTTTAGACGATAAAGTCAGCCAAAGCCTAACCTTTGATAGCCTATCGATGGCGGTAGCGGATGTCAAACTCCCCTAGTTCTACTGACCACTTTACCATTTTCTAGGAAACACTTGGGTTATGTAAGACTTGTCTTAAGGGCCGGTCAGTTAGAAGAATGATTGTGTGTGCCTGGAAATATGGCCGGACCTTTCGCGTGGCTACTATGAGGGCGTAAGCCACATTCTCTATAGGAGGATACCTCACCTCCACTTCATAGAAATATTGCTGACATAGTAGATGGGTTTTTGAATGCTTTCTTCTTCTCGGATCAGGATGGAGGCCACGGTGCTTTGCCCACCTGACAAGTACAGAAACAGTTCTTTACCAAAGAGTAGTTTGGTTAAGAGCAAGGGCGAGCTTAGGTCTTTCTTTAATTCTTCAAACGCTTCTTGGTAGTTTTCTGACCAGGAAAAATCTTTCACCTTTCTAATGGTCTTGAAGAAAGGCATGTATCTTTTTGCAGACTTGGACATGAAGCGACTCAGGGCTGCTATTCGCCTGGTGAGCCGCTGTACCTCTTTTATGGTCTTAAGAGGACCCATATCAAGGATGGCTCTTATTTTTTTTGTATTGGCTTCTATTCCTCTTCGGGTGACTATGAAGCCTAAAAACTTCTCCCTATCACTCTGAATGCACATTTTGCTGGGTTCAACCTCATCTTATGCTTGCGTAGTACCCTAAACGCCTCTTCCAAGTAGGAGTTGTGGTTCTGTGCCTTCGTACTTTTGACTAACATATAGTCCACATAAACTTCCATGTTTCACCCGACCTGTTCTTTGAAGATCTTATTAACTAGCCTTTGATAGGTTGCGTTGGCGTTCTTGAGTCCAAAGGGCATAACCTTATAGCAGTATAACCCTCGATCGGTGACAAAGGCGGTCTTGTCTTTGTTAGGCCCATACATGAAGATCTGGTTGTAGTCGGAGTACGAATCCATGAAAGAGATGAGTTCGTGCCCCGAGATAGCATCCACCAGCTGATCGACTAGAGGGAGGGGAAAGCTGTCTTTAGGGCAGACTTTGTTCAAATTTATGAAGTCGATGTAGATTCGTCATTTGCCATTGGCCTTTCAGACCATCACCACATTGGATACCCACTCGGGGTATTTTGCTTCTCGGACGAAGCCGATTTCAAGCAATTTATCTACCTCGGCCTTGATGGCGACCTGACGCTCTGGGGCAAAAGTTCTCTTTTTCTGAGTGACTGGCTTATGTTTCGGATCTATATTTAAGTAGTGCTCGATGGTTCTGGGGTCGATCTCAGGCATGTCTGATGCAGACCAGGCAAATAGGTCCTGGTTTTTCTTGAGGAGTGAGATGAGCTATTCTATATGACTTTTGGGAAGATTTGATCCAATCTAAATGGTTCGGGACGGGTCTTCTCCGAGGGGTACCAAGGTTATCTCTTCTATAGGCCACCCTCTTGGAGTCTTCATCTCATCTCTAAAGTCTTCCATTTAGAGGGGCAGGGCTTCAGTCTTTTTTCCTTCCTTAATGGCGTTCAAATAGAAAGACCGAAAAGCTCGCTGATCTCCTCTTACCACTTCCACCCCCTCACTGGTGGGGAATTTGACCTTTAGATGATAAGTGGAGACAATGGCCTTCAGCTTGTTGAGGGTAGGTCAGCCGAGGATCATGTTATAGGAGAAGGGCTACTTGACTACTAAGAAGGTAGTTTGCACAGTGGTCGTTTGCGACACTGTTCCTGCAGTAACAAAGAGGACTATACTTCCTCTCGCGAATACTGGAGATCCACCGAAACCATAAAAAGGGGCCGGGGCTGGCTCTAAACGCTCATCTTTCAGCTCCATGCGATGGAAAGTATCATGGAATAGGATATCTGCCAAGCTCCCGTTGTCAATCAGGACCTGCCTTACTTCATGGTTAGGCACTAGGAGAGAAACCACCATTGTATTATCATAAGGGGTCTGCACACCTTTTAAGTCATCTTCTGTAAAGGAGATCACAAGATCTGACTTCTTTTGCTTTTGGGAGCCATTGATGGAGGCTACGACTCTAGTATACACCTTACTGCTTTGTCCCGATCCTCCCCCGATCGCCGGGCCTCCGCAGATTGTCTTGATGATTCTAGTAGTAGTTGCCACCTCTTGGTTCCTCTGATCGGACCCCTCTTGCCTAGACCTGAGGCTATCACAAGGGTCCTACCACTCTTACTGAAAAAGATGGGGGTGTCCGAAATCCCTCATTTGCTGGGCGAGCGTTTCTCTCTCTCAAGGTCTTGTAAACTCATTCAAGTGTCCCAGGCTGATGAGGGCCTCAATCTGTTCTTTTAGGCTATGGTATTTTTCAGTATTGTGGTCGTAGTTCTTGTTCTTTGGTCCCCACCGAGGTGTGACATCTTGGGCGGCCACTAGAGGACTGATTTGTCCTGAAGCTGCATGAGGACATTGGTTCTAGATGTATTGAAGGGGGTGAAGCCGTCGAGCCAGGGGTGGGGTTTATACCTGCTTTCCTGGTGAGGCCTTTTGATCGCTCATCTCTGAGGGTTGATGTCTTTTCTCTTATTCTCTGTTTCTCCTTCTTTCTCTCTCCTAAATGCTTGGTCGTTTTCTACCAAAATATATTTTTCCGCTCGCGCCAAAACCTCGTTCATGTTCTTAGGCGGGCATCGGGTGAGCTTGAAGCTGAAGATTTCGGACCTCAGCCCGTTTTTAAATGCCAGCATTTGGACATTCGGGTTGAGGTCCGGGATTTTCTATGTAGCTGTATTGAACTTAGATATGTAGGCTCGGAGCCTCTCTCCTCGATGTTGGATAATATTGAACAGACTCTCTGAGGTCTTCTTTGGCCCTTTTCTGCTAAGGAAATGTGAAGCGAAGGCGTAATTGAGCTCTCTAAAGTTGCCAATGCTTCCTGGTCTTAGATGCGAGTACCACGTACTTGCAGCCTTCTCAAGAGTCAAGGGGAAGGTGCGACACATGATAGGGTCAGAATGCCGGTGCAGCATCATGGTTGTCTTGTAATGCTGTAAATGGTCTAGAGGGTCCGCCGAACCGTCATACATCCTGACCTATGGCATTCTAAAGTTAGGCGGGAGTGGGCTCTCGAGGATGTCTTCCGTGAACTGGGGTCTTGGATGCTAAGCTCATCCAAGATACTAAGACTTATATGCTTCAGGGCCATGTCTATTTTTTCTTCCATCTCCTCAAATCGTCTGTCCAGGTTGAAGTTGCTCTTGGAGGAGATTTCTTTGGACCAACCACAACGTAGTGATGGCTCAGTAATGGACTGGTTGTAGGTCGGATCTTCGCTATCAGAAGATCTCACTTGCTTAGGAGCTTGGTGGAGAGAAAATGAGGGTTGCTGGCCTCCACCTCGAACTTAGGCCGCCAAGTCGGTTACCATTCGGGAGAGCTCTTGGAATTAGGCTTGAGTCACAGGGGCAGCCTGAGGATGCACGGTCGCTTCCTAGTAATCAGGAGAGTCGGTTCCGCAGAGATAAGGGCGCTAGTCTCTGACGGAGGGCCGTCCGCTCGATCCGGGGGTTGCACACTCAAGAATTGCGGGGAATCTGGACCTAGATCGTTGGCTCTAAGTGCTGCCTCGGATGGGGGCAGAGTACACCGTTGGGGCTCCCTTACCGGGTTTTTTTTGTGGTGTTTCTCGGCGGCATCGCAACAGATGAGTTCCTAGACTTTTTCGCTTCTACTGTTCAGCGAAAGATCGTTGTTTTCCCATGGATAGCAGTAATCTGTTGATGCTGTAAGATGGTTGCTGACATGGCCTGGGTGCTGACGTGGCCTATGATTGTCCTCGTGAGATCTGCACAAGTGGCAGGGGTGAAGTAAGGGACCCTCGGAATGAGGGGAGGGGGAGACCTCTGAGGCACTCCGACGCTCTAGTTAGGCTGAGGCCGAGGGTTAATTTCAAAGTAGAGTAGTGTTGAAAATGAAAAGTTTCTTGTCCCAGACTCATATACCTTTGGGCTATTTATATTCTTCCGAGTGAAGGTTACCCACGTGGGGGGAGGGATGGTCTCGCCCCTGTCATCCCTGCTCTGGGGAGTTAAATCTTAATCGTGTGATCAGTAAGTTGCGTGTGTCAGGGGTCGCGTGCTCCAGTGAGAGTTAGGCTCGCTAATCCCACTCTGATGTGGCGATCGCGTGACCTAATAGTTTCAAGTGTGTTTTGTCGTGCCGTGGGAACTTAACACGTGTCATCCCCTCATTAATGATGCCAAGATTCACATATTAGTTTCTAATTGGACCATGGTTTATGAGGTCCCATCACGAACTTTTAACGTCAACATTCATGTCGGTCATCAAATTGCCTCTAAAACAAATAAAACATTCTATTCAAGAATGCCAGTGAAGATGTGGATTAGAAGCTCACCTCAATTTGTTGACATTTTGGGTCACAACAGTGTCCACTTCTAGGCCTTGGGTTTGCTGCTTACCTAACAGATGAAAAAGATGCATTAATATATTGCAGCTGTCTCATCTTTTTAGATGTTGAAATGAAACGATTACTGATTTACTGGTAACTTAACAAAAGAAATTCACTAAAATAATAAAGTTTTCAAGGTACATTCCTTTGATTATTAGCACCCAATTGTCAAGGATACCTTGGAAACTACCGCATGGGCCATTGGGCTAATTTCTTTCTTTCTTTAGTGAGTGTGAGGCAAACAAAAACATCGAGGGTGGCAAAGTAAGGATTTGGTTTGCTTTTTGATTCAAATTGCTTGATTCAAATTTCAAAAACTTTTCATTTTAAATTTATTAAAATAAAAAATATAATAAAAAAAACGTAAAGCCAAAACCCTTATAGAACCAGTACATACACTAATAATAACATAATATTCATTTGGGTGGTTTTTAGCCCATTGGTTATCAAAATTATAATTTTAGCTTAGTATAAATAAATCAACAATACCCTACCAGTCAAGAGCTAGGTAATAATGTTGCATTTAATCAAGTAAAAATGTTATACAATCTTTGGCTTCTTCCATTCTAATAATATTTTAATTGTTTTCCTTCATTTTGATGCTTAGTGGGCTTGATGACTTTCCCAATCATCCTTCAAGAACTTACTGTCTGAAAAAAAGTTTCTAGAGGTTCCATTATGGCCTTGGCAAAAAGGTAATTATGCTTTTGATCAAATGCATTGTTAAAAATTGGTAAAATTTACAAGTTAGCTGTACCCAAACAATAATAAGTTCGTAGGGTCATTTTAAATCAGATTAGCAATGGGTGACACCAATGTGTCTCAGACTGCATAGTAACCCTACCAAACATGTTTTAATCAGTCCTTTCTTTGTGTTTCAATTGGAGAGAAATGCTGGGACCAAAGCTGCTTCAGCTCAGGCTCTCAGCCTTTGCTGAATGTAAACTGATAGTACTGAACCAATGTGCCTTATCAAAATACCGTTTGGCTCCTCATAGTCTCAACTCAAGCTAGAGCATATTATTGGGTTTTGTTAAGAATGAGCAAAGCGGGATGATGTATGTTTTGCTTCATAATATGGTATGAATTAATATTTATGTTTACCTCACACATAGAGATGCTCGCATAATATTGATAGAGACAATATTTTTTTTCTTCAAATGTTGTTTTTGATTAAAAAAAAGCTTGATACTACAGAAGGTAAAAGACCATCAATTAAGCTTGTGTGTAGGAATGACAAAAGTTCATGTCCTTGATGGGGAGCCGAATTCCTCGACTTGACGGGAGAAAACCGAGATAGAGACGATAAAAAATCCACCATGAATTTGGAGGTAAGGATAAATATAGCATTTTCCGACCCATTTAATCCTCAAACACGTTTTTAATATCTATAATATTATATTTTTGTTTATGAATATATTAATATAACATTTTTATTGTTATTTTTTAATGTAATTAAATTAAAAAAGAAAAACAAAATTAACAAAAAATCCTTATATTTTTTTCATGAGAATTTTCGTCTTTATTTTATAAACGATGTGAAAAGAAGAATTTAAGTCTTTAAAAATCCTCATTGAGAGCAAGAATGAGGGACCAAAAAACTCTCGATAGAGACACGAGTAGAAATAAAGTCATAGAGACGGAAACAAACACTCACCACCTCAAACCCGCTAAATTGACTTGTGTGCCGTGCGAGTTGGGAATAACATGTGTAATTGGGAATAGCACAGAACTAAAAAAAAGGATGGTCAAAACTAGCTGGAAGAAGTAATCAAAAAATGAATTACAAACCCCGTCGCTGATGTTGTTTTTAAAAAAGAAACACGAAACGACATAGTTTATGTTCAACGTTTCTTCATCTTCACAGACCCAGCTCGTCCCTTTTCACTCTTTCTCCACAGTTCGTCCATTCTCTCTCTCTTTCTCCACGATTTCTTCATTTTCTCACATTGGCCACACGCTCCTTCCGCCATTCTCTCTCTCTACCATCCTCCATTTTCTTTGTTCTTCAGCTTCTCTCTCTCTCCACCGTACCAGACTGCACCAGTCACCGCTGGATGCTGTTGCTCCTCCAAACCAGCTCTCCCCTTCCTCCATCTCTTCCTTTGACCAAGAATCGAATCTCTCTTTCTAAAAGAGCAAATTTCATTTTTCGATCTATTTTCTCTCTTTACAAAAATAATAAAATTCCAGCCACTTTTAAACGTTTTCCGATAGCCCACACGACGATTTAGGAAGGGTAAGTCTCAATCTTCCTCATATTTTTCAACTTTCTCTCATTAAGCTATGTTTAAAAAATTAGGTACAATTTTGATACTATTGGGGTTTGAATTAATTTGGGTTATTAAAAAATGTTTGTATCTTATTCTCTTACAGGTTTCATCACTCTCAATTTTACCCTAAATAGTAGTTAGGTACGGTTGTAATACTTGATTTTACTAAATACACTAGCTATGCTATAAGCTATTGAAATACTAATCTAAGTTTTACTATACTAATTATCTGATATATATTATATGCTTTCCGATACGATTTGATGAGATTGACTTATACATATTTTAAATGCTTGACTTATTAGTGTGTGTGCATGGGGGCTAGGTGTGCGTATGAGTATGGGTGGGTAAGGTAGTTAGTTCGTATGTTAGTATGTTAATATTTTATTTAGTAATTATGTTGGTTTGTATGTTGGTGTGCTAGTATGTTATGTCAGCTAGTTTGTAGGTTAGTGTATTAGTATGTTAGTTTGTCAGCTAGTTTATAGGTTAGTGTGTTAGTAAGTTAGATATCATCCAAAGGAGAACGATACACCAAGTATATTACTATATTAGTATGTAGGATTGGATTGGTTAAATTACCAAAGGTTTCTTTGCCACTTGAAATCTTATAATTTAGGTCTTATCATTAGATTGCCCGTCTAGAGATTATTGAGCATTACAAATGCTCTTGTTGTTTACCAATTAATATGTTTGCAATGAGAGTGTTTGTGTTTAAATAATCTTTGGATTGTCCAGTGTGGACAGTTTAGGAATACGTGATCCATATTGCAGTTAGTTTTTCTATGCTTATTTTGTTTCGAGTAAATTTCAGAAGCATCTATTCCTTATTCTCTGAGTACATATTGAATTTGGGGTTATCTCCTTCGGATAGCTCCGAATTTAAGTCGTGCACTTGAGGAACTAAGGGGAGATGCTGGCGAAATTTACTTCAAACAAACAAGTGTGGAAAACTAACTGCAATATAGATCACGCATTCTTGAATGGGTTCCTAACCATTACTTGGAATCCTTGAGTGATGTTGTTCGGAGAGATTTTATGGTATAGAACACTTTATTTTCTGTAAAGAAGTAAATGCTTTTACATATATATTAATGTTAAATATATGTGCACCAGTAAAAAAATAGATTTTAACTAATGTCTTCTTGGTTGTTCTCAGGAACGCTATAGGTTTCAGACTAAAGAGATTCAAGCTCATACCAAAAGCGTCTTTGATCACATCCCTGTCTGTCACATCTTTAATAATCTATCAAAGCTTCGAAAAAAGGCGAAAATAATTATGAATACTGAAGATGTGAATGTGTGGAAGGGATGGCATGACCATGGGATGAGACAACCATTTTGGGAGGGGTTGTGTGATATTTGGTCTCAATCGTCCTAACAAGAGCGTTTCGAGAAAGTATCTTCAAATTGGTGTGTAGGAGGTAAGATTGTCCACCATTTGATAGGGTCCATCAATATACCGCAACATAAGGAGAGACTGGTATGATGTTTTCATTCTTCGGTAAAATATATATGGTAATTTGTTGTAATTCATTTGAATTTTCACTGACAAAATTCGTTACTAAGTGCAAAAGAAGAAGCTAGGTCACGAGCCTTCCAATATTGAAGTGTTCTTGGAGACACATAAGAGAAAATGATCCGGTGAATTTGTGGACACCAAGTCGAGAGTTGTTGTTGTAAGTAGGATTTTTTTTTGTTTGTAAGTAGTATGTAGTGTAAGTATAATTAGTATTGTTGGAATTTTTCTAAGAATTAAATGGATGGAAGATGGAAGCTTCAGCAGTCTTTGAGTCACGGCACAGGATTGGGCACTGCGACCTCAAGCAAGTCAGAAGTTTGCCTCGTCTAGGTGTGCATCGCGGCACAGGGTGGTGTGTGCCATGGCACAGGGCTGTGCGCCGCGGCCCAGGCGTTGTGCACTGCGGTACCCAGCACCTGGAGGAGTTTATGCCCTGTGTACATCGGGGCCTCCCCTGTTCTGGGCTGCGGATCTAGGCACACCTGATTCCTCTGATCAGCACTCTTCTCCTAATGTGTGGGACTTGGTTAAACACACATGATTACTTAGACTCTTAGTGAGCCATGTGTCTTTGCTTCTTGAGATCTAAGGGTTGAGATTGACTCCAAGATTAGTTAAAGAAGTTAGTGCTCTATATAAAGGGTCATCTAGGAGCATTAACAAGTAGAGATCAAGTAACACAAGTCATTACAAGTCATTCTAGACTTACGTGTTTGAAGGTCACCACCTAGGATTCTTGAGGTGATTTTAAACAGTGGTATCAGAGCTAGAGTTCTAGAAACAGTGGTATCAGAGCTGGAACAGGGGGTATCGGAGCAAGACTCCAAGAATCAAAGGAAACTTCTTGGGTTATTCAAGAACAGTGCTGGGATCAAGATCTGATCAGGTTCTTGACATTCAAGAACGGTGTTGTGATCAAGATTTGATCATGTTCTTGAGATTTAGATGTTGGAAAGCAATTGTGGGTGCTACATAAATCTGGGATTTTCTCCACAAGATGGATTCAAACTTCATTGTTGAGAAGTTTGATGGAAAGTGAGACTTTTCCATTTGGAAGTGAAAAATTAAAGCGGTTCTTATGCAATAAAAGGTGGACTTGATTATTGGAAAATATGACAATTTTCCAACAAGTATCACGGAGCTCTAGCAGAATGAGATGAAGAAGATGGCGTATAGCACCATCTTTCTGCACATGTCGGATAGTGTCACAAAGGAGTATAGAGACTCGGAAGATCCAGCTATCATTTGGTAGAAACTAGATGAGTTATTTCTTACCAAGACTCTCCCTAATAAAATTTATCTTCTGAAACAAATCTTTGCTTTTAAAATGGATCCTAATAAAGAGTTGCAAGATAATTTTAATGTGTTTAATAAACTAGTTCAAGATTTGACTAGTTGTAGTATAACATTCCCGGATGAACAATCGGTTGTTATTTTGTTAAATTCTCTTCCTGATTGTTTTGAAAGCTTGATTAATGCTATCGAATAAGGAAGAGATACACTAACCAAGGAAATTATGATCAATTCTATAAGGGCTCATGATTTTAAAGCCAAGATGAGGGAAGGATCAAGTGGAGAAGGGTTGGTCATTAGAGGAAGGCCAATAACTCGGAATGGCTGTAACATCTATGGCAACTACCGGGACAAACCAAAGGGTAGAGGTGAAGGCCATAGGAGATCGCATTCCAAACCGAAGTTTGGAGGAAAGCGATGTTATTGCTGCAATAAGAATGGTCATTTCAAGAAAGATTGCAGGAAGATGATGAGGGATGAGAGAGGAAGAAGCCATACCAACAATGGAGAGGCTTCTGTTGCCTAGGGAGAACAACAAGATGATGATGTTCTTGTTGTGTGCTTGAATGTAAGTAGGAGGCAAGGCAGTGAGAAATGGATCTTGGATTCTGGGTGCTCTTATCACATGTATCCTCACAGAGATTGGTTCAAGAATTTCAAGAAAACCAATGATGGAAAAGTTTTCTTAGGGAACGATACTTCTTGCCAAGTGAGGGGGATAAGAGACATCCAATTAAGGATGTTTGATAGAATTACAAGGCTGCTGCGGAATGTGAGATATCTTCTAGATTTGAGAAGAAATTTGATCTCATGGGGGTAGCTAGATTCCATGGGGTACAATAATAAAGCAGAGAGGGGAAAGAACTAGGTAACCAAAGGATCTTTGATAGTGATCAAAGCAGCAATGAAGGATGGTCTCTATGAGATGATCGGAGACACATATATCAAGGATCAAGCAGCAAGCTTGATGGCTGAGATGGATAAGGTGGCTCTTTGGCACAATTGCTTGGGACATATGAGCGAAAAGCGCCTACAAGTTCTTAGCAAGAATGGTTTACTTGATGGTGACAAGGTAGAGAAACTTGATTTTTGCGAGTGTTGCGTTCTTGGGAAGCAACATCGGGTCAGCTTCGACACTGGAGTGCACAAGTTTAAGAGCACTCTTGACTACATTCATGTCGATCTTTAGGGGCCAGCAAGAACACCAACATAAGAAGGTAATCTTTACTTTCTTTTTTTAATTGATGATTATTCTAGAAAGGTTTGGTTTTATTTGCTTAAAAATAAATCAGATGCTTTGAATAAGTTTGTGGTGTGGAAAAGGTTGCTGGAAACTCAAACGGGTAAGCTAGTTAAGGTTTTAAGAACCGATAATGAATCAAAATTTTTTAAAAAAGGATTTTGATAAATTCTATGAGTTAAATGGGATTCTAAGACATAGAACGGTTGTGAAAACCCCTCAGGAAAATGGAGTTGCTGAAAGGCTGAATAGAACCTTTATGGAAAAGTTTAGGTGCATGTTAATTGGTTCTGGGTTACCCAAATATTTTTGGGGGGAAGCTGTGTTTACTGCTGCGCATTTGGTTAATAGATCACCCTCTAGGGTTGTGGACCTTAAGACTCCCGAGGAGATGTGGAGTGGTAAACCCCCTGAGTTGAACAACCTTAGCACTTTTGGATGTGCTGCGTTTGCACATCAAAAGGATGATAAACTTAGCCCAAGGTCTAGAAAGTGTGTGTTTCTAGGTTATGGGGAAGGGGTTAAGGGGTATAGGTTGTGGTCCTTAGAGCCAAAAGGATTTAAACTCATAAAAAGTAGGGATGTCATTTTTAATGAGCATTTATTTTTCTATTTGGAGAAAATTAACCCTGTAGGGGATAGTGGGCAAACCAGCTCGGTATTTGTGGAGCATAGCATCAAGAAAAATTTAGTTCAGATAAAGCAAGGAAGACAAAAGGGTTTAGACCAGGTAGAGCCCATTGATGAAGGCCAACCTCAAGACACTCTAAATGAGGCTGAACTAAAAGAGGATGATACAGCAAATCAGAATGATTATCAACTTACAAAGGACTGGAAAAGGAGGTTAGTCAGACCACCTTTGAGATATAGTTTTGTGGATGCTAATGTAGCAGCTCTTTATTCAGAATGAGAGAGTGAACCAGAAACTTATATTGATGCCATGGGATGTAAGGATTCGTCAATATGAAAGCTAGCTATGGAGGAGGAAATGGATTCTTTGAGGAAAAACGACTCTTGGGAATTGGTGTCGAAATTAGGAAAACAGAGAGTTGTGGATTGTAAATGGATTTACAAGATCAAAGAAAGGAACACTCTAAGGGATAAAGTCTGGTATAAGGCTAGGCTGGTAGTGAAAGGGTTAACACAAAGAGAAGGCATAGATTTCACATAAACTTTCTCACCGGGATACAAGGTGGAGGAAATGGTGATTATCCTAATCTATATCGATGATATGTTGTTGATTGGGAATAGCAGAGAGAGGATAAAAAGGTTAAAGTCTCAACTCAGTTCGGAGTTTGAGATAAAGGATCTTGGCCATACACAGAAAATCATTGGGATGAGTATAATCTGGGAAAGGGAGAGAAACAGGTTGAAGGTTTTTCAATCTTCTTACATAGAAAAAATGATATCTAAGTTTTTTATGGAAGATAGTAAACCAGTAAAGATTCCCCTTGCTGGTCATTTCAAGTTCTCCAGCGATCAATGTCCTAGAACGGATGAGGAGAAGAAGGAAATGGAAAAGGTCCCTTACTCTATTGCGGTTGGATCTGTCATGTTCACCATGGTAAGCACTAGACCTGACATTGCTCATGCAATAAGTGTTCTCAATAGGTTTATGAGTAATCCAGGAAAAGAGCATTGGCTTGGGATGAAGTGGTTACTGAGATACTTAAAAGGCAGCCCAGATATGGGGCTTGTTTATGAGAAGAGGGGTAAGTCCATCTGTCTAGAGGGTTATGCTGATTCGGACTATAGAGCAGACCGGGGTAAAAGAAGATCGATTACCTCTTACTTCTTCAACTTAAACAGATGTTGTATAAGTTGGAAAGCTCAGTTGCAGCCGGTGGTAGCACTCTCAACAACTAAGGCTGAGTACATCGCGACAACGGAAGTGATTAAGGAGGCTATGTGGTGCAAAGGGTTGTTGGAAGAGTTAAAGGTCCTAAAAGAGCAAGCGGTGGTGTATTCAGATAGCCAAAGTGCGTTGCATTTGTGCAAGAATCCGGTGTTCCATGAAAGGACAAAGCATATGGATTCGCGGAGCCAGGCACACCTGATTCCTCTTATCAACACTCTTCTCCTGATGCGTGGGACTTGGTTAAAATGCAAATAATTACTTAGACTCTTAGAGAGCCATGTGTCTTTGGTTCTTGAGATATAAGGGTTGAGATTGACTTCAAGATTGGTTAAAGAAGTTAGTGCTCTATATAAAGGGTCATCTAGGAGCATTAACAAGTAGAGATCAAGTAACACAAATGCAAGTGTAAGAGTGCAAAGATACAAAACACAAGAGAGGCACAAGAAGAAGTCTTATTCCAAGAGTGGCTGGTGTTGAGAGAGAAAGACTCTCAAATCTTCAGAGGTGTTACAAGTGAGAGAGAGTATTCAAGAAGTAGGGTTTAAAGGCTTTGTAATTGAAATTTTCTTGGGGAAAATTCCAGGGAAACACTTAATTTTTATCTCTTTCTTTTCTCTTTTTTCATGTATCAAGAATAAGAGGGTTCTTGAGGAGGTGTTGTTGTAATTGTAAAAACTCCATTGATTTAGTGCAGAAAACTCGGAAGAGCTCATGGAACGTAGGCAAATTGCCGAACCTCGAAAACAATTTACTTGTGTTCTTTCTTTGATGGTTTGATTCCTGTTCATTACAAGTCATTCTAAACTTAGGTGTTTGAAGGTCACCACCTAGGATTCTTGAGGTGATTTTCAACAAGTATGTTCTTTCATTAATTTTTTAATTACGCATATTGATGAAATATGTTCATTTGTGATTGTAGGAAAGATATAATGAGGTGTTGCACGAGAAATATAAAGATAACCCTATCTCAGAGCCTGATTTCGACGATGAGTCATGGTTGGCAGTATTTGGTAGATCTAGCAAGGGGAGGAATTATGGATATGGCAATTAGATAGACCCTCATACTAAGCGAGGGTCCACATCTAGATGCTTTTCGTGCCCTAATCCCACCTCGACATTCGATGCATCAAAACCAGAGTTCACTGAGTCCCAACAGTGTTATGTGAACTAGATGATTCAAGAAAACGTGAAAAAAGCGATGGAGAGGACTATGAATCTTATGTGTGCGAAGTTGGGCATCAATCCTTCAGATATTGGACCTCCACCATCACCCAGATCAGACGTAAGTATACACACACTCACATATTAACTTTGTTATTTTCATAACATAGTAGTTAAAGTTGTTTTATGAGGAACTTAGTATTTAAAGTTAAGTGGGAACAAATGGAGTCCATTTCAGATCACAGGTTACAAACCCGGGGGGTTTCGGTAATAAAAAGTAGATAACTTAGTGGTTTTAAGGTCAAAATAGTAGAATACTTGTCTAACAGATGAGCCGGGTTTACCGTTACGTTCGTTTGGTAGAATGTGACTAATGAGAATGAGAACAAACGGAGTCCATTTCGGATCATGGGTTACAAACCTGGGGGTTTCAGTATAAAAACGTAGATATGTTAGCAGTTTTAAGTTAAAAAGAGAAGAACACTTGTCTAGCAGATGAGCCAAGATTACTATCACGTCCGTTTGGTAGAATGTGACTAGTGGGAACAAATGGAGTCCATTTCGGATCACGGGTTAAAACCCGGGGTGTTTCAGTATAAAAACATAGAAAACTTAGCAGGTTTAAGGTTAAAATAGTAGATTACTTGTCTAACGGATGAGCCGGGGTTACTATCACATCCGTTTCGTAGAATGTGACTAGTGTAAACAAATGGAGTCCATTTCGGATCACGAGTTACAAACCCGGGGGTTTCGGTATAAAAACGTGGAAAACTTAGCAGTTTTAAGGTCAAAAGAGTAGAGTACTTTGTCTAACGGACGAGGCGGAGTTACCGTCACGTCCGTTTGGTAGAATGTAACTAGTGGGAACAAATGGTGTCCATTTCGAATCATGGGTTACAAACCCAGGGGATTTCGGTAATAAAAACTAGATAACTTAACGGTTTTAAGGTCAAAAGAGTAGAGTACTTGTCTAATGGACGAAGTGGGGTTACCGTCATGTCTGTTTAGTAGAATGTGACAATGGGAACAAATAAAGTCTATTTCAGATCATGGGTTACAAACCCGGGGGTTTTCGGTATAAAAAAGTAGATAACTTAGTGGTTTTAAGCTTAAAATAGTAGAGCACCTGTCCAACGGACGAGACGTGGTTACTGTCACGTCTGTTTGGTAGAATGGAACTAGTGGGAATAAACAAAATTCATTTTGAATTACGGGTTTCAATAATAAAAAGTAGATAATTTAGCGGTTTTCTATCAAAATGCTTTCAAATTAACTTATTTAGTTTTTTATTCAATAATATTAATAATATTTACTTCTTCGTTTCAGCTTTCTTTTAATGATGCTGGGGAGGAGGAGGACGATGTCAATGGGGATCTTGTGCATGGTGACGATCTTTGGGCATCCTTAGGACATTTTATTTGAATATTATAACATTTCATGTTCATTATTATTATTATTATATTTGGATATAGTATATCGTTTTTGTAATTTTGACTATAATTTGAATTTGTTCACTTCGTATTGACGTAGTTATCTACAAATTTGAATGTAAATTTAATATATTGTTACCAAAAAATTTTGCAGGAATTTTTCTATTTTTGAAAACATTTAAGAAAATATTACAAAAAAACCCGTCGCTGATGATTTTAATTGAAAAAAAAAGTTATCATAACAATTCGAAACAAGAAAAGAAGAGCACAATTTGAATGGTGTGTTTGTTTTGACGGTTCCAATAACACTATTCAATTATTAAAGAGTAATGGCATATATATTTTCAATTTTTTGTTCCTCCTAAGTTTGACCAGTGAAAAATTGTCACGTCGTAAGAATAAATTAAATTTTTTGTTTTGTTTCCTTTCAATTTTAGTTATTACCACTCAAAGTTTTATTAATTACCATTTGTACATCATAGGGATGGATGAAACAGATGAGTGTGTATCACTACTAATTACTAAGCTGTCCAAAAAATTGGTTGCCCAAGCCATAAGGATCTTGTGCATGATAGACCAAAAACTGGAAAGAACTTAAATGTACATGCTGACATTACTAAACTGTCCAAAACAATTGGTTGCCCAAACCATAAGGATCTTGTGCATGATAGGCCAAAAAGTGAAGAACTTAAATGTACATGCTGACATTACTAAACTGTCCAAAAATTTGGTTGCCCAGGCCATAAGGATCTTTTGCATGATAGACCAAAAAGTGAAAAGAACTTAAATGAACATGCTGACAAGGAAATGTTTATTTTTATTTTTGTTCTTTTTATAAGATATCATACATTAATTTTTTATTTTCTGTTTTGAAAGGCAAAATCAATCATAAATAAGACTAAAGAAAGAAACACATGGCTGGACTCTCCCCCGACTCCTTGACAAAGGACTCGAAAAGGGAGTTGTTGATAGGTCTAGAGAACAAATGACCCACTTAACAAGACTATGGGCGGAAACATTTGCATCTCTAACAACTATCCAAGGCCTTAGTTTCACATGAAAGACCCTCAATAATCCAAGAGGCTTAAGAACCAACAAAGTGTCTCCTTCCAAGACAATCTTATCCACTTTTTTTCTTTTCTTTTTTCTAAGCAATCATTTATATTTTATACCAGAAGGCCAGCGGCCCAAACAAAACAACCATGCCACAAAGTTAAACTTACGAGAAGGACGATTCTGTTGAGTTGGGGATGGACCCTCGTAAAAGAAGCCGAAGCCACCTACCTAGCAAATTAATGGGCTAGATGGTTTACAGACCTGCAAACCAATTAAAATTATAAAAAAAGCCTGCAAGCCAACAAGGCCTTAATAACGTGAATAACATTATCAATAATACAATCTGGGACTAAAGTCCAATATCGAAGGGGCTTAATGACAAGCAGAAGCAGGCTATGTCGGACAACGAGTTTACACGCTTCAGACGATACGTACCCACTGTTAATCAACTTGATGATCTCGAATTCTGAGGAATAAAGATTCATTTTCATAGATAATATTTTACTTTATCATAGGAGAAAATCACAAAATGTTGATGGATAAACATTATCCATGATTTTAATTTCAGCTTCTCTTTCTCCGTCGTACCAGGCTGCACTGGTCACGGCCGGATGCAGCTGCTCCTCCAAACCGGCTCCCCCTTTCCTCCATCTTTTCCCATGGCGAAGAATCGAATCTCACTCTCTAAAATAGCAAATTTCATTTTTCGATCTACTTTCTCTCTCTGTAAAAACAGTAAAATTTCCGTCACTTTTAAGTTTTTCGACGACCCACACGACGATTTAGGTAGGTCTCCATCTTCCTCCTATTTCTCAACTTTCTCTCATTAAGCTATGTTTAAACAATTATGTACAATTTTGATATTATTAGGGTTTGAATTAATTTGGGTTAGGTACTAGCTACATTTGTAACACTTGATTTTACTAAATGTACTAGCTATGCTATAAGCTATTGAAATGTTAATCTAAGTTTTACTATACTAATTATCTGATATGTTATATGCTTTCCGGTATGATTTGATGAGATTGACTTATACATATTTTAAATGCTTGGCTTATTAGTGTGTGTACATGGGAGGGCGTTCAAGAGGTGGCGAGGACGGGGAGAGGACAAACATAGATTTCAGAACCCCCGACGAACCCTTTTGATCGAACCCTACTGACTATCTTGTCCTGGAGACACTTTTATATTTAATTTTAAAATGTTTATTACCTTTATTGTTTTTGAAATAATATTGACAATACATCTTCAATGTTTATAGGGATTTCTTGGGGTGCGACAAGGTGGTGGGTGTCATTTCCAACATGCTATGCGGCATATGCTAGCTCTTTGTCCTTCATGGAACCATTACCTGGAATCCATAAGGGATGTTGTTTGGAGAGAATTTCTGGTATAAAACACTTTATTTTCTATTTAGTAGTATATTCCTTTACTTATACATTCATGTTATGTGTACCAGTAAAAAAGTAGATTTTAACTAATGTCTTCTTGGTTGTTCTCAGGAACACTATAGGTTTCAAACTAAAGAGATTCAAGCTCAGTCTAGAAGCGTCTTTGATTACATCGCTGCCCGTCGCATCTTTGATAATCTATCAAAACTTCAGAAAAGGGCAAAAATAGTTATGAATACTAAAGACGTGAGTGTGCGGAAGGGTTGGCATGACCATCGGTTGAGACAACCATTTTGGAAGGAGTTGTGTGATATGTGGTTTCAACCATCCTAGCAAAAGCGTTCCGAGAAAGCATCTTCAAATAGGCGTGCAGGAGGTGAGATTGTCTACCATCTGACGGGGTCAATTAGTATACTGCAACATAAGGAGAGACTGGTATGATGTTTTCGTTCTTCAGTAAAATATATATGGTTATCTGTTGTAATTCATTTGAATTTTCACTGACAAAATTCATTACTATGTGCAGAAGAAGAAGCTAAGTCACGAGCCTTCCAATATTGAGGTGTTCTTGGAGATACATAAGAGAAAGGGATCCAATGAATTTGTGGACTCTAAGTCGAGAATTGTCGTTGTAAGTACTATTTTTTTTGTTTCATAAGTAGTATGTAGTGTAAGTATAATTAGTATGTTCTTTCATTAATGTTTTAATTATGCATATTGATGAAATATGTTCATTTGTCATTGTAGGAGAGATATAATGAGGTGCTACATGAGAAATATAAAGATGATCCCTCCTCAGAGCCCGATTTCGACGATAAGATATGGTTAGCAGTGTCTGGTGGATCTAGCAAGGGGAGGGATTATGGATACGGCAATTGGATGGACCCTTATACTAAGTGAGGGTCCAGATCGGGATGTTCTTTGTGCCCCCACTCCCACCTTGACATTATATGCATTAGAACCAGAGTTCACTGAGTCCCAGTAGCGCTACGTGAACCAGATGATTCAAGAAAATGTGAATAAAGCGATGGAGAGGACCATGAATCTCATGTGCGCGAAGTTGGGCATCAGTCCTTCAGATATCGGACCTCTACCATCACTCGGATTAGACTTAAGTATACACACACTCACATATTAACTTTGTTATTTTCATAACATGGTAGTTAAAGTTTTTTCTTTTTTATTTTTTTATTTTTTTATGAGTGACTTAGTAGTTGAAGTTAAGTGGGAACAAATGAAGTCCATTTCGGATCATGGGTTACAAACCTGTGGGGTTTCGATAATAAAAAGTAGATAATAGTGGTTTTAAGGTCAAAAGAGTATAATACTTGTCTAACGGATGAGCCGGGGTTAGTATCATGTCAGTTTGGTAGAATGTGACTAGTGATAACAAACGGAGTCCATTTCGAATCATGGGTTACAAACCCGGGGGTTTTCGGTATAAAAACATCGTATGAATAAATTAAAATTTTTTTTTTGTTTCCTTTCAAATTTACTTATTACCACTCAAAGTTTTATTAATTACTATTCCTACAGCATAAGGATGGATGAAAAAGATGACTGTATATCACTACTAATTACTAAACTGTCCAAAAATTTGGTTGCCCAGGCCATAAGGACCTTTTGCATGATAGACCAAAAAGTGAAAAGAACTTAAATGAACATGCTGACAAGGAAGTGTTTTCTTTGTTGTTCTTTTTTTAAGAAATCATAGAATAATTTTTTATTTTCTGTTTTGAAAGGAAAAATCATTCATAAATAAGACTAAAGAAAGAAACACATGGCTAGACTCTCGCCTGACTCCTTAACAAAGGACTCTAAAAGGGAGTTGTAGACAGGTCTAGAGAACAGATGGCCCACTTAACAAGACTTTGAGCCGAAACAATTGCATCTCTAACAACGATCCAAGCCCTTAGTTTTACATGAAAGACCCTCAATAATCCAAGAGGCTTAAGAACCAACAAACATTATCTAAGATTTTGATTTCAACGATGAAAAATTTATAAATAAATGAGTTCTTCACATTGTTGAATACATTGAAATCTATTGAGATTTTATTTTTAAAATTTAGATAAAAATACAATCAAAACAATTAAATAAATAAAACAAACAAAAAATAAAAACATCAATAATTAATGTGAATGTGATTCGGTAACTTCTTTTCTACATCCACCAATAGCTTCACTATTTTATTACTCTTCAACTACAACTTTAAGAATAGCAAAATTATCAAACTCTCACCCAAATTCTTTTTGTGATAATTGTATCAAAATCCTAACAAAACTAAACAAAAATTAGTTTTTTTTGGGTCAAAGTCCTAATAAATCTGGTGTCCTTACTTTAAGTAAGTAAATGTTTCTTTGATATTTTTTGGATGCTAAAGGCCAACGCTCAGTCAGTCGGTCCCTTCAAAACGCACATTGAAAGCAGACTAAGTTGACCATCACCTTTTAAGGAAACAATATATATTTGAAAAACTCAAATTTGAGATATTTTTTTCATTGGGCCAATCAAATTTGTAGATTTGGTAATGTATACATATATTGTAAATTTTGCTTTTACTAATTACTGAAAAATTACTTAAATTGTTTAAAATTCTTAAGAATGGATTTTATTTAATCTTTAAAATCTAAAGATTCGGAAATCATTAATTTTATATAAATTCAAAAAATTTAAAATCCTTAAAAATAAAAGGTACCATATAATTTTCTTTGCCCATAACATAGAAGAAAAAATTTAAATGCACAAATCCTTGACCACATAATTACACACTACACAGTAAATATTGTCCTGGATTAAATTTATTTAAAAATTCAAAATTATTTAAATTAAATTTTTAATAGTTTACATAAATGAAGCTTGCAACAGAAATCTTAAACTACTAGTGAGACAAATACCATGGTCCCTGTATCCATATTAATCCAAACCCCAGATCATCACATTGTTAAAGAATTTTGTAGAATCAGAATCCAACAACCAAATATCAAGATGGAAAAACAATGGCATTAATTGGGTTGGTTTTAACAATGTTTTTTCCTCTCTTGATCCAGGCTTTAACCTCACAGGTCTTGCACACTTAAACCTGGAGGAAGAGACTGCTTCAACTTGTTAGCCTTCTCTGTGTCAAACACACAAAGCGTATAAAGGTACTTTGAGCAGCGAACCTTGAATTTCACAACATCTTTGCTCTTCTTGATTTTCACAGAGCGTGCATCCTTCCTCCTTGCAGTGAGAAGGAAATCTTTGATCTCGTGGATTTGCTTAGGCATATTTTACGAACTTCTTTTCCCCTGGAGGAAAAATAAATATCGCAAAAGTAATTGAATTTTTTAGGAATTTGCTGTTTCTGTAGCTAATAACTAAATAATGCTAAACATCCAATTTGGTTTTGATGAGAGAAAATTCCAGTAGTTAAGATTTATAAATTTTAAAAAAACTATGAAAAAAGTGACAATAACAATACGAGAACTCATCTGTATGAGTTAAGACAGCATCAAAGAATCAGAAATTAAAATCTTTCTCATGCACAGTAACCTCGTACTGTGTCAGAAGGTGTCCTAAGATTTTTCTGATTTCATCATATCGTCTTGATGATGCAACTCTATAATCATTTTTTTAAAACTACTACATTAAAAAGGATTTTAAAAAAACAATACAGTGAGATCAGAAAGAACGAAGCGATGAGATCATGATCATGTGAAATAGATCACCATTCATCAATTACTTTCATCATATTCTTCGTTGAAGTAAACGAACAAAAATTAAAAAAGAAGAGAAAAAGAGAGAGATGTGAAATCAAGCAACAACAAGAGAGACCCAACAAAATGTATAAGAGAAACGGAGTGAGAAGACATACCAAGCTCAGTCAAGAAATCAGGGAAGTTTGAGAGGCGGAGAAGCTTCACCAATGTGAGAGAATGGAGGGAGTAAGAGAAGAAATCATCACGCTTTATAGGAATCGACTTGAAACCCTAATGACTAGATTCAATCTGCTATGGGGTTGTTTGGTTACGGAGACATAATTGTTCTTGCTTATGCTTATACTTAGCTGATTCATGATGTCCTTGCCATCATTGGGCCTGGGCTGCAACGATGAGATTCTATTTTCATGCACATTATGGATAATATATTACTTCTTTAATTTTGTCTCACTTGGGCTTTGGCTTAATATTGAGAGGACACATTTTTTTTATCAATTCAATTTTCTGGAGGCCGAAATAATCATCTTCCCATGTTAGAGCTATATTTCATGTACGTTTTGTTTCTTGTAGCTTTTCCAAAACTCAAAATAATTCTTTTAAAAAAAATCCCAAAACAATTAAATTACCATAAATATTATTTTTATAATTCAATATATAATTATTTCTTATATATATATTATCAAAACATATAGTAACTAGTTTTGCGATTACCAAATTAGAATTTCCGTCCTTATTTAGTGTTTAAATTTTTGTACTTAAAAGTCTGAGCAAAATCCGTATATAGCACAAGTATGTGACTAGAAATATCAAATGGAAACATTTTGTTTCATATACAACTCATTCAAATGGGTCTGAGGTTGAATCATATCATTTTTTTTATTTGTTTTTTTCTTTCAATGTGAAGGACGAAGTAAAAAAAAGAGTTGATCCATTTAGGCAAATTTTGCTTATCAACTAAAAGAAAAATAAAATAATTGAAACATTTAAGTAAAATAAATTATTATATGAAAAAGGAAAAGGTCGTAAGTAAACTATGGCGTTTATATCATTAATTTCTCAAATTTTAACAAAAATATTATTGTAGCTTAGTACATATTAACATTACACATATATATTGCTCATTTGACGATGAAGAAATTAAGCAAATTTATTAGAGGAAGATTTATGAAGGCCTTTGGTGCATGACCATGGAAGGAGTTTCACTTTTCGCACGCAGCTTCGAGCATCATCTCGAACGCCTTCTCTATGCATGACTTGAACTTTTGGGGCATCTATGAACCCTTTTTCTGCTACCACCGCAACTCTTAGCTCTCCCATATACCTTACAATTGGTATCACAAGACTCTGCATGAAGTTCCATAAAATATTACTTACTTAGTAATTAGTAGAAAGTAAAATTCTTAATTAATTCAAAGTTAGCTAGCAAAAAATTGCTTCAATAAGGGGAAATTCTTACCTGCAAAGCGCACCGAATGGAAATTTCTCTAGTAATTGTTAAGTAATTTTATTAATAACATAAATAGTGATTATACAGATGTTACCAATAAAGTTATCTAACAATTATAAGTGAAATTTTCACTCAATGTAAAAATAAAGTAAGAATTTCTTCCCAATAAGCCTTATTCAAATCTAAATGATGGAACCAACTTTCATAGTAGTTCTTCTTTATTCTTTTTTTTTTCTTTTTCAAATGGATAATTATCCCTAAAAAAATTACAAATGATTAAATCTTCTCAATAATTGACCCCATCCCCTCCCTATTCCCCATCCCAGGGCAAATAAAAAACCGTCCAATCAATAATTTACATGAATAATAATTCTTTTTATTTAACCTAAAAGATAGAGAAAAGTTAATTTTCACTTACTTTCACATATATTATTTAATTTTGTTTTCATAAAATAAAGTACGGAATATAAGATTTTTGAACTAAATATTAAAGGTACTAAAATAATCTAGAAGATGAAAATAAACTAAATATTAAAAATAAGGTGGATTACACTGTTGCCTTGCAATATATATATATATATATATATATATTTTACCTTGTGTGAAAAACAACACATTTTGCGGTAAAAGTTATATTTTTATCATAAAATATATATTTTGATGGTGAATATAATTTTTCCCTTCGGTGGTCACGAGAATATTTATCTCATAAATTGACTCATTATGAGTGATGAGGCCTAAGATATAAGGATTAAAGATTTAACATAGAACAAAAGTTAACAATTATTTAATTTAAAAAATAAAATAAAAGAGAGGACCAAAGTTAACACTTGCATGTGCATGTTGTTACTTTTTTTTGGGACATGTATATATAAAAACCAATAATTAAAGTCAATAAAAACGGAAACATACGACATCCTATGAAAGCAACACAAGGTGAATGGACTGTTGTTTATTTATTTAATATCAACAATTTTGAAATAATTGATGGTAACTTATGACATGGCTATTTGTATTTCTACATAAGAATAGATCCTTGTGCATGAAAATGCAATACATGTCATGGATGTTAAAAATGCTGTGCGTGCTTTGCTGACTGTTGCAGCCTCTCGCCATTGGTCACTTTTTTCAAATGGATGTTAAAAATGCATTCCTTAATGGTGATCTTAGTGAAGAAGTCTATATGCAGCCAACTCTTGGACTATCTAATCCAACAAAAAAGGTATGTTGTCTTCGTTGAGCTTTATATGGACTTAAGTAGGCTCCTCGAGCATAGTTTGCTAAGTTTAGCAACACTGTGCCTAGCCTTGGATATTCCATCAGCTCCTATGATTCAGCCTTGTTTGTTCGCCGCATAGACCGAGGCATCATACTTCTTCTGTTATATGTTGATGACATGATTATCACTGAGAATGATCCCATTGGTATTCAGGAACTTAAACAGTTTTTCAGTCAACACTTTGAGATGAAAGATCTTGGTCCTCTCATCTATTTTCTTGGTCTTAAGATTTCATCTTCTTCTGATGGTTATTATTTGACACAAGCCAAATATATCTCTGATATGCTTTCTCGGGCCAATCTCACAGACAGTAAGGTTGTTGACACACCAACTGAGCTTAATGCTCGTCTTACACCTCATGATGGCGAACTTCTTCGTGATTTTACTTTGTATCGATATTTGGTTAGCAGTCTTGTCTACCTTACTGTTACTCAACCTGATATCTCGTATGCTGTCCATCAGGTGAGTCAGTTTATGGTTGCTCCTCGCTCTACTCATTTTGCTATTGTTCTTCGCATCCTTTGTTACCTAAAGGGGACATTATTTCATGGGCTCTTTTTTTCCTCTCGGTCTCCTCTTCAGTTGTGTGCTTATACCGATGCAAATTGGGCAGGTGATCCTACAAATCGTCGTTCTACCACCGGTTATTGTTTCCTATTTGGCACCTCTGTTATCTCTTGGCGTAGTAAGAAATAAATTGTTGTTGATTGATCTAGTACTGAGGTAGAATATCGTTCTTTAGCTAACACTACCTCTGAGCTTCTTTGGTTGCGATGGTTGCTACAAGATATGGGTGTATCACTTTCTGCTACCACTCCTGTATACTATGACAATAGGAGTGCTACTCAGATTGCTTATAATGATGTGTTTCATGAATGGACCAAACATATTGAGATTGATTGTCATTTTGTCTGTCATCATCTCCTTCAGGGCTCCCTACAACTTCATTTTTTCACATCCAAGAATCAGCTCGCAGACATCTTTACCAAGTCACATCCTCCAAGGCATTTTCATGATCTTGTTTCCAAACTCAAGTTGGTTTCTTATACTCCAACTTGAGTTTGAGGGGGGCTGTTAGATTATGTATAACTTAGTTATTGCTTAGTTAGTTTAGTCCCACATTGGTTGTGTATAGCATTGCCT
Organism: Bretschneidera sinensis; assembly: GCA_023935145.1. Lineage (NCBI taxonomy): Eukaryota > Viridiplantae > Streptophyta > Magnoliopsida > Brassicales > Akaniaceae > Bretschneidera > Bretschneidera sinensis. The sequence goes on from CM043703.1 coordinate 97,071,941, forward strand.
CTCCTATTGGCTTGTATATATAGGACTTCCTTGTATATCAATTTTTGTGTGTATCTAATACAATATCATTCTCAACAATATATATGAACTAGCATTAAAAATTTGAAGATTAATAGAAAAGTAGTTGTTCTTACCACTCCAAGACTGACCTTAATTTGCTTGATGTTATGAGGAGAGAATGTCATAGTTGCTATAGCAATTGGCTTAAATCAGCATCGCTTGATCATATCGATGATAGATCATTCTCAATCAAATTGCTCTTTAAAATGTTCCAACAAAAATCTTATACGGTATTGAAAACTGAAGAGAAAAATTTAGGTACTTTCTTCAATATGTTACCACTATCATCTTTACCATTTCTATTTTGGTGTAATTTAATCGAAAGAAATGTCAAGGGGAGACAAGGATTATCCGCTCTCTATAGACATGAAAGAAGAGCTCCCATAAGAGAATAACCATCACCAAGTGAATGGTGAAGCTTGAATATGATATTACCAGCTGCATTGCTTGTTGGGTATTTTATTATGTGAATGTCCCATAAGGGTTTGCTTTGTGGTAATTGTTCCATTGCTATCTTTGTAAAGTAGTCATCAAGGCAATTATCATAAAATTCTAATGACATTCCAGATGGGAGAAGGGGTTCTTTAATGTGATTGTTGAGCTTCACTTCGACTCTCTTCCATTGTTTTACTCCATCTTTATCTTAAACCTGTTTTCGTATTTTCAAATTGCTTAATCAATACAATTCAAAGGAAAAGAAAGTGAAGGTTATATGTATATACTTTCATAATAAACTGATTACAAGGTAGGCACTAATTTGTTGCAAAGATTCAAACTTTGGACCGTTTTGTTAGACCTCCATAGGTATGTGTGCACATATGTTTTTTTTTTTTGATGTTTTGATTCGATGCATATACATTATATACATAAAAGAACATTAAACAAACCTTTTAGCATAAAATATAAATGAAATGGAAATTCTTTTGATGGTCGAAAAGAAAAATACTTTTTTATAAAATGAAAATTTAAAACGGAATGAATTCAAATAAAAAAAGTTGTTTTCCGTAAAATTGAAAAATGATTTTAAATTGAATTAAAAGGTAATAACATGAAACAAAGATGATAAATGGCTTTCATTTTCCAAAAATATAAAATGAAAAGAGGTAATGTTTTTTTTTAAAACCAAATCCTCAAGTAGAACTTGATTTTTTTTTTTTTAAATTTGATATGTACCTAAATAAAAAGTAGAAGTTCAATGAAAAGAGGCAGATTACATATTAGTACTTTATGGTTAGAGTGTCATACTAACTTAGGTTCATGTGTTTTAAATTTTTTAATTTGAGTACTCAGTAGGTTGACTCATTGGTACACAAGACTCGCAACATCAAAGAAATCATGTGTGTGAGACATACATGATATCATTTTCCAGCACCGACATTCTATCAAATGTTGTTAAAACCCCCAAATATCCTATCAAATCAACATTTTATTATCAATCTAAGTTAGTATATATAATCTTATTTTTTACAAGCCAATGTATCTTTATCATTCAAAGATGATTACTTATTACAAAGCATATATCTTTCCTTCTATATACTATAAACACCAGAAAATCCAACCAAAACCAATGACTATACCTACGTGTATATCACAGCATCATTGAAGGGTTTACAGAATACTCAAATTAAACATTTTAAAATATGGAGACCTAAATTAGTATTATTAAAGTGCTCAAATTAAAACTCTTTAATATACAGAGATCTAAATTAGTATGACCATAACCACAAGTAATTTGCCTTAAAAACAAATAATGTGATTCATGCACAATTAATACATGTGTAGGACATACGCATGCACACACACGTATAAATGTTAGAGAAAAAGGGAGAAAAATACCGTGATGGATGAGAAACATGGATTAATGAGAAGGAAAACATCCTCAAGCAAGGGCGTAATTTGCAAGTCATCGATGGACACCTCTTATTCCAAGACTTCAAGAACACAAAGGGATAGCAATGAGCTGCTTAAGTATTGTCCAATAGGACTTACATGCTGTGATTCTTCTTCTTCTTCTTTCCTAAACTCTAATTTTGTTTTGCCAGGTTGAGCTTTTCTTTCCATTGAGGTACTGGTTGCTTTGTATTTGTGATTAAGAATTAGCTAGCAAAAGTAGAAAAGTAGACTTGTTTCTCAACGGTAACCAGAGAGTGTATGATATATATGTTTATATAGTAGATTGAAACTTGCTTAAATCTACTTAAACATCGCTGATAGAATTGATTAAAATCGGATTTGGATTGGACTTACACTAAATTCTAGGTCACATAGATATAGATTGGCATAGCTCAACTCGAAAATTCAAACCTTAATTTTTGTTCAAGCACATCTTTAATAAATTAAGCCAAATCCAACCATCCAATTTTTTTTTCTACTTTAAGTTAACCTGAAATTATTGATAAAAAAAAGTTAGCTTGAAATTACATAGAAAGAATTTTTAAAAAATCATGGATTTTTTTTATAAAATACTTGTTTTGTTTTTCCGTCTCCATTGCTTTGGCTTATTATGGGGAAAAAAAGGGAGAAAAAACACAGTAGGAAACATTTTGTTCAATGTTTTTAAAAGCATGTGGGGCTCGATCCCCTGAGAGCAAATAGGTGCAAAATGCATTTTGGTTTTTATTTAAATGTATCGTTGCCTTGAAAGATTGGATTTTTTTTTTTATAATGGAAATGCTATAAAACACGAACCAAGATCCTGTACACGAAAGTTTTTTTTTTTTGGCAGTTGGGATGTAGACTTCACATAAAAATGTATGTCTTTCGCATTTCATATGATTATTTTATTTGTGTTATTAATTTCCTTAAATAGTTTTACACTCTTAAAGAATTTGGAATAGTTGATTTTTTGAAAGTTTTAATTGTTATTTACTATTTTTATTATTTTAAATTAATTAACTATTAATAAGCAGTGTTTTCAGAGGGCGTTGGGTTTTGCAGGCATAACTTGAAGTGTTTTGAATAAAATAATATTAATTAAATTATAAAAACACTAAAAAATTAAAATAATATAAATAAATTAATTATCAACAAACTTTACTAACTTATCTATGAATAAATATTTATAAAAATATTTATAGCTTTTTATGTATATATTAAAGATATTTTTGTTACATTTCTTGGTTTATTGAAATTAAAAAATTAAAAAATTAAAAAAAATCTCACTTGAAGAACCAGAGGCATTGCCTTGGAGGTAAACCTTAGTGAGTTTGGAGTGCCAAATGATGACAAAGGTGAGCATTTTATAAAGAAGTTTTTGTTTATTGCAAAGTATTTCTATCGATGTGGGATTGTTTTTATAGAGTAATTGGAGTCTAGTCTAGCAATTCCTTTCATAAGCGATATGGGATTAACATTGTTTTCCTTCTTGTCCATGTGAGAGCTTGAGTGATATTTGCTGATGAACTCAATCCCACATTGTGTAGAGAGAAGTTGGGATGAGAGGCATACATCTATAAATATGTGGCCTTCCAAATCAAACTCACACTATCACTGAAGGGCCTCTATTTTGGGCTTTGTGTTGATATAAGATTAGTCCAAGTCCATGGGCTGATATAATTGATTTGTTTTATAATACTAACAAGATTTTTAAATGTAATTTCTTTTAGTAAAGTCAGTTTAAAGTTTAATTTTTGAAGTACCGACCTTGTCTCGAATGGCGTATGCCTGGGGCGTCAAAAAATGCATTGGGTGTACGCCCTCAAAGGCATATACCTCAGGTTTTGAAGTATCTCCTGAAAAACGCATGTCTAGCGATAGATTTGTTGCCCCAGGTTTCACGCCTTGAGGTGTTTTAGAGACTTCAACTTTTTAAACACTATTAATAAGTATTAAAATAAAAATAAATACTTAAAATGCATAAACGACTCACTGTATAAAGAGTAAAACGCCGCCTACGAAAACACTAGTTTTATTTCGTATATAACTCAAGTTGATTCATACAATATTTGAGTGTAAAGAACAATAACATTAATGTATATAAAAGAAATTTAATATTATCGAGACTTCAACTTTTTAAACACAATTAATAAGTACTAAAATAAAAATAAACACTTAAAATGCATAAACGACTCACTTTATAAAGAGTAAAACGCCGCCTACGAAAACACTAGTTTTATTTCGTATATAACTCAAGTTTATCCATACAATGTTCGAGTGTAAAGAACAATAACATTAATGTATATAAAAGAAATTTAATATTATCGAGAAAAATGAATTTTATTATCAGATGATAAGTGATAGCAGTATATGTTATTTCATGAAACAAATGTGAAATGTATAAGTATAATATTCTTGTTGTCTCTTTATTTATTTATATCTTTGAAAATTGAAGCAATCAACTTATGAACCGTTTATATCCAAAGAAATTACAGTAATATCATAGAGGAAGTACTAAATCCTTCGATATTTAAGTAGAGGTTTAGAGTAGTACATAATTTTCTCAAAGTCCAGAAATCAAAAACAAAAGATTCCAACAGAAAGATTCATCAAATTTAGAAAAATTCTCATTAATCTAGAAAATTTAACTTAGAAACAAAAAGCAAAAGATAATTATCGTATCATAACAAACACTCCTTAATTTTGAGCATGGAAGTGGTTTCACTTTTCACATGCAGCTTTGAGCATCATCTCAAACGCCTTCTCTATATATGACTTGAACTTTTGGGCATCTATGAATCCCTTTTCTGCTCCCACAGCAACTCTTAGCTCTCCCATATAACTTATTATTGTTATCACAACACTCTGCATGAAGTTCCATAAAATATTACTTAATTTGTAATTAGTAGAAAGTAAAACTCTTAATTAACTCAAAGTTAGCAAAACTTTGCCTCAATAAGCCCAATTGGGTAATTCAAATCAAAATGATGGAAGCATAAACTAAATTTGAACGTACATTTGTGATACACATGCTTGTGTTCTTCACTGTGCCATACAGATATTTGGATGCTGCCTACAACAACAAACGTCCCTGTATTAGAAACCAAACAATCCTCATTAATGCAAAAAGATGAATACTTGGAAAATTTTGCAGCATACCTCAGGGCCTCTAATTTTCTTCACAGCCTCCAGGAACCAAGCTACTAGGAAAACAGACAAAGAACTTCTCTTCCTACTAATAATTTGATGTGATTTTTCTATGAATTCATGCGGATTCGAAAACTCAGTATCCACGCCTAAATTTGGTATTGATATATGCAAAAATGCAAAATGATTACCCCATGGAGATTCAGCATCAGATTTATTCATCTCCTTCACTGACTTGTAATCTCTAAACATCTTTGTGTTAAGTAACACCAAAGCTGTAGAATGTGTATTGCTTGATCTCTCGCTCATTTCTTTCATGTATAAACGTGTCCCGAGAAAGATTATTCCCGTGTTAACATCATTAACTGACTGTTGTAGAATTTTTTTTAGTTATCAGTAATAATACACTATCATATTTGAAAATTTATTCCAGGTTTTAATCTAAATTAATATTTTTTTTATTAAATTTGAACAGTTGATCATGAGTTTTTCAACAAGTGGATTCTGCCCTCCTATCAATGCTGGGAACACAATCAAGTAAATAATTGGAGAAGTTTTTGTCTGGTACAGTGACATGAAAGATACATGCTACAGAGGTTCATCTCACTGTTAAATTGTATGAGATGAGAGAGAAAAAAATATATTTTATTTTCATTTAAAAGTGAGATGGACCCTTGTGCCATGTATCTCTCATGGCACTGTGCTGTGGACAAATTTTTTTTCCAATAATTGATAGTAACTTATAATCATGGAACAGATCAATGTGCATAAAAATGCCATATATGTCATGGAAATTTTTTTTTTGTTTGTATAGCGTATTTAGGCATAAATACTAAACGAAAAATAAAATTGAAAACTTCTTTTGTTAGTTAAATTTGATGAAAATTAAGTGAAGTGTCATAAAAAAAATTCATGCCATATGCTTTTCTTTTGGCCGACAATCAAATTGCCTAACTAGCAATCGATGAGCATGAAGAAAATAAGAATAAAGAGAGTTAAAAGTACGTCATATACATAATATTTTTGTTAAAAAAATAGTAGTTGTTTCTTACCACTCCAAGACTGGTCTTAATTTGCTTGATGTGATGAAGAGAATGCCATAGTTGCTATAGCGAATGGTTTAAAATCAGCATCATCGGATCGTATCGGTGATAGATCATTTTCAATCAAATTGCTCTTTAAAATGTTCCAGCAAAAATCTGATACAGTGTCGAAGACTGAAGAGAAAAATTTAGGTACTCTCCTCAATATGTTACCACTATCATCTTTACTATTTATGTTTTGGCGTAACTTAACTGAAGGAAATGTCAAGGGGAGAAAAGGATTATCCGCACTCTGAAGACATGAAAGAAGAGCTCACATAAGAAAATAGTCATCACTAAGTGAATGGTGAAGCTTGAATATGATATTACCAGCTGCATTGCTTGTTGAGTATTTTATTATGTGAATTTCCCATAAGGGTTTGCTTTGTGGTAATTGTTCCATTGCTATCTTTGTTAAGTAGTCATCAAGGCAATTATCATAAAATTCTATTGACATTCCAGATGGGAGAAATGGTATTTTAATGTGATCGTTGAGCTTCACTTCGACTCTCTTCCATTGTTTTACTTTATCTTTATCTAAAACCTGTTTTCATATTTTCAAATTGCTTAATCAATGCAATTCAAAGGAAAAGAAAGTGAAGGTTACATGCATATACTTTCATAATAAGCTGATTATAAGGCCATTAATTGTTAAACATACATTGTTCCAAAAAAACAAAGTTAAACGTACACATATTTACTGATGATTGAATTCGATGCGTGTTATACATGAGACATTTGGTAAAAAAAATTGTAATTGTATAAAAGAACATTAAACATGCTCATTTTCTGTTTTCATTTTAATATAAAATATAAACAAATTGAAAATGTGTTTGATTGTTAAAAAAAAATAAAATTATAAAATGAAAATGAAATTAAAATAATAAAATTAAAAAAATTGTTATCAGGAAAATTGAAATAAAAATGAAAAATGATTTTAAAATGAATTAGAAGGTAATAAAATGAAAACATAAAAGATGACTAATTTTTTTTCCAAAGATATACAACAAAAACAGAAACGTTTTTCAAAATCAAATGCACTCTAGAACAAAACCTGATGTTATTTTTAACATTTATACGTACCTAAATAGAAAGTAGAGGTTCAATTAATTAAAAATAAAGGCAAATCATAGATTAGTACTTGATCTGTAGTTAGCATTATACTAACTTCCCTCTATGTGTTTTAAAAATTTTAATTTGAGTGCCCCGTAATTAACTCTGTTAAACAATAAGACAGACAATATTAAAAAAAGTCAGGTGTGTGGCACATGATTTCATTTACCATAACTTATATATGTGTATTTAGTTACATTTTATTTTTAAAACTTCTTAAATGCCCCAATTCTTTGATACCCAAATATCATATCAAAGAATATTTTATTACCAATATAAGTTAGTATAATATTTCTTAATTATAGGATATTCAAATTAAACTTTTTAAAACATAGAAATCTAAATTAGTATAACTCTAACACAGAGTATTCAAATTAAACTTTTAAAATATATAGATCTAAGTTATTATAACCATAACCACAACATATTAGAGTGTAGAATGATAGAAAATGCTAGAATGATATAGATAAATAGAAAGATAAAATAACCTACCCTATCCCTCAAATTAAGATAATATTATCTTAATAATAAAGATCGGATGAGATACTCTATTCTCCCCTTATCTTGTCTACCAAACATATGTAATTTGGCTCAAAAATAAATAATAATATTATTCATGCACAATTGTATGTGAAAGACACGGATGCACACGCGCACACGCTAATACACATTCAAAGAAAGGAGAAGTAGAGTACATGATACGTACCATTATGGATTAATGGGAAGGAAAACATCCTTAAGCAAATCTATAATTTGCAAGTCATCGATAGACACCTCTAATTCCAAGACACCGAGAACACCCATAGATAGCACCGAGTTGTTTAAGTATTGTCCAAGAGGACTCACAGGCTATAATCCTTCTTCTTCCTCGTGATCTTTCTTAAAGTCCAAATTTATTTTGCGAAGTTGAGTTTTTCTTTCCATTGCCTAGTTGGTTTGTTTTGTAATCTAGAATTAGCTAGCAAAAGTAGAAACTAGCCTTCTTTTTTTTCGTTGTTCTTTGAGAAAATTAGACTTCTTTCTTAACAATAACCAAAGAGAGTATATGTATACATATTAAGCCACAATTCAGATATGATAATCATGAACATACTCCTTTGATTTTTTAAGTAGGACCAGTATGTAGTTCAAAGATTTCTTCCCTCTTTTACTAGCAATGTAATCTATTTGTCCCTAAAATTGGTTAGTGTTAGGCCATCGTATAACAAGTGGATGGCATGGACAAATCACTTTCTATAATATCAAAAATCAAAGGAAAGAAAGTTAATTAGATTGAGATTTGGAGAAAGCAGGTGGCCGGCCATAGGATGGGGATGGGGATGGGGATGGGGATGGAAGAGAGAGAAAGTCAGAATGATGTAGAAATTTAGTTTTTTTTCTTCTTTAATTTTAATTTTTTTAGTATATTTTTTTTTTGTAAATTTGCTTTTTAAAAATAACACTTTATGAAAATTGAGTGCATGTACTTTTTAAAAATCCGTAAAAGAAAAGGCAAAATTTCTGTCTGATATTAATGAGTTAGACATTATGTGATAAAGGATATTTTATCATATTGTATACTTTGTATTTTTACAAATACATATTTTATTATAATTAATTTAATTTAAGTAACATTTACAATTGCATATTAAGCAAAAAAAAAGTTTTTGAATAATATTTAATGGTTTAAATAATGAGTATTACAGAATATATTCATTGAGCGGTTGTTTTCAGATAGTTGGCCAGCAATTACAAAATATATTCATTGACGATGTCGGATCATTATTGGTTATTCATTTTTCAATATACGCTAGTGGCCTACCTTTGCGATGAAAATGTGACTCTCATCTCTGTAGAAATTTTTCACTGTAATTTTTTCTTTGAATTAAAACTTCATCTCACATCACGACAATCTTGACCTGTACCAATTGTGAATGGAGATTATTTTGTATGCTTTATTATTAACAAATGCTATAAACAGAGGGCATTACACTCATTCAAGATCAATGAAAATTTTTATTCAGTTCCCTCAACCTCTTTCTTCTTCTTTGGAGCATTTTTCAGAATTTCTGTGTCATAAAGTGTGATTTGTGAACATAACACTTGTTGTGTCATGGCATGTGTGTAAGAGTATTGATACTATAAATTCGAATATGTGATAATTACCACATAATTGAAGAGATTTATTACTAGCTACAGATAAATCTATTAATAATTATAAAGATATATTTTAAAAGAAATCAACACCTAAATTATCACTCTATTTCTATGCAATTACTTGTGAATTTCTCCGAAACACTTTGCTATTGATTACGAAATCAAGCATTAGTGTGGCGCAGAGTTGAAAAATATGTGTTTTTCACTATAATTTTTTATTTTGAATTAAAGCTTCATCTTAGGTTACGGTTGATAGAGAAACATATTAACATATTCTCATCCTTATTTTAAGGTTTACTTTAGGCCATGTTTTCATCAATGTTTTAAGGATTACTTTAGGCCATGTTTTTATCCTTGTTTTAAGGATCACTTTAGGCCATGTTTTCATCCATGTTTTAAGGATGACGTTTTTCCTTTAACAACCTATATATACCCTTAATTGTATAGAAGAAATCAAGCAAGCATTTGTACAACTCTTTACTCTCTTCAATTCTCACTTCTCTTCACTCTCTTCAATTCTCACATGGTATCAGAGCGCTCAAGCCACCAAGCTTAAAAACCGATCCTCATATCTTCCTTATATCTCCCTCTTTTTTTTTTTTTTTTTTTCTCTTCTCTTTCCCTACAATGTCATCTCCAATCAACTCATCAGATTCATCAAACTCCTCAATCTCCGAAACACCGGTTGTTGTATCAACTGGTACCAACCCTTCCATACAAACCAACAATCTAATCTCTATCAATACTGCATCCCTAATCCCATTCAAGCTATCCGGAGGTGGTAATTATGCCTCTTGGAAATCTCAATTCTCTAATTTACTGTTTGGTTATGATTTGCTAGGCTATGTCGATGGCACACATACCTGTCCTGCATCCACCATCAACATAACTGGAGGAACTGAGTCTGTTCCGAACCCAGATTACAAGAAGTGGCTGCGTCAGGATCGTTTAGTACTGCAGGTTATTCAGGCCTCCCTTGCAGGTACCATTGCACCACTTATCTCCACCTGCAAATGCTCTACTGAAGCGTGGAATAAGATAGAAACAACTTTTGCCAATCGTTCGAATACTAGGATGCTCTCCCTTCTTTCCACACTCATGAGGATCTCTCAAGAAGGCACCACCATAGCCGAATACATGCAACACATCAAAACAATTGTTGACGACCTTGCCTTAATTGGGCACCCTCTGAGTGATACTGAGATTATCGTTCACACGCTCCATGGCCTCAGTAATGACTATAAAGAACTGAATGCAGCCATACGTACAAGAGAAACGGCTATAACATTCGAAGAGCTTCACGATAAGCTTATAGATCATGAGACCTTTCTAAAACAAGAAGAAGGGAAGAAAGTGACAACAACAATCACTGCCCAGTACAACCATCATCGCTCCAACAACAATAAAAACAGGTCAGGTTCTGGAAATCATCAAAACAATAGAATGGGAAACAATAATTATGACAACAGGTCATTCTCCGGCAATCCACAGACCAACTCTAGAAATCAAGGTTTTCTAACTCCTCCTACTCCTCCCTCAACAGCAATTTTTCCTATAGCACAGGGGGAAATTTTGCTCCAGCAAGGAACTCACAACATTAACCATGGCGACCAAACAACAACCATGGACAACCTAAGCCAATATGCCAACTCTGTGACAAATTTGGGCACACAGCAAAGGTTTGTCGGTCTCGAGTAAGGCCAAACCACAATCCCAGCTGGCCTCAGGCGAATCACTCGACCACAGATCAACAATCCAACCACAACAATTGGCTAGTTGACTCTGGTGCATCGCACCACATTACCTCTGACTTGCAAAACCTCTCTGTTCACTCAGATTACAATGGGAATGAAGACATAATGGTTGGCAATGGTAACGGTATTCCAATATCTCATATTGGTTCTACAAAACTCACATCTTCAAATATCTCATTTAATCTTAATAATGTGTTGTGTACTCCCCACATCAAAAAGAATTTACTTCCAGTTTCGCAATTTTGCAAACAAAATGCCACATCTATTGAATTCTTTCCTGATTCTTTTATTGTGAAGGATTTGAGTACGGGGGCATCCTTGGTGCGAGGCCAGAATAAGGACGATGTCTATGAATGGCCCTCTATGTCATCATCACCATCATGTGCATCTGTTCCAACAACATACACAGCCATCACAACAACTACCGCTGACCTATGGCACCGCCGTCTAGGCCATCCCTCCGAATCCATTCAAAAAAAATTAGTAACTACATTTTCTCTACCCGTATCTCAGTCTCTTTCTAGTCATTGTGATTCATGTCTCTGTAATAAAAGTCACAGACTTACGTTTGGCTTAACAAGTGTGTCTTGTACTTCTCCGTTAGAAATTTTATATACCGACGTTTGAGGACCATCACCAATCATGTCTTATGACAATTTTCGGTACTATATAATTTTTGTGGATTACTTTACAAAATATACTTGGTTCTATCCTATCAAACACAAATCCGATGTTCCCCTCATATTTGACAAATTCAAGAAATTAGTCGAAAACTTTTTTCAATTGAAAATAAAAACAGTCTATTCCGATAGAGGTGGTGAATATCAAAGCTTAGCTCATCACCTATCTCACTTTGGTATTCAACACCTCACATCTTCTCCATATACTCCTCAATTAGTGGGCTCCGCTGAAAGAAAACATCGTCATCTAGTCGAAACTGGTCTCACTTTACTTCACCAAGCCTCACTACCTTTACGGTTCTGGTCTGTAGCATTCCAAACAGCCACCTATCTTATTAACCGTATGCCCACACCAGTCCTTAAGTCCCACTCTCCATTCGAAAAAATATTTCACAAACAACCAAATTATCACAAACTAAAAGTATTTGGCTGTCTGTGCTACCCTTGGCTCCGTCCCTATTCCACTCATAAGCTAGCTCCACGAACAAAACCATGCATATTTATTGGTTATTCACTCTCTCACAATTCCTATATCTGTCTTGATCCATCCACATCAAAAACTTTTATTACACGTCATATCATTTTTATTGAGTCTCAATTTCCCTTTCAAAAACTTTCCATACATGAACCACGAATTAACATAGAATCTCTACATCAATGGTGTCCCTCAAATCTCTCTAATCCTCTCACAAATCTCGAGTCAACATCTCATGAATCTGTCACTCACAATCAGACACCTTTATATCTTTCCCTATCTACATTATATCACATACAATCAAGTTCTCCTCTACCAACTGCCCCCACTAATACACACTCCTCAAATCATGGTGTTGATGAACAAGTGGATTCTCATGTCACGCTGCCTGCCTCTGCCTTGCACCAATCACACTCCCTGGACTCCTCTACAAATCGGGTAAGTCATGATTCTTCTCCTCATTCATCTCTCTCACAGATTGCTCCATCCAAATCGCCCACACCATCAAAAATAACTATTAGGTCCCAACATAATATCTTCAAGCCACGCAAAATACTTGACCTTCACACCACCACCTCCAAAACTGATGAACCTCCTGAACCCACAACATATCACCAAGCCGAAAAATTCCCTCAATAGCGTAAGGCGATGAGTGATGAGTATGACACCCTTCTTAAAAACTCCACATTGACTCTCGTACCCTATCACCACACACAAAACATCATTGGGTGCAAATGGATATTTAAGATTAAGCGGAACCCCAACGGTACTTTTGCCCACCATAAGGCTCGTTTGGTTGCCAAGGGATTCCATCAACGTCCCGGAATTGATTACACAGATACTTTCAGTCCTGTTGTAAAACCTACAACAATTCGCCTTATTTTAAGTTTAGTGGTCTCCTATGGATGGGACTTGCACCAACTGGACGTTAACAATGCTTTTTTGCAGGGCACACTTTCTGACAATGTTTACATGCAACAACCTCAAGGCTTCACTCATCCACAGTTTCTTACTTATGTCTGCAAGTTGCACAAGACCATCTATGGTCTTCGCCAAGCTCCCCGTGCATGGTATCATGAATTACGTGGCTTCTTCCTCCTTCACAAATTTGTGAACTCTAAATCAGATAGTTCTTTGTTTATCTTTCACCATGGACAGACCACACTCTACTTGCTTATGTACGTTGATGACATCATCATTACAGGCAACAATTCCGTCTCTGTCCAGCAGTTTATTGATCAGTTGGCCAATCGATTCTCCTTGAAGGATCTCGACCCCTTGTCATATTTTCTGGGTGTTGAGGCTCGCACAACTCCAACTGGTTTGTTCTTGTCGCAGCGAAAGTATGTACTTGACATCCTGCACAAGACGAATATGGCTGATGCTAAAGAGGTTAGCACTCCTCTATCCACAACCGAGTCTCTAACACTCAACGACGACACCCCTCACCATGACGCTACTCAGTTTCGACAGGTCTTGGGATCACTACAGTACCTGTCTTTAACACGGCCTGATATCTCATTTGCAGTCAATAGACTGTCACAGTTCATGCATTGTCCTACCTCACATCATTGGGCCAGTGTCAAACGTCTACTGCGGTACCTTAAGGGAGCTTTCAATCATGGAATCTTTCTTCACAAAGAATCATGTCCGCAACTCCATGCCTTCTCTGACTCTGATTGGGCAGGAAACACTGACGATCGTACATCCACATCTGCATATGTTGTGTTTCTAGGTGCCTCACCAATCAGTTGGGCTTCTAAAAAGCAACGCACCGTTGCTCGCTCATCTACTGAAGCTGAGTACCGTGCCATAGCTTCGACTGCTGCTGAACTAAACTGGATAACTAATCTGCTCCAAGAACTACATGCTCCACCTACAGTTGTACCTACAATTTACTACGATAATATTGGTGCCACATACTTATGTAAAAACCCGGTGTTCCACTCACGTATGAAGCACATTGCCATTGACTTTCACTTTGTTCGTGACCAAGTTGTTAATCACCGGTTACGTATTTCTCATGTTCATACTAATGATCAATTGGCGGACTCACTCACCAAAAGCACTTCCTCGAAAACAGTTCTTGCATCATCGGTTCAAGATTGGCATCCGAGATGGATGCTCCATCTTGCGGGGGCATGATAGAGAAACATATTAACATATTCTCATCCTTATTTTAAGGCTTACTTTAGGCCATGTTTTCATCCATGTTTTAAAGATTACTTTAGGCCATGTTTATATCCTTGTTTTAAGGATCACTTTAGGCCATGTTTTCATCCATGTTTTAAGGATGACATTTTTCTTTTAACAACCTATATATACCCTTAATTGTATAGAAGAAATCAAGTAAGCATTTGTACAACTCTTTACTCTCTTCAATTCTCACTTCTCTTCACTTTCTTCAATTCTCACAGTAATCTTGACCTGTATCAATTATGAATGGAGATTAAATTAAGTTTTGATAGAGTTAAAAAAACTCACAAAATTTTTGTTCTATTCCAGTTTTAAATAACAATAATTGTTTTAAATTAAAACTCGTTTAACTTCTTAAAACGAAAGGTGAAATATGTGTTTTTTACGCTAGCGCAAGCATACACCGTCATTGTCATATGGGTCATAACGCAACTGTAAAGTGGACGACGTTCATAACTCCTCTCTCGTTGTTGTCCTATTTTATTTACGCTAGTGCAAGCATACAGGTTTTAATCTAAATTAATATTTTTTTGTTAAATCCGAACCCTTCATCATGAGTTTTTCAACAAGTGGATTCTGCCCTACTATCAATGCTGGGAACACAATGAAATGCACTCATAATTGTAATGGTCGACAATTAATGAGCATATATGATGACAGACAATTGCATGTGGATGTCAGGTTATGTAAATGCCAATCACGTAAATAATTGGTGAAGTTTTTATACTATCACTATATATATATATATATATATATATATATATATATATATATATATATATCGTGATAGTATAAAAACTTCACCAATTATTTACGTGATTGGCATTTACATAACCTGACATCCACATGCAATTGTCTGTCATCATATATGCTCATTAATTGTCATATATGTTTGTCTATTTCCATTTAAGGGTAAAAGATACTGTATTTTTCGTAACATTATTATCTTCTTTACACTTATTGACTTTTCCATGCTATCCCCGTAACAAACCACGTCATTGTAGGTAGCTAATCCTATATACTACAGTATTTCTGGAAAGAAACTTCAACACCAAATTAACTTAGCCTAAGTTAAGCATGATGAGCTAAGTTTAAAAACTTACAGAGCAAATATGTAAATATATAATATATGAGATTATTTAAATTAAAAAACTTAAATATATAAGTTATAGTTTTATTAATATATGTGTCTTTTATTAATCTCATTTTTTTATAGAATTAATTTTCGATCCATATATCTTATTCACACACAAATATTCCCAACAACTATTATAACTAAACATATTAATTAACCATCATTATAATTTATTATTTGAAGAAATAAATTAAAACAACTAATTAAAGACCATTCACATGCACGTCGTCATAGTGATCAATATATTGAGATTCATTGATATCAAGGTGAAGAATAATAATGTCTTATTCCATGTACTTCCTCTATCTTATATTTTTTTGTCAGCTTTTTTATTTCTTAGAGTAACTTTGACTATTACTTTTTTCTTGATATTTTGTCATTTAAAATTATAAAAAAATATTTTTTAGAAACTTGTAGACTTCATAAAATTTTGTTTAAAGAAATATCTATTTTTATAATTTAACATTAACAAAAATTTAATCATTTAATTGGATGAATAGAACAATTGAACAAAATATTATGAGATATGAGCATCAAACAAATGTATAGAGCATGCAGTATTAGTGATGGAGTAATTAATTAATATTGTGTTATTTGCATTTTTTGCGTTTTGTTATTACTTATTAGAGTATAAAAAAAAATAATTGAGTCATTTTTGCACTAGCTTAAGTTTTTTTTTTTTAATAATTTATCAATCAGTTAGCTCTTTAATGTTATATAAAATCTTTAGATCTTGGTTTTGAATCATGAAAAACTTTATTTCATTAAGGGTAAATTACAATTTTGGTCCTTAAGATTTGGACCAAATAACAATTGGGTCCCTATGAATTCAATTTAAACAATTAGATCACTAACTTGTCAAATGCAGAACAACTGAGTCTTTGGACTATGATGCCGTGAAAAAAAAAAACTAACAGAACTCATATGAGATACCAAAACTACCCCTTAGTTACTATCCTCCTTATAAACCAGACAAGAAATATAAAATTTTAAAAAAAGAATAGAATAAAAAAAGGGAGTGGTATCTCTATCATCTCAGCCCTCCACTAAACCATAGCCATAACCCTCTATCTCTCCTCTCCCATGTCCACCATCTCAGCTCCACCATGAAAACTCCAAGCTACCTTGCGCTCCTCCATCGCGCCATCAAATCGCAAAACCCAAAATTTAACAAGTTGTTGCCTCTCTTTATCACAAACCCTTCTGCCCCTCATCCTTTGCTGTCAACCCCAGGCCCTAAGCACCACCATCGCCTGCCAATAGTTACCGTGCTTGAAGAGGAACAAATCCGTATTGTGTCACCACCTCCTTAATGGCACCGCTATAACAAGAACAGAGTTATGGCTCTATGTTTTTGTAATACCCGTATTTTTAAAGTAAGGGTAAAGAAGTAATTCGATAGTTATGACATGAAATTAAAATAATATATATGAAAAAAAATTGTTTTTGAATAAAATGATTCTTTTGGAAAAAAAATGGATGCGTGGACAGTGTGGGTAAGGAAGAATGAAAAAAAAAGTTTTGTTAAAAAAAAACGCGTGGAAGATAAGAAAATAAAAAATAAAAAAAAGAAGGTGGAGGCATGCAACACTTGGAAGTCCATGTGTTGCATGAAAATCATTCAATAGACACTAAGCACCATTTGTAGAAACGGTGCAACGGTGCCGCCGTTAAACTTTTATATAAAAATTGTTTTTATTGATTTGTTTTATTAGTTTTACCAAATCCTGTTTGGTTTTCTTCTTTCTTCAATACAAACTATTCTATTTCTTTAAACACTTGGGGACTGAAAGAAAGGTTGAAAGAGTAAAATTTTTGAAGGGGTTTACAAGAGAATTTTACAGAGAGTCACGGAAAGCTCTAAGAAAAACGAAAGTTAATAATGTGAATTTTATTTTTGAAATTTAGAATACATGAAATTTCTAGGAATTCAATGTGAGAATTTTCATAGCGTATGAATTATGGAAGAATTGAAGAATAAATTAGAAATTTAATATAAATATTATGTCAAGTGTTGACGATCAGCAATCAGAGAAAATTACTGAGAATAGTAGAAAAGGCAAGGAGGTGATAAACGGGTAGCTCTAAGTGCTACGTGGTGAGTTAGATTTACTTTAAGTAATCAAGATAAATATGAAATATATAGTGATAATATTTGAATAAATTATTAATCTATAATTTGATGATAGATGAAAGTTGGTTGATGGGTATGATATGAATAATTGATATGTAGAGAATTATTATATGAGAAGTAATATTATTGGAGCAATGAGTCGATTTAATAATGAAGGGATAAATGAAATTCTTGACAAGCTATGATGGATAATTTGATATGATATATGAGGAGAAGAATTTAGTGAAATTGATCAAATAATAATTTGAGAAGAAGCATGATAGCTAATTTAAATGTCTGAATACATGCTTGTTTTTTTTTTTTTTTAATATTATTGTTCATATGCATATTTCATATCATTATTCATATGATATGCATGAAATAAAATAACTGGGAGAGGGTTGGTCTAAATGAAAACCGTGACAGCCAGTATATGCTGGAAATAAAAGAACTAGGAGGGTAGCCAATCTAAATAAAATAAAAAAACCAGGAGGGTAGCCGGTCTAAGCTAAAACATGCTGACATGTGGGAAGATGTTCCCAATAATAATAACATTTAAATTAATGCATTGCATTTGCTTTAAATATTGATTGTTATTACTTTAGATGCTAAAGTGCTATTCATGATTGTAAATTTATTGATAGATGAATGAGTCTCACAGAGAGACAAATATACTAAGGAAGAAATATGAAAATATGATATGACGAGAATTATCTGGGTGACTGATTATATGCTGTGAACCTCATAATGAGGTAATTATGAGATAGAATTGATAGTCTCAAGATGGTTAATTATATGAGAAGAAGAGATTTATAAAGGATGAGGATTCTGATATGAGTAGTGATAATAGAATATTATTATCAAAATATATGAGATATAGATGAATGAATATTGGAAGACTAATTATACAAATTGAATACTTCTAGTACATTTAATTCACTGAGCTTATGAAGCTCACTCCTCATTGTTAAATAATTTCAGGTAGCAGGCAGGATAGGTAGATTGACGAGCTGATATTCAGACCAAGTCATTATCTGTAAGCCACGTGGTCCACATCCTCAGACTAATGAAAAAAAATCTATAAATATTCAAGCATAATATGTTGTATATAATGTGTCAGTTGAGATTTGAATAATGTATCTCCCCTGTTGAGGGTTAAGGATTGATGTAAATAATTTCAGTTTGTATTTTTTTATTATATATTTTTGCATATATGTGTCGTGATGGAATTTCAAAAAGTGACGAAAACATCTCGAGGGTGGTCAATCTGGGATAGGTCGTTATAATTTTGGTATTAGAGCATTAGGTTACATGATTCTGTAGACTTAATAAGAATTTAAAGAAGTTGAAGATCTAAATAAATTATATTTTAATGCAGAGTCTGAGGATGACACGTGTACGTGCTAGAGCTAGAAGTAGAATTCTAAATAAGAAGGGATATGGTAGACCCCCAATATTTAGAAGAACTGAACAGAGAGAGAAGTTGAGTCTGTGGTTCTTGTAAGGGAATAGATTGATAGTACAGCTGGTACTAGTAGAGCTGGGAGAGAATCCAATATTAGGAGGGACAAATTGAGAGAAACTCTTGATTGTGTTATAGAGAGGATGAATATAGCAGAAAAAATGGCTGATAATTTGCAGAGGAGATTAAAAGAAAGGGATAGAATAGAACCTGATGTGGTGAGACAAGAGGTTCATGAGGGAGAGGATGTGTTTGCACATGAAATGCAAGGGAATTGTTTTGTGAGATTTCTTAAGTTTAATCCTTAGTCTTTTAGAGGATCTGTAAATCTTGTGGAAGTTGAGCAGTGGATTAGACATGTTGAGAAATATTTTGAAGTCTTACCAATGACAGATAGAAATAAGGTTACTTTTGCTTCATTTGTATTAGAAGGTGAGGCTTTTCAATGGTGGGAGGATATTTTTCCCAGATTGAGTACACATGTAAATCCATTATTGACTTAGTATAAGTTTAAGGATGTGTTCTTTGCAAAGCATTTTCCAGATACATTTCAAGCACAACAGGAGAGATTTTATTCACTTAAGGCAGAGTACATTATCTGTGGCTGAATATAATAGTAGATTTACAGCTTTGTCGAGGTTTTTACCTAAGTTAGTGAATATAGAAGAGAGGAAATGTAAGAGATTTTTAGACGAGTTACATTATGACATTCGGACTAAACTCTCTTATATGGTTATTGGGAATTATGCTATACTGGTGGATAAAGCATTACAGATTGAAAAGGATTTGATAGAGTTTAGAGATAGGAGGGATTGGCTAAAGAGGTCTAGATTTGAGGGAATAGAGGTGGTGGCAATATGAGTGTGCAGGGTAGGAGACTACCCCAGATGGGGCATTCCTTGTCACAAGAACTATAGTACAGAGTCAGAGGCAACCATGATCTGTTACTTTTATAGCTCAGAGTAATACCGGTGGGACTTCTAGATTTGGAAGACATACTATGGGAATTGGGATTTATGGTAGAGGAGTAAGTATGCCACCAAGTGGAAGTGGTAATCTAATGTATGATTGAGAGTTAAGGGTTTGCTTTAGATGTAATTAGACAGGATATCTGTCTCGAAATTGACCTACACAAATATGCTTCATATGTGGTAAGGAAGGATATATTGGTGTAGATTGTCCAGTGGGAAAACCTGATGACGTAGGCGTTTGAAGTGTTGGGAGAAGATAAGTGGAAAGAGGTGGTGGATCAAAGAGTCTGTAGGGTAGAGGCAGAGGATCAGTAGCTGAAAGAGGACACAGTAGCCAATTACAGTCCGGAGACAATAGAGTCTATGCGTTGACCCAAAAGGATGCACAAGACACTCCTGATGTTGTTATAGGTATGGTATTTATCCTTGATAGACCTGCTAGATTATTGATTGATCCTGGTGTAACCCATTCTTTTGCATCCAATGTTTATATGAAATCTATTGATGCTAGTGTTAGTCCTTTGATGCATGCTATTGTTGTTGAGGTTCTTACTTGGGATAGGGTTATTATCAGCAAAATTTATCAGGGTTATGTGATTAGTCTGGCTGATAGAGAATTTGAAGTTGATATATTGCTTTTAGATATGACAGATTTTGATTTAATTCTGGGGATGAATTGGTTATCTATATATCATGCTTGGGTAGATTATTTCAAGAAGAATGTGGTGTTCAAGATACCAAGACATGAGGAGTTTAATTTTCAAGGAGAACGTAAGATACTTGCCAATTGTTTTATTTCTGCCCTGATCGCTAGTAAATGGTTGCAGAAGGGTTGTGAGGGGTATTTGGCATATGTGGTGGATTCTAGCAAGGAGATTAGGAAGTTAGAATAAATCTTGGTAGTGAAAGATTTTGCTGACATATTCCCTAAGGAGTTGTCTGGTTTGCCTCCCAATAAGGAGATTGAGTTTTCTATTGAGGTGATTCCGGAATCAGCACCCATATCTATAGCACCTTGTAGAATGACACCAGCTGAATTGAGAGAGTTGAAAGCTCATCTTCAGGATTCGTTAGATAAACAGTTTATTCGACCTAGTATGTCACCTTGGAGAGCCCCTGTGTTTTTTATCAAGAAGAAGGATGGGACAATGAGGTTGTGTATTGATTATAGATAGTTAAATAAGATCACATCAAGAATAGATATTATTTTCCTAGGATAGATGATTTATTCAAGCAGTTACAGGAAGTTATGGTGTTTTCTAAAATAGACCTGAGATCAGGTTATCATTAATTGAGGATAAAGGAGGGGGATATGCCTAAGACTACTTTTAGGACACGTTATAGCCATCATGAGTTCCTTGTGATACCATTTGGGTTGACTAATGCTCCTGCAGCATTTATGGATCTAATGAATCGGGTGTTTAAACCATTCTTGGATAGATTTGTGATTGTGTTTATTGATGATATTTTGGTATATAGTATATGCAGCATTTAGAGATAATGTTGAAAATTCTGAGGAGAAAGAAATTATATGAAATGTTCTCTAAGTGTGAGTTTTGGTTAAGTGAAATATCTTTCTTGGGGCATGTTGTGTCGGGAGAGGGAATAACAGTTGACCGATAGAAAGTAAAAGCAGTGTTGAATTGGGAAAGACCAATTAGTGTAATTGAAATTAGAAGCTTTTTGGGGTTGACTGGTTATTATAGGAGGTTTATCCAAAAAAAATTCTATGATTGATGGACCATTGACTAGATTGACTAGGAAGGAAGTGAAATTTAGGTAGTCAGAAGAATGTGAGAGGATTTTCCAGCTGTTGAAATAAAAATTGACTACTACCCCGATATTAGTACTTCCTTCTAGTGATGAAGGATTTGTTATATATAGCGATGCGTCACATCAGGGGTTGGGATGTGAGTTGATGCAACATTGGAGAGTTATAGCTTATGCTTCTAGGTAATTGAAGAACCATGAGAGGAATTACCTGACCCATGATTTAGAATTGGCTTCCATAGTTTTTGCTTTGAAAATTTGGAGACATCATCTATATGGAGCCACTTGTGAAATCTTTACTTATCATAAAAGTTTCACGCATTTACCGACCTAAAAAGAGTTGAATTTAAGGCAGATGAAGTGGATGGAGTTGATTAGTGATTATGACTGTACAATTCATTACCGTCTAGGAAAGGCTAATGTAGTAGCTGATGCATTGAGTAGAAAGGCTACAGGGAGATTAGCTGCTATTGGGAGTCATAATACTAGCTTGATGATAGAATTAAGAAGAATGAGGATGCAGTTGAGTGTCAATGATAGAGGAGTATTGATGGCAAATATGGTGATATAATCTTCTCTTATTGATTAGTTATTAGAGATGCAGGGTAGAGATGAGGGGATAGAGAAGATCAAACAAGAAGTTTTAAGTGGGAAGTCAACTTAGTTTAGAATTAGAGAAGATGGTATGGTAGTATTGGGGCATAGAGTTTATGTTCCACATCATTGGGAACACAAACTCTATGTCACAATACCATCATACCATCTTCTCTAATTCTAAATTCCGTCACCTTCCCACTCAATACTTAATGTCTGATCTTCTCTATCCCTTCATCTCTACCTTGCATCTGTAATAAACGATCAATAATAGAATATTGTACCACCATATTTGCCATCAATACTCCTCTATCATTGACACTCAACTGCGTCCTCATTTTTTTTTAATTCTATCATCAAGCTAGTATTATGACTCCCAATAGCAGCTAATCTCCCTGTAGCCTTTCTACTCAATACATCAGCTACTACATTAGCCTTTCCTGGATGATAATGAATTGTACGGTCATAATCGCAAATTAGCTCCATCCACCTTTTCTGCCTCAAATTCAACTCCTTCTGAGTCGGTAAATGCATCAAGCTTTTATGATCAGAAAAAATTTCGCAATTGACTCTATATAAATAATGTCTCCAAATCTTCAAAGCAAAAACTATGGCAGCTAATTCTAAGTCATGGGTCGGGTAATTCCTCTCATGGTTCTCAATTGCCTAGATGCATAAGCTATAACTCTCCGATATTGCATCAACACACATTCCAATCCCTGATGTAATGCATCACAATAAACCACAAATCCTTCATCACCATAAGGAAGCACTAATACCGGGGCAGTAGTCAGTTTTTTTTTCAACAGCTAGAAACTTCTCTCACATTCCTCTGACCACCTAAACTTGACGTCCTTCCTGGTCAATTTAGTCAATGGTCTAGCAATCATACAAAAATTTTGGGTAAATCTCCTATAATAACCAACCAACCCCAAAAAGCTTTTAATTTCAGTTACACTCGTGGATCTTTCCCAATTCAACACTGCTTATACTTTTTGTGGGTCAACTGCTATCCCCTCTCCTGACACAACATGCCCCAAGAAAGATATTTTACTAAACCAAAACTCACACTTAGAGAACTTTGCATATAATTTCTCTTTCCTCAGAATCTCCAACACTATCTCTAAATGTTGTATATGCTCCTCTTCCTTCTTGGAATATACCAAAATGTCATCAATAAACACAATCACAAATCTGTCCAAGAATAGTTTAAACACCTGATTCATAAGGTCCATAAATGCAACAGGAGCATTAGTCAACCCAAATAGCATAACTAAGAACTCATGATGGCTATAACGTGTCCTAAAAGCAGTCTTAGGTACGTCCCCTCTCCTTTATCCTCAATTGATGATAACCCAATCTCTGGTCTATCTTAGAAAACACTCTAGCTCCCTGTAACTGCTCGAATAAATCATCTATCCTAGGCAAAGGATATCTATTCTTGATGGTGATCTTATTCAATTATCTATAATCAATACATAACCTCATTATCCTATCATTCTTCTTGACAAACAACATAGGGGCTCCCCAGGGTGACATACTAGGTCGAATAAACTGTTTATCTAGCAACTCCTAAAGCTAAAATTTCAACTCTCTCAATTCAGCTGGTGCCATTCTATAGGGTGCTATGGATATGGGTGCTAATCTTGGAATCACCTCAATAGAAAACTCAGTTTTCCTATTGGGAGGCAAACCAGACAACTCCTCAGGGAATATGTCAGAAAAATCTTTCACTTCCAAGATTTCTTCTAACTTCCTACTTTCCTTGCTAGAATCCACCACATATGCCAAATACCCCTCACAACCCTTCTTCAACCATTTACCAGTAGTTAAGGCAGAAATAAGATAATTTGCAAGTATCTTACATTCTCCCTGAAAATTAAACTCCTTATGTCCGGGTATCTTGAACACCACATTTTTTCTAAAACAATCTACCCAAGCATAATATGCAGATAACCAATTCATCACCATAATTTAATCAAAATCTGTCATATCTAAAGGCAATAAATCAACTTCAAATTCTCTATCAGCAATATTAATCACACAACCTCGATAGATTATCCTGATAATAACCCTATCTCTAGTAGGAACATCAACAATAATCGCATGCATCAAAGAACTAGCAGTATCATTAATAGATTTCATATAATTACTAGATACAAAAGAATAGGTTGTACCAAGATCAATCAACAATCTAGCAGGCCTACCAAGGATAGATATCATGCCCATAACAACATCAGGAGTGGCTTATGCATCCTGATGCGTAAACGCATAGACTCTGCTATCTCTGGACTAAAACTGGCTGCCACACCCTCGATCAGCTACTGAACCTCGACTTCTGCCCAAGACATTTCCTGATCCACCACCTCTCTCCACCGTTCTTCTCCCAACACTTCCAACGCCTATGTTAGCACATTTTCCTGCTGGACAATCTGCAGCAACATGTCCTCCCCCACCACATACAAAGCATATATGTGTAGGGAAATTTCGAGATAGATGCCCCATCTAATCACATCTAAAGCAAACCCTTGTCTCTCGATCATACATCAGGTTACCATTCCCCCTAGTGGCATACTTACTCCTCTACCAAAACTCTCAATTCCCATAGCTTGTCTCTCAAATCTAGGGGTTCCACCGGTATTAATCTGAGCTACAGAAGCAATAGATCCTACTTACCTCTGACTCAGTACTACAGTTCCTTATGACAAGGAACGCCCCTTCTGTGGTGGTCTCCCGCCCTGTACACCCATATTGCTACCACCTCTAGGTCCCTCAAATCTAGACCTCTTCAGCCAATCTCTCCTACCTCTAAACTCTATCAAATTCTTCTCAATCTGTAATGCTTTATCCACCAGTATAACATAATTTCCTATGCCCATATAAGAGAGTTCAGTCCAAATATCATAGTGTAATCTGTCTAAAAATCTCTTACATTTTCTCTCAACCGTATGTACTAATTCAGGTAAAAACCTTGACAGGGCTATGAATCTACTATCATATTCAGCCACCGATAAATTTCCCTGCCTTAGATGAATAAAATCTATCTCTTGTTGTGCCTGAAAGGTATTTGGGAAATACTTCACAAATAACTCATCCTTAAACTTACTCCAAGTTAAAGATGGCTCTACCCGTGTGCTTACCCTGGGTAAAATATCCTCCCACAATTGAGAAGCTTCATCCTCCAATATAAATGAAGCAAAAGCAACCTTCTGTTTATCTGTCACTCGTAAGAGCTTAAAATATTTTTCGACATGTCTGATCTACTGCTTAGTTTCTATAGGATTTACAGATCCTCTAAAAGACTAGGGTTTAAACTCAAGAAATCTCACAAAACAATCACATTACATCTCATGCGCAAACACACATTCTCCCTCATAAACCTCTTAACTCACCACATCAGGTTATCTTCTACCCCTTTCCTCTAATCTTCTCTGTATATTATCAGCCCTTTCTTCGGCTGTATTCATCCTCTCTATAGCAAGATTAAGAGCTTCTCTCAATTCATCATTCCTAACCTCAGATTCTCTCCCAGCTCTACTAGTACTAACTGCACTATCGATATATTCCCTCGCAGGAACCACAGACTCAACTTCCTCTTCTGCTTCAGTTCTCTTAAAAGTTAGGGGTCTACCACGTCCCCTCTGATTCAAAACTCTACCTCTACCTCTAGCACGTCCACGTATCATCCTCAGACTCTGCATTAAAATATAGTTCATTTAGATCTTCCACTTCTTTAAGTTTACATGCAGTTTACAGAATCAAAAAACCTAATGTTCTAATTCCAAAATTGTAACGACCTATCCCAAGTTGGCCACCCCCGAGACGGTGTCATCACATTTTGAAAATCCCAGCACGACACATAAATGCAACAATAAAAAAATAATACTAACAAATTTTTTTTATTTTAATCCTCAAACCTTAACAAGGGAGGTACAACAATCTAATATTAACTTAAACATAATATACAACGTCAAATGCATGAATATTTACAAATAAAATTTTTATTTCATTTTCTCATTTGTCTGAGGATGTGGACACATATGTGGCTTACAGAAAATAATTTTGTCTGACTCTCAACCCACCAGACTAATTGTCCTGTTTGTTACTTGAAATCATTGTACAATGAGGGATGAGCTTCATAAGCTCAGTGAGTTAAATTTACTAGAAGTATTCAATTTGAATAAATAGCCCTTAAATATTTAATCATTTATATCTCATATGACTGGATAATAGCATATAGTCTAACATTTAAATAGTTCCTATCATATCATACTTTTATGTTTCTTTCAATTGTCTCTCTGTGAGACTCATTTATCTAGAAATAAATGCATAATATCAACAACACTTCAATAATAAAATCAACATGTACAACAGATGCAATGCATGAATTATTATTAGGGAACATCTTCGCACATGTCGACATGTTTTTATCTTAGTCTGGCCCCCTCCCGGTTCTTTCATTCCAGCATATACCGACTGTCATGGTATTTATTTCCAGCATATACCGGCTGTCACGATTTTTCTTTATTTTCAGCATGTATCGGCTATCACGGTTTTTCAATTAGACCGATCCTCTCCCGGTTCTTTTATTTAATACACATGCATATGAACAATGATATGAAATATGCATATGAGCAATGATATAAAAGCAACATGAATTCAAATATTAAATTTATCTATCATGTCTTTCCTCAAATTTCTACTTGGTAAATTTCACTAATTTCTTCTCCTCATATATCACATCGATTTATCAACCATAACTTGTTAAAATTTTTATTTATCACCATCATTATTAAATCGACTCATTATTCTAAAAATATTACTTATAATATAATAATTTTCTATATGTCCAATATTCATATCATACATATCAATCAATTTTTCATCAACCACTAAAGCATAAGCTAATAATTTATTTTAATATTATCACTAGATATTTCGTATTTATCTTGATTACTTAGAGTAATTCTAACTCACCACATAGCACTTAGAGCTACCCATGATCACCTCTTTGCCTTTCCTGCTCCTCTAAGCAATTTCCTCCGGTTGCTGATCGTCAACACCCGACATAATACTTATATTAAATTTCTAATTTATTCTTCAATTCTCCATAATTTATACCCTTTGAAAATTCCCACTTTGAATTCTGGAAATTTTCATGTATGCTAAAAAATTCAAAAAAATAAACATTACGTAATTACCTTCCGTTTTTCTTATAACTTCTCGTGACTCTCTATAAAATTCCTCCGTAAACCCCTTCAAAACTCTTTCAACATTTCTTTTGGTCCCCAAGTGTTTAAAAAAATAGAGTAATTGAAGGAAAGCCAAACACGATTTGGTAAGTAATAAAATAAATTACGTTTTTATACATATAGTAAAACATTTTGCAAATTCTTAGCAGCCTCAAAATTGTATTCTCAGCGGCCTTGCTGCCTTACATGCAGCAAGGGCTGCATCTCCTAGTGACAGGTGGCAACACCTGTTGCCAACAAAATTTTTTTTTCCTTCTGGCTTCTAGACTACTCCAGAGATATTTTTTTTCTTTTTCTTTTTGCTAGATGTCCCTAGACGTCCCGAATTGTTTTTTATAAAATTTGACTTTTCGCATTTAAATATATATATATATATATATTATTTTAACTCTATGTCATATTTATTAAAGTACTTCTTCACCCTTACTTTACAAATACGGGTATTATAATAGCTTATAGTGGATAGAATTTCTAAGTCTTCACATTTCTTTCCTATTAAAACGACCTGGAGTCCTGAAAAGTTGGATGAATTGTATATAGCGGAGATTGTGAGATTACATGGAGTATCTTTAAGAATTGTATCAAATAGAGATTCTAGATTTACTTCTAGATTTTGGAGAGGTTTTCAAGAAGCTATGGGTACGCAATTGCAGTTTAGTACAACTTTTCATCCACAAACTGATGGGCAGACAAAGAGAATCATCATAATACTACAAGATATGCTAAGGTCCAGTGTATTAAGAGTCTCACTGAGCTGGGATTCTTATTTACCTTTGATTGAGTTTGCGTACAATAATAAGTATCAAACTAGCATTGGAATGGCACCATTTGAGGCTTTATATGGTAGAAGGTGTAAAACTCCAGTATGTTGGGAAGAAGTTGGAGAAAGAAAGAAATTCGGTCTAGAAATGATAGATTTGACTACTGAGAGGATCATACTGGTTAGAGAGAACCTTAGAGCAGCACAGAATAGATAGAAGGGATATGTTGATAATAGAAGGCGACCTCTCGAGTTTCAAGTTTGTGATTGGGTATTTTTGAAGATATCTCCGTCGAAGGGTATATTAAGGTTTAAAAATAAGGGGAAGTTGAGCCCGAGCTTTGTGGCGCCATATGAGGTGATTGAGATAGTTGGACCAGTAGTATATAGATTGGATTTGCCTCCAGAGTTAAAGCAATTACATAACATGTTTCATGTGTCACTTTTGAGAAAGTGTTTACATGATGAATCCCATAGTATATCGAATCAGGCGATAGAACTTCAATAAGATTTATATTTATGCAAATACGAGCCAGAATTCTAGACATAAAGGAACAAGTCTTGCGTAATAAAGTCATTCCTTTGATTCAAGTATTCTGGTGGACCAAAGATCTTGAAGAAATCACTTGGGAGCATGAGGCAAGGATGAGAAAAAAATATCCTCAACTTTTTTATGAATTAGGTAAGGAAATTTCGAGGACAAAATTTTTATAAGGTGGGTAGAATTGTAATATCCATATTTTTAAAGTAAGGGTAAACAAGTAATTCGATAGTTATGACATGTAATTAAAATAACATATATGAAAAAAAATTATTTTTGAATAAAATGATTCTTTTGAAAAGAAAAAAAAGACAACATGGAGGATAAGAAAGGAAAAAAAAATGGGTGGAGGTGTGCAACACCTGGAAGTCCAGGTGTTGCATGAAAATCATGCAATAGACACTAAGCACCATTTATAGAAACGGTGCCACCGTTAAACTTTTATATAAAAATTGTTTTAATTGATTTGTTTTATTAGTTTTACCTAATTTTGTTTGGTTTTCTTCCTTCTTCAATACAAACTACTATATTTTTTTTTTAAATACTTGGGGAGTGAAAGAAAGGTTGAAAGAGTAAAATTTTTGAAGGAGTTTATGAGAGAATTTTACAGAGAGTCACGAAAAGCTCTAAGAAAAACAAAAGGTAATAATGTGAATTTTATTTTTGAAATTTAGCATACATGAAATTTCCTGGAATTCAATGTGGTAATTTTCAAAGGGTGTGAATTATGGAAGAATTGAAGAATAAATTAGAAATTTAATATAAATATTATATCAGGTGTTGACGATCAGCAATTGGGGGAGATTGCTGAGAAGAGTAGAAAAGGCAAGGAGGTGATCCATGGGTGGCCCTAAGTGCTACGTGGTGATTTAGATTTACTTTAAGCAATCAAGATAAATATGAAATATATAATGATAATATTTGAATAAATTATTAATCTATGATTTGATGGTAGATGAAAGTTGGCTGATGGGTATGATAGGAATAATTGATTTGTAGAGAATTATTATATGAGAAGTAATATTATTTGAATAATGAGTTGATTTAATAATGAAGGGATAAATAAAATTCTTGACAAGCTATGATGGATAATTTGATATAATATATGAGGAGAAAAATTTAGTGAAATTGATCAAATAATAATTTGAGAAGAAGTAGGATAGCTAATTTAAATGTCTGAATACATGTTTGTTTGTTTTTTATTTTATTTTATATTATTGCTCATATGCATATTTCATATCATTGTTCATATGCATATGCATGAAATAAAATAACCAGGAGTGGGCCAGACTAAATGAAAACCGTGACAGCCAGTATATGCTAGAAATAAATGAAAACCGTGACAACCACTATATGCTAGAAATAAATGAAAATTGTGACAATCGATATATACTGGAACTAAAAGAACCGGGAGGGCAGCCGGTCTTAGCTAAAACATGCCGACATGTGGGAAGATGTTTCTAATAATAATAAAATTTAAATTCGTGCATTGCATTTGCTTTAAATATTGATTGTTATTGCTTTAGATTCTAAAGTGCTATTCATGATTATAAATTTATTGATAGATGAATGAGTCTTACAGAGAGACAAATATACTAAGGAAGAAATATAGAAATATGATATGATGAGAATTATCTGGGTTACTGATTATTTGCTGTGAACCTCATAATGAGATAATTATGAGATAGAATTGATAGTCTCAAGATAATTAATTATATAAGAAGAAGAGATTTATAAAGGATGGAGATTTTGATATGAGTAGTGATAATAGAATGTTATTATCAAAATATATGAGATATGCACGAATGAATATTAGAAGACTAATTATACAAATTAAGTACTTCTAGTAAATTTAATTAACTAAGCTTGTGAAGCTCACTCCTCATTGTTAAATAATTTCAGGTAGCAGGCAGGATAAGCAGATTGGCGAGCTGATATTCAGACCAAGTTATTATTTGTAAGCCATGTGGTCTATATCCTCAGACTAATAAAAAAAATTTGTAAATATTCATGCATAATAAGTTTTAAATAATGTGTCAGTTAAGATCTGAATGATGTATCTCCCCTGTTGATGGTTGAGGATTGATGTAAATAATTGCAGTTGGTATTTTTTTTATATTGTTGCATATATGTGTCATGCTGGGATTTAAAAAAGTGACGAAATCGTCTCGGGGATGGCTAACTCGGGATGGTTCATTATAGTTTTTTTCCTTTTTACTTTACTTTATTTGATTTTCTTCATTTTTAATTAGACTCAATAACAAGAAATTTAGTTTGATTCTGGGATTTTCTGTTCATTTCTAATATATTTGTGTTCTATTTTTAGGTCTAGATTCAAAGACTCCGAGAGGCTCATTTTCAGATTTCAGAAGAGAAAAAAAAGACAAAATCATAAGTTGAACACTGCACATTCAGGGAGAGAAAACAGAGAAAGGATTTATTCTTTCCCTCAATTTTTCGTCTTCCAAACAAACCAAAGTGCAGTGTATAATATGAAACGTATAGATGCAGCCAATACAGTCACCCCTAATGACAAACGACACGTGGAACATCACTCCTCTAATGACCAAACAACATGTGAAATAATTCCAGACGACGCGTGGCCATGCCTATAAGTCACCCTCCAATAGCTTGTTGACACGCGAAATAATTCATCTCCAACGATTAGGCAACACATGGACGAGCAGTTGACATAACCATCGTCACTTGCGGACTCCCCATGCTGAAATATAAGTGTAATTGCCGGGATTGAGCTGCCTCTAAACACGCGACAAGGCCTTTTTCCAAAAAAGCGAGATCTAAGGGATCGTGCCATCCTGGGCACGTGGCTAACTTGCCTTAAGAATGCTACAAATGGCCTAAGGTATGTGAACTCATGATTATCTCCAATCTTAAGTTCATCACAAAAACACACACCCCAACCGTTCATTTTCCCAAATCCCTATCCTAACAAAAGCATCGGAGGGTTTTCAGAGGCACCACCCCCTTCTCCTCCAGCGACTATTTAGTTTACCCTTCGTTATTCGTGCAGGACATCAGATGTAGAGCTCCCAATTCAGCAACATACTTTCGGCATCAACAGATTGGCGTCGTCTGTGGGAAACAACCAATCTCTTGCTAAACAGTAAAAGTGAAGAAGCCTAAAGAACTCATTTGTTTCCATGCCACCTAGAAACACCGCAAAAAAGACTAGCAAGGGAGTCATCGGGGCCAGCTCTGCACTCATGCAAAGTAATACCCACAGCCAATAGTCCGATTCAAGGCTCCCCACAATATCTAAATGCATGACCCCTGGTTCTGACCTACGGGCTTCCCCAAGAGAATAACTCCCTCGTCACTCAGGGACGGATTCCCCTGACCTCGGAGGAGTGGCCGCAGAACATTTCACTGTTCCAATAACTTAAGCCCAGTTCCAAGAGCTCTTTCTACTGGTAACCAACTTAGTCACCGAGGTCTTAAAAGGAAGCCGACAGCGCTCACCTTTGCCTTCTCACAATACTCCTAGGCAAATTGGCCTTTTCGGCGATGAACTTCTTGTCGATAGTCGTTCTACAGCCGAGCCTTCACCATCCAGGGCCAGTCAGTTTAAAAGAAGCTCATCCTCTAAAAGTAACCTAAACTTAGACAAACGAATCGAAGAGATGGAGGACAAAGTCAACGAAGCCTTTAAGTACCGGAATCACAGTGTCCTGGATGAACTCAACGTCCAGGATTTTCCGTTCACACAGAAGGTCCTCGAGGCCCCACTTTTGCTGAGTTTCAAAATGCTATATATCAAACCCTATGACTATTCGACAGATCCCCTAGACCACCTATCGTATTATAAGACGACTATGACGTTGCCTCGACATTCTGATCCAGTCATGTGCCGTGCCTTTCCCCTGACGCTCGAGAAAGTTGTCGGTACGTGGTATTCACACTTGAAGCTAGTAAGCATTGGTATTTTCAAAGAACTCAGCTACACCTTTGCTTCACATTTTCTCAGCAGCAAGGGACCTAAAAAGACTTCAAAAAGCCTATTCAACATCATCTAGCACCGAGGGGAGAGGCTTCGGGCCTACATATCAAGGTTCAACACTGCCACTTGGGAGATTCCTGATCTTGATCCTAATGTTCAGATGTTAGCATTTAAAAATGGACTAAGATCCAGGATCTTTAACTCAAAGCTCACCAGGCGGCCACCTAAGGACATGAACGAGGTCTTGGCCCAAGCCAAGAAGTGCATGCTAATAGAAGACAACCAAGCTTTCCGAAGAGAAAGAGAAAGAGAGACGGAGAAAAAGAGGAAAGATGTCGACCCTCACAGTGGGGTAGTCAAAAGACCCTACTGCGAGGGTAGGTACAAGGCCCCCGCCAGCTTTGAGGGCTTCATCGCTTTCAATGCATCTAGGACCAACATCCTAATGCAACTCCAAGGTGAAACTCGAGACAGAATGGTAAAGCATATGCCAGGTTCTGGCCTCCGTCAGCGGCCTCCACAAACGAAGGAAGATAAACTGAGCGATCTCCTCCACGGACGACGATTTGGATGGGGTGCATACCCCACACGATGATGCCATGGTGGTCTCTCTCCTTATGGTCAACCACGAGGTAAGGCGCATCCTAGTAGGCAACGGGAGCTTGGCAAACATCTTGTTCTATTACACTTTCCAGCAGATGCAGCTAAAAGATGACCAGCTGAAACATATCTTTCCCGGACAGTCCAAATCTGCTCTGGCCTCCCCGAGGTCCTAAAAGATTCCCTCATTTGAAAGAATCATGACTTATTTATCTGGTTAGCATCAGATATGCCCAGGATCAACCTCGAGGTCATCGTATACCGGCTAAACGTGGACCCGGGTCATAAATCTATCATTCAGAAGAAGAGACCATTCTCTCTAGAGCGACAAACAACCATCAAATTCGAGGTAGACAAGTTGCTTGAGGCCGACTTCATCTGGGAGGTGGATTACCCCGATTGGGTATCCAACATAGTGATGGTCCGGAAGCCTAACAGTAAATGGCAGATCTGGATCGATTTCATTGATCTAAACAAAGATTATATGAAGGATAGCTTTCATTTTCCATGAATCGATCAGCTAGTTGATGCCACTTCAGGGCACAAGCTCTTAACTTTTATAAACACATATTTCGGTTACAACCAGATCCTCATACATGAGCCCGACCGAGAAAAGACGGCCTTGGTCATAAGCCAAGGGCTACACTACTATAAGATTATGCCCTTCGAACTCAAAAATGCCGGGGTAACTTACCAAAGGTTGGTGAACAAGATCTTCTATAGGTAGATCAGGAGGAACATAGAGGTCTATGTAGATGACATATTAGTCAAGACTATCAAGGCCAAAGACCACAACTCCGACCTAGAGGAGGTGTTCGAGGTGCTACGTCGACACCAGATGAAGTTGAACCCCGTGAGTGAGTATTTAGAGTCACCAGAGGGAAATTTCTCGGCTTTATGGTCACCTAGAGGGGGATAGAAGCCAACTCAAAGAAAATCAAAGTTATCATCAGCATGACTCCCCCTAGAATGATCAAAGAAGTGCAAGAATTTGACTTCATATGGACAGAAGGCTGTAAACAAGAATTTGAAGAGCTAAAGAAATATTTGGGCTCAACCCCACTTCTGACCAAACCAGTCACAGGTGAGGAAATCTTCTTATACCTATCTATCGGGCAAGAATTAGTACCTCCATCTTGGTCTGGGAGAAACAAATGTTTAAAAACTTGTCTACTATGTCAGCAAAATCCTCTATGATGTAGAAGCAAGGTATCTTCCGATAAAAAAACATTTTTTATCACAACACGAAAGCTCCAGCCATACTTCCAAGTGCACATTATCGTCCTCTTGACAGATCAACCACTGAGCTAAGTGCTACACAAGCTGAATGTCTTCGGGAGGCTGGTCAAATGGTCCATAGAACTCGTGGAGTTCGACATTCGATACCACCCTCAAAAGGCCATTCAAGCTCAGGCCCTCGCGAACTTCATTGTGAAGACAACGCTTTTGGGGAGTTTAGACGAAACTTCAGAATAGAAAATAGCCGAGCAAATTCCACGGTGGACCCTCCATGTTGATGGTTCCTCTAACAGTACTGGAAGCAAAGCTAAGCTCATCTTCTACAGCCCAAATGGATTCACCATCGAGTACACCCTAAGGTTCGGGTTCAGAGCTTCCAACAATGAAACAGAATACGAGGCATTGCTCGACGAAATGAAGCTAGTAAAAGCAATGGCCATCGGGGCCTTGGATGCATACAGCGACTCATAGTTGATAGTGAATCAAATGATTGAAGAGTTCAAAGCCTGAGGGGAGAAGATTACTCACTACCTTAGAAAAGCTAAAGAACTTGGCGCCAGATTCAGAATGTTTCGGATAACCCAGGTTCTTCTGATGAAGAACTCAAAGGCAGATACTCTGGCTCAGTTTGCCTCATCTCGACAGTCTGAGCCAACCCAAGCTATGTACCTCGAGGCCCTTACTTACCCGAGCATTGATGAAATCCCCATGCTCTCAGTGGCTGAAAGAGAAATATAGGTGGACCCGATCCTTTGGTATTTGCGTGATAGTCAGCTTCCCGAGTAGAAAAACGAAGCTAGGAAGCTCATCTCCCGCGTGTCCTAGTATGTGGTCATAGATGGACAGTTGTACAATAAAGGTCTTACGACGCCTTACCTAAGGTGTCTCGACCCCATCGAAGCCAGTTATGCTCTTTGGGAGGTTCATGAAGGGGTATAAAGAAATCACCTCGGAAGTCAAGCTTTAGCCTTCAAAGTGCTCCGCCAGGGATAGTACTGGCCCAATATGCAGGAAGATGTCGTGGAATTAGTCCAAAAATGTAGAAACTGCTAGCAGTACTCCCTCGTGCCCCACCGACTAACAAACCCTCTTACCTCGATCACAATCCCCCTTTCATTCACCATGTGGGGAATTGATCCATTGGGTCCCTTCATCGGGGTGACCGATTAAAGAAAACATATCATCGTAGCGATAGACTACTTCATTAAGTGGGTGAAGGCAGAGCCATTGGCCAACATAACAGATTACTAAGCTCAGAGTTTCAAATGGAAGTCCATCATATGCTGGTTTGGTATACCCTGAATACTAGTCACTGATAACAGCAAATACTCGATTCAAAGCATTCTGTGAAGAGCTCTGCATCGAGCATCAATTCTCGTCCGTTGGATACCCACAAGCCAACGGGCAGGCCAAAGTAACCAACAGGACACTTTTGCAAAGAATCAAGAGAAGACGTGATGAAGCTGACCAGCAGTGGACCAACGCTTTTCGAATGTACTATGGGCTTATTGAACCACGGCTCGGACGCCAACGAGGGAAACCCTTTTCTTCATAGCGTACGATTTAGAAGCGGTTATCCCTTTAGAAGTCGGGGTGCCCTGATAAGTGCTTAAAAAGTCATATTTAAGCCCCTTAATTTACACTTGTTAGGCTATTTGTTTATACATTTTAGTAGATTCTACTTCACTTTTGTGTTTTCTATGTTTTTCAAAGGGCTTTGACAAAAAGATGACATTATAGAGCTCTAAGGAATAAAAAGGTGAAAATATGCAAAACCAGCAAGGTGCACTTAAGCACATCTCCCTTGTGATCGAGCACACAGGTATTCGAATGCACACTCAGAAAGATCGAGTGCACACATGCGTTCAAGCGCAGACCAATAAGGTCGAGTGCACACGCACCAGAGGTGGCAGAGTGATAGGTGCTTAAATATTCATATTTAAGCCCCCTTATTTACACTTGTTAGGTCCTTAGTTATGTTAATTTAGTTCATTTTACTTCATTTGTGTGTTTCACATGTGTTTTATAGGTCTTGGAGAAAAAGAAGCAGTTTTGGCACTTAAAGGAAGAAGCCTGGAATTCCTGGAGCAGCCCCTGGACAAACTGCAATCGATCGCACCATACAATGCGATCATGCGCACACAAGAAGGATTGAGCGCACCCTACGATCGAGCGTAAGATGCGTGCGATCGAGCGCACATGTGCGGGCGTGAACAGTAAACTACAGAACCCTATTTTGGAAATAAGAGAGTTTTTACGGTTTAGGAAGTTTAGGGTTTCCTGTACCTTCTTGGACTTCTCAAGCCTATAAATACACCTGTAAAGCACACACAACGATCACAACTTAGAGAACACTTCTCTTATCTTTTACTTGGAGTTGTAAGCTTTGGGAGAGAATTGACGCCTCTTCTCTCAGGTTTATTCTTCTCTTTATGTTTAGTTTATATATGATGTTTATTTTAGACAGCATGTGTAACTAACTTTCTTATAGGGCTCAATTGAAGCCCTAGTTATGCTTTCTCATATATTTATTCATTGATAAATCTTTTCTAATAGCCTTTATTATGTTGTTCAACTTGATTAATGCCTGTGCTTATTTAAATTCGTCATATGTATGTGTATGACCAGCGTATGCATGTGGTATGGATTGGTTAGTTAGATCAATTTGGATGACCAAGTCCTGGGTCTAACACTAGTAACAAAAGATATCCACACCGGATTCTTGGATTAATCAACACGGGAAACCAGGAGTAGATACCATGCCCTAGATCTCATGTGGTTGTCGATTTCTATAGTACTTATGCTTTCTTAAGGAACAACTCAAGTAGATACCATGCTGAATCCCTTAAGGAAGAAAAGATTTAGAGTAGATACCTTGCCTAACTCATTGCTTAGGGAAATCAATAGTTTAAGGAGTAGATACCATACCCTTAGGTTGGCAACCAATAGGTATATATGATAAGGCTAGTGCACTGATACATTATACAATTGGGAAAGTATGACTAGTGGTGGATATCAAAGCCCTATGTCTTTATTATTATCAAATTACATTCACAGTTATTTATTTCTTTTTACTTTAAAGAAACTAATTCTAAAACCAAACTTTACCATTCCCTGTGGAGATGACCTTGCTTCCGCACACTATACTACACTGTTGACCTTGTGCACTTACAAGTAAAACAAGTACAATTATTTACTTATTTATTTAGTTAGATAATCGCACAACACAGAGCCAGAATTAGAAAGAAGTCTCCATACCTTAAATTGGAAATTAGGGTTTCGTGGCACCCTTAGAGCCATACATATAGTCTTGTAAAACACAGAAAACATACTTTTTGTTTTTAGCTTGAAGTTGTAAGCTTTGAAGAGGAATTTATGACTCGTCTCCTCAGCATTCTTCGGGTTTTGTTTTTCTGTTCTAGTTTAGTTATGGTTATGATGTTTAGTTTACTTAACATGTGTAACTAACTTCCTAATAGGGCTCGATTAAAGCCCTAATTATGCTTTCCTATATATATAATCATTGATTGCCTTTGCAAATAGCCATGTTATGATGCTTTGATTGATTAATGCCTGTGTTTATTTAAATTCCTCATATGTGTGTGTCTGATCAACGTATGCATGTGGTATGGATAACTTAGTTAGATCAATTTGGATGACTGAGTCCTAGGTCTGACAATAATAATAAAAGAAATCCATGCCGGATTCTTGGATTAATTAACATGGGAAACCAGGAGCGGACTAAGCCCTAGGTCTCATGTGGTTGTCGATTTTCACAAATCTTATGCTCTCTTAAGGAACAACTTAGTATACACCATGCTGAATCCCTAAAGAGAGAAAAGAGTTAGAGTATACAGCATGCTGAATCCCTAAAGAGAGAAAAGAGTTAGAGTATACACCATGCCCAACTCATTGCTTAGAGGGATCAGTAGCCTAAGGAGTGGACCAAGCCCTTAGGTTGACAACCATTAGATATTCATGATAGGGCTTGATTACGCCCAAAACATAAAGCGGTAGTTATAGCATAGCTTTGAGGTGTCGATTCTACAGGGAAACAAGTTTACTACAAAAGAAGATGTGAACCATAACACAAACGATAAAGATTCAAGTGAGAAAATATGAACTTTTGATAATGTAGTAATTGTGTAAAATAGATTGTAAAATATAGTAGAGGAACAACAAGGTTCCGGGAATCCTCCTTAGGTTCGTTGCCCTAATCCTAACTTTATTCAGTTGTATTTATCTCGATTGCAGGTTTCACATCCCAAACAAGCAATCAGAAAATATTCAATCACAACACATATATGAACCCTGATGTAATTGCTTATGAAGTACTCTTTACTTTCGATTCAAGCACACATGACCTATCCTATAGGTTTATCAAGAAATGACAATATATTTCTATGATAATATCACAGTAATGGACAAACCTAAAAGATAAATCTACCGGACTTAATCACATCCAAACAACTTGACATTAGAAGAGCTTGACTAAACTTTTATGGAGAGGAAGTATGCAATCACCGGGTTAAAAAAATCTAAAATAAGAAGAACATACAGTGCAGCTGTCACATGAACCTTAATTCTTCTTGTTTAAGCAAAGAATAAATCATAAACAATGTTTAGCAATAAATCCAAATTACAACTGAATTAAGAAATGAAAATAAGAACAACTACACCTAGCGATTCATCCATTTGCCTTGCTTGGAGATTAGTTGTCCATGGGGGAGAGTGTGGCAGCCTCTCTTGAGTTTTCCAGCCTTTCAAGATTGTGTAAAGAATGTCTCTTCTCAAACCCTAAGTGGTCTATTTATAATCACAAATTCCAAGGGTGTTTTAGAGTTTAAAAAAGTCATTAAAATCCTAATTAGGTCAAACTCGAAGAAGGAATTTCGTGTGCGCGCTGCGGCACTCCTCTATGGGCACTGTGGCACTGCCTTCAGCTTGGTTGGGTGGCTCCTGGGTGCTGTGGCATGGGCTAAGGGATGCTGCAGCATAGGCTAGTGCAGCAAGAGTGGAGGCTCCTAGGTGCTGCGGCACAGGCTGAGGGATGTTGCAGCACAGGTTGGTGCTGTTCTGGAGGCCTGACCTTTGTCTACTAAAACTGCCATAACTTTCTCTAGAAGAATCATTTTTATAAGCCGTAAAATTCTCCAGAAAATAGACTTTTGGATATTTCTAAGCATATATAGCTCATCTCCTGGTTATTCTTGTATCAATACAGTTTAATTTGCAAAAATGATTGATCTGTACGGGAAATTCTAGCAATTTAGTGAAACTCTTTTCCAAGTGCTTGTGAACCTTCACTCCAGTGTTCATCGAGTCATTGTACTTCAAGTAATGATAGATTTTCCATCTCTTTTGAACTTAAAGTACCTGAAAATGCACCGAAATAAGTCAATGATCAAGAATATCACTTTAGAGTTATTAACGTATAAAAGTGCAATTAACACGGAGATCAACCCTAAAATGCTAACACTTAAGCACCGTTGAGATTTATTTTATGGCACACATAACAATCCACAACTAGCTTATTGCTAGTCCCTAGCAATTCAAGCGAAAATAAAAGATGAATTCTACGGTGGAAATAAAAAAAAAGTAAAGCAATGTTAGTGTTAAACCAAGAGTAATTCACTTTTGTCTCAAAAATTGCACATAACACACGACACATAGAATCATTAAATTTCACTCAAGTCCAAAAGTAATTTAAACATCAATCTTAAAATTGTTATCGACTCTTAACATCCATCTTACCATAATCCATTAATCCGAACACCCGGATGATTTTATGCACAATCATTCATGAATACAAGTCTTGGCCTTTAAAAACATAACAAATTGTGTGACATCAATCACATAAACAAGCTCTATAGGCTTGTTTTTCAAATCACTCTCCACTATTGTAGAAAAATCACATTACATTGGATCAACAGGTCTCTAATAAGCTTGTAATGTTAGGCTAAGGTAAAGGTTAAGAAAGAACGGGAAGGATTCACAAGTAAAAGAACTCAATCTCTTAGTTTTAACCACAACCACTTTAAGCACTGGATAACCTTCAACACCCAACTCTTTCAACCATTTTTTTATAAGAGCATATCTCTCAATAAGTCACCACTTTTCTTTTCTTTTCTTCTTTCTTTGCCATAATTCACTTCTTTTCTTCTCTTTTGTATTTTGGTATAAGACTATTCACTTCCTTTTCCATTTTTTTTTATTTTCCACAACCCCCAACTTATCTCCTTTAATGTTCTTAGGTTATGGTAGTAATATTTTTTCATATTTCCATCCTTACTCCTCTGAAGTGCTTCGCAACAAATGTGTATAACTAAGTTCTTTTAAAAGAAGGGTAAGGATAAAATATTTTTAGACTCATAAGGGTAAATGAATGGGTTTTTGAAAGAAACAAGGCTCAAATTCTTTTTCAAGAAAAAAGCTCAAATATGTGACTAGTGATAGATATAGCAATGGTAGGTTTGAAAGGCTCAAACTATCCAAAAATGGCCTATATCATATCCTAAGTAGTGTGCATTCTAGGAATTCACCTCAAGTGATTATTGAATAAGTTCTAAAGCTTGTCAAGACCACAAAAGTATTCACAAGCCAATCACACATAAAACTTCTCTAAATGTTTTAGATTAATCATACAATCTTACCACAAACTAGAATCTCAAACCAAATGAAGATTGACACTTAAATTAATTTCAAACTGAAGAAAGATTTAACTACTTCTAAATGCTATATACTATCTCAATTAGGCTCATATCATTGACATGTAAATTAACTCTAAGGCTAACACAAAGCATGCTAAAAACAAACAAAAAGGAAAAAGACACCAAGTAGTTCAAAGAAAAAAATGAAAAACAGGAATATGTTTCCTCCTTTCCTCCACCCCAACTTAAAATAAGCATTGTCCTCAATGTGAAATCAAAAGTTAAGGAAACTCTCTTTGTAGGCAAAAGTGCACAGAAGCTGAAAATTGTGCACCACCATTTGAACTGCTTCATATATTTGTCCCTGAAAAAGAAATACGAAAGTAAAACTGGAAAACAGCAAAATAATAATAATAAACAAGAAAAAGGAATATGAAAAACAAAAAAAATAAAAAGATATGTTGTGGGTTGCCTCCCATGAGCGCTAAGTTTTACGTCTTCAGCCAAACGTTGCACCACTCTCACTGCTGGCCTCATTGTGGTGCTGAAGATGTGGCTCCAACTCAACGGCCTCAATGCTAATCTTTTGGCAAGGAATATTTAAAGTCCACCACATGTGGCTCAAGTGTTCTTGGTGTTGCCTATTCACTATTAGCAGTAGGGTATTTGATTTTCTCATCCATGTGACTTCTCTCAAGCAACTCCTCAAAGCATGGTTG
Source organism: Bretschneidera sinensis (assembly GCA_023935145.1). Taxonomy (NCBI): domain Eukaryota; kingdom Viridiplantae; phylum Streptophyta; class Magnoliopsida; order Brassicales; family Akaniaceae; genus Bretschneidera; species Bretschneidera sinensis. The sequence continues at coordinate 97,114,223 of CM043703.1, forward strand.
CCAAGATTTCTTAATAAATTCCTGTGGCTTATCAAAAACATTAATAACATTAACGGCATGGGGATAAACCGAAGAATCATTGAATTCAAAATTATAAGGAATGAATCCAAAGAGTTAGAATTATCTTTAATGTGCTCATCCTCCAAATTAAGCTTATCAATCATGTAAGTGTCGAAACACTCATCCTCTTTATGTGGCTGCCTTGAGACTCGGAAAACATTTACCTCTAGAGTCCTATTTCCAAATGATAATGTCATTAGGCCATTCCTACAATTAATGAGGGCATTAGCGGTGACAAGGAATGGTCTTCCAAGTATCAAAGTAATTTTGTACTCCGTATTTACAATAGAAACAGTATCTAAAACCAAAAAGTTAACAGGATAATAGAAATTATCAATTTGCAACAAAACATTTTCTACAATACCTCTTGGTTCTCTTACCGATCTATCTGCTAATTGAAGTACCATGGAGGTTGGTTTAATCTCACCTATACCGAGTTACAAGTACATTGAGTATGGCATGAGGTTCACACTAGCTCCCAAATCCAGCAATACTTGGCCACAAGATTTGTTTCCAATTTGGTAAACCACCATTGGATAGCCCGGATCTTTATATTTGGGCGGTGTCTTGCTGTCAATTATTGCACTTGCTTGCTCCATTAAGAATGCCGTCTTCTTCACATTATGCTTCCTTTTGAGTGTGCATAGATCCTTGATGACTTTAGCATAGCTGGGGATCTGTTTTATGACATGAAGAAGAGGAAGATTAATTTTAATGCTGAAGTTGTTAAAGAATCTCACCTTTTAATGCTGAATTTATCTCCTTAGGTTTAAGAAGTGCTTTAAGGTAAGGCATCGGTGGAGAATAATCATCATGGAACTCTTGTTCCTTAGGGGTTTTATCCTTGTTGCTCAAGTTTGATGGTAGAGTGGGCCCATCAATTTTCATACCGTTGCAGGTGATTATGGCGTTAACCTCTCTAGCATTTTGGTTTTCAGGTCCGGAGGTTTGTGCCATATGTTGTCCCCTTGGATTAGGTTGTGGTTATGAAGGAAAACGACCTTGTTCTTGAATCGTTAAGAAGCTAGTCAACTTGGTGAGTTGACTCTTTATTACCTTTTGTTCCTGTTTGATCGCTTGTTGCTCCTCTAACAACCGTTGATTTATTTTGCCATGCTCTTCCACACTTTAGGCATGTGCCTGCATAAATGATTTAAACATATCTTCCAAAGGTAAAGACTATTGAGGTGCATTAAATGAGATTATTTTCGGTTGCCATTGGGTACTAGATTGGGCAGGAGGTTGCATATCGGATCTCTAATTAAAATTAGGGTGATTCTTCCAACCGGGATTGTAGGTGTTAGAGTAGGGTGAGTCTGATTTTCAAAAGGGTATACCTACTGCATTACACTCTCCCTTCATCTCAAAATAAGTTGGATAATCCTTAGGTAAATGATCTACCCCATTACATATGAAACAAGGCTCATGGGACTCTACCCTAGCAACTAGTTCAGGGGCTCTAGCATCATTGGTTTTAAGGCTTCAATTTCCTTAGTTAGGGCCTCTAAACTGGCTTTAAGGTTGTCCTCTTCCTTAAGTTGATAAATCCCAGTGGGTTGATTTCTTCTAGTGCTTTCCATGGCATTTGGTCATATCCAAGTGTGGGCTTTTTCCGATAGGTCATCTAAGAAATCTATGGCTTGGTCGTGGTCTTTCTGTAGAAAATTTCCATTACACATCATTTCTATGAACTGCCTTTCTCTACTTAGAAGTCCATCATAAAAATAGCTAACTACCCGCCAACTCTCATAACCATGGTATGGACAAGAATTCAGAAGGTCTTTGAAACGTTCCCAAACTTGATATAAAGTCTCACTCTCTTTTTGTGCAAAGTTTGAGATTTATCTCTTGAGGTTATTGGTCTTATGGGTTGGGAAGTGTTTTTGGAAGAAAACTCGGGTCATCTCATCCTAACTACCTATAGACCTAGCCCTTAATGAGTACAGCCAAACCTTGGCTTTTTCCTTGAGTGAAAAAGGGAAAAATCGAAGTTTGACTGTGTCTACCATATCAGCCCTACCTTAAAAGGTTGCTACTACTTCCTAAAATTCCCTAATGTGGATATAGGGGTTTTAATTCTCAAATCCATGGAAGGTTGGTAGCAATTGGATCATGCCCGGCTTAAAATCAGATTGTTGAACATTCGGGGGGAACATGATACAAGATGGTGTGGCCGTTCGGCTAGGGTACAAATAATCTTTAAGTGTCCTAGCAACATTCTCATTAGGGTTTTCAGCCATGTTAACAAAATTTTTAAAATTCTCGGTTGGGTGTACACTAGGGTTTGATCTAGGCGAGGTTTCACTAACGGACGTGGAAGGAAAGGGTATCTCTATTTCGGGTCCCTTAATGAATCTACCCCACGAATCTTTCGGTCTAAGCATACACCAACTGAGTTAAAAGGTAATAAATAAAATAGAACAAATAAAAGAAAATCAGAAAATCAAAACTTAAAGAAAGGAACGATAGTACTGTTTTGTCTTAGAGTTGATAATCTTCCTTGTATGTAAGCGCATCTCCCCGGCAACGTCACCAAAATTTGATTACACCTAGCACAGCTTTGGGATGTCGATTCTACAGGGAAACAAGCTAACTACAAAAGAAGGTGTGAACCATAACACAAATGATGAAGATTTAAGTGAGAAAAAATGAACTTTTGATAATGTAGTAATTGTGTAAAATAGATTGTAAAATATAGTAGAGGAACAACAAGGTTCCGGGAATCCTCCCTAGATTCGTTGCCCTAATCCTAACTTGATTCAGTTGTCTTTATCTCGATTGCAGGTTTCACATCCCAAACAAGCAATCAGCAAATATTCAATCATAGCACATATATGAACCCTGATGTATTTGCTTATGAAGTACTCTTTACTTTCGATTCAAGCACACACGACCTATCCTATAGGTTTATCAAGAAACGACAATATATCTCTATGACAATATCGCGGTAATGGACAAACCTAAAAGATAAATCTACCGGACTTAATCACATCCAAACAACTTGACATAAGAAGAGCTTGACTAAACTTATATGGAGAGGAAGCATGCAATTACCGGGTTAAGAAAATCTAAAATAAGAAGAACATACAGTGCAGCTGTCACATGAACCTTAATTCTTCTTGTTTAAGCAAAGAATAAATCATAAACAATGTTTAGAAATAAATCCAAATTACAACTGAATTAAGAAAAGAAAATAAGAACAACTACACCTAGGGATTCATCCCTTTGCCTTGCTTGGAGATTAGTTGGCCATGGGGGAAAGTGTGGTAGCCTCCCTTGAGTTTTTCAGCCTTTCAAGAATGTGTAAAGAATGTCTCTTCTCAAACCCTAAGTGGTCTATTTATAATCACAAAGTCCAAGGGTGTTTTAGGGTTTAAAAAAGTCATTAAAATCCTAATTAAGTCAAAACTCGGAGAAGGAATTTTCTGTGCGCGCTGCGGCACTCCTCTATGGGCGCTGCGGCACTGTCTTCAGCTTGGTTGGGTGGCTCCTGGGTGCTGCAGCACGGGCTGAGGGATGCCGCAGCACAGGCTGGTGCAGCAAGAGTGGAGGCTCCTGGGTGCAGCGGCACAGGCTGAGGGATGCCGCAGCATAGGCTGGTGCTGTTCTGGAGGCCTGACCTTTGTCTACTAAAACTGCCATAACTTTCTCTAGAAGAATCATTTTTATAAGCCGTAAAATTCTCCAGAAAATAGACTTCCGGATCTTTCTAAGCATATATGGTTCATCTCCTGGTTCTTCTTTTATTAATACAGTTTAATTTTCAAAAATGATTGATCTGTACGGGTAATTCTGGCAATTTAGTGAAACTCCTTTCCAAGTGCTTGTGAACCTTCACTCCGGTGTTCATCGAGTCATTGTGCTTCAAGTAATGATAGCTTTTCCATCTCTTTTGAACTTAAAATACCTTAAAATGCACTGAAATAAGTTAATGATCAAGAATATCACTTTAGAGTTATTAACATATAAAAGTGCAATTAACACCGAGATCAACCCTAAAATGCTAACAATTAAGCACTGTTGAGATACGTTTTATGGCTCTCATCAGGGCTATAGCATTGACACTTTACTTATTAGAAAAGTATGATTAGTGGTAGATATCATAGCTCTATATTCTTATTATCATTAATTCACACTCAACATCTATTTCTATCTTTTTATATTGAGAAACTAATTCTAAATCGAAATTCACCAATCCCTGTGGAGATGATCTCGCACTTGCACACTATGCTATTATTGACTTGTGCACTTGGAAGTAAAACTGTACAATTATTTACTTAATTATTTAGATAGATAATCGCTCAACAAGTTTTTGGCGCCGTTGCCGGGGATTGCGCTAAATTTCTTTCTAGAATTATTTTCGTTTAGTTTAGTAAATTTTAATTATTCTGTTTTATTTCTATTAAATTTTAAGTTTCTGTTTTTACCTTTATTTTTGATTAATCCAAAAAGTAATCTAGTTTTTTTTTTTTGTTTCAGGCACTCCAACAAAAACCTCTATACCACTTGCGATCGAGTGCACCCCTCTGTGCGATAGAGTGCATTTGAGGTAGAGAGTTACCTGGGCAACAGTGTTGAATTACCGCACTAAAGCAATTATTACCAATTCACGCACGGGCTTCGATCCAGACACCCAACGTTCTTTCCCCTCGATACCGAGCTTGAGCAGACCATCCGACAAAGGCTTAGAGACAATTCAGAAGAGGTAGATGAAGATACCGAGGAGGAAGTACTAATGGCGGAACAGATCGAAAATCAACAACCACTTGAGCGAAGACCGATGAAGCAATCCTTCATCCCACAGAACCTCGATCAACCATCTTGCATTGCTTATCAACCCGAGACAGAAGGCAACTACTACATATCTCCGTAGATACTCAGTGCATTGACTCACTTTAGGGGTATACCTAATGAGGATCCACACTTGCAACTTCAAGAGTTCTTCGATCTCTGCAAGTTCCAGCACATCTGAGGCTTAGACCAAGAAGGAATCAGGTTAATTCTTTTCTTTTTTTCCTTAAAAGATAATGCAAAACTGTGGTACAATTCATTGTATGTAGTTTTTATCCACACTTAGGAGGAGTTGGCCAGCAAATTCCTAAGGAAATTTTTCCTAGCCCAAAAAATGAGGCAAATGAGGAAAGAGATTCAATCTTTCCAACAAAAGGATAGAGACCTATTCTTTGAGGCATGGGGACATTTCAACAAGCTGCTACTCAAATGCCCACATCACAACCTACCTCAGGATGAACTGGTACAAGCTTTCTATAATGCTTTAAGTGATACCAATAAAAGTATTGTGGATTCAGGTTGTGGAGGAGTGCTGATGGAGAAAAGTAGCGAAGAAGCCATGGAGCTCTTCGAGACCTTAAGTGAACATACCCAACAGTTCTCCTCTCGAGGTAGACATGTAACCAAGAGCAAAGATATGTATGAGGTGAGCTTAAATGGAGGATCTTCTACCCAAATAGCTGCTGTGGAGAGGAAACTAGATCTGCTAGTTAAAGCCATGGCTGCTCAAAATACATCACCTAATCCACCAGCCACACCACTCTCGGTATGTGCTATATGTTCCCAATTTGATCATAATACTAATACATGTCCCTTGTATTCATCTGTAGACCATGAGCAAGCAAACTTTGTGGGAATAAACAACTATCTACCGAAGAACAATCCGTATGCAAACATCTACAACCCTGGATGGCGGAATCACCCAAACTTTTCTTGGAGAAACAATCAAAATGGTTAAGGACAGTAAAGGAACTCCCAACCAGTAGCCCACTCAGTTCCTGAAACAAAGAAAAATGACCTCGAGAGTCTTGTAAGGTAACTGGCAACTCAGCACCAGTAGTTGGTATCTCAACACCAACAGTTGATGACTTCACACGAACAGTTCATGGAAGAAACAAGACAATTTCAGACTGAGATGAGACAATCCACTGCAAAACATGATCAAGCCATTCGAGGACTAGAGGTACAAATGGGGTAATTGGCCAAGGAACTGAGTGGCAGAAAGCAAGGTAAGCTTCCAGCCCAACCACTACCAAATCCAAGAGGACATCAGTAACTGAATGCTGTAATAACCCTAAGAAGTGGTAAGATCATAGGTAGTGATAAGCCTGCATAAGCATCTCCAGATAAAACATCCACATCTAAGGTAAGTGAGATGAAAAAAGTGAATGCACCTCCATTCCCTCAAAGGTTAGTCAAGCCTAAGAAAGAGAATAAACTAACTGACATTTTCGAAACTTTTAGAAAAGTGGAGATAAACATTCCTTTATTAGATGTAATTAAACAAATTCTTGCATATGCTAAATTTTTGAAAGATTGTTTCACTAAAAAAAGGAAGTTTCAGGAGCATGAGACAGTAGCCTTGACTGAAGAGGCAAGTGTTGTGCTATTAAGAAAACTACCCCCAAAGCTAAAAGATTCGGGTAGTTTTACTATTCCTTGCAGGCTAGGTGACTAGCTATTCGAGCATGCACTATTGGATCTAGGAGCGAGTGTCATTCTGCTGCCATACAGTGTATTCGAGACACTAGGTTTGGGGGAGCTTCAACCAACCTCCATCTCCATCACTTTGCAACTGGCTGACAGAAGCATCAAACGACCGAGAGGTATTCTCAAGGATGTTTTGGTAAAAGTAGGTAAATTTATTTTACCTGCTGATTTTATTGTATTAGATATGGAAGAATGTACTATACCATTACCTCTAGCCATCATCTTAAGACGACCCTTTATGATAACTGCTGACACAAATATTAGTGTAAAAAAAGGGCATTGTCACTATGAAGGTAAATGATGAGGAGATAGAATTCAAAATATTTAATACATTAACATCAACCAAAGATGATGAGGAATGTTCTAATGTAAGCTTGATGCAAGGTGTTGTTGAACAAGTTTCTTAGGTCCATCACATTGATCAATTAGAGACCACCCTCAAACATGGTGTCACAAGATTGAATATTGAGCCAGAGGATGACGATGTGATTAAGGACAACAATAAAGCTATGCAACCCGTTAAGGCCGCAATAAAACATTCAAGTAAGATTATTCCTCCAGTTAAACTTCCTGAGTCTACTAATATATCTTTTATTGTCCAGGCACAACAAATGGAGATAAAGCAGCTGTAAAGGGCACTTGAGCCATATGGGGTGGGCTCTAAGTGCCCCCTCTAAAGAGAGTAGCACTGAAGCTACTATAGAGAGTGCTTGAGCAATTCCCACTTTCACAAACCTATAGCTCAAACGCCTCTATCAAGGTTAGTGGTACTGAGGCCACTAAAACATGGTATGGTTGTATCATTCTAAATTTATTGTTTCCATCTTGTTAAGTTTTAAATTTGTTTGTACACGCTGCCTTGCGCTTGAGCGCACCATTCAGTGTGATCGAGCGCACATTCACTGCTCTCCATAGCGCACAATCGCACCCCACCACACACTTACGCACAAGTACGATCAAGTGCACTTCACCATGCGCTCGAGCGCACTTGGGGCAGAGAAGGCACGTAAGGGTTTTTATTCACACTTCACTCACAAACCTATTTTCCTCACCTTACACTCCAGCGCACTTCCTATTCTTGTCTGTCGCACTTGCCCTTGCCCTACACAAAAATCTATTTCAAACCTTCCCCTTACCTCTAGCTCTCCACACCATCACCACCTCACCACCGCAAACAACCTTACCACCAGCACAAAATCTCCTCCTTCACCATTGAACAACCACTCCCCTCCTAAGTTCACAAGGTACACCAAATTTTTCTAAAGTAGTTACACACCATCACACACTGTTCTTTATTTATAATTTCCTTCTATTATGTATTTACATTGTGTTTTGGTTGTGTTGTTTCATGTTTATAAGAGGTTGGGATTAAGTTCGGGTGCATTTCACAGCTTCAAGCTTCTATCACACGGAAACTGTTCGATCAATTGCCTAAGTGAGTGCGATCGAGTGCTAAGCCCTTGGGATCGAGCGCACCTCACTCAGTGCGATCGAGTGCACATGCACTTATGATCGAGTGCATTTAAGCCGGAAGCTACACCACTATACCTAAACAAGTAGTTTGCAATTCCCAATGACCAGCAGTGAGAGGATACCCCGTCTGGCTGAAGACATAAAACTTAGCGCTCATGGGTGGCACCCTACTGCATATTTTTTTTATTATAGTATTTTTATTTTCTTATTTATGTTTATTTTCCATATTTATTGTTTTTCGGCACAGTGTTTGTTTTTCTTTTTCAGGAACACAGCGCATGCATCAAGTTCAAGTTTAGGGGTGTACTACGAGCTATGCCAGCAGTCTAGTTCTTCAACTCCCATGTCAGATCTTTCCATGTCACTCACACATTGGTGACAATGTGTATATTAAGTTTGGGGGGTAGAGAGAGACACTTGAACACACATGCAGACACTATGTCCCAATTTTTTTGTTTTAAAGATAAATGCTTGATCACTTTGGGTTGAAAATTTAGGTTGCTTTAAAATATGATAAAAATTCATTAGTAAGCTTAAAATCTAGAACACATAGTCTAGTAATAAGAATTTTAAAAGTTTAGTTACCTACCTCAAGGCACTTAAGAATTCACAAGTTTGATCTAAATTTGACACGAGCACATTAGCACACAATTCTGTTGGGTATGACATATAATTTTTATGTATATGTTTCAATGACCTAACTGTAATCGGATAACTTTTTAGATGAACACATTGGCATAGAAAAATAAAGAAAAATGTCCATCATGCAAAAATAAAAAAAAATGCTCCTAACAATTATTAAATAAAATTTCCACTGAGTAACTAGACATCTTGCCTTAGTAAGCAGTGAGTGTTCACGTCAAAAGGTGGGAATTAAGCATTTAACGATCATAAAAATTTCTACTGAGTAACTGGACCTCTTGCCTCAGTAAGCAGTGAGTGTTCATGTCAAAATGTGAGAATTTCACTTAGCAGCATTAAGACCTGTTAGTTCCGTAGCCTTTTTGACTCGAGTTAGTAAGTCCTTAAGGGTGTCTTTACACCTAATGCCCTAAAACCATCTGGTTTGGGAGTCATTGGCTAAACACTCGTTACAAGGGTCAATTAGAAAGCTTAATGGAACTCAACATGGCAAAAATCTCATGATGAAAAAAAGAAGGAGTAAATACTATGCCATTTTTGTTCTATCTGATAAAGAATTCGATGAAGGTTTGGCACTGAAACACTATACATTAAAATTATTTGGAAGCTCTATCTTCTATGTGCTAATTCACCACACACAAATCAAACTCGTGATGCCTTAAACCAAATTTGTGTAAGTAACATGAAATTTTAAAATCCTTATTCATTGCAAAAATATGTTTTTATTACAAGCTTACTCATGAACGGTCATCATGGTTTTATGTGCAACCTAAATTTTTGGATATCATAAAAAATGAATTTATCTTTAATTTTGTTTTGATATAGTCTTTTGTTTTGTATTGCTAAGGGACTAGCAATATGTAAGTTTGGGGGTGTGATAAGTGCTTAAATAGTCATATTTAAGCCCTTTAATTTACACTTGTTAGGCTATTTGTTTATACATTTTAGTAGATTCTACTTCACTTTTGTGTTTTCTATGTTTTTCATAGGGCTTTGACAAAAAGAGGACATTATGAAGCTCTAAGGAATAAAAAGGTGAAAATCTGCAAAACCAGCAAGGTACGCTCGAGCGCACCTCCCTTGTGATCGAGCACACAGGCACTTGAGTGCACACTCAAAAGGATCGAGTCCAGACCCATACGATCGAGTGCACACGCACTAGAGGCGGCAAAGCCAGAATTGGAAAGAAGTCTCCAGACCTTAAATTGAAAATTAGGGTTTCGGGGCACCCTTAGAACCATATATATAGTCTTGTAAAACACAGAAAACATACTTTTTGTTTTTAGCTTGAAGTTGTATGATTTGGAGAGGAATTGATGACTCGTCTCCTCAGCATTCTTTGGGTTTTATTTTTCTGTTCTAGTTTAGTTATGGTTATGATATTTAGTTTACTTAACATGTGTAACTAACTTCCTAATAGGGCTCGATTAAAGCCCTGATTATGCTTTCCTATATATATATATAATCATTGATTGTCTTTGCAAATAGCCATATTATGATGCTTTAATTGATTAATGCCTATGTTTATTTAAATTCCTCATATATGTGTGTCTGATCAACGTATGCATGTGGTATGGATCAGTTAGTTAGATCAATTTGGATGACCAAGTCCTAGGTCTGACAATAGTAACAAAAGAAATCCACGTCGAATTCTTGGATTAATCAACATGGGAAACCGGGAGCGGACCAAGCCCTAGGTCTCATGTGGTTGTCGATTTCCACAGACCTTATGCTCTCTTAAGGAACAACTCAGTAGACACCATGCTGAATCCCTAAAGAGAGAAAAAAGTTAGAGTATACACCATGCCTAACTCATTGCTTAGGGAGATCAATAGCCTAAGGAGTGGACCAAGCCCTTAGGTTGACAACCATTAGGTATTCATGATAGGGCTATAACATTGGCACTTTACTTATTAGGAAAGTATGATTAGTGGTGGATATCAAAGCCCTATGTTCTTATTATCATTAATGCACACTCAATATCTATTTCTATATTTTTATATTGAGAAACTAATTCTAAATCGAATTCACCAATCCCTGTGGAGATGATCTCGCACTTGCAAACTATGCTACTATTGACCTTGTGGACTTGCAAGTAAAACTGTGCGATTATTTGGTTATTTATTTAGGTAGATAATCGCACAACATGCCCTCATTATGAATACATAACTTCAAGCAAGCTAACAACGAAGAAGCCCTACAAATGAACGCTGATCTTATCGAAAGCTTGGGATAAAGCCTAGATCCCATTAGCTGTTTACCAGCAAAGAGTAGCTAAGTACTACAACTCTCGGGTTCGATATAGAAGCTTCAAGTTACACGACCTTGTTCTATGAAAAAATGAAGTGTCTAGTCCCTGATAAACGGGGAAGCTCGTCCCAAACTAGGAAGGCCCGTATCGTATCAAGAGAGTATGCCGACCTAAAACTTTTGAACTCGAGGAATTGGGCGACAAGCCCATCCCTCGCACTTGGAACACGAAAAACCTCTGCAAATTCTACCAGTAGTGTACTCCTAAGTGTGACTCATGGAGCACCTTGGTTGTTAATAAAGATTGTAAATGTCAAAATGCAATTGAAACTAAAAACAAGTTGAAAGAAAGCCAAAAATTTAATTAAGTTATGTAATTACAAAAGGGCGCTATCGACCCTGGCTTACAAAGGGAAAGAAACAAAAGAAAACTACAAATAAAAAGCTACAAATGAAAATGATAAAATCCTTAGGGGGTGGCCTCCCTTTTTGACGCAGCCTCAGCCCCACCACCTGGTTGGGCCGCCTCCTTCTCCTCCTCACCTTCAGCACCAGCCACGACCCTTTCCTTGTCCCCCGAGCTGCCTAGATCATGAGTTAAGAAGTTGACCTCAAGATAGAAGGCCTCAGCCTTCTTCCTAGCCTGCGAGAAACCTTCAAAGAATTATTGGCCGGCCTCCTCCTTGACAGTCTCCTAGTAAGAGGCAAAGTTCTTGAAAGTGGCCAGAGCATCCCCCACGGCCCTCTTGAAGGCCTTTGTCGCCTTCTCCTTCAGCTGCTACTTCGAGTTGACCACGACATCTCTCTCCAAGCGTAAGGTGTCTCCAGCCAGGCGCAGGGCATCCCTTTCGTGCACGGCCTCGACTTTGGCCCAGTTAGTACCCTCTAGGGATGCTTGTTGCTGCGGACGAGCTTGTAGCTCTCGTTCAGTCTTTACTGGCACCAGCCCATCTTCTCAGCCATATTTAGGCACCAACGCGATAACACTCCCAACAGCACGCTAGACTAAAACAAAATAGAAGGGTCATTAGCTAAACAGGATATAGAAAAAACTTAAGAAAACTGAAAAGTAACAGCTTTTACTTAGGAGGTCAGGTCCTCGGTCGCCAAGCAAAGTCCTTTGATCGGCTTCTATGAGAGTTCGATCATGTCTCCAGGTGGGATCCCTAATACGAGGTGCTCCCAAGCCACCCAAGGGTGGGCGAAGATCGAGTCGTCAACCTTCAAGCCCCAGTTGGACATGAAGACCTCGATCGCAGAAGAAGCGTCCTGTGACAAGAATGGTGCCTGAGTCAGCTCAGGCTAGGGCGCGACAGGGATAACCCTCAGCTCCGGGGAGAGCTCGAAGGGGCTCTCCACATCAATAGGGATGGGAGAGGGGTCCCGCGGCCTCTTCCTAGAGCTCTAGGCCGGTACAGGCTATTTCCCTACCTGGGTAACCCTCTTCATCTCTTGAGCTATCTTTCTAACCCGTTCCCTGGTCCTGGAAGTGGCCTATATCTCTGCTCAAACTAGGAAAGCACAAGTAAAAGTGCTAGGTAAAGGCATAAAAAAGTAAAGTAAAATGTAAAGAAAAGATAAAGCAAAAGAAAAAATGGGAAGAGAATGGAGGGGAGGCGCAAACTCCCAGATTACCGCTCTCTATAGTCTCATCGGGGCAGAAAGAGCAGAGGTCTTGCCTCTCTAACTCTTCATTATAATACAGGATCTCCACATCCAAGGGTGTGTCCATCATAGCACTCATTATCTCCTGCTCACAGTGTAGGAGGTGCGACTTTTTACACTTGCCTATGTCATCCAGTCTCCAAGAAGGGGGAACTTGGAAGCTCTTTTCGCTCTGGATAAAGAAGGACTTCTTCCATGTCTTGATAGAAGAAGGCTTCTTCTTCAGTAGCCCCCTCTTCACACTCGAGCTGATCATGGCCCACCCCTGCTGACCGTGCTTACTTATTTGAAAATGGGCCTTGAAGAGATTAATATTCATTAAACCCCCCACCTCCGTATCAGCACAAATAAAGGCCATGATTAGGCGCATCGAATTAGGCACCATCTGGCACAATGCTATGTCAAAGAACCTCAGCACTGTATAGAAGAAGGGATGGAGAGAAAACCTGAGCCCGACCCTTATGTGTTGCTTATAAACACATAGCTCGTAGGGCACGTAGCTCGAGAGGACATCACAGGCCCTTTCTCAATCCCAGCTGGCGAGAGGGTGTATTCCTCAAGAATATGGTACACCCTCTGGATGACTTCAAGTTCCCCTTCTTCCATTTGACTGGGTATAGAGTTAATAATGAATGACTATTGAACTCTCTCCTCAACTATCATGTCACCCCTCAACTCAGCCAAAGCCCTATCCACTTTGTCCTCAGAAGAGGAATCCTCCCCTTATCCCTTATCTTTCCTAGTCGTGTAGGAAATCATTGCTAGTGGCCCTTCTTGGGTGGTAAATTCCTCCGAGGACTCACCCATATTGGATGACAGGCCCATGGCCTCCTCTAATTCCCTAGACAAGTCCCCACTATCCTTGCTACCGCTACTGGGCCATCACGAAATCTATCTACCAAAGACATGGTAAAGACGACAGAAAGACTCATCGAGATTAGATATCTGCGCTCACACCTCGATCTTCCTTCAAGCAAAAGCACTCCCCAAGATCTCCACCTAACTCCGAGCACTCTTAATCTTACAGTAAACTCTGAGAATTCTCAAGCATACATGCTTAAACTCTTGACCGACTCTATAGGCTTTCAATTTTTTTGCTAATTTTAAATGAAATAAGGTTAAGAGAAATAAGAAGAAGCCATTCTTATATAGGAATATGACCATGATAAATAGGGAGAATTAAGTCTGCTACAATTGGGAAGACGTGATGTTTGGTGTGATTGAGGCACCGTTATGTTCTTCAAAGGCTCTTACAATCGTAATGACGCGATGTTTTATACGCTTGAGGTGCTGTTACGCTCCCCAAGATTCCCTCAGCCATGAAAAAAGGGTGTTTGGGGAACCTAAGGTGCCGTTACGTTCCCCAAGTCACTATTTCACTCCCAAATATGATAAAAGGCAAACAATCAATAATGAACACCTCCATTTCACTCGAAACAACTGCACACATTAAATGGACCAGTGTTCCACGTTTAAAAATGGCTCAACTCACCTACATTAAATGACCTCATAGAAGATTCTGGAAATGGCCTAAAGGCTTATTCTTTTATGGGCCCAAAAAGTCAAGGAAATTGTCCAAGGCCTAAAAACAGAAGTATGGTCCAAAAGAACCCTTTGCAAGCCCAAAAAGCCCCCTATGGGCTTCAAGAGGAGAAGCCCAAAAGTCAACTAAAAACTCCAGAGGAAGAAACCTCAAAAGTCCCCTAGGGGCTCCAAGGGGAGAAGCTTAAAAGTCCACTAAAGACTTTAGAAGGACTTCAAGAGTAGATAGCCCAGACCACAACAAGGGTTCTCCAAGGCCGAGCATATTAGCTGCTACTCAAATGCTTTGCCCAACATCTCCAAGACGGAGCATGTTGACTACTACTAAAATGCTTGGTACAATGTCTCCAAGGTCTAGTATATTGATTGCTGCTCAAATGCTTGGCACAGTGTCTCTAAAACTGAACATGTTGACTACTGCTCAAATGCTCGGTCGAATGTCTCCAAAGCCGAGCATATTGACTGCTACTAAAATGCTCAGCTTAATGTCTCCAAGACCGAGCCTATTGACTGCTGCCCAAATGCTCAGTCCAACGTCTCCAAGACCGAGCCTGTTGACTGCTACTCAAATGCTCGGTCCAACATCTCCAAGACCGAGCATATTGACTGCTACTTAAATGTGATAACTCTGAATAAATCATGTTATTATACTTCTTTTAGGCACGTTTTTGGTGTTGATCTTAACCATTAGATTTTTATTTCATGTGTTTTTAGCAATTTTTAGTAGTTTATTTTATTCTACTATATTTTGTTTTAGTTAAATGATCAATGCTAAGTCTTGGAAATCTACTATGCAGATAGCGCTGGGAAGTTGGTGCTGCAGTGCTGGCCGGCGGATTTGGAATATTATAAATAGAAACCCTAGCTGAACAAAAAGAGGAGCGTGGCTATCGAACAGAAAAACAGAGTTGGAGGAGACGAGATGCAAAAGGGGAGTTGGAGACACTCCTGAAGGCTACTCTGAAGCTTTTAATCATTCTTCTCCGGTTTTGCTTTATTTTTATTTAGTTATGTTGATGTTTTATGATACGAACATGGTTTGTTTGAATATTATTATAGAGTAGGTATTTTTGTGATAAGGATAGATGAATCCTAAACCTATGTCTTGAGTTGCTATTTAGACAAGTTGGAATTTAATGTGTTTTTCAAATAGTGTGTTTTATTGCTCTTAATGCTGTTTGTTATTTTGATTCCTTCTTTAAGCATGGTGATGTGTCGAATAGAGAAGCTATGTTTTTATGAATGGTTGAATTAATAAATATGATGTTGGATTGTTATCTATGCAAAGGCCAGGGTAAAACATGTCATAAATGGAATAAGAGTAACCGAATAGGGATTCTAGGAAGTTCATGTGGTCCATTTAAATCGTAACCGAATATGGAGATTTAACTGAAAGGAATTCCATTGAACGTAATGCTTCTTAATCTGAATTAATCTAGAATAGACTTGGAATATGGATATTTGAAGTTAATGATTCTTGAGATTGTGGTTAGACCTGGAATATGGATAACCAATTTATTAAGAATTCTACCATCTTGAAAAATGTATTAAATGAAACTTGTCCATTCAAAACTCTTGGCAATAATGGTTTAGGTGAAGTCGAGTCCTTAGCACGTTAGTTTATAAGAATCTTCATTCCAAAGTTTGCGAGTCTCCCTCTATTTACTATTGTCATCTATTTTTCCCTTAGTTAATTGTTAGTAAATTTTTCTCCTATAATTATTTGTTTGCTCAAATAACGGTAAGAGTTAAGTCATAATTTCTGCAGTATTTGTTTAGTCCTCGTTGGG
Source organism: Bretschneidera sinensis (assembly GCA_023935145.1). Lineage (NCBI taxonomy): Eukaryota > Viridiplantae > Streptophyta > Magnoliopsida > Brassicales > Akaniaceae > Bretschneidera > Bretschneidera sinensis. The sequence goes on from CM043703.1 coordinate 97,130,146, forward strand.
AACGATATTCACTCATCATTTTATTTTTTTTATCTGTAAATAAACATGTATTAATTGATCAAAAATGTACAAAAAGCACTGGGCATACCCAGGAGATATACAAGAGAGGCATATACAACAAAAGAAGAGGCTAATCAAAGCCTAAAGAACTAAACAAGAAATCCCAAACATGGGATCAACAAAGTATCTAGCTGACCTAACATGCAGCCCTCACAAAACCACCAACCAAAAACTTACATGGGAGCTGGGCATACCTAGAAAATAACCAATAAAGCAAAGCAGTAAGGAGAAGCCAAACTGAGCAATACAAACCAGGGCATACCCTGGGAAATACAAGGGAAACGAAACAAGAAGAACAACCAAGCACCAAACATAAGGGGCAAGGAACCTTCTGGGCGAAATCTAGAGCAGAAGCCTGTGCTCAGGGAAAGTAGCATAGACAATTCTGTAGATACCAGTCTGGATCTTCTTCACTATACTGGCAGGTGTGACAGGGGCCTTGTCGAAAATCTTGGCATTTCTGGCAAGCCATATGTTATAGACTGTGCTAGCTAGGGCTGACTTCCGTGCCACTGCAGGGGGGCTAGTACCTTTCACTTTGAGAGTCCATCTAATGGCACTCTCAATTGTTATCATTTGCCTCCTATTGCCCAGCCATTTGATGATGGATACCCAGATTTCCTTGCTGACTCTATAGGAGAAGAAGAGGTGCTCCTTGTTCTCTTCTTGGTCAAAGCATAGAGGGCACAACTTGTCATTACCTTCAAGATGAAGCTTGTCTTTGGTGAGAAGCCTGTTCTTTATTACCAGCCAAAGAATGAATGATTGTTTGGGAGGGCAGAGCCCATTCCAGACCATGGGAGCCCATCTGACTTTATTGCCTTTCTGTCTCGTAGCATTGTAAACTTTCTTAATGCTCAACTCATCATTCTGCTTCCATTCCATCACTCATCATTTTATTACTTGAACGATTAGTGCACTTGCTAGTGTCAATTTCATCGCATCAAGTTTTTGGCGCCGTTGCTGGGGACTGAAATAAAATATTACATTTATTGTGATTCTACTAGTTAATTTGAGAGTTTGATAATTTGGTTTTTAAGTCTAATTTGCAAGGTTTTCGTTTCTAATACATGAAATGTACTAGTGAGAGAATACTTGCAGAATTCAATCCAGAAATTGAGCTCACTTTTCACGCTTTGAGAAGAGCATCGTCAGTAACAGTTAATATAATGGCAGAAGGGAACAATGCATAGGTGCAATGTGCACTTTTGATTTATGCTATGCCAAAGATGGATGGTGTTGAATCAAGCATCCGAAGACCACCTATACAAGCGAACAATTTCGAAATTAAGCCCGCCATCATTCAGATGATTCAACATTCGGTACAATTTGGGGGCCTATCGTAAGAAGATCCAAATGTTCACTTGGCGAATTTTATTGAAATTTGCGACATATTTAAGCATAACGGAGTATCGGAGGATGCAATCCACTTAAGACTTTTTCCATTTTCACTGAGGTATAAAGCAAAAAGCTGGTTGACTTCCTTGCCAGCAGGATCCATAACGATATGGGCAGAATTGGCACAAAATATTTTACGAAAATACTTTCCCCCTGCAAAAACTACAAAGTTACGTAATAAAATTACTATGTTTTTACAGGTCGATAGAGAGTCACTCTATGAGGCACGGGAACATTTTAAAGACCTTTTGAGAAGATGTCCTCATCATGAAATGCCCACTTGGATGCAGGTAAAAACTTTTTATAACAGTCTAACTAGTACAACCCGAAACATGATTGATGCAGCTGCAAGTGGCACTATCATGAGAAAAACTCTAGAAGAAACCATTGAATTGCTAGAAGAGATGGCCACAAATTCTTATCAATGGCCGATTGAAAGGTTACTTGTTAATAAAGCCTCAGGATTGAAAAATATAAATGCTGTTACAGTTCTAGCAGCATAAATGGAGACTCTCGCCAAGAAGATAGATGGACTTAATCCGACTACAAATGCAATATGTGAATTGTGTGGTGGTGGTGGCCACCATAGCAATAACTGTCAAGCAGGTAATCAGTTTGCATATAATTCATCTGCTGAACAAGCTAACTTTGTTTCAAATTTTCACAGGCAAAACAATCCATACAGCAATACATATAATCCGGGATGGAGGAATCACTCGAACTTCTCGTTGAATCAAAGCAATGAGAAACAACCTCCTTCTGAACACCTTCTTCAAGAAAAAAAGTCCAACTTGGAGGACATGATGGCCAAATTCTTAAGTACAGCAGAAACTAGGTTCCAACATCAAGAACCATCCATCAAAAATCTGGAAGTTCAGGTGGGTCAACTAGCAACCATAATTTCTGGACGTGCACAAGGTTCTCTTCCGAGCAACATAGAAAAGAATCCTAAGGAGGATGTCAAGGCCATAACACTAAGGAGTAGCACACAATTGGAAAAGCCAAAACCTAGAGAAATCACTAATCAAGAAGGCAAGAAAGAAGAGACCGAGTAAGAGGAGACATGTGTTTCAGCAAAGAAGTCTACTGATAAAGGTTTGATTGATTCTAACTCTGAAACTGAATATATGCCACCTCTTCCCTATCTTCAGAAATTTCAAAAAGAAAAATTTGATAAGCAATTCTCAAAATTTTTAGAGATTTTCAAGAAATTGCATATTAACATTCCATTTGCAAAGGCGTTAGTAGAGATGCCTAGTTACACTAAATTTTTTAAGGAAATTTTGTCTAATAATTGGAAGCTCGAGGAACACGGAACGGTGATGTTAACTGAAGAGTGCAGTGCTATACTGCAAAACAAGCTACCTCCAAAATTAAAAGATCCAGGGAGTTTTACTATACCTTGCACTTTGGGAAATTCATTTTTTGATGAAGCTTTATGTGACCTTGGTACAAGTATCAATCTTATGCCTCTTTCAATTTTCAGGAAACTTGGATTAGGAGAAGTTAAAACAACGACAGTGTCATTGTAGTTAGCTGATCGATCGATTAAGAGACCATGGGGAATTATAGAAGATGTACTAGTAAAGGTTGATAAATTTATATTCCTTGTAGACTTCATTGCTCTCGACATAGAAGAGGATCGTGAGGTACCCCTTATACTTGGACATCCATTCCTTGCTACAGGGAGAGCCCTAATTGATGTATAACAAGGAAAATTGATTTTGAGAGTCAATGATGAGCAAGTAGTTTTTGATATGTATAAAATCATGAAATATCCTTCTGACCTATCTACTTCTTGTTTTCACGCGGATGTTGTTGATGACCTTATTGAGGAGTTTCAGGCGAAAACATTAAATGAAGATACTTTGGAGAGATACATCATGGAATCAGGAACCACCACCACTGAAGAACTCGTCATCCAAGAAGAAGCAAGGAACTTGGAGGCTGAAATGGGAAAAGAAGTGCCAAAAGAGTCAATAATAACCCCTAAATTAAAAACTCTACCTGATCATTTGAAATATGCTTATTTATAGAAAAATATTTTCCCAGTTATAATATCCTCTTCGTTGACAGGTAAAATTGAAGAACGCTTGTTGGAAGTCTTAAGAAGGCACAAAACGGCTTTGGGGTGGACAATAACGGATATCAAAGGAATTAGCCCTTCAATTTGCATTCTCAAAATTCTCATGGAGGAGAACTTCAAGCCTACTGTTCAGCCACAGAGACGCTTAAATCCAACAATGCAAGAGGTTGTTAAGAAAGAAGTAGTCAACTTGCTTGATGCAGGTATTATTTATCCAATTTCTGATAGTGCTTGGACCAGCCCGGTACAAGTAGTACCAAAGAAAGGTGGGATCATTGTTGTGAAAAATAATAATGATGAATTGATCCCCACCAGAACTGTGACAGGTTGGCGTGTTTGTATTGACTATAAAAAATTAAATGACGCCACAAGAAAAGATCACTTTCCTTTACCTTTTATTGATCAAATGTTGGAAAGATTAGCAGGTCACAGGTTCTACTGTCTACTTGATGGATACTCGGGATATAACCAAATTCCCATAACACCCGAGGATCAAGAAAAGATGACATTTACATGTCCTTATGGCACGTTTGCATATAGGAGGATGCCCTTCGGTCTCTGTAACGTACCCGTAACTTTTCAACGTTGCATGTTGGCAATTTTTTCTGATATGACCGAAATTTTTTTAGAGATCTTCATGGATGATTTTACACTATTTGGTCTAACCTTTGACGATTGCTTTCATAATCTATCTTTAGTTTTGCAGCGATGCGAAGAGACGAACCTTATACTAAATTGGGAGAAATGTCATTTCATGGTCTATGAAGGGATAGTGTTAGGGCATAAAATATCATCTAGGGGTATTGAAGTTGACAAAGCAAAGGTGGATGTAATAGAAAAACTCCCACCTCCCACTTTAGTCAAAGCCATCAGAAGTTTCCTGGGGCATGCAGGATTTTACAGAAGATTAATTAAGGATTTTTTAAAAATCTCTAAACCTCTTTCTAATCTTCTTGTAAAAGATGTGAAGTTTAACTTCTTTAATGATTGTTTGCAGGCATTTGCTACATTAAATGATAAGTTGGTGACCACCCCTGTCGTGGTAGCACCAGATTAGAACCTCCCGTTCGAATTAATTTGTAATGCTAGTGATACTGCAGTTGGGGTAGTGCTTGGTCAACAAATAGATAAGGTTTTTAGGATAATTTATTATGTAAGCCGCACTCTTACTGGACCCCAACTGAACTACACTACCATTGAGAAAGAACTTTTAGCTATTGTATTTGCATTTGATAAGTTTCGATCATATCTTATTGGATCGAAAGTTACTGTTTATACTGACTATGCAGCTTTAAAGTATCTTTTAGTGAAAAAGGACGCAAAACCAAGACTGTTGAGGTGGATTCTTCTTCTTCAAGAATTTGATTTAGAAATCAAAGATAAGAAAGGGACTGACAATCAAGTGGTAGACCACTTATCAAGGCTCAAAAAATCAGAAGATACTAATATTAGCATCAACGAAGAATTTCCTGATGAGAAAATATTTTCTATTTCTTTGTTTAATTCTGTTTTATCGGTGTCTGAGACACCATGGTTCACTGATTTTGCCAATTTCCTTGTAGGAAATTGGATCCCAGGGCACTTCACTTATCAATAAAGAAAGAAACTTCTATCTGAAGTGAAGCATTATTTTTGGGAGGATCCGCATCTATACAAATTGTGTGCAGACCAGGTGATTCGCAGATGCGTGCCGGAGCATGAGTTTAACAGTATTTTGTATTACTGCCATAACAGAGAAGCTGGGGGACATTTCAGTGCAAACTGAACAGCAGCAAAGGTATTGTAATCAGGTTTCTATTGGCCGACTCTGTTTAAGGATGCCCAGGCTTACATCGCGTCATGTGATAGATGTCAACGAATTGGTAACATCTCTAAACAAAATGAAATGCCTTTAAACAATATTCTTGTTTGCGAAATATTTGACGTTTGAGGTATTGATTTCATGGTACCCTATCCTGCATCCTTGTCAAATCAGTATATTCTAGTTGCAGTAGATTATGTGTCTAAATGGGTAGAAGCCATAGCAACCTGCACTAATGATGCTAAAGTGGTTCTCCAATTCCTTAAGAAAAACATCTTTACCCAGTTTGGAACCTCTAGGATAATAATTAGTGGTCGAGGTAAATACTTTGACAATCGTCAATTTAGAACCTTGTTAGGAAAATATGGAGTAACTCACAAACTCGGCACCTCATACCATGCACAAACAAGCGGTCAAGTAGAAGTGTCAAATCGAGAGGTGAAAAGAATTTTAGAAAAAACTGTGAATACTTCTAGGAAAGATTGAGCACTCAAATTAGATGATACTTTGTGGGCATATCGAACGGCTTTCAAAACACCAATAGGAATGTCACCATATAGCCTGGTTTTTGGAAAAAGCCTGTCATCTTCCTGTCGAACTCGAGCATAAAGCATATTGGGCTATCAAATTCTTGAATTTTGATATAACCATTGCAGGACAAAAGCATTTGTTGCAGGTTGATGAATTAGAAGAACTTCGACTAGGAGCCTATGAGAATGCAAAGCTGTACAAGGAAAAAACAAAAAAAATGGCATGATCGACACATCTCGAGGAAAGAATTTGTTCCAGGGCAACAAGTTCTTCTGTACAATAGCCGACTTCGTCTATTTTCGGGAAAACTGAATTCTCGGTGGACTGGACCGTACACCGTGATAAGTGTCTCACCTTTTGGTGTCGTTGAATTATAATACGAGAAAACCAATGAGACATTCAAGGTCAACGGGCACAGATTGAAGCACTACATCATGGGGACGTTTGACCCTCAATCGTCCACAACCATTCTCCAAGAGCCATAAATCAGAAAGTCAAGCTAAAGACTATAAATTAGAACTAACATTTTGTTTTTATTTTTCTTGCCTTTGAATTTGTTTTATGTGTTTAATTTTTGTTTTATTTTGTTTGGTTTGTCTTTTAGTTAAGTTTTTATTGTTTTAAATGGGTTATTTTTGTTTTATTTTCAGGATTGATTGGAGTTAGGATAGAGACTCCGCGCTGCAACCATACACTTTGGGATCAGACCAGAGACTCTGCGCTGTAGCCATACACTTTGGGGCACTACAGCACTGATCAGACCTTTATGCATGATCAGACCAGAGATGCCGCACTGCACCCCCAGGAAGACACCACTGCAGTGCCAGGTCACACACTAGGTTTTTAAAAACACAATCTCTCACTATTAGATCGTGTAAAATTTCTAATTCCCAGTACCTCTCTCCAAATCACTAAAATTCCACCTTCTTCCTTCATTGCGCCACCAAATCAAGGTTCTTGTGCATCTTCCACCACGGATTGCCCCAGCTCTTCACGAAAATTTCACCTCTCAAGTGCTTTCTTCTAATCAAGTAAGGTTTCTTCATCTTAAGACACCAAAAATTCGGATTATTGAGTAAAATCACTCGATTTTTTTTTTCTGTTTGCCTTATAATACATGGTGATTCGATGAGATATTGAGGAATGTAGAAACAGATAAGTTGAAACCTATTACTTTTGGCTGGAATTTTTTTCAATTAACTTGGTCATTCGTTGGGAGAAAAGTGTGATTATGGCTGCATGAAATTCTGGTGATTGTGGGTTGGCTATGCACTATATTATGCTGGGTCATTTGAGGCTCGTTGATTGAAGACATTGGAAAGCTTTGATTGAAAGTTTTTCTGCAACAATTATTTGGGAATCTGTGTGTGTGGAATAGTGTGTTGCTCTAGGTTGTTTTCTGCAGTTTTGGGCTTGGTTATTTACAGAACAGAAGTCTTGATCAAATGGCTCCTCCCAAACGCGCGAGACCTATCTCTACAAGTTTCAATTTCGAGCTTTTTGTTTCAAAGGAAGCAGAATAGAGGTTTGAGTGTTCTCAACTCAAGAAAGTCCCAATCCCTGAAAGAGGATTTAATATCACCAAGGGACACTTTCCACTCATTCACAGGATTATCGCTGCCCGAAAATGGGAAACATTCTGCACAACACCAGAAGCTGCAATTATTCCGGTCGTGCGTGAATTTTATGCTACTGCTGCCGAGCACACGAATTTGAAGGTGAAGGTTAGAGGGAAATTGGTGGCATTCGACAAAGGCACCATTAACAAACTGCTCGCTACTCCCAACATCCTAATGGATAAGTACAGTGCCTATGCCAGTGCGCCTGACCTCGACGAGGTAATCCGGGTTCTCTGCAAAGTTGAGACACAATGAAAATTATCCGGTGACGAGTGGACTTCATTTTCGTCGAGTGCAATGGATAGGACAGTGAAAGCTTGGCATTACTTTGTGGGCGCTCGTTTGCTTCGGATGACCTATTTAAGTGATGTCACAAGAGATAGAGCAATCCTGTTATTTGCCATCTACCAAGGATTGAGTATTGATGTGGGAAGCATTATCCAAAATAGCATTTTATACAACGCGAATTCGATCAGTGCGGGGTTGTATTTCCCATCTTTGATAACAGCCCTGTGTGGCTCGTGTGGTGTTACCTGGACTGCGGGGGAACAAATTAAACAACCAATGCATCCTCTGGATCTAAGGACTATCTATAGGATCACAGATATAGATCACGCACCAAACCAAGGAGCCTCTTCCTCACAGCCTCCGCCAGCACGGCAATAACGGAATATGTCACTGTCTGATCGTTTGACAGCGGTTGAGACAGAGCTTCATGAGTTTCAACAATGGGGTCAGCAGCAGGCATCATATGTTGCGGGTTATTTTCAAACCAATATCCAGATGATGAGGATTTTTGCCACTCATTTGGGAATCGACACACAACAGCACCCTTCGCTACCACCATATCCCGATCATAGCAATAATCCAGAGGATGAGGACATTAACAAGGACGATTGATTCAGCCTCCGATTAATTAGGGGAGTTCATTTCTCTTACTTTATGTTCAAATTTTATACATTGCGGACAATGTATCATTTAAATTTGGGGGGGAAAGTTATCTGAGTGTTGTGTGCTGATCTCTTGGACTCTAGAACTTGTTTGAAGACCACTCGAGGCAAAATCCTAGGTAGTACAATACCAAAGAACTGATTCAGGCCATGTTTGGAATGTTTGATCTTTTCTAGCCAACCCTTGATATGTGATTATCCTTAGTTTTCCCCTTTTGAGCTTGAATATCCGTTGTTTTGTCACCCGATCATCTAACCTATTTTCAAAAAAAAAAAAAATGTTACAACTCTACCTTTCACCTGTAAGCACATCGACTAGTGAATGGACTATTCTCTTTAGTGGTAGCATACGATTGAGCAAGAGAAAGTGGTCTTCGACTTGGCTATGTTAAGTATCAAATATTTCCCATCAAGAGTGAGCAAGGGAAAGATCGAAGGCAAAATGGTTTACCACATGAACTATTTGATCAAGTTGTATTTTTCCTATCACAGGCAGCTGATAAAGCCATGTTTGATCATTGTGTACATGCTCTGTTACAGTTTCATTCATGCGCACGAAAATAAAGACTTGTGCTACTATAGTACCAGCATACGAAAAAAAAAAAGAAAAAAGAAGAAGATGTGACAACGGCAAAAGTATTGAGTATTACATGATAACTGAGGAAAAGTTTAAAATAAATTTTTATTGGTTGATTTGCTTAAGGTGGAGAGTGGTGTGAAAAGCAAGCTTATGGACTCTGAGAGATTGGCATTATCCTACTTGCGTGCATAAACCGATCAGAGTGGCGAGACGATTAAGTTTATAAAGGTGTTACACACACACACGTTTGAAGAATTTGATGTAAGATAAGGCTAGCAATAAATTTGAAATTCTAGATATTAGTAGTATTTGGAAATTTTTCTTGTGTTATGATTTATATGCAATATTTGAGGCATGTTGTTATCAAATCTAATCAAACCATCTCTCACTCTTAGGATGTGAGTGTTAGGATTTTGTTCTAGTTTGCTCAAGGACTAGCAAAAACGTAAGTTTGGGGATGTGATAACTCTAAATAAATCATGTTATTATACTTCTTTTAGGCACGTTTTTGGTGCTGATCTTAAGCATTAGATTTGTATTTCATGTGTTTTTAGCAATTTTTAGTAGTTTATTTTATTCTACTAATAGTTTGTTTTAGTTAAATGATCAATGCTAAGTCTTGGAAATCTACTGTGCAGACAGCGCTGGGAAGTTGGTGCTGCAGCGCTGGCCGGCAGATTTAGAATATTATAATTAGAAAACCTAGGTGAAAAAAAAAGGGAGCGCGGCTATCGAACAAAAAAACAGAGTTGGATGAGACGAGACGCAAAATGGGAGTTAGAGACACTCTTGAAGGCTACTCTGAAGCTGTTAATCATTCTTCTCTGGTTTTGCCTTATTCTTATTTAGTTATGTTGATGTTTTATGATATGAACATGGTTTGTTTGAATATTATTATGGAGTAGGTATTTTTGTGTTAAGGATAGATGAATCCTAAACCTATGTCTTGAGTTGCTGTTTGGATAAGTTGGAATTTAATGTGTTTTTTCAAAGAGTGTGTTTTATTGCTCTTAGTGTTGTTTGTTATTTTGATTCCTTCTTTAAGCATGGTGATGCGTCGAATAGAGAAGCTATGTTTTTATGAATGGTTGAATTAATAAATATGATGTTTGATTGTTATCTATTCAAAGGCCAGGGTAAAACATGCCATGAATGGAATAGGAGTAACCAAATATGGATTCTAGGAAGTTTATGTGGTTCGTTTAAATCGTAATTGAATAGGGAGATTTAATTGAAAGGAATTCCATTGAATGTAATGCTTCTTAATCTGAATTAATCTAGAATAGACCTGGAATATGGATATTTGAAGTTAATGATTCTTGAGATTGTGGTTAGACCTGGAATATGGATAACCAATTTATTGGGAATTCTACCATCTTGAAAAATGTATTAAACGAAACTTATCCATTCGAAACTCTTGGCAATAATGGTTTAGGTGAAGTCGAGTTCTTAGCACGTTAGTTCATAAGAATCTTCATTCTAAAGTTTGCAAGTCTCCCTCTATTTACTATTGTCATATGTTTTCCCTTAGTTAATTGTTAGTAAATTTTTCTCCTACAATTATTCGTTTGCTCAAATAACAGTAAGAGTTTAGTCATAATTTCTACAGTATTTGTTCAGTCCTAGTTGGGAACGATATTCACCCATCATTTTATTACTTGAACGATTAGTGCACTTGCTAGTGTCTATTTCATCGCAACAAAATGCTCGGTCCAACATCTCCAAGACCAAGCATGTTGACGTCTGCTCAAATGCTCGATCCAGTGTCTTCAAGACCGAGCATATTGACTGTCATTCAAATGCTCGGTCCAGCGTCTCCAAGATCGAGCATATTGACTGCTACTCAAATGCTTGGTCCAACATCTCTAAAGCCGAGCATATTGATTGCTGCTCAAATGCTCAGTCCAACGTCTCTAAGACCGAGCCTATTAACTACCGCTTAAATACTCGGTCCAGTGTCTCTAAGACCGAGCATATTGATTGCTACTCAAATGCTCAGTCCAACGTCTCCAAAGTCGAGCGTATTGACTGCTACTCAAATTCTCGGTCCAACATCTCCAAGACCGAGCATATTGACTGTTTCTCAAACAATCGGCCTAATGTCTCCAAGGCCGAGCATATTGACTGCTGCTCAAATTCTCGATCCAACATCTCCAAGGCTGAGCATATTGACTGCTCCTCAAATGCTCGACCCAATGTCTCTCAGGCCAAAGCTCAATTATACTTCCTCGAAGCACATAAATGTACTTAAGGAAATGGGGGGCCTCTGATGCAGCCAATATAGTCACCCCCCAATAACCAAATGACATGTGGAACAACACTCCGTCAATGACCAAACGACATGTGGAACAATGCTAGGCGACGTATGGCCACGCTTATAAGTCACTTTCCAATAGCTTGTTGACACGCAGAACAATTCCTCTCCAATGATTGAGCGGTATGTGGACAGGTAGTTGACATAACCGTCGTCACTCACGGCCTCTCCATACAAAAATGTAAGCGTAATTGCGGGATTGAGCCGCCTCTGAACAAGCGATAAGAAGAGATCTCAAGGATTGTGCTATCCCGAGCACGTGGCCAACTTGCCTCTAGAACGCTATAAAAGGCCCAAGGTATGTGAACTGATGATGATCTCTAATCTAAGTTCATCTCAAAAACACATACCCTAGTTGTTCACTTTCCCAAATCCCTGTCCTAACAAAAGCATCAGAGGGTCTTCGGAGGCACCAGACCTCTCTCATCCAGTGACTCTTTAGTTTACCACTCGTTATTCGTGCAGGACATCGGACGTAGAGCTCCCAGCTCAGCAACATACTTTCTGCATCAACACGTACCTTGTCAAACTGGACAAAAGGTATGATGAGAACCGCGCAACTTTAGACTTCCCCGACCAGTCGGCCACCACCATAGGAGGCGCCACTAGTCCTGCCCCACTCGGACGTCGATGTGGGAAACCCGACGACAATGATAAGGAGAACAAAAGGGAAAAAAAAAGATACGATGAGAACCAAAAGTTCGAAAAATTCGAAGGAAACAATGTGGGTTTGTATGTGTCTTCTGAGTATAATAAAGATGTTAAAGAAACTGATGCAATGTGGGAAGCAATTGAAAAAATGATGGATTTGAGGCAAAAATATCGGAGGGAGGTCAAGTTGAAGGAAACAATCGAGAAGTATAAAGCTTTCAATCCAAAAATCATAGAGCAGTTTGTAGATTTGAAGAGGAAGTTGTATACCATGTATGTGCAACAATGGGATAGTACATTCAAAATTGGGAATTATTAGCTAAGAAACAAGAAGAAGAGGTTTGAAAGCTTTGTTCCGGTGCCTGATACTATATTGGAGAAGGCAAAGCAAGAATAGAAGCACATAACAGCATTTAACCCGAAGAGTAGGGTCTTTGGTGGAATAGAGACCCCTTGGGCGCAGAGCTTGGTAACGAACTTGATGACTATTGGTGAAGGGAGAGGCACGGTTTTGTCCTTAAAGCTTGATAGGTTGTCAGACTCCATCTCTGGGTTAACGGTTGTGGACCAGAAAAAGGTACTTGACTACCTTGATAAGCATGAAGAATGTGATACAGACGAACCCGAAGCACCCACCCAGTTGGATTGCGGCTGCGAGACTTGAGGAGGTGGCTGGGAAGATTCAAGCAACAAGACAGTTGATACAGAAAGAGTGTAAGGAGTGTCCTAAAAACAAAGATGTTTGGTTGGAGGCGTGTAGACTTGGTAAGCCCAGATGAGGCCAAGGCTGTGATTGCTAGGGGAGTGTTTGGGAGGAGAGAAATAGAGAAAGAGAGTGATGCATCAAGGGAGAGAGAATGAGAGTTTTTCCTTAAACATATTTAGGGATTTGGGGCATAATTGGTATTTTGGTTTGTTTTTTATGTGCCACGTTAGTTTTCTTCATGGCGTCATGGTTCAAGGAACCATTTGTTCTACATTTGACAAGGTAAGAACCTGATTGTTTAAATTAAAACCATAAGGATCCAATTAATATTTGGTCTAAATCTGAGGGACCAAAATTGTAATTTATCCTTTCATTAATATTTCACTCTGTAGTTTTTTTTATAAATAATATTCCACTTAGTGTTTTATTCACATTTGGGCATTTGTGCAAAACGCATACTCTTTATTGTTTGCATCATCATTGTACACTCAATTCATGCGCAAACGTAAACTTTTAAAATAATTGATCACTCGATATCGATATCGATATCTCTTTTAATATGTATCTTAATTAAAGCCATTTTATCAAAATAATTTCCAGCTTAACAACATTCAATTTGTTTTTCAGGGTGACATTGATAGAACTAAATTTGCCATTTGCATTTGAATAATGCAAGGCTAGAGAGGATGCATGATTCATCTTTGCCACTGTAGAGTTCAACCCTTAATCTTTGTTTAAGCCCAACTTTAATAAATAAAGCCAAGTCCAAGCCCGAATTTTTTCATTTTTTTCTACTTTAAGTTAGCCTAAAATTAATTAATGAGAAAAAAAAGTTAGCTTGAAATTTCACGAAAAGAATTAAAAAAAAAATACTCAAAGTTATTCCATTTTCCTTTAATTTCATAGCATGAGATGTTATAGTAAAAAAATTCTTAACACTAACATCACAAGTTAAATAGAATATATCTTATTTAATATATAAATAATTAAATAGATTAAATACAATATATTTAAACAGGTCGGTCTACTTTATCTTTTAGTTGTTCAAATTCGATTTATTTTTAAATCGAACTTTAATTTTTGCCAACCCATTGATCAAAAATATAAAATGAAAAGAAGAAATATATATATTTTTTTAAAACCAAATGAACCCATAAGTAGAACTTAATTTTTTTTTCTTTTTTCAAATTTGATACGTACCTAACTAAATAAAAAAAGTAGGAAGTTCAATTAAAACTAAGGGTAGATTACATATTAGTACCTTGTGTTAGAGTGCTATACTAACTTAGGTTCATGTGTTCTAAATTTTTTAATTTGAGTACTCTGTAGGTTGACTCATACATGACTTCATTTTCCAGCATCGACTCAATATAAAATGTTGTTAAAAAACCCCAAATATCCTATCAAATCAACATTTTAGTTTGGTTAGACTGGGTTAAAGCCAATGTTTTAGACTACTTTGAACTTGTATTAGTAATTTTAAAAAATTTCACTGATAACATAATATTTTGAATCCCACACTTATACTGATATTATTAACGAAGTTCCTCAAAATTACAAGTAAAGTTTCGAGGTGATCTAAAACATTAGTTTTAGATCTAGTCTAACCAAGTATTTTTGCATGCATTACTTAGATTTCATTAAATGAGCTTTCCAAACAACTATCACACTTTTAAATCTTTTAGTTAGAACCCATAATAACAAGAGATTGACTCATTGCCGTAAAAATTGTGTTGTAAAACATGCAATGCACATAAATTTTGATTATAAAATAGTTTCCATTAAATCCCAAAATTTAATGAGTCCAAATCTATATGCAAAAACAGTATATTACATGTTTTAGAGTACAATTTTTACAACAGATAAGTCAATCCCTAATAATAAACACTCCAATTTCCAAATCTCTTTCTTGCTCGAATGTGAACATTTTTAGAGTAATTATAGTAAAAGAAAGAGTTCAAAGAAAACCCAAAAGAGACAAAAAGATAAACAAAGTGCATGTATACATGGAAATGAATACTAATCAAGAACAAAATTAAGATGTAGGCTAAGCTTAATTGTCAGCATTATTTTTTTCGCTTAAATCTTTCCTTCCATAGTACCGGGGATGTTTGGGGCTGAATGTAAGCTTAAATCTAGTTTAGTTAAACCTTTTCAAAGTAAATTTACCTTCAAGAGATTTAAACAAACCGGATTTAAGCTACTTAAATCCAACTTTTAAACACCTAAAAATCCAACCAAAACCAATGACTATGCCTACTTGTATATCAGTGCATCATCCAAGATTTTACAGAATACTCAAATTAAACTTTTTAAAATATAAGACCTAAATTAGTATGATTAGAGTACTCAAATTAAACTATTTAAAATACAGAGACCTAAATTAGTATAATCATAGGCACAAGATCTTAAAATGTAATTTGCCTTAAAAACAAATGATGTTATTCAGTAATACATGTGTAAGACATGCGCACGCGCATACACATAAATGTTAGAGAAGGGGAGGAGGAGAATACCATGATGGATGAGAAACGTGGATTAATGAGAAGGAAAACATCCTCAAGCAAGGACATAGTTTGCAAATCATCGATGGGCACCTCTGATTCCAAGACTCCAAGAACACAAAGCGATAGCATTGAGCTGCTTAAGTATTGTCCAATAGGACTACAGGTTGTGATTCTTCTTTTTCTTCATCATCATCATCATCTTTACTAAACTCCAATTTTATTTTACAAAGTTGAGCTTTTCTTTCCATTGACGTACTAGTTTCTTTGTTTTTGTGATTAAGAATTAGCTAGCAAAAGTCGAAAAATAGACTTCTTTCTCAACGATAACAAGAGAGTGTATAATATATATGTTTATATAGTAGATATTAAGCCACAAGTCAGTACGATAAATATGAACACGTACTCCTCCGATATTTTAAGTTGAAAGATTTTTCCCATCTTTTAGTAACAATCTATCTATATTGTAAATGTATATACTCCTAATTTAAATAATATTAAGAATTTCTAGTCTATTGCAAATAGGAAACCTTAGTCCTATTAGAACACTCTAATATACCCTAGTCCTATTAGGATACTCTTCTGTAAACACCCTATAAATGTGAGTTTCTAATACTACAATATTAAATAGTTAGAATATAGAAACCCTAAATTTCTATTTCAATCTCTTCATGGTATCAAAATAGTAGGATCCAAAAACTCTAAACACTTGTTTCTCTTATTCTAAATCCAAAATCATGGAAAACACTGCTCCAATTACCTCTCTCTTCATCGAAATCCCATACCTTGATGTGGTCCCCAGTAACATCACGACTAACGTCACCCATGTGCCTAGTGCCACACAGAATTCCTCAGTCCCCTCTGTCCTATCAGCTGGTCCTGTCATAATCATGCCTACACCTACAGCCGGTCCTTTACTTGTTACTACAGCCGATCTTTTAATTGGTTCCTTACTCTCCCTCTCATCTGCCAATTGTCCTACTATCCTTACAGCACCTAATCCCACACCTATCACCTCCCATCAAAACACTCTCTCTCACCTGGTCACTCTCCCTCTAGCACTCGGTTCCTCACTCTCTCTCTCACCCACCACTTCTTCTCCACAGACCCATCAATTCCTTACAGCACCCGGTCCCACACACCTCCTTCCTTACAGTGCCACATTACCACAATTTCATACTTTCCCACCCCGCCAACCAATACAATGCCCAATACACAATTAATTCATCCATCGGAGTGGGTAAAATAGGAAATTGTTTTGCAAAATCAAGCTCTTTATACAAAATTGTTGTCTAAAATTCCTGATTACTTATCTTTTCGCGTCTTAGGGTGTTCCTACTATCCTAACCTCACTGCCAATGCATCCCACAAGCTTGCACCTCGATCCAAACAATGTGTCTTCTTAGGTTATGCTCAAAATTACAAATGATGTACATGTCTAGATCCCACCACTGGTCGTGTCTATACTAATCATGTTGTCTTCCATGAACTATATTTTCCCCATCATACTCTCATCGCACCTGTTCCCTTCCATACACCTAACCACTCATCCATTACTCCACTTGTTCTTACTACGGCCAAACCCCTGCATCAATCTTCTCCTTCCCCCTATGTCTCTAGTAACTCTTGTTCCTAGTCTTGTTGTTCTTAATCTTCATTATCCACCACTGGCTCCCATCCTCCACCTTCGGTCTCTACCCCTGGACCCCTAATTTCCTCTTCTGTCACTCAACCCACCCGCCAATGTCTCTCTTTTTACCACTTCTTTTATCCATCTCATCAACCCTAATCTCAGATTCTTCCACTCCTATTGTCATTCTTTATCCTGAACCAACCGCTCCTTCTACCTCTACTTTTCCACCACCATCTCACCCTTCCTCTTGTCACCCCATGATCACTCGTTCTAAAAATGGAATTCGCATACCCAAACAATTACTCTCTCTTTCCACTACTACCCAATAAACTGAACCAACTTGTTTTTCTTAGACGAATAAAGATCCCGAGTGGCGGTCAGCTATGTCTGACGAATTTAATGCACTTTTAACTAACCACACTTGGGATCTAGTTCTATATGATCCAATGAAAAATTTAGTTGGGTTTAAGTGGATTTACAAAATTAAATATTGGACTGATGGATCTGTGGAGCGCTATAAAGCGAGGTTGGTCGCTCAGGGATTTCATCAACAACCAGATATTGACTATCATGAAACTGTTAGTTCTGTTGTTAAACCTACTACTATACGCACTGTTTTATCCTTGGTAATTTCTTATTCGTGGGTAATTCAACAACTTGATGTTAAGAATTCAATTCTTCATGGTTATCTTAATGAAGTGGTGTACATGAAATAACCTCCTGATTTTGTTGATACCCTTCGTCCTACTCATATCTGTAAATTATGCAAAGCCATTTATGATCCAAAACAGGTTCCTCAGGTTGGAACTCGGTAGATTTTTTTTTTTAATGAAAGATGGTAACCATTAGTCCAGTTGAGTGAAGGAAATAAGCGGTTACAATTGGGTGGGAAAGGCTGTTAGAACTGTTACAGTTAGTTAGTAGTCATTGGTTGATTTTATTAGGAGTTTGTTAGATCTGAGTCTGTTAGTTAGATTTGTGGTTTCTGTTACTTACTCAAGCTTGCGATAGCCATACTTTTAATTGTGGCTTGATTTCTGGGAATAAAAAAAAGGCAAAAGAAAGAAAACAAACCATATACAGTTAAAGGCAGTACATGCATCTTTTAGTTGAGAAAAAAGATAAGTACCGGCAGTAAACTTGGTTGGCAGCTTTTGTTTTCTAGTTGGTAAAGGAAAAATTGTTAGTGGCAGTTGGCTATTTAGGTTATGGTACGGAAAATAAGTTCAAATGAAAGAGCCATTCTCCTTGTAACTGTATATGCAACATGTTACTGGTGAATTTTTTAAAAATATCAATGATCTGGAAAATAAGTTCAAAAGAAAGAGTCACTTTCTTGTAACTGTGCATGTAAGACATTATTAATAAATTTTTCAAAAATTATCAATCAAATTTTTAATCAGTGCTAATCGATTTGCATCCGATGCAATCAATAATTCCTTATCTTTTAAGAGTATGACAAGTAACAACCGGTTGTGATGAATTAGTACGATAAACATAACTCTTTAGTAAAAGATTGAGTGATTGATTTTTTCTAAAGTTATTTTATTTTTTAAAATAAATATATGTGATAACTTAGATTTGAGTGTATTTAAGATTTGGTTTAAGGGAGTTTTATCTCCCTTTCTTGTTCTTTGGAGCTTTAGGTTTTGAGCTATTAATCAAAATCAACTTTCGAGAATTTCTGTATTGCAAGGTGTGACTTGCAAGTGTAACACTGTTGTGTCATAACATGTGTGTTAGAGTGTTGATCCATGGACTTGAATATGAATTACCACGGATTTAAAGGGATTTATTAGTAATTGCTGGGAAATCCATCCATAAATTATACCTAAATTATCACTCTATCTCTATGCAATTACTTCTGAATTTCTCTGGACCACTCTGCTGTCAATTAGGAAATCAGGTGTTAGTGTAGTGTAGAGTTGAAAAATGTGTGTTTTTCACACTTGATTTTTGAATAATTAATTAATTTTATGGATGTTTATAAATTTGTCCCCATTTAAAATTTATAATTGTCTTCGTAAATTTGAAACCCTAACACCCAAATGTTTAAACAAACCAGAGACGGTGATCCTCTATTCCTCTTATTTTCAATTGCTACTTTGATCATTTGGGTCTCTTCATTTAAGGTTGGTCTCTCTCTCTTGGCATAGTAGTTCTGGTTTTGTTGCTCCTCAAATGGGTTTTGTTAAAAATTAGAAGTTATAGGTAAGAATTATATATACAGCTCGAGTGTATTTTTTTCTTCCCATTTTGGGTCTTAATTTTGTCCTTTAATTAGTTTTTGAATTTCAAAATCCTTGATGTTAAAAATTTTAAAAATTAGGAATTGTTTTCCACATATAATAATTACATGTATATATCATTTTTAAATTTTAAATCTGGTTGTCCTCTTCTGTTTTGAGTATGAAAATTTTCTTTTCTTTTTTAAATTTTAGGTAGGTATTGGTTTATGCATTTATCCGATATTTCATTTTTCTATGTGATTTTGTTTTTGGGTTATAACCTTCTAGATTTTATCAATTGCATTATCTTAAATAGTAACATTTTTCTTTTCGGTGATAATTAAGTACACGAGTTTTCTGTAAGCAAGTCATTTGTGGGAATGATATCACCGCTAACCCAAGAGTTGAATTGTTAATAATTTACAGTTTATTGAAGAAATTTTTTTGTTGTTGTTCGTTATGAATATATTAATACAAATTTTTTTTGTTAGTTTTTTATAATGAAAAAAAATATTAATGATTTTAAACTGTATGAGAAAAAAACATACATTCGAATCTAAATATATAAAAATATATTTATGTTTATGTTTATATTTATATTTGTGAAAAATATCATTAATATTTTTATTATTTTTATTTTTAAATACGTATACTTACTATTTATGAATTTGTATAATTTATGATCCGCCGCCGCTGAGTGCAAGCATAAAGCAATTACTGTCAATGTCATATGTTCCATAACCCAATTGTAAAGTGGGCCATGTTCATAACTCCTCTCTCGTGGTAATGGAAATGTTGACTGGTGAGGGACACTTTAGTTTTTTGTTATCTTTGTTAACTAGTCAGAGGCAATTATCACAAAATTTTGATGACATTTCATATGGGGAGAACGGCACTTTAACGTGATTATTGAGGTTAACTTCGATTTTTTTTTCATTGTTTTACTTCATTTTCGTTTAAAACTTGTTTTTATATTTCTAAATTGCTTAATCAATACAATTCAAAGGAAAACAAAAAGAATATGTTATATATATACATACTTTCATCATAAACTGATTATAAGACCCTCAATTGTTAAACAATACACATTCGAAAACATGAGTGCACACATACATGTACAGTTGTATGTGAAAGACATGGGTGCACACGCATGCACCAGTACACATTCGAAGAAATAAGAAGTAAAGTACATGATACCTATCATGATTGATGAGAAACGTGAATTAATGAGAAGGAAAACATCCTTAAACAAGGGTATAGTTTATGAGTTATCGATTGACAATTCTAATTCTAAGACACCAAGAACACAGCTGGACAACACCGAACTGCTTAAGTATTGTCCAAAAGGGCTCACAGGCTGTGATCCTTCTTCTTCCTCGTGATCTTTCTTAAACTCCAAATTTAATTTACAAAGTTGAATTTTTCTTTCCATTGCCTAATTGCTTTGTTTTGTAATCTAGAATTAGCTAGCAAAAGTAGAAAACTAGCCTTCTTTTCTTTTCTTTTTTTTTGTATTCATAACAATAACCAAAAAGTGTATATGTACTTATATAGTACAAGTACAAATTAAGCCACAAGTCAAAATGATAAATATGAACGTACTCCTTTAATTTTTTAAGTAGGAGTGTAGGACCAGTAGGTAGTTGAAAGATTTTTCCCCTTACTAACAGTCTAATTTATTTGTCACTAAAATTGGTTGGTGTTAGGCCATTGTATATAAAGTTTTTGAGTAGAACTATAGAAGAGAGAACGAGTGGACGAGTGGCAGGTTTGAAACCAACCAATTCAAGTACTCCATATTTAATGGTTTAAATAAGGGACATAATGAGTGGTTGTTTTCTGAAAGTTGGGGGAGCTACAGTTGGCTAACAATTACAGAATACATGCAGTTGGCCAACTATTACAGAACATATTCATTGACGATGTCGATCGGTTCATTATTGGTTATTCCTTTTGTAATATTCGCTAGTGTTTTTTTTTTTTTGGTCATGAAAATGTTAAGAGTCACCGTTTGACTCTCATCTTAGTAGAAAATTTTCACTGTAATATTTTTCTTTGAAAGCTTCATCTCACGTCACGACAATCTTAACATATACCAGTTGTGAATAGAGATTAAACTAAGAGTTTTAATGACGGTTGAATCACCGAGGTTAATTAGCAATAGCAATTACAGAGTTTGGGCTTACTTTCGATAGCCAAAGAAAGAAAACAAACCATTATCTTGCTTTGATAGTGACCACGTCATCTTATGGCTTTAGTTAAAGACATTACATGTTTTAGTTGAGATAAAAGAAAGGTAGCAGCAATAAACTTGGTTTCCGGTTTTGTTTTCTAATTGGTGAAGGACAAGTAGCTAGTGGCGGTTCGTTTATGTTAGCACACTGAAAACAAGTTAAAAGAATGAAATTTTTTGTCTAAACACAACGTCATAAAAGATATATGATATAAACATTTATCTCATATTAGAATGAAAATAAAATATTTTTTTTTTCTTTTTTCATACTATTTAACGATAAGATGAACCTTTATGTATTTTTCATAAAAATGTGTCAGAATTTTCAACATAATCCTCCTTAAAAGAGAGCATTTCTACTGAGAAGAAGATGCTGTGGAGTAACAGTTGCAGCCACAAAATAGGGTCGGGTGCTTTAAGCGCACTTGTTTATGGACATTAAATAAAGTAGTTATGCTATAATTAATATAAGATTTGATTTGAATTTACAAATATATCATTATATATATTTTTATATTTACACTCACAAATAAATGACCATTTAAACTTAAAAGCAAATTTAAAATCCAATTTATTTATCTAGGCATTTATTGTTAGTTAACAAGTGGCCCTGCAACACCCATTAACCAAATCCTCAAAATATTAACAGAAAAAAGAACCTACTAGCGAAGGCATGTTCTGCCCAACCACCTCCGCAAGGACAGTTATGCATTTGCCGAACAGGTCCGTAACACTATTTTGAGAATTTGTCGTAGCACTAGCAGCGAAAACAGCACTTTTATCTGTCAATATAATCGAACACCATCGTTCGAACTACGAAACTCAGACTGGAAGGATAGAAAGGGAAAAGTAAAAATAGGAGTGATCTCCTCTTTAGTTATGATTACTCCATGGTTAGCGTAACAAAAGCCCAAAACAATTAGCATCCATACATTAAACTTGCTTAAATCAGAGAGTGTATAATATATATGTTTATATAGTAGATTTAAACACCACTGATAGAACTGATTAAAATTGGTTTAGATCAAACTTACACTAAATTCTAAGTCAAATAAATATTGATTGGCATAGCTCAACTCAAAAATTCGAACCTTAATTTTTGTTCATGCATCTATGCAATTTTCTCAAGCCCTAAGATGATTACACGTCTTCCCATATAAAAAAACCATGTTTAGTAAGTGCAAAATTAAAAAAAAAAAAAGTAGGAAACATTTTGTTCAATGTTTTTAAAAGCATGTGGGGCTCTCCTGAGAGCAAAGTAGGTGCAAAATGCTTCCAGACACATTAAAAGGTGCGAGAATGTTAGAAAGTTTACATTTTTTGCGGTTCGGATGTAGACTTCACATAAATATGTATGTCTTTCGCATTTAATTAGTTATAAAGTGTACGTTCCATAAGTAATTTTTTTATATTTAATGGATTAAAAATAACATCATTTTAAACTTTCATATGATTATTTTATTTGTGTTATTAATTTTCTTAAATAGTTTTACACTCTTAAAGATTTTTTTGAAAGTTTTAATTGTTGTTTACTATTTTTATTATTTTAAATTAATTAACTATTAATAAGTACTAAAATAAAAATAAATACTTAAAATACATAAACTACTCACTTTATAAAGAGTAAAACACTGACTATGAAGACACTAGTTTTATTTCGTATATAACTCAAGTTGATCCATACAATGTTCGGGTGTAAAGAACAATAACATTAATGTACATAAAAGAAATTTAATATTACCGAAAAAAATGAATTTTATTGTCAGATGATAAGTGATAGCAGTATGTGCTATTTCATGATACAAATGTGAAATGTATAAGTATAATATTCTTGTTGTCTTTTTATTTATTTATATCTTTGAAGATTGAAGCAATCAACTTACCAAACATTTATATCCAGGAAATTACAGTAATATCATAGAGGAATTACTAAATCCTTCAATATTTAAGTAGAAGTACATAATTTTCAAAGTCCAGAAATCAAAAACAAAAGATTCCAACAGAAAGATTCATCAAATCTAGAAAAAGTCTCATCAATCTAGAAAATTTAACTTAGAAACAAAAGGCAAAAGATAATTATCGTATCATAACAAACACTCCTCAGTTTTGAGCATGGAAGTGGTTTCACTTTTCACATGCAGCTTTGAGCATCATCTCAAACGCCTTCTCTATATATGACTTGAACTTTTGGGCATCTATGAATCCCTTTTCTGCTCCCACAGCAACTCTTAGCTCTCCCATATAACTTACTATTGTTATCACAACACTCTGCATGAAGTTCCATAAAATATTACTTAATTTGTAATTAGTAGAAAGTAAGATTCTTAATTAACTCAAAGTTAGCAAAAATTTGCCTCAATAAGCCCAATTGGGTAATTCAAATCAAAATGATGGAAGCATAAACTAAATTTGAACGTACATTAGGTGGGCCGGTCACCATGAAGTATAAACCTTTAACATGATGATTAGCTAAAGCCATTTGCTCCATTGGACCAATGACATTTGTGATACACATGCTTGTGTTCTTCAGTGTGCCATACAGAAATTTGGATGCTGCCTACAACAACAAACGGGCCCTATATTAGAAACCAAACAATCCTCATTAATGCAAAAAGATGAATACTTGGAAAATTTTGCAGCATACCTCAGGGCCTCTAATTTTCTTCACAGCTTCTAGGAACCAGGCAACGAGGAAAACAGATAAAGAGCTTCTCTTCCTACTAATAATTTGATGTGATTTTTTTATGAATTCAAGTGGATTCGAAAACTCAGTATCCGCGCTTATATTTGGTATTGATATATGCAAAAATGCAAAATGATTACCCCATGGAGATTCAGCATCAGGTTTAGTCATTTCCTTCACTGACTTGTAATCTTTAAACATCCTTGTGTTAAGCAACACCAAAGCTGTAGAATGTGTATTGCTTGATCTCTCGCTCATTTCTTTCATGTATAAACGTATCCCGAAAAAGACTATTCCCGAGATAACATCATTAATTGACTGTTGTAAAAAAAATTTAGTTATTTTAAATAATAATAATAATAATAATAATAACAATAACAATAATAATAATATGATAGCGATGTTATTTGAAAATTTATTTCAGGTTTTAATCTAAATTAATTTTTTTTTTTATTAAATCTGAACCCTCATCCTGAGTTTTTCAACAAGTGGATTATGCCCTACTGTCAATGCTGGAAACACAATGAAATGCACTCGTAATTGTTAAGGTCGACAATTAATGAGCATATATGATGACAATTGCCTGTGGATGCCAGGATATATAAATGCCAATAAGGTAAATATCTGAAGAAGTTTTTGTCGGGTGACATGACAGATACATAGAATAAATATTCATTTCACGGTTAAATGTTATAAGAAAAATATATATATATTTTATTATTCATTTAAAGGTGAGATGAACTTTTGTACCATGTATCTCTCATAGTATTGTGCCGAAAAATAATTTTTTCCAATAATTGATAATAACTTATAATCATGGAACAGGTCCATGTGCATAAAAATGCCATATATGGCATGGAAAAATTTTCTGTTTGTATAGTGTATTTAGGCATAAATACCAAACGAAAAATAAAATTGAAAACTTCTTTTGTTAGTTAAATTTGATGAAAATTAAGTGAAGTGTCATAAAAAAAAAATATCATGCCATATGCTTTTCTTTTGGCTGACAGTCAAACTACCTAACTAACAATTGATGAGCATGAAGAAAATAAGAATAAAGAGAGTTAAAAGTACGTCGTCTACATAATATTTCTGTTAAAAAAAAGTAGTAGTTGTTTCTTACCACTCCAAGACTGGCCTTAATTTGCTTGATGTGATGAAGAGAGAATGACATAGTTGTTATAGCAATTGGTTTAAAATCAGCATCACCGGATCGTATCGATGATAGATCATCTTCAATCAAACTGCTCTTTAAAATGTTCCAGCAAAAATCCGATATAGTGTCGAAGGCTGAAGAGAAAAATTTAGGTACTTTCCTCAATATGCTACCACTATCATCTTTACCATTTATATTTTGACGTAATTTAATTGAAGGAAACGTCAAGGGAAGAGAAGGATTATCCGCCCTATGTAGACATGAAAGAAGAGCTCCCATAAGAGAATAGCCATCACCAAGTGAATGGTGAAGCTTGAATATGATATTACTAGCTGCATTGCTTGTTGGGTATTTTATTATGTGAATTTCCCATAAGGGTTTGCTTTGTGGTAATTGTTCCATTGCTATATTTGTTAAGTAGTCATCAAGGCAATTATCATAAAATTCTAATGACATTCCAGATGGGAAAATGGGTTTTTTAATGTGATCATTGAGCTTCACTTCGACTCTCTTCCATTGTTTTACTCCATCTTTATCTGAAACCTGTTTTAATATTTTCAAATTGCTTAATCAATACAATTCAAAGGAAAAGAAAGAGAAGGTTATATGTATATACTTTCATAATAAACTGATTATAAGGCTTGATTAAACATACATTGATAACAAAAAGAAGTCATACATGGAAACATTTGGTAAAAAAATTGTAATTGTGTAAAAGAACATTAAACATGCTCATTTTCTGTTTTCATTTTAATATAAAATATAAACAAAGTGAAAATGTGTTTGATTGTTAAAAACAATATATATATATATATATATATATATATATATATAATGAAAACGAAATTAAAATTAAAAAATTGTTATCACAAAAATTGAAATAAAAATGAAAAATGATTTTAAAATGAATTAGAAGGTAATAAAATGAAAACATAAATGACTTTTTTTCAAAGATATACAAGAAAAAGAGAAACGTTTTTCAAAATCAAACTTGATGTTATTTTTAACTTTTATATGTACCTAAATAGAAAGTAGAGGTTCAATTAAAAATAGAGTTAAATCATAGATTAGTACTTGATCTGTAGTTAGCATTATACTAACTTACCTCTATGTGTTTTAAAAGTTTAATTTGAGTATTAATAATTACCTCCGTTAGCAAATAAGACATACGCTAGTAAAACAAGTCATGTGTGTGGCACATGATTTCATTTACCATAACTAATATATGTGTATTTAGCTACATTTTATTGTTTAAAATTTCAATCTCTCAATACAAAACAGTGTTAAATGCCCCAATTCTTTGATACCCAAATATCATATCAAAGAATTTTATTTCCAATATAAGTTAGTATAATATTGCTTAATTACTGGATGTTCAAATTAAACTTTTTAAAACACAGAAATTTAAATTAGTATAACTCTAACACAAAGTATTTAAATTAAACTTTTTAAAATATAGAGATCTAAGTTATTATAACCATAACCACAACATATTAAAGTGTGCTTAGTGGACAAGATAAAAAAGTTTAGAATGAGATAGATAAATAGAATGATAAAATACCTCGTCCTATCACTCAAATCAAGGTAATATTATTTTAATAATGAAGATCGAATGAAATATTCTATTCTCCTGCTATCTTATCTACTAAACATATGTAATTTGGCTCAAAAAATAAATAATAATGTTATGCATGCATAATTATATGTGAAAAATATTGGTGCACATGCACACGCACTTAGTACACATCCGAAGAAGGGAGAAGTACATGATACGTACCATTATGGATGAAAAACGTGGATTAATGGGAAGGAAAACATCTTTAAGTAAGGGTATAGTTTGTGAGTCATCGATGAGCACTTCTAATTCCAAGACACCGAGAACACACAAGGATAGCACCGGGCTGTTTAGGTATTGTCCAAGAGGGCTCACAGGGTGTGATCCTTCTTCTTCCTCATGATCTTTCTTAAACTCCAAATTTATTTTAGGAAGTTGAGTTTTTCTTTCCATTGCCTAGTTGGTTTGTTTTGTAATCTAGAATTAGCTAG
Organism: Bretschneidera sinensis; assembly: GCA_023935145.1. Taxonomy (NCBI): domain Eukaryota; kingdom Viridiplantae; phylum Streptophyta; class Magnoliopsida; order Brassicales; family Akaniaceae; genus Bretschneidera; species Bretschneidera sinensis. The sequence continues at coordinate 97,157,325 of CM043703.1, forward strand.
CAAAAGTAGAAAACTAGCCTTCTTTTTTTCGCTGTTTTTTGAGAAAACTAGACTTCTTTCTCAACAATAACCAAAGAGAGTATATGTACTTATATAGTACATATTAAGCCACAAGTCAGATATGATAATTATGAACGTACTCCTTTGATTTTTTAAGTAGGACCAGTAGATAGTTCAAAGATTTATTCCCTGTTTTACTAGCAATCTAATCTATTTGTCCCTAAAATTGGTTAGCGTTAGGCCATTGTATAGCAAGTGCATGGCATGGACAAGTCACTTTCTCTAATTTCAAAAATCGAAGGAAAGAAATTTAATTAGATTGAGATTTGGAGAAAGCATGTGGTAATAGGATGGAGATGGGGATAGAAGTGAGAGAAAGACAGAATGATGTAGAAATTTAGTTTTTTTTCTTCTTTAATTTTAATTTTAATTTTTTAGTGTATATATATATATATATATATATTTGTAAATTTGTTTTAAAAATAACACTTTATGAAAATTGAGTGCATCTATTTTTTAAAAATCCGTAAAAGAAAAGACAAAATTTAATCAATTGAATCTGTCTGATATTTATGAGTTAGACATTATATGATAAAGGATATTTTATCATATTGTATACTTTGTATTTTTACAAATAAATATTTTATTATAATTAATTTAATTTAATTTAATTAACTTTTACAATTGCTTATTAAGTAAAAAAAGTTTTTTAGTAAAAAATGAGTAAGTAGTTTCTATACACACAAAATGAACTTAGAGTAGTTTTTATCGCATCTACGACAAAATCAAAACTAAAAAACACTTTACACTCTGTAAAAAAAAAAAAAAAAACTTATGTTTAGCTCTAAATCGAACTCCAGTTTGATATATTGACAAGGAAACTGATGGAACTCTAGTTTTTTGTAGGAAAGATGGTAACCATTAAAGGGTCAAAATTAAGGAAAATCTGAAACCACACTACCGCAACCGACTGTTAAACCAAGTTTTTTAGTAGAAGAGAAAACGAGTGGACGAGTCAGTTAAGCCAAGTTTGAAACCAGCCAATTCAAGAAAAATTTAATGGTTTAAATAATGAGTCACAATTTACAGTTGGCCAGCAATTGCAAAATATATTCATTGACGATGTCGGATCATTATTGTTTACTCGTTTTCCAGTATACGATAGTGACCAGTAATTCGTTTTCCAATATATTCATTGCCGATGTCGGGCAGCAATTTTTTTCCCTTCTTCACATTCTTGCTATGAAAATGTGACTCTCATCTATGTAAAAAATTTTCACTGTAATCTTTTTTCTGAATTAAAGTTTCATTTCACGATAATTTTAACTTGTATCAATAATGAATTTTAATCGAATTCAAATAATTTGATAAAAATTTAGTTGAATCCCTACATAATAATTATTTTAAATTAAAATTTCTTTAGCTTCTTAAAACGAAAGGTGATTAAATTTGTGTTTTTTACGCTTGTGCAAGCATACACCGTTATTTTCTTATGGGTCATAACCCAATTGTAAAGTGGGCCATGTTCATAACTCCTCTCTCGTCGTTGTCCTATTTTATTTTGTGGTAATGGAATGGTTGACTGGTGAGGGATACCTGAGTTGTCCTATGTACTATTTTATAAATAAAAATAAAAATGCTATTAGTTTTTGATATATGCCTTTGTGATTTAACTTTTGTATCATTTCTTTATTTTACATTTCCATGAACTATAGCGTCCTTTGCATTTAACACAAGTATCTTCAGTCATTTAAGCAAACAAATGAATATTATGATTTGGAGAACTAAAAAAAAAATAACGAATTCAATTTCTCTAAAGTGCTAAAATTTAATTATCTTTAAATTGAACGAGAGCAACCGTAAGCCTAAACCAAGAAAATGTAGAACTAAAAACAAATAAAGTTTTTGATATATCATAAAACTTAGTTTGATTGTTTTGAATATGATTAGTTAGAACCTTGTGCGCACATAGCTTAAATAGAAAATCCTGCTACTATAAATTAAGCATTATAAGTTTTTCGTTAGCTAGTTATTGCTACAAGTTAATTCAAAGCATTTGTAAGCCTGGCTCATAAGTCATTTTAAATCCATAATTTTCAGCACCTACTACGTCTGTATCAACAACGATGAAACTATTCAATATTGTTATAATATAATTCATTTATCTGTGTGGATTCACGAATGTGAAAGAGAGAAGTAATTTACTCCACTAGTACAAAGAATTACTCTAGCAACCTTATCGATGCATCAAATTATTAAATGGGTAAAAAAAAACATTGTGCAGTATTAACTTTCCAAGTAAATTAAAAATCCATACACCATTTGTGATCATGATAATTCTCTTTGTTGGTTTGCATTACATATTTAATAGCTTATGGCAATTAAATGATAAGCACTTGTATTAATTGTTATTGCTTAAGTGGAGCTTTAAATGATAAGCAACTATATCTCGTGAAACAGAAGCACCTTTTTACTTTGTCAAATCATGCGAGCAGCTTATTTGGCTTCACTTTGGCATCTCAAAAGAAAATAGGACTTTCTCATATAACTATCGAGATTGAATTAAGTTAATCCTAAGTTAGATCACAACAAGCCTTTTCCATTCCAAATGATGATGCAAGAGATTTCTTACTTTTCATGCATGAATCTAATATGGATCATGACCAAAATAAAATTGAGGTCGAGCAAATCAATTTTGTTAGGATTTTTTCTACGTCCCAAAACAACTATACAATCACAATGGCAAAAATAAAGAGAAAAAAAAATACAAGAATTTTTAACATGTCTCTTGCTTACGTCCATGAACCAATCGTTATTTCACTACTTTTGTAACTTTTGGATAGAGTAAAGCTGTTAAAACTCACTACATCACAATACACAATTTTTTCTAGACAAAACTATGTGAAAACTCTTTCAAATCTCACAATCCAAAACCCCAATACACTCGATGTTCACTCAACCTTTGAATCCTTATATTGGTGTTTGGTTGTTGCACTCCTATCTGACCAACTCTTCCTGGTTAAGGAATAGGGGTGAAGGACTAACTTTGTTTATGCCTATATTTATAAAAACTAATACACACATCCTTTTGGTACATAGACAATGTGGTACTAGAACAACTTACAATAACACTTCTTTTCAATGTAGGATTTGAGTAGTATCTCAACAAATTCCTCCCTCGACTCAAATCCCGGAACACTTCGATTCCTAGTCCGGATTTGCCTCCATCAGATCAAAACCTTTCTGTTTTAATCGAGCATTCAATACCGCTTAATCATATTTTGGGCATAATCCCAACAATCCTCCACCTAGGCTTCAAATATGATCTTCAACAGTAAATCTGACTTGCATCTGCATTGCATCAATTCTCTGAATTTTTGCATTCTTCGAACCTTAGCTCTGATACCACTTGTTGGGATTTTTTCCACATCCCAAAACAACTATATAGTCACAATAGCAAAAATAAAGAGAAAAAAAAAACACAAGAATTTTTAACATGGTTCGGCACCTCTTGCCTACGTGCACAAGCCAATTGTTATTTCACTACTTTTACAACTTTTGGATGGAGGAAAGCTGCTAAAATTTAATACACCACAATACACAATTTTTTACTCACTACACTACAATACACAATTTTTTTAGACAAAATTGTGTGAAAACTCTCTCAAATCTCACAACCCAATGCACCCAATGTTCACTCAACCCTTGGATCTTTATATTAGGGCTTGGTTGCTGCACTCCCATTTGACCAATTATTCCTAGTTATGGAATAGAGATGAAGGACTAACTCTATTTATGCCCATATATATAATAACTAGTACCTATATCCTTTTGGTACATAAACGATATAGGACTAGAACAACTTACAATAACACTTCTCTCCAATGTGGGATTTGAGTAGTATCCCAACAAATTGGCTCAATTCCCACAACGACTTCTAATTAGTTTGGAAAAAATGGTTTTCTATTTTATAGTTACTTATTTTAGTAGGAATAATAGTAGTAGTTTATTGTGTTTTTTTTTTATTCTTTTCTTAATAGTATTAGGAAAATATCTTTTATATAAAGAGGGTTTTAGACAAAGGTTAGAAACATACTCATAATTTCAATATTATTACTAGAGCTAGGTAGAAAGCTTTGAATATATTAGAGATTTTGGGTTGTGAGGTTGTAAGAGTAATAATTTTGTTTTTCTTAGAATTGTTGTTAAGGATTAATAAAATTGTGAGTTTGTTGATGGCATAAATAAGAAGGTTGTCAACCAAATTAAATAATTTTGTGCTTGATATTTTTTTATTTATTGTCTGAAATTTGAGTAAATAGATTTTATGATTAAAATCCCATGAGTGGTATATTTCATCCCTAATCATTAATAGTATTGGAGATAAACAGCCTACTATTCTATAATAGATTTGCCACTTCATATCAGTATCACCTTTTTTCTTTAGGTATAATCAATATCATTCACTATTAAAATATAAATTCACGAGACAATATAATATTGTACACTTCAAATATTATTAACATTAATGTAAAACACTATATTCAATTAATACATCTTTATGAATGATAACCTATCGCTTTGAATTCTCCAAACTTTGAATTTGTTGTGGTAGCATCTTAATTTGTACCAACTCATTATTATCTCTAATAACTCTTAATTACTTGTGTTCTCCTTGCTATTGAAGGCACTCTTTAGGCGGAGTAGGGTATCTAGGCCTATCAGAACAATAATCATAGTTCATATACTTCTTCCCCACATTCTCATATGCTTAGTTCTTAATATTATGGCAGCCACTAATGTCAAATCCTTGGAAATAAGCTTTAAAGGGAGCACTGCTCCAACTAGTCTTTGTTTGCCCTCCCTCTGTTTTCCAGCTATCTCCATCCCACAAGCTTGCTTCTATTTGCATTAGCTGTGATGGGAAGCTAACCCCAATATTTTTTTTTTGTTCTTGAACTCTCAAATAGGGATGTTGTCCACATAAAACCTGTTAAAATCAATATTAATTAATTAGAAATAATATTGGAGTATATAATTAATATCTAGCTAGCAATTAAGGTTAAATAACTAGAGAGTTATATATTATTGATTCTTTCACAATTTGGTGGTGGTTCCAAAGAATTTGGTATGTACGAAAATGTGCTATAGGGTTATACCAGAGAAGAGTCCTCTGTTCTCTATTTCCTACCCCATTTGAGAACACATTTGTTTGTAAGGTGTATGGTTTCCCTTCTCTGTTGCCCAAGAACTCAAAGTCCTGTTCGTCATGCTTGTTACCATGTGAAGTTAGCTGTCAATGATAAAAGAGCAAGAGATTAAATGCTTTCCTTTGCTAATTAGCTTGAGAAAATTTTAAGGATTTAAGATAGTAGTACTTATGCATGGTATACCCAAAATGAAAGCAGTGACAACTCCTACAGAAGCTTTGTCTGGTAGTTTCATCCTTAAATGAAAGAATCCTGAACCATAGCTTGGCTTTGACTCAAAACCAGCCCTTACAGTTGACAAATATGTTAAACATACCTATAGAGGGAGACATAATCCACAGGATTTGAGGCACAAAGAAGAAACTAATTGCAATTCAATGGAAAACTTCGTTGAGTTACGTATTCATATTAGTGAACTTTTGTTAGCCTGAAAGGATCCCATACATTTGGACATTTGATAATTGCCCTTTGCAAGTAGCATGTTTGATTTTTTCTTTCTTTCTTTCTTTCTTTTCTTTGTATTTTTTAGGAGGGGTATTTTTTGGTGGGTTGAGTAAGAAGCAATGAAGCATGTGATGGGCTTTTAAAATGTTGTGATCAACATCCATTATTGGTTTAAATTAAACATATAGAGCCCCTTTTTTTGCACAATGAATCAAATATGATTAGTACTCTGAAATGATAGTTGATGAGGATTGAGGGAATAAAGTTGTGATATTTTTGTTGGTACTTCGGAGAGTATGCTGCCTTATGCATAGTTGAAAAGGAATGTGCATAATTACCACCTTGGCACAACGCACAATATATTTTATCAACCAAAATATCAGTATTTCATTTCCTCAATCTCCCTCAATCTTTATTTTTGAAGTGATAATCTTATTTGGTTTATAGTGCAAACCGAACAGGGCGTAAGACCATTTCGGTTGGTGTAAGATCTTTTTTTCACCTTAGCTAAGAGCTTCAAATTTTCTTTTATAATTAAAGCTCTAAATATTAATTACTTTGATTATGATCTAATTTATTTATAACTATCTTTCATTTAAAGGCTACATTGTACATATTCTATACAAACACTCCTAGTATTTAGAAAAGAATTCTCAATAAGTGTGAGTCAAGAGAGAGATCATCCTTGACATTTGAATTATGTTTAACAATAATAAAGAAGAAGCAGAGCTAAAGATTGTACTCCTAGTATCTAGAAAAGATTAGTCAATAAGTGTGAGTCAAGAGAGAGATCATCCTTAGCATTTGAATTATGTTTAATGAAGAAGAAGAAGAAAGAGAAGATATTAACCTGAAGATCCACTCATGGAGAGCTGAATTTCACTTACTCGATTTAATGAGAAAACTGTTCATGGTGGAGACAAGATGAAACAGCAGGCCATGTGTTTCCATTTTTTTCGTCAAAATCAAGAATGGTTGCTTTTGTTTATTCGTTAAACAATTGCATACGGCATCAACCAAATTGTGAGACTTGTTTATAAATTAAACAAGTCAAAGTAGCCGCACGCCTTGGACTAAAATATTAAAAAGTTGTAATGCATGGAACAAAAGGCGGTGCAATCTTGGCAACAACTCACATTCATGCACAAATGTCTTCCACGCAACTTTTCAGAAATCGATGCCACCTGCTTCTTTGAGACATTCACACTAAGTTGGTTGCATCAATGCTGAGCCTATAAATTGGCGTTGGGACCTTAGGTTCAATAATAATAAAAAAAAAATGTTGTGAGAGACAAAGTGTCTTGTAAATCAAATGAGTGGCTTTTGTAACGGAGCACTGCTCTGGTTTTTTCTAGGCTTTTGCCAAATAGTAGAATTTTTGGGTGTCGATATGAGGATTAAGCACATTGCCGAACCTCTTTAAATCTCTGTGTTAAATTCTTTGTGTGTGCGCGTTGTTTGATTCTTGCTATTTCCTTAACAACTGGTATCAGAGCTCTGGTATTTGAGTGGGAGCAATGGCAGACGAAGGTAAAGCAAGGATCAAGAAGTTCAATGGAGCAAACTTCGGATTGTGGAAGATGCAAATAGAGGATTTATCTTTACCAGAAAGACCTTTATCTTCCTTTTAGCGGCAAATCAAAGAAACCACAGGAAATGACAGATGAGGAGTGGGAGGTGCTGGACAGGAAGGCTATTGGCACGATCAGACTCTCTCTCGCTACAATTGTCGCATTCAACATCTCGAAGGAGAAAACCACTGCAGATTTAATAGCGGCTCTGTCCAAAATGTACAAGAAGCCATCAGCCTCAAATAAGGTATTCTTGATGAAAAGACTATTCAATATGAAGATGGAAGACAGCGGTAGCATCACTGAACTCTTGAATGGTTTCAACACACTGACAAGTCAGTTGGAATCCATCGGGATCAGCTTCGATGACGAAGTTAGAGCACTGCTAACTTTGTCAACGTTACCAGATAGTTGGGATAGTCTGGTATAACCATTAGTAACTCTTCTGGCTCTGGAAAGCTAAAGTTCTATGACATTGTGGGAGTTCTTCTAAGTGAAGAATTGTGCAGAAGATCTTCAGGATCTGTGGAAACGTCTGGGAGCGCTTTGAGTGTAGAAGAAAGAGGAAGATCTTCAAAGAGAGGAAACAAGAACCGTGGAAGTTCTAAATTTAGGAAGAGTAAATCAAGAGGACCAAAATCAAGAAGAGAAGGTTGTTGGAACTGCGGAAAGAAAGGACATATGATGAGAGATTGCAAAGCACCAAAGTAGAGTGATAATCAAGAAAGTAAAAATTCTATTAATCTTTCTGATAAAGATTCTGATGCTTTGATCCTTTATGTTGCGGTTCGTAATGATTTGTGGGTGATAGATTCTAATGCATCTTTTCATGCTACCTGTCAGAAGGAAATACTCCAAAATTATGTGCAGGGTGGTTTCGGGAAAATGTATCTCAGAGATGATGAACCATGCAACATAACTGGAAGAGGACATGTACAGATAAACCTGGCCAATGGGACTACCTTACAATTGAAGGACGTGCGGCATATTCCGAACCTCATAAGGAATTTGATATCAGTAGGCCAACTATCATATTTAGGATACAGAATCACTTTCACAAGTGATTCATGGAAGGTGTTGAAAGGGGCTATGGTGATAGCTCACGGAAAGAAAGAAGGTACTCTCTATGTGACGAGTGGAACAAATAGTGTTCTAACAGCTGCATGAACAGATTCGAGCGCAGACACCTGGCACCGCAGACTTAGGCACATGAGCGAGAAAGGTATAAAGGTCATGCTATCAAAAGAGAAAATTCCAAATTTGAAGCATCTGGACATGAGCTTCTGTGAAGACTGTCTCTATAGAAAGCAGAAAAATGTGAGTTTTTCTAAGATGGGCAGAAAACCAAAGCTTTAAAAGTTAGAATTGGTCCATACAAACGTGTGGGGACCAACCAAGGTACCATCTCTTAGTGGATCTCAATACTATGTTACTTTTATTGATGATACCACTAGGAAGTTATGGGTGTATTTCTTGAAGTATAAATCTAATGTATTTGATGTCTTTAAAAAGTGGAAAGCTATGGTTGAGACTGAAACAGGTCGGAAGCTAAAGTGTCTGAGGTCAGACAATTGTGGAGAATATTGCAACAATGAATTTGAGGAATATTGTGCTCTCAATGGTGTCAAGAGACAGAAGACAGTTCATAAAACACCATAGCAAAATGGAGTGGCAGAACGCATGAACCGAACCATTAATGAACGTGCTAGAAGCATGAGGATTAATGTTGGATTACCCAAACAGTTATGGGCAGAAGTGGTGAACACATGAGTCTATCTGATCAACAGAGGACCATTTGTTGCACTTGGGTTTAGACTTCCAAAAGAAGCGTGGATGGGAAAAGAGGTAAACCTGTCACACTTAAGAATATTTGGTTGCACCTCTTATGTCCAGATAAACTCACATGAAAGGTCTAAGCTAGACCCAAAATCCGAAAAGTGTCTTTCCTAGATATATGATAAGTGCTTAAATAGTCATATTTAAGCCCCTTAAATTACACTTGTTAGACTATTTGTTTATCTATTTTAGTAGATTCTACTTCATTTTCGAGTTTTCTATGTTTTTCATAGGTCTTTGAAGAAAAGAAGACATTTTGGGACTCTAAGGAATAAAAAGTGAAGATCTGCAACCAGCAAGGTGCGCTCGAGCGCACCTCTCTTGTGATCGAGCGCACCCATGCACTTGAGCACAGAAGTTCGCGATCGAGTGCACACGCACAGAGAGGCGGTAGAGCTAGTTTTGGAAAGAAGTCTCCGGTTCTCAAATTGGAAATTAGGGTTTCGGGGCACCCTTAGAACCCTATATAAAGACTTTTAAAACACATAAACCACACTGAATGTTTTGATTACTTTCGGATTTTACTTTTGATTTAAGCTTGGAGTTGTAAGCTTTGGAGAGGAATTGACGACTCGTCTCCTTAGCATTCTTTGGGTTTTATTATTCTGTTATAGTTTAGTTATGGTTATGATGTTTAGTTTACTTAACAAGTGTAACTAACTTCCTAATAGGGCCCGATTGAAGCCCTAATTATGCTTTCCTATATACATAATCATTGATTGCCTTCGCAAATAGCCATGTTATAAGGCTTTAATTGATTAACGCCTGTTTTTATTTAAATTCCTCATATGTGTGTGCCTGATCAACGTATGCATGTGGAATGGATCAGTTAGTTAGATCAATTTGGATAACCAAGTCCTGGGTCTGACAATAGTAACAAAAGAAATCCACACCAGATTCTTGGGTTAATCAACATGGGAAACTTGGAGCGAACCAAGCCCTAGGTCTCATGTGGTTGTCGATCTCCATAGACCTTATGCTCTCTTAAGGAACAACTCAGTATACACCATGCTGAATCCCTTAAGAAAGAAAAGAGTTAGAGTATACACCATGCCTAACTCATTGCTTAGGGAGATCAATAGCCTAAGGAGTAGACTAAGCCCTTAGGTTGACAACCATTAGGTATTCATAATAGAGCTATAGCATTGGAGCTTTACTTATTAGGAAAGTATGATTAGTGGTGGATATCAAAGCCCTACGTTCTTATTATTACTAATTCGCACTCAACATTTATTTCTATATTTTTATATTGAGAAACTAATTCTAAATCGAAATTCACCAATCCCTGTAGAGATGATCTCGCACTTGCACACTATACTACTATTGACCTTGTGCACTTGCAAGTAAAACTGTACGATTATTTGCTTATTTATTTAGGTAGATAAACATTCAACAAGTTTTTGGCGACGCTGCTGGGGATTGCGCTAAATTTCTTTCTAGAATTAATTTCGTTTAGTTTAGTAGTTTTTTTTTTTAATTCTGTTTTATTTCTATCAAATTTTAAGTTTATGTTTTTGCCTTTATTTTTGTTTAATCCAAAACTTAATCTATTTCCTTTTTGTTTTCTGTTTCAGGTACTCCAATAGAACCCTCTGTACCACTTGCGATCGAGCGTACCCTTTTGTGTAATTGAGCGCATTTGAGGCAGAGGGTTACTCGGGCAGTAGTGTTGAACTGCTGAACTAATACCGATTCATGCACGGGTTTCGATCCAGACATCCAACGTTCTTTCCCTTCGATACCGAGCTTGAGCGGACCATCCGACAAAGGCTTGGAGATAACTCTGAAGAGGTAGAAGAAGAAATTGAGGAGGAAGCACCAATGGCGGAACAGATCGAAAATCAATAACCCTATGAGCGGAGACCGATGAAGCAATCCTTCATCCCACGGAACCTCGACCAGTCGTCTTGCATTTTTTATTAACCTGAGGCGGAAGGCAACTACTACATATCTCCACAGATATTCAGTGCATTGACTCACTTTAGGGGTACACCTAATGAGGATGCACACTTGCACCTTCGAGAGTTCTTCGATCTCTGCAAGTTTCAGCACATTCGAGGCTTAGACCAAGAAGGAATCAGGTTAATTCTTTTCCCCTTTTCCTTAAAAGATAATGCTAAACTGTGGTATAATTCATTGCCTGCAGTTTCTATCCATACTTAGGAGGAGTTAGCCAGCAAATTCCTAAGAAAGTTTTTCCCAGCCCAAAAGACGAGGCAAATGAGGAAGGAGATTCAATCTTTCCAACAAAAGGATGGAGACCTATTCTTTGAGGCATGGGGACATTTCAACGAGCTACTACTCAAATGCCCACATCATAATCTACCTCAGGATGAACTAGTACAAGCTTTCTATGAGGGTTTAAGTGAAACTAATAAAAGTATTTGGATTCAGATTGTGGAGAAGTGTTGATGGAGAAAAGCAGCGAAGAAGCCATGGAGCAATTCGAAACCTTAAGTGAACACACCCAACAATTCTCCTCTCGAGGTAGACATGGAACCAAGAGCAAAGGTATGTACGAAGTGAACCTAAATAGAGGATCATCTACCCAAATAGCTGCTGTGGAGAGGAAACTAGACCTGCTAGTTAAAGACATGGCCGCTAAAAATACATCACCTATTGATTACGCCCAAAGTATAACACGGTTATTGTAGTACGGCTTTGGGGTGTCGATTCCACAGGGAAACAAGTTAAGTACAAAGGAAAATGTGTGAACCTTAAAACGAACGATAAAAGTTAAACTCAAGATTTTTAAGCTTTGATGGTGAAATAATGTAAAGGAAAATTGCGTAAATGTAAATGAAATATAAATGAGAAATAACAAGGTTCCAGGAATCCTCCTTAGGTTTGTTCCCTATTTCCACTCTTGATTCAATTGATTTTATCTCGATTGCAAGTTTCAACTCCCAAACAAGCAATCGGAATATATTCAATCAAGCACATTTACAATTCTTATATAATTGCTACGAATTAATCATTGATTTCGGTTCATGCACACATGACCGATCTTAAAGATTATCAAGAAATGACAATATATCTTAAAAGACAATATCGCAATAATGGACAATCAATAAGATAAATCTACCGGAATCAATCACATCCAAGCAACCTCAATGGAGGAGAAGGATGCAATCACCGGATTAAGAGAGTCCAAAAGAAGAAGAATAAGAAGTACATCTATCACATGAACTCAAATCTTCTTACTTAATCAATGAATAATTCATAAACAATATTTAACAATAAATCCATACAACTGAATCAAGAACAAGAAATAAAGAACAAGAAATCCCTAAAGATTCATCCCTTTCCCTTGTAAAATGATTAGTTGGCCATGGAAATCAAGGTGGAAGAACAATAAGGATGCTTTCCCCTTGATTTGGCCATGGAGTTCAAGGTGGATGAACAATATGGATGTTCTCCCCTTGATTTGCAACCAAAGAAAACTTAGAAATAAAATGGAAGAATGCTGGATTTGGATCCCTTGAATCCTCTCTTTTTTCTCTCTTCCTTGCTCTCTCTTTTCAATACCCAGCTGCACACTCCATAAAGATATATTTATAGAGCATGAGGGGGGTGTTTTGGTCTTGGAGAATGTCATTTGCTTGCCCTAATCCGGTCAAGAGGCGAGTGGGCCGTGCTGTGCGCCTGGGCCTGCTGTGCGTCTGGGCCTGCTGTGCTGGCCTGAACTGTTTCCACTAAAACTGCCATAACTTTCTCTAGAAAAATCCTTTTTACGAACCGTAAAATTCTCCAGAAAATAGACTTCCGGATCTTTCTAAGAATATATGGCTCATCATCTGGTTCTTCCTACATCAATACAGTTTAATCTGCAAAGATGATTGATCTGTACGGGAAATTCTGGCAATTCAGTGAAACTTCTTCAGCTTGTATGCAGAAGTGCACACACTAGTGTGCCTACCCTTAACTTGCTCCAAAGTGATGCACACACTTGTGCGCAGTCTTTTAACTTACTGTACTTTATTGCTCCAGCCTTAGTTTAGAGTTTAACCATCTTTGAATCATGTTTGGACACGTCTAAACCTTAGACAAAAACGAGCACCGACACCCAAGATCTTTTGGTGCTTTAAACATAGATCGCTTTATTATCTCTTTTGTACTCAAAGCACCTGAAAATGCATCGAATTAAGTCAATGATTTATGAATATCACTTTAGAGTTATCAACATGTAAAAGTGCGATTACGACCAAGATCAACCCTAAAATGTTAACAATTAAGTATTGTTTAGATGCATTTTATGACTCTCATCACAACCCCCAACTAGCTTATTGCTAGTCCCTAGCAATTCAAGCGAAAGGCATGAAATGGATTCTTTATTTATAAATCAAAACAAAATACAGCAATGCTAGCGTTAACCAAGAGTGATTCAAAAATCTATCTCAAAAATCATGCATAACATACAGCACATAGAATCATTAAATATCACTCAGGTCCAAGAATAATCCAAATGTCAACCTTAAAATCGTTATCGACTCTTACCATCCATCTTACCACAATACATTAGTCCGAACACCTAGATAATTTTATGCACAACATAGCATGAATACAAGTCTTGGCCTCTAAAAACATATTAATTTGCGTGACATCAATCACAAATCAAGCTCCATATGCTCACTTTTCAAATCACTCTCCACTATGTAGAAAAATCACACTTCATCGGATCAATAGGTCTTTAATAAGCTTGCAACATTAGGCTAGGGTAAAGGTCAAGAAAGAATGGGAAAGTTTAAACAAATAAAAGAACTAAGTCTCTTAATTTAAACACAACCATTTTAAGCACAAGATAACCTTACTTCAACACCCAACTCTTTCAACCATTTTTTGAGCATTTCTGGCAATAAATCACCATTTTTTTTTCTTTCTTTGCCATAATTCATTTGTTCTCATTTTTTTTATTTTTTGTTTTGGCATAAGACCATTCACCTCCTCTTTCATTCTTTTCTTTTCTTTTCCACAACCCCCAACTTATCTCTTTTAATGTACTTGGGTTATGATAGTAATATTTTCTCATATTTCCACCCTTACTCCTATTAAGTGCTTCTCACAACATGTGTATAACTAAGTTCTTTTAAAAGAGAGGTAAGGATAAAATATTTTTAGGCTCATAAAGGTAAGTAAATGGTTTATCGAAAGAAACAAGGCTCAATTTTTCTTTTCAAGAAAAAGGCTCAAATAGGTGACTAGCGATAAATATAACAAGGGTAAGTTTAAAAAGGCTCAAACGGTCCAAAAATGGCCTATATCATATCCTAAGTAGTGTGCATTCTATGATTTTCGCCTCAAGTGATTATTAACTAAGTTCTAGAGCTTGTAGAGACCGCAAAAGTATTCACAAAACAACCGCGCATAAAACTTTTCCAAATGCTTTAGACTAATCATGCAATCTTACCACAAACCAGAGTCTCAAACCAAAGAAAAATTGACACTTAATTTATTCTCAAAGCGAAGCAAGATTTAACTTCTTCTAAATGCTATATGCTATCTCGATTAAGCTCATATCATTGACATGTGAATTAACTCCAAGGCTAACACAAAACATGCTAAAAACAAACAAACAATTTTTTTTTTTTTATCCTAACAACGAAAAGAAAGAAAGTGACACCAAGCAGTTCAAAAAAAAAAAAAGAAATATGTTTCCTCCACCCCCAACCTAAACATTGCATTGACCTCAATGAAAAAGAAAAAGGAAAGGAAACTCCCTGTGCGGCCAAAAATGCACAAAAGCTGAAAATTGCGCACCACCAATTGAACTGCATACCGTTCTTTTCGCTGAAATCACTAGAAACTAAAAATTAAAATAGACTTAACACAACCAAAATTCAAAGTTAATAAAGACTTGACAACGAAATATTAATATATATATATATATTTTTTTTTTTTGAAATTTGAAGTAAACTAAAAACTAATAATGAAGATTGAATGAAAACTAACTAAAAACAGAACAAAAATTAAAAGGAATAACGTACCTTTGTTGTGTGGTCAAGGTGAATAGACCGGATCCATAAGCGGAATGTCTTCCATCTCCGGATCATGTCTATCAATTAAGATCTTAAGTCGTTGACCGTTTACTTTAAAGACCCGACCATCTCTAGTATCCTCAATTTCTACCGCCCCATTTTCAAAAACATTTTTTACTATAAAAGGGCCGGTCCATCTTGACCGAAGTTTTCCAGGATGCTTATGAAGTCTAGAGTCGTATAAGAATACCCGATCATTGGGTTTAAATGTTTTCCTCAAAATGTTTTTGTCATGGAATACTTTCATCTTAGCCTTATAGATTCTAGAATTTTCATAAGCATCGTTTCTTAATTCTTCTAACTCGGTCAGCTGATATTTTCGAAGTTTACCCGCTTCGCCCATGTCAAAATTGAAAGACTTGATGGCCCAATAAGCTCGATGCTCGAGCTCCACGGGTAAGTGGCAAGGCTTTCCAAAAACAAGCCGATAGGGTGACATACCTAAGGGAGTTTTAAAGGCTGTACGGTAAGCCCAAAGCGCATCAGTTAGTCTGAAAGACCAATCTTTGCGATCGGGGTTAACCGTTTTTTCTAAAATTTGTTTAATCTCCCTATTAGCAAGCTCTACTTGTCCACTAGTCTGAGGATGATAGGCAGTAGAGATTTTATGTAATACCCCAAATTTTTTCATTAAAGCTTCAAAGGAACGGTTGCAAAAATGTGTACCTCGATCACTAATTATAGCACGTGGTGTACCAAATCGAGATAACACCTTTTCTTTAAGGAATTTAATCACCGTTCCATTATCATTGTTTCGACAAGCTGCTGCCTCTACCCACTTGGATACATAATCTATTGCTACAATGATATACTGGTACCCGAAGGAAGGAGGGAAGGGTCCCATGAAATCGATGCCCCAACAATCAAAGATTTCAATCACTAAAATAGGGTTCAGGGGCATCATATTTCGGCGAGACACAGCTCCTAACTTTTGACATCTTTCACAAGAGCGACAATAGGTGTTTGTATCTTTAAACAAAGTAGGCCAATAAAATCCACACTGCAAAATTTTTGCAGCGGTTTTTTTCATCGAAAAGTGGCCTCCACAAGCTTGGGAGTGACAAAATTCTAAGACACTCGAAATCTCTTCATTAGAGATGCAACGCCTTAGAATTTGGTCAGGGCAGTACTTGAAAAGATAGGGGTCATCCCAATAAAAATTACGTACCTCATATAAGAATTTCCTCTTGTCTTGAGCGCTCCAATCCATAGGTATCTCACCTGTAGCCAAATAATTTACGATATGAGCAAACCATGGTAGAGAAGTAATGGAAAGTAACTGCTCATCGGGAAAATCATCTTTGATTGGCATGTCATCACAAGTGTCCTCAAAAGTGAGTCTGGATAAATGGTCAGCTACTACGTTCTCCACTCCTTTTTTATCCTTGATGGTGATATCAAATTCTTGCAAGAGGAGGATCCATCGTATTAGTCGTGCCTTAGCATCCTTCTTCGTAAGAAGATACTTGAGGGCTGCATGATCTGTAAAAATAAGGATAGGAGAACCAATTAGATGAGCACGAAATTTATCTAAAGCAAATACTACAGCTAGCAACTCTTTTTCAGTTGTAGAGTAATTCATTTGAGCACTATTTAAAGTCTTACTAGCATAGTAAATGAAAAAAGGTTTACCTTCCCTTCGCTGTCCAAGAACAGCACCTACAGCGTAATCACTAGCATCGCACATGATTTCAAAAGGTAAAGTCCAATCTGGCGACTGCATTATAGGTGCGGAAGTAAGCTTGCCAATCAACGTTTTAAAGGCCTCTTGACAAGCTTGACTCCACTCAAAGGGGGTATCTTTAACTAGGAGGGCGCATAGTGGTCTAGATATTTTTGAAAAATTTTGTATGAACCTCCTATAAAAACCAGCATGACCAAGGAAAGATCTCACATCCTTTATTGTCTTAGGGGCAAACAACTTAGAGATTAACTCAATCTTAGATTGATCAACCTCTATTCCTTTAGAAGAGACAATATGCCCTAAGACAATACCGGATGGTACCATGAAATGGCACTTTTCCCAATTTAAAACCAATTCTTTTTCCTCACAGCGAATTAATACTCTTTCTAAATTCATTAAGCATGTTTCAAATGAAGATCCAAAAACAGTTAGGTCATCCATAAAAACCTCCATGCAATTTTCAACCATGTCACTAAAAATGCTCATCATGCAGCGTTGAAAAGTAGCAGGGGCGTTACATAATCCGAATGGCATTCTACGAAAAGCATAGGTGCCAAAGGGACAAGTAAAGGTGGTCTTTTCTTGGTCTTCTAATGCAATTTCTATTTGATAGTAACCAGAATAACCATCTAGAAAACAGTAGAAGGGATGACCAGCTACACGCTCAAGAATTTGATCAATAAAAGGGAGTGGGAAGTGGTCTTTCTTGGTGGCAGCATTTAATTTTCTGTAATCAATGCACACACGCCACCCGTTCACAAGATTGGTAGGGACTAACTCTCCTAGATCATTTTTTATCACAGTGACTCCGGACTTTTTCGGGACGACTTGCGTAGGGCTTACCCACTTACTATCAGCTATAGGATATATAATACCCGCATCTAATAGTTTCAGTACTTCATTTTTCACTACTTCTTTCATAGTGGGGTTAAGCCTACGTTGAGGGTCTCTACGAGGACTGGTTCCTTCATCCAGATTTATTTTATGGGAGCAGATTAGGGGACTAATTCCCTTTAAATCAGCCATGCTCCATCCCAGGGCTGATTTGTGTTCATTTAAAGTTTGAATTAATCTCTTACCTTGGGTCTCAGTTAATTCAGAAGAAATTATAACAGGAAAGGTATCACCTGGACCGAGAAAGACATGTTTTAGACCCTTAGGTAGTGGCTTCAATTCGACTTTAGGTGCTTCCACACTTGAGGGGACTTGAGTCTTGCTTCTTTCGGGCAGCTCCTCAAACCTTGGTTGCCATGCCCGATTTCCATAATCCTGAGATTTGTCAAAAACAACACATATATCAATTATATCAGTTTTATCATCAAATAAATCTATCTCAGAATTAACAAGAAAATTTTCAAGAGGGTCATAATCATGAGTTAAGAAAACTCCCTTATTGACGAGTGACTCGATCATGTAAAGCTGGTGGTTTTCGTCCTCATCTTCGGGCTGTTTTGCAACATTGAAAATATTTACTTCAAGGGTCATGTTGCCAAAGGACAGTTTCATGAGACCATTCCTACAATTTATTAGAGCATTTGCAGTAGCAAGAAAAGGTCTACCCAAAATCAAAGGAATTTTAGAGTTAGTGTCTACAGCAGAAGTAGTATCAAGAATTAAGAAATCAACAGGATAATAAAATTTATCAATTTGAATCAAAACATCCTCAACCACACCTCGGGGTACCTTGACTGAGCGATCAGCCAATTGTAATACCACGCCGGTTGGTTTGATTTCTCCTAAACCCAGCTGTAAGTAAATTGAAAATGGCATCAGGTTTACACTAGCTCCCAGATCTAGTAAGGCTTGTCCAACCTCATGATTTCCAATGCTGCAAGCAATGGTAGGACAGCCCGGATCTTTGTATTTCGGGGGAATTCTTTGCTCAATTAGTGCACTAACTTGCTCAGTTAGGAAAGCTGTTTTCTTGACATGATGTTTCCTCTTAATTGTGCATAAATCTTTGAGAACTTTTGCATAGGTGGGGACTTGTTTAATCACATGCAAAAGGGGAAGATTAAGTTTCACTTGCCTTAAGTTCTCAAGGATTTCATTATTCATTTCCAGATTTTTCTTGTTGGATTTTAAGGCTTGGGGGAATGGGGCCTTAACAGGACTTTGGGTCACTTCAGGGTCTTTAGGCAACTTGGTCTCACTACTGGTTTGACCCTTCACATTCTCGGGTTTATTCTCTGGTGGAATGTGTAGTGACTTACCTCTTCGGGTCACAACAGCATTTACATTTTTCACATTTTCTTGTGCCATATGTTGACCGTGAGGTATGGACTGAGCTTGAGCAGGGAACTTACCTCGTTCAGTCACACTCAAGGAGTTCATCAATTTAGACACTTGGCTCTTTATTTCTTTGTTTTCCTCAACCAACTGTGTAATTAATGCCTCACACTTTTGGTTTGTCTTGCCTTGTGCTTCTATAAAAGTATGTAAGGAGCCTTCTAAAGAGTTCCTAGAAGATGAGGGTGCATGATAAGGTGCTGGGTACGATCTAGGGGGCTGCACATGCTGCTGATTTTCAGATTTCCAACTGAAGTTGGGGTGATTTCGCCACCCCGGATTATAAGTGTTAGAGAAGGGTGCTGAGGGCTTCTTGTAAATGCCTAAGGTATTGCATTGTTCCTCGTACAGCCCTCTCATGTCAACAAAAGTGGGACAATCTTGGGCGGGATGATCAACCCCGCCACACACAAAACATGATTCTAAAGGTTCGGCCTGATTAACTATGTGTGTTGGTTTTTTCGTTTTTAATGCCTCCAACTCTCTAGTAAGCATTTCGACCTTGGCCTTGAGATTATCCTCTTCCCTGAGATGGTAGATTCCTCCACCACTAGGTCGTGACCTATTTGTGCTCTCAGTAGCACTAGGTCCAGTCCATGTGTGAGCTTTCTCAGCAAGCTCATTGAGGTACTCAATAGCCTCATCAGGGTCTTTTTGCAGAAATTCTCCATTACACATCATCTCAACAAATTAACGTTCTCTATAGGTAAGACCCTCATAGAAATAGCTCACTAAACGCCAATTTTCGTACCCATGATGTGGACACATACTTAACAGCTCTTTAAATTTCTCCCAAGACTGATACAAAGTCTCGTTTTCCTTTTGTGCAAAGGTGGAGATTTGTCTTTTCAAAGCGTTAGTCTTATGTTGAGGGAAGTACTTGTTAAAAAAGACTTGGGTCATCTCATTCCATGACCCAATTGATCGTGGTCTCAGCGAGTATAACCAACTCTTAGCTTTATCCTTTAAGGAGAAAGGAAAAAACTTGAGTCTCACGATATCATCAGTTGCATCGTGACTATGGAAAGTCGCAACTACTTCCTCAAATTCTCTAATGTGCACATAGGGGTTCTCGTTTTCCATGCCATGAAAAGTAGGGAGAAGTTGTATCATCCCTGTTTTAAAATCTTGATGACGGGTATTGGCTGGAAACATAATGCACGATGGTGTGGCTGTCCGGCTAGGATGTAGGTAATCTTTAAGTGTCCTAGCACCATTCTCATTAGGATTTTCAGCCATGTTAACAAAATCCTCTAAATTCTCTGATGGGAGTGCACTATGGTTCGATCTAGGCGAGGTTTCACCAATGGAGGTGGAAGGAGAGGGTAACTCTAATTCGGGTCCTCTAATGAATCTACCTCGCGAATCTCTCGGTCTAAGCATGCACCAATTAATTTAGAGGGGGAATAAATAAATAAAACAAATAAATAAACAAATAAATAAACAAATAAATAAAACAGAATAATAAACAAATAAATAAAAACAGAATAATAAACAGATAAATAAAAACAAAATAATAAACAGATAAATAAAAACAGAATAATAAACAGAATAATAAAATAGAATAATAAACAAATAAATAAAAATAGAATAATAAACAGATAAATAAAAACAGAATAATAAACAGATAAATAAAACAGAATAATAAACAAATAAATAAAAACAGAATAATAGACAGAATAATAAAACAGAATAATAAACAGGTAAATAAAAACAGAATAAAATAATAAACAGATAAATAAAAACAGAATAATAAAAGAAAATTAGAAAATCAAAACAAAAGTAAAAGAATAATATTGCCGTATTTACAAACTGCTGAAAAGAAAAATATTTACAATTTTTTTTTTGGTTTTTTTCTTTTTTTTTTTTACCGTCACACTAAAAGTTGACAAGTTTCCTTATACTTAAGAGCGTTTCCCCGGCAACGGCGCCAAAATTTGATTACACCCAAAGTATAACACGGTTATTGTAGTACGGCTTTGGGGTGTCGATTCCACAGGGAAACAAGTTAAGTACAAAGGAAAATGTGTGAACCTTAAAACGAATGATAAAAGTTAAACTCAAGATTTTTAAGCTTTGATGGTGAAATAATGTAAAGGAAAATTGCGTAAATGTAAATGAAATATAAATGAGAAATAACAAGGTTCCGGGAATCCTCCTTAGGTTTGTTCCCTATTTCCACTCTTGATTCAATTGATTTTATCTCGATTGCAAGTTTCAACTCCCAAACAAGCAATCGGAATATATTCAATCAAGCACATTTACAATTCTTATATAATTGCTACGAATTAATCATTGATTTCGGTTCATGCACACATGACCGATCTTAAAGATTATCAAGAAATGACAATATATCTTAAAAGACAATATCGCAATAATGGACAATCAATAAGATAAATCTACCGGAATCAATCATATCCAAGCAACTTCAATGGAGGAGAAGGATGCAATCACCGGATTAAGAGAGTCTAAAAGAAGAATAATAAGAAGTACATCTATCACATGAACTCAAATCTTCTTACTTAATCAATGAATAATTCATAAACAATATTTAACAATAAATCCATACAACTGAATCAAGAACAAGAAATAAAGAACAAGAAATCCCTAAAGATTCATCCCTTTCCCTTGTAAAATGATTAGTTGGCCATGGAAATCAAGGTGGAAGAACAATAAGGATGCTTTCCCCTTGATTTGGCCATGGAGTTCAAGGTGGATGAACAATATGGATGTTCTCCCCTTGATTTGCAATCAAAGAAAACTTAGAAATAAAATGGAAGAATGCTGGATTTGGATCCCTTGAATCCTCTCTTTTTTCTCTCTTCCTTGCTTTCTCTTTTCTATACCCAGCTGCACACTCCATAAAGATATATTTATAGAGCATGAGAGGGGTGTTTTGGTCTTGGAGAATGTCATTTGCTTGCCCTAATCCGGTCAAGAGGCGAGTGGGCCGTGCTGTGCGCCTGGGCCTGCTGTGCGTCTGGTCCTGCTGTGCTGGCCTGAACTGTTTCCACTAAAACTGCCATAACTTTCTCTAGAAAAATCCTTTTTACGAACCGTAAAATTCTCCAGAAAATAGACTTCCGGATCTTTCTAAGCATATATGGCTCATCATCTGGTTCTTCCTACATCAATACAGTTTAATCTGCAAAGATGATTGATCTGTACGGGAAATTCTGGCAATTCAGTGAAACTTCTTCGGCTTGTATGCAGAAGTGCACACACTAGTGTGCCTACCCTTAACTTGCTCCAAAGTGATGCACACACTTGTGCGCAGTCTTTTAACTTACTGTACTTTATTGCTCCAGCCTTAGTTTAGAGTTTAACCATCTTTGAATCATGTTTGGACACGTCTAAACCTTAGACAAAAACGAGCACCGACACCCAAGATCTTTTGGTGCTTTAAACATAGATCGCTTTATTATCTCTTTTGTACTCAAAGCACCTGAAAATGCATCGAATTAAGTCAATGATTTATGAATATCACTTTAGAGTTATCAACATGTAAAAGTGTGATTACGACCAAGATCAACCCTAAAATGTTAACAATTAAGTATTGTTTAGATGCATTTTATGACTCTCATCACCTATCAACCAGCTACACCACTCCAGGTATGTGCGATATGTTCCCAATTTAATCATAATACTGAGACATGTCCCTTATATTCTTCTGTAGACCCTGAAAAAGCAAACTTTGTGGGACCAAATAATTATCCGCCAAAGAACAATTCGTATGCAAACACCTATAACCCTGGATGGCGGAATCACCCAAACTTCTCTTGGAGCAACAATCAGAACAATCAAGGGCAGCAAAGAAACTCCCAACCAACAGCCCACTCTATTCCTGACCAAAGAAGAATTACCTCGAGAGTCTTATGAGGCAACTAGCAACTCAGCACCAGCAGTTGGTATCTCAACACCAACAGCTGATGACTTCACACGAACAGTTCATAGAAGAAACAAGACAATTTCGGACTGAGATGAGACAAACCACTGCAAAACACGATCAAGCCATTCAAGGACTAGAGGTACAAATGGGGCAATTAGCTAAGGAACTAAGTAGCAAAAAGCAAAGAGAGCTTCCAGCCCAACCAATACCTAATCCAAGAGGACACCAGCAACTGCATGTTGTGACAACCCTAAGAAGTGGAAAGATCATAGGCGTCGATAAGCCTGCGCAAGCATCTCCAGACAAAGCATCCACATCTAAGGAAAGTGAGATGGAGAAGGTGAATGCACCACCCTTCCCTCAAAAGTTAGTAAAACCTAAGAAAGAGAATGAATTGATTGACATTTTTGAAACCTTGAGAAAAGTAGAAATAAACATTCCTTTACTAGATGTAATTAAACAAATTCTTGCATATGCTAAAATTTTGAAAGATTATTGCATTAACAAAAGGAAGTTTCAGGAGCATGAGACAGTAGCCTTAACTGAAGAGGTAAGTGTTGTGCTATTAAGAAAACTACCACCAAAACTAAAAGGTCCGGGTAGTTTTACTATTCACTACAGGCTAGGTGCCCAGCTATTCGAGCATGCACTATTTGATCTAGGGGCGAGTGTCAATCTGCTGCCATACAGTGTATTTGAGACACTAGGTTTGAGGGAGCTTCAACCAACCTCTATCACTTTGCAACTAGCTGACGGAAGCATCAAACGACCGAAAGGTATTCTCGAGGATGTTTTGGTAAAAGTAAGTAAATTTATTTTACCTGCTAATTTTTTTATATTAGAAATGGAAGAATGTACTATGCCATTACCTCTACCCATCATCTTAGGAAGACCCTTTATGATAGTTGCGGACACAAATATTAGTGTAAAAAAGGGCATTGTCACTATGAAGGTAAATTATGAGGAGATAGAATTCAAAATATTTAATACATTAAAATCAACCAAAGATGATAATGAATGCTCTAATGTAAGCTTAATATAAGGTGTTGTTGAGCAAGTTTCTTAGGTCCATCACATTGATCCATTAGAGACGACCCTCAACCATGGTGTCACAAGATTGGATATTGAGCCAGAGGATGACGATACCAATAAAGCTATGCACCCCCTTAATGCCGCACCAAAACATCCAAGTAAGTATATTCCTCCAGTTGAACCTCCTGAGCCTACTAATACTAATTCTCTCTCTTCTGTTGTCCAGGCACAAAAATTGGAGATAAAGTAGCTGTCAAGGGCACTTGAACCCCATGAGGAGGGCTCTAAGTGTCCCCTTTTAAAGAGAGTAGAACTAAAGCTACCATAGAGAGCGCTTAAACAGTTCAGACGTTGATAACAATATAGCTCAAACGCCTCTATCGAAGTTAGTGGTACTGAGGCCTTTAAAGTACGGTATAGTTGTATCGTTGCTAGTTTTTCTCATTGTTTGTTTCATTATTTTGGTCATTTTATCTTTTTATTAGTATCAACAATTTATGCCTTGCGCTCGAGCGCACTACACAGTGTGCTTGAGCACACTTTCGCCCTGCGCCCTATAGTGCACGAGCGTACCCCACCACACACTTACGCATAAGTGTGATCGAGCGCACTTCATCTTGCGCTCGAGCGCACTCGGGGCAGATTAAGCACGTGAGGGTTGTTAAACCCATTTAACTTACAAACCTTAATTCACCCAACACTACGCTCTAGCACCCGTATCCTCGCTGTCTATCGCACACACACTTGCCTACCGGAATCTCACTTCACAAGCTCTCACCACCGCCACTCCACCAAAACCGCCACCTTACCGCTGTCCAACTTCCTATTACTAGCACAACCATCTCCTTACGCGACACTACACCTTCCCTAAGACAGAAAAGGTATACACAACCTATTTTATGAAAATCACCTGCACACCATCACACACTAGTTTTTTATTTATCTTTTTCCTCCTATTATGTGTTTATCTTGTGTGTTGATTGATTGTTTTCATGTCTACAGAAGGTTGGGATCGAGTTTGAGTGTTTTCTATAGCTTCAAGTTTCTGTTGCACATCAACTGTTCGATTTATTGCCTGAGCGAGTGCGCTCGAGCGTTAGTTGTGATCGAGCGCAACTCAATCTGTGCGATCGAGCGTAGACTTAACTGAGATCGAGCGCACTCTCACCAGAAGCTGCACTTTCAAACCTAAGTTAATGGCATCCAGTTCCCGAGCCTCTAGCAGCCGCTCGCATTCCACCCGGCCTAGTTTTAAGCAGTGCAAAATCCTATTCGAGACTACGTTCAATATTGATGAGGATTTCAAGAGTTTGGGCGCCACGAGATAGGCGGTCCAAGAGTTCAAGACCCGGGGTCTCAAGTTGCTGTTCAAGCCGGTCTGTTCGACAGTTTACACTAGATTCATGGTCAGCTTCTACGAGAACCTGACCTATAACTGCACCTGACCAGAGATCTTTTCCTCTTCAATCCAGGGCAGATTCATAGAGCTGACCACCATAGACATCGCCACTGCCCTCCACTGCTGTGATGAGTCCCCTTTGGAGGACAGCCATATGGAAGAGCAGCCAGGCCCGTTTCTTCTGCCCTTCCTCATGGAGGACATATGTGCAGGCCAGTATGCGGACCGACACAACAATGCGTGGAGCTGGTCGAAGTTGCCTCCTCACCTGTGGTTTGTGGACTCTATCCTCCAGTGTAATGTGTGCCCTTTGGGGCACAAGACTCAGAGGAGAGATCAGTTCCTACAATCCCTCTATGCCTTTTATTGAGGTCACTGGTACTCTATGCCAGCCGTCATATGGAGTCAGATACACAAGTTCTGGGACTATGTGCATAACCGTCAGACCACCACGGCTAATACATGGGGGTTTCCTTTCCCCTTCTTACTCAACCATATCTTCAAGAAGAAGGGGATCAAGAGCTCCTCTATCGATGAACCAGTCAGCGACCATCTGTTCTTCGAGAGGGCCCAGTGGAGCCTCAGCCAGTCCCACATGCCCCGAGGACCCCAGGTGCATGTTCCTCTTGATGCACCTGTGGTGGATGATCCGATGGACATAGAACATCACACAGAGAGCCCTATTTGGAAGGAAGACCAACCAGACATGGGGTCCATAGAGTACCAGCACCTTCTCGAGGAGTTGTCCTCATTCTGCTGCTAGCTCTTCGATATTCTTGGGAGGACAGAGAGGCGACCCATCTGATCTATCAGTGGATAGATGGTTTGGAGGTGCAGTTTGCACGACAAGAGGTGATACTATAGGCCATCCTCGATCGATTACCTCCCTCACCCGGTACCTCTTCGACTGTGCCACCCGATGACCAGCAATGAGAGGATACCCCATCTGGCTAAAGACGTAAAACTTAGCGCTCATGAGAGGTACCCCACAGCATATCCTTTTCATTATAGTATTTTCTTTTATTTTTCGTATTTATTTTTATTTAACTATTTATTATCTATATTTCTTGTTTTTCAGCCCAACGTTTGTTTTTCTTTTTCAGGAACATAATGGTGCATCAAGTTCAAATTTGGGGGCGTGCTACGAGCCATGCCAGCTATCTAGTTCTCCATCTCTTAGGTCAGATCTTTCCATGTCACTCACATATTGGGGACAATATGTATATTAAGTTTAGGGGTAGGGGGAGACACATGCACACACCATGTCCTAGTTTTTTTAAAGATAAATGCATGTTCATTTTGTTTTGAAAATTTTGGTTGATTTAAAACAAATATAATAAAACTTCATTAGTAAGCTTAAAATCTAGAACACATAGTCTAGTAATAAGAATTTTAAAAGTTTAATTACCTACCTCAAGGCACTTAAGAATTCATGAGTTTGATCTAGATCTGACACGAGCACATTAGCACGCAATTGTGTAGGGTATGACATTTAAATTTTGTGTATATGTTTTCATTACCTAACTGTAATCGGATAACTTGTTAGAAGAACACTTTGGCATAGAAAAATAAAGAAAAATGTTCATCATGTAAAAAGAAAATAAATTGCTCTTAATGATCATTAAAAAAACTTTTCACTGAGTAACTGGACCTCTTGCCTCAGTAAGCAGTGAGTGTTCACGTCAAAAGGTGAGAATTAAGCATTTAATGATCATAATAATTTTCACTGAGTAACTGGACCTCTTGCCTCAGTAAGCAGTGAGTGTTCACGTCAAAAGGTGGGAATTTCACTTAGCAGCATTAAGACCTATTAGTTTTGTAGCTTTTTTTACTTGAGTTAGTAAGTCCTTAGGGGTGTCTTTACACCTAATGCCTTAAAATCATCTGGTTTGGGAGTCATTGGCTAAACACTCGCTACAAGGGTCAATTAGAAAGCTTAATAGAACTCAACATGGCAAAAATATCATGGTGAAAGAAAAAAAGAACAGAAGGAAAAACTATGCCATTATTGTTCTTTCTGATAAGGAACTCGATGAAGGTTTGGACACCAATACAATATACATTAGAAATATTTGGAACCTCCATCTTCTATGTGCTAATTCACCACACACCAAATCAAACTTGCAATGCCTTAAACCAACCTTGGGTAAGTAACATGAACTTTTAAAATCCTTATTCACTGCAAAAATGTGTTTTTATTATAAGCTTACTCACGAACAATCATCATGATTTTATGTGTAACCCAAATTTTTGGATATCATGAAGAATGAATTTATCTTTGATTTTGTTTTCATATAGTCTTTCATTTTGTATTGCTAAAGGACTAGCAATATATAAGTTTGGGGGTGTGATAAATGCTTAAATAGTCATATTTAAGCCCCTTAAATTACACTTGTTAGACTCTTTGTTTATCTATTTTAGTAGATTCTACTTCATTTTCGAGTTTTCTATGTTTTTCATAGGTCTTTGAAGAAAAGAAGACATTTTGGGACTCTAAGGAATAAAAAGTGAAGATCTGCAGCCAGCAAGGTGCACTCGCTTGTGATCGAGCACACAGGCAATTGTGCGCATATCTAGAAGGCTCGAGCGCACCCATGCACTCGAGCACAGAAGCTCGCGATCGAGTGCAGACGCACAGAGAGGTGGCAGAGCCAGTTTTGGAAAGAAGTCTCCAGTTTTCAAATTGGAAATTAGGGTTTCGGGGCACCCTTAGAACCCTATATAAAGACTTGTAAAACACATAAACCACACTGACTTTTTTGATTACTTTTGGATTTTACTTTTGATTTAAGCTTAGAGTTATAAGCTTTAGAGAGGAATTGACGACTTGTCTCCTCAGCATTCTTCGGGTTTTATTTTTCTGTTTTAGTTTAGTTATGGTTATGATGTTTAGTTTATTTAACATGTGTAACTAACTTCCTAATAGGGCTCGATTAAAGCCCTAATTATGCTTTTCTATATATATAATCATTGATTGCCTTTGCAAATAGCCATATTATAATGTTTTAATTGATTAACGCCTGTTTTTATTTAAATTCCTCATATGTGTGTGTCTGATCAACGTATGCATGTGGTATGGATCAGTTAGTTAAATTAATTTGGATAACTGAGTCCTGGGTCTGACAATAGTAACAAAAGAAATCCATGTCGGATTCTTGGGTTAATCAACATGGGAAACCGGGAGTGGACCAAGCCCTAGGTCTCATGTGGTTGTTGATCTCCACAGACCTTATGCTCTCTTAAGGAATAACTCAATATAAACCATGTTGAATCCCTAAAAGACAAAAGAGTTAGAGTATACACCATGCCTAACTCATTGCTTAAGGACATCAATAGCCAAACGAGTGGACCAAGCCCTTAGGTTGACAACCATTAGGTATTCATAATAGAGCTATAGCATTGGCACTTTACTTATTAGGAAAGTATGATTAATGGTGGATATCAAAGCCCTGTGTTCTTATTATTACTAATTCACACTCAACATTTACTTTTGTATTTTTATATTGAGAAACTAATTTAAAATCAAAATTCACCAATCCCTGTGGAGATGATCTCGCACTTGCGCACTGATGAGAGTAATAAAATACATCTTAACATTACTTAATTGTTAGCATTTTAGGGTTGATCTAGGTTTTAATTGCACTTTTATATGTTAACAACTCTAACGTGTCATTCTTGGATCATTGATCTATTTGGATGCATTTTCAGGAACTTTAAGCTCAAAAGAGAAGGATAAGTTATCATTGCTTGAAGCACAAAGACTCGAGGCATATCGAAGTGAAGGCGTGTATGTGGAAGGACAAATGAAGAGAAATTAAGTCTTGAATGTGTGGGCTACGGCCTGAAGATATCCAAGCCTCGACCTCCAGAACTAAAGCAAAAGAGTAAGGAAGAAGCTTCAGTGGAAGCCGAGGCCTGGACTAAGGAGGGCCGCGGCCTCCAGAAAGGGGAGAAAGCCAAGCTCAGGTAGAGCTGCGGTGCAAGGAAAAGAGGGTTGTAACCTCCAGAAAAGAAGAAACAAGAGACTAGGCAAGAGCTGCGGCGCAAGGAAAGAAGAGTCGCGGTGCCCACCCGATCCACTTCTTCGAGATATGACCTAATTAAGACTTTTTAAGCCCTAAAACACCCTTGGACCTTGTACACTATAAATAGACCACTTAGGGTTTGGAATTAAACATTCAATTAAGTCTGGAAAACACAAAGAAGCAGCCATATTCTGCTCCAACAAAGTGTTCAACCATGAGTTCCATGGCGAACTAATCTCCAAGCAAGGCGAAGGGATGATTCTCTAGGTGTAGTTGTTCTTTATTTTCCTTTATTGGTTCAGTTTTAATCGGGATTTATTGCCAAACATTGTTATGGGTTACTCTTTAATCTAATTATAAGATTTTCTCTTAATCCGGTGATTGTATCTTTATCCTTGATATAAGTGTAGTCATGCTCTTCTTATATCAAGATTGTTGGATGTGATTGAGTCTGGTAGATTTATCTTTTAGGTTTGTCCATTACTGCGATATTGTCGTTAATGATATATTGTTGTTTCTTGATAAACCTATAGGATAGGTCATGTGTGTTTAAATCGAAAGTAAGAATAATTCATATCAATTACATTGGGGTTTACATATGCTTAGATTGAATATTTGTCGATTACTTGTTTGGGATGTGAAACTTGCAATCGAGATAAAAAGAACTGAATCAAGATTGGAATAAGGCAACGAACCTAAGGAGGATTCCCGGAACCTTGTTATTTCTCTATCATAATTCTCGATTTATTTTCTCACAATTACTTCATTATCAAAATTTATATTTTCTCACTCGATTATTATCATTCGTGTTTAAGTTTACGTCTTTTCTTGTAATTAACTTGTTTCCCTGTGGAATCGACACCCCAAAGCTGTGCTACAACTACCGCGTTACTCTTTGGGCGTAATCACACGCTATGCTACTATTGAACTTGTGCACTTGCAAGTAAAACTGTACGACTATTTGCTTATTTATTTAGGTAGATAAACGTTCAACAATATAGCATTAATGAGTTTGGCTATCGGTTTTAGGATCCAGAAAACCGAAAAGTCTTCAGAAGTAGAGATGTAGTGTTTAACGAGAATGTTCTATATAAGAACATGATGAAATAAGTGGAAGGGGAAACAGAAAAGAAAAAGTTTGTCGAACTTAAGGAAATTTCTACAAAAGGAGTGTTACAACCCAGAGATGAGAATATAGAATCTCAGACTCTTTCTCCCTAAGTTCCCCCTCAAGAATTGATGAGATCAGGAAGAGTTAACAAAGGTCAACTCTCGACTCGTTATTTAATATCTCTGAATTATTTGCTATTAACTGACAATGGTGAACCAGGATGTTATGAAGAAGCAATGCAGGTTAAGGATAAGCTCAAGTGGGAGGCTGGAATGAATAATGAAATGGACTCCCTGATAGCAAATCAGACATGGGATTTGGCTGAGCTTCCAGAAGGCAAAAAGGCTTTGCATAACAAGTGGGTTTACAAGTTGAAAGAAGAATATGATGGAACTAAGCGATACAAGGTCAGGCTAGTAGTCAAGGGATTTCAACAGAAGGCAGGTATCGACTATTCTGAGATTTTCTCTCCTGTTGTAAAGTTGTGTACCATCATATCGGTATTGAGCATTGTTGCAGTAGAGGACTTACATCTAGAATAGCTAGATGTGAAAACCGCTTTCCTTCATGGTTATCTGAATGAAGATATCTATATGAAGCAACCATAGGGGTATGAAGAATTAGGGAAGGAAAAGTTGGTATGTAAGCTTAAGAAAAGCTTGTATGGGTTGAAACAAGCACCCAGACAGTGGTATATCATGTTTGATAATTTCATGTATGAAAACAGGTATACAAGATGTAACGCTGACCATTGTTGTTATTTCAAGAATTTTGATGATTCCTGCATCATTCTTCTATTGTATGTGGATTATATGCTTATTGCAGGATTAAGCATGATAGAAATAACAATGTTGAAGGAACAACTCTCCAAAGAGTTTTCTATGAAGGATTTGGGTATGGCTAAACAAATCCTTGGTATGAGGATTAGCAGAGACAGGAAGAATTGGAGATTGTGGCTATCTCAGAAACAATACATCGAAAAGGTACTAAAAAGGTTCAACATGGAGCGGGCTAAACCGGTGAGCACTCCACTAACAAGTCACTTCGCACTTTCAAAAGGGCAAGGTGTGACGGCAGTTGAAGAACATGAATACATGTCAAAAGTACCATATGCCTCAGAAATTGGTAGCCTCATATACGTTATGGTATGTACCAGACCAGATATTGTATAAACAGTAGGAGTCGTGACCACATTCATGAATAATCCAGGCAAGAAGCATTGGAAGGCTATGTAGTGGATTATGAGGTACTTGAGAGGTACCACTAATCTATCCCTACGCTATGATGGATTAGAGATCAGTTTGAAGGGTTATGTTGATTCTGACATGGCAGGAGACCTAGATGGTAGAAAAAGTTTTACAGGGTACGTCTTTACACTGGGCAGTGCAGTAGTGAGTTGGGTCTCGAGATTACAGAAGATCGTAACTCTCTCAACTATAGAAGCAGAGTATGTGGCAGCGACAGAAGCATATAAAGAAATGGTGTGGCTACAAAGTTTACTCAGAGAATTAGGCAAAGAGCAGAAGAACTATAAGATTTATAATGACAATCAGAGTGCAATTCACCTGGAATTTTTTTTTGCATTTTATGCCAAGACAAAGCACATCGACATTAGGTACCATTTCATATGGGGGCTCATAGAAGAAAGAGTTATTACGCTGGAAAAGATTCACACCAGCAAGAATCCCGCAGACATGTTAACCAAGATTGTTACTATTGAGAAGCTGAAAGGATGTTTAGCTTCGATCTGTCTTCATGCTTGAAGAAGCGGGAGAAGACTCACACTTAGTTTGACTATGTTGGAATTTCGTTACAAATGGCAAATTGTCTTCAAGTGGGAGATTGTTAAAGGTGGAGACAAAAATAAAATAGCGGGCTATGTGTTTCCATCTTTTTCGTTAAAATCAAGAATGGTTGCTTTTGTTTATTCGTTAAACAATTGCATACGAAATTAACCAAATTGTGAGACTTGTTTATAAATTAAACAAGTCAAAGTAGTTGCATGCCTTGGACTAAAATAGTAAAAAGTTGTAAATACATGCAACAAAAGGCGGAGCAATCTTGGCAACAACTCACATTCATGCACAAATGTCTTCCAAGCAACTTTTCAGGAATCGGTGCTGCCTACTTCTTTGAGACGTTCACATTAAGTTGGTTGCATCAATGTTGAGCCTATAAATTGGCATTGGGACCTTGGGTTCAATAATAATAAATAAAAAATGTTGTGAGAGACAAAGTGTCTTGTAAATCAAGTGAGTGGCTTTTGTAACAGAGCAATGCTATTTTTTTTTGAGCTTTTTCCAAATAGTAAAATTTTTGGGTGTGGGTCTAAGGATTAGGCACATTGCCAAACTTTGTTAAATCTCCATGTTCAATTCTTTGTGTGCGCGTGTTGTTCGATTCTTGCTATTTCCTAAACAAAAACATGATTATTAACCCAAAAATCCATGGAGAACTGAATTTCACATCCGCGATTTAGTGAGAAAACATGATTGTGTCCCAACATAATTTTGATAAAGCTAACAAAATCACCTTTTTCTACTCGCAAGTACCCCACCAATAAGTAGTTGTTAGCTCGCAAGCATTGTGTATCAATGCATCCATTGTATCCTATTGGTCAAGTTTTATATAAGAAATGTTTTGGATGCCATGATGTTCCTAAAACCATGAAAATTCGAAAACGGTAGAGAAGTTCTAACCTAGTACAGTATCATGAGAGATATATGGTATAAGGGTCCATCTCACCGTTAAATGGTTTAAGAAGAGAGAGAAAAATATGTATTTTATTTTCATTTAAGAGTGAGATAGATCCTTATGTTATGTATATCTCATGACACTGTGCCAGATAAGAATTTTTCAAAACGGTAAGCCAGCTAAATCAACTTACTTTATTATGATCTTCCCCCCATGTTATTGACTTCTCCATGCTATCCCCATAACAAACCACATCATTGTAGGTAGCTAATCCTATATACTATAGTATTTCTTGGAAGCAACTTCAACACAAAATTAACTTAACCTATGTTAAGCATGATGACTTAAATTTGAAAACTCACCGAGCAAATATGCAAATATATGATGTGTGAGACCATATGAATCAAAAAGCTTAAGTCTATGGGTTATGGTTCCACCACTATATATATGTCTTTCACTAATCCAATTTTTTTCATATGGGATTGGCCTTCGCTCCACATGTCCTCATTCACGTGCAAATATTCCCAACAACTATTATAACTAAACATATTAATTAACCATCATTATAAGTTATTATGTGAAGAAATAGATTAGAACAACTAATTAAAGACCATTCACATGCTTTGAAGTTTAAATCTTTCCCAAACGTCGTCATAGTGATCAATATGTTGAGATTCATTGACATCAAGTTTAAGAATAATAATATCTTATTCCATATGCTTCCTCTATCTTATTTTTTTTTTGTCATCTTTTTTATTTCTTAGAGTAACTTTCACTATTACTTTTTTCTTGATATTTTGTCATTAAAAATTATAAAATATATTTTTTAGAAACTTGTAGACTTCATAAAATTATGTTTAAAGAAATATATACTTTTATAATTTAACATTAACAAAAATTTAATCATTTAATTGGATGAATAGTACAGTTGAACAAAATAATATGAGATATGAGCATCAAACAAATGTATAAAGCATGCAGTATTAGTGATGGAATAGTTAATTAATATTGTGTTATTTACATTTTTTGCATTGTGTTATTACTTATTAGAGTATAAAAAACTAATTGAGTCATTTTTGCACTAGCTTAAGTTTTTTTAAATAATTTATCATTCAATTCGCCCTTTAACGTTATATAAAAGCTTTAGATCTTGGTTTTGAGTCATGAAAAACTTTATTTCATTAAGGGTAAATTACAATTTTTGTCTCTAAGGTTTGGACCAAATAATAATTGGGTCCCAATGATTTCAATTTAACAATCAGGTCCCTAATTTGTGAAATGCAGAACAATTGAGTCCTTGAATCATGATGCCGTGAAGAAAACTAACAGAACTCATATAAGATTCCAAAACTGCCCCTTAGTTACTATCCTCCTTCAATAAAACAGACAAGAAAAATAAAATTTTAAAAAAGGAATAGAATAAAAAAAAGGGAGCAGTATCTCTATCATCTCAACCCTATATTAAACCATAGCCACAACCTTTCATCTCTTCTCTCTCATGTCCACCATCGCGGCTCCACCATGAAAACCACAAGCTACCTTGCACTCCTCCACTGCACCATCAAATCGCAAAACCCAAAATTTAACGAGTTGTTGCCTCTCCTCTATCGCAAACCCCTCAGCCCCTCATCCTTCACTGTCAACCACAGGCCCTGAGCACCACCATCGCCTGCCAACAGCTACTGTGCTCGAAGAGGAAAAAATTTGTATTGCGTCACCACCTCCTTAGTGGCACCACCATAACAATAACAGAGTTATGGCTCAATGTTTTTTTTTCGTTTTACTTTACTTTATTTGATTTTTTTTCATTTTAATTAGACTCAATAGCAAGAAATTTAGTTTGATTCTGGAATTTTCTGTTCATTTCTGATACATTTGTGATTGATTTTTAGGTCCAGATTCAAAGATTCCGAGAGGCTTATTTTCAGATTTCAGGAGAGAGAAAAAGTACAAAATCATAAGTTGAACACTGCACATGCAGAGAGGGAAAGCAGGGAGAGGATTTGTTCTTTCCCTCAATTTTTCGTCTTCCAAACAAACCAAAGTGCAGTGTATAATATGAAACGTACCTTGTCGAACTGGACAAGGACTTGGATGGCAAGCTCGGGGCTGGTATTGGTAAGGCCTGCGCAGCCTCGGACTTCCCCGATCGATCGACCACCACCATAGGAGTCACCGCTAGTGTAACGACCTATCCCAGGTTGGCCACCTCGAGATGGTGTCATCACATTTTGAAAATCGCAGCACGACACATATATACAACAATTAAAAAAAAAAACAACACCAATAGAAATTTTTACATCAATCCTCAACCCTCACTAAGAGAGATATATCAATTTGATATTAACTTAAACTTAAAATACAACGTAAAATGCATGAATATTTACAAATAAATTTTTTATTTTATTTTCTCATTAGTCTGAGGATATTGACACATACGTGACTAACAAAAAATGATTTCGTCTGAACCTCAACTCACCAAACTATTTATCCTGTCTGCTACCTGAAATCACTGTACAATAAGGGGTGAGCTTCACAAACTCAGTGAATTAAATTTACTAGAAGTAATCATTTGTATAAAAGGTATTTCCATATTTGATTATTTATATCTCATACAACTTGATACTAGCACTCTAGTATCATTACACATGTCATAATATCCATTCTGTAGACTGAGGTTTCAACCCAAGAGGGGGGTGAATTGGGTTTATAAAAAAACTTTCTCTAATTAATCGCAAGTTTATAAAAGTAGGTAAGACCACAAGCATGTAAACAAGTAATGTGCTGTAAACAAAAGAGTTTAAGGAATAGAAGATGCAAACTCAGTTTATAGTGGATCAGCAATATCAAATTCGTTTCGACCCTACGTCCACTCTCTTCAAGGAACCTCCACTAAGAAACTTATTCGTGCAACTTCACGGGTGTTGCACAAACCTTACAATCAGTCCCTTCCTCTTGGAAGCAAATCCCTTCCTCTTGGAAGCTAATCTCTTCTTTTCGGAAGCTAATCCCTTTACAATAAATGAGTTGTTGTAAAGTAAATGGTAGAGAGATAATAATGAAAGCTTATACAACTGAATAATATCTCTCTTTCAAGGTAAAGCTTGAAGAATGGCTCAACAATAAATATTTCAAAGCTTTTGTGTATCAATGAGCAAAAACTTGATTGAATGTATAATCGCTCTCTTGAAATGCTCAATAGAGTGGGTTTATATAGCCTTGTATTACTATGGCCATCTTTTATTGACTTGGAATGTTTTGGTGCATTTTGTGCTAAAGTCTCGCGTCTCAACGGTCATATTTTTTGAATTACCAGTCTGGGTCTTAGAGCCAATCGACTAGGTAAGGTGAAAAGTCTTACCTTTAAGGTTTTGAAGAGTGCCAATCGACTGGGTTGTTCTTACTAGTCGACTGGGTTGTTCTTACCAGTCAACTGGGTTGTTCTTACCAGTCGACTAGTACTCTTCAAAACCTTAAAGGTGAGACTTTTCACCTGTGACAGTCTGTCCAAAATACCAGTAGACTGGTATGAAGCACCCAGTCAACTGGGGACACACTGTCCACAATACTAATCTTCTGGTATAAGTACCCAGTCAACTAGGTTGCCCTTCAACCCAGTTTTTCATTCTTTGAAATGTTTTTGACTTATAAACGTTTGAATGAATAGTTTTGTTAAAATACTTTTTCAAAATGAGCCATAAGACAAGCTAGTTACTTGAACAAATGAGATTTACAACTTATTTCAATACCTTATACCTATACTAGATCTTCTGTCTTGACTTGGAGTTTGATTCAGGTTGAGTTCTTGCACCTTGATTTCTGGCTGTATGCTTTTATCGCTTAATACACTTGGATAGCAGTGTTAGTACAATTAAAGTTGTGTTTTATCATCATTAAAATTTAGATGAGGGTCAACAATCTCCTCCTTTTTGATGATGACAAAACTAATGAGAGAAAACAGTTTTAAAAACTAAGTGTTGGATTTTTTTAAAAATTGGACAGATTTCCTCTGTTTTTAGGATAAACCAACCTGTAACAAGTTCAAGAGCAGTTTATATACAACCCAACCAATCAACGCAATATATAGAATCATACAACAAGTCTTTTGGAACAATGCTCCCCCTTAATCTATGCACTATTTTGAGTTTACTGGTTAGTTTTCTCATTTTCTTATATTTCTCTCCCGTTTTGACAACAACAGAAAAGGGGGCATGAAACCAAAAAAATAAGATATCATAGGAATTAAGAGCATGCATAAAAAAACTTGTAGCAAAAATATGGAATCATTTGGAGTTGGGAAGCCTTCCCGAGAAGAACTGAAAATTTCAATACATGCTGAAGTAGTTTAAAGCATTTATTCGAACACAAAAAGATTTAAAGCAAGTAAACATATTGCATAAATTAAGGCAAGTATATGAAACAAGTTTAAGCATAAAACATAATCATATACATCACAAGTCTATACATCACAGGCTTCGGAGAGCCGAAATTGAAAGACAAAATACAATAAATGATGAAATGATGTCCGTGCTAAGAACAACTGAAAACTACATCTATATATACACCAAAATGAAGATAGAAAGTGACTCAAGGATCGGGTGAGTAAGAGCTATCACAAATGAGATCCCAAAGCCCAGCTAAGAAACCCTTGGTATGCTCACGATGTAGCTCAAAGTCATCTCGGAGAGAGCAGCGGTCATGATGCATAGCGTCGACTGAAGAGCTCAAGCTCTGGAAGCCGGACTTCATGGTCAGCTGGAGGCTCATGATAGAATGAAGAAGATCACCATACTCAGCTGGATCAACATCCGAGTAGCTCATAGGAGGTGCTCGGTCATCCACATCCATAGCAGTAGCAGCAGCATCTGAACCCTTGTTCTCATCATCACTGCTATCGTCCTCTCCTATCCGAATATTCTTCCTAGCCTTTGAGTAAATCATGCCATCTCGGACTGTGCATCCCATCTTCTTCAGCGAGGAGACATTGATGATGTCCTTAAGGCCGATGTATTGAGCCTCGGAGGCAGGAAAAGACACCCAAAAGTGCTGGAGGATAAGTGTGATGAGCATCCCGTAGGGAAGGCATCCGGAGTCGCTCGCTTCGCCGTTTATCATATTGGCAAGTAGTAGGGGGTAGATATTGAAGTGGTGCCCAGTTTTAAGGCACCAAATCAATACGACATCTATCTTAGATAGATAGCCTCGACTTTCGAGTCTCGGGTGAATGGTCCAACTCACAATGAGGTTGAATAATTTTGAGTCAATGGGCATGTCACTACATATGTGAAATGTAGTGGGTCGAAACACATAGTTAGGGTCACCCCTAACTATCCAACATGCTTCGTCTTAATCGAAATTGTCTAGCCATCCGTCCAGATTCCATTGGATCCCTCACACAGAGATCCTTAAGATACTCATCAAGAGGTCAGTGTTGACCTCAAACTCCACACCCATAACACTAGTTCTGAACATTAGAGCCAGTGGACTAGGTTTCACCAAGTTCGCATAGAACTGGTGAATTAATCTTGTGTAAAAAAAATTTTGTATCTTGACCAGTGGGGTCAAGTGAATAGCATTAAAAGCAGGTAACACATCAAAATTACCATGACGAATAGATTCGAAGTCAATGAATCTACCCGTCATGATCTTTTTATGACGGATAATGGATGTATACCTCACTTTTGCCATCGGGCTGGAGAATAGAGAGTCGTCGAGCTCTGTTTTGGGCTTCTCGCTCGAGGAGCCCGCTATGCCCTTGCCTTTGGAATCTAGAGCTGTAAATTTGGTGGATCTTGGCCTAGTAGGCGCATGAGGTCCCCCAACGATGGTTTTGATGCGGATTCGATCGGTCATTTATGAAGATAAGAGTTTTTGAGAGAAAAGGGATTTAGGTAGAAATTTGAGATTTCAACCATAGAAAGTTAAAATGAATGGTGTGGATGAGTAGATCGAGGTGTGTACGAAGTTTTTTGAGGATTTTTTTATCAAAAGGATGAGATTTTTTAGAGAGAGAAAGCTTAGGGTTTTAAAAATGGCATGAAAATCTGAAGAAAAAAAAATGAAGAGACTATATATAGAATCGCGACACCAGTCGACTGGGTTAGGGTAACAGTCGATTGGGTCCATTGCAGTTTTGAAAAATTTTAAAGTACCAGTCGACTGGGTCGGGATACCAGTCGACTGGGTAAAGTGGTAGAAGGATACCAGTCAATTGGGTAGTTCATACTAGTCGATTGGGTGGTTAACTGAATTTCAAAAAACGGCTCCAAACAAGGTTTTTGATTACTAGTCGCCTGGTATAGACTTACCAGTCGACTAGGATAGACTTACGAGTCGACTGGACCCTTTATGAAATTTTCAATCTTGAATCTTAGCACGAAATTTGTTTATCTATGCCATCTTAAGTGAGAGAATTATTAAATAAGGTTTAATACTCTTTGACTAGATGTCAAGTGTGCAAAATGATGAATGATGTGATAAGTTCTTAAATATTCATATTTAAAACCCTTAATTTACATTTGTTAAGCTCTTTGTTTACATATTTTATTATGTTTTACTTCATTTTTGTGTTTTCTCTGTTTTTATATATTCTTGGAGAAAAGATAGCATTTTGGAACTCTAAGGAAGAAAATTGGAAGTCCTGGAAGCAGCTAAGTGCGATCAAGCACAGAAGAGTGTGATCGAGCACACAAGCACTTGTGCGCACACATAGAAGGCTCGAGCGCAACCCTGCAATAAAGCACAACCCTGGCTCGAGCGCAAAAGCATGGGATCGAGCAAACGCGTGTAGTAAAACGGCGGAGCCAGTTTTGGAGAGAATAACTCTGGTCGTTTTAAAAATTAGGATTTCGAGGTGTCTTTAGAACCTTATAAATAGACATGTAAAACACAGAAATGATATTTTTGAATCTACTTTTGAGTTGTAAGCTTTGGAGACGAATTGATGACTCTTCTCCAGAGTATTTTTCGGGTTTATTCTTCTCTATTTAGTTTACATTATGAAAATGTGTAATAACATCACCATGTGTAACTAACTTAGTAATAGGGCTCGATTGAAGCCCTAATTATGCTTTTCCATATATAAGTATTGTTGCCTTTGCAAATACCTGTGTTATGATGCTTTAAATGATTAATGCCTGTTTTATTGAATTCCTCATATGTGTTTATCTGATCAATGCATGTGGTATGGATTAGTTAGTTAGATCAATTTAGATGACCAAGTCCTGGGTTTGACAATAGTAACAAAAGAAATCCACACCAGGTTCTTGGGTTAATCAACATGGGAAAACGAGAGTATACACCATGCCCTAGGTCTCGTGTGGTTGTCGATTTCCATAAATCTTATGCTCTCTTAAGGAACAACTCAGTATACATCATGTTGAATCCCTTAAGAGAGAGAAGAGTTAGAGTATACACCATGTCTAACTAGTTGCTTAGGGAGATCAATAGCCTAAGGAGCGGACCAAACCCTTAGGTTGACAAACATTTGGTATTCATGGTAAGGCTAGAGCATTGGCACATTACTCGTTTGGAAAGTATGATTAGTGGTACATATTAAAGCCCTATGTTCTTATCATTATCAATCTAAACTCAATATTTATTTCTATCATTTTATACTGTGAAACTTATTCTAAAACGAAATTCACCAATCCCTGTGGAGATGATCTCGCATTTGCACACTATGGTACTGTTGACCTTGTGCACTTGCAAGTAAAACTGTTCGATTATTTGCTTAATAATTTAGGTAGATAATTGCACAACAAGTTTTTTGGCGCCATTGCCAGGGATTACACTAAATTTCTTTTTAGGATTATTTTTCATTCATTATTCTGTTTATTTTGTTTTATCAGAAACCTAATTTATTTTCGTTTTCTGTTATGGTTCAGGTATCGCAGCTGTTCCATCTGTGGCACTGCAATCGAGCGCACTCCTTAGTGCGATCAAGTGCATTTGAGGCAGAGGCTACTCGGGCAACAGCACTGAAACTGCTGCACTGAAGCGATTTTGCTGATTCATGAAAGGACTTCGATCCAGGAATCCCACTTTCTTTCCCCTCGATATAGAGCTTAAGCAGACCATTAAACAAAGGCTTAGAGACAACTTTGAGGAGGTAGAAGAAGAATTTGAGGGAGAAGCACCAATGGCAGAACAGCTAGAAAACCAACAACCACCTGAACGAAGACCTATGAAGCAATCCTGTATCCCACGAAACCTCGACCAGCCATCATGCATTGGTTATCAACCAGAGGTGGAAAGCAATTATTGCATATCTCCACAGATACTAAGTGCATTGACTCACTTTAGGGGTACACCTGCTGAGGATCCACACTTGCACCTTTGGGAATTCTTTGATCTCTGCAAGTTCCAGCATATCCGAGGCCTATACCAAGAGGGAATCAGGTTAATTATTTTACCTTTTTCATTAAAAGATAATGTTAAACTGTGGTACAATTCATTGCCTATAGTTTCTATCCACACTTGGGAGGAGTTGGCCAGCAAGTTCCTAAGAAGTTTTTCCCAGCTCAAAAGACAAGACAAATGAGGAAAAAGATTCAATCTTTCCAACAGAAAGATGAAGACTTGTTCTTTGAGGCATGGGGACATTTCAACGAGCTATTACTCAAATGCCCACATCATAATCTACCTCAAGATGAACTGGTGCAAGCTTTCTATGAAGGTTTGAGTGATACTAATAAAAGTATTGTGGATTTAGATTGTAGAGGTGTGCTGATGGAGAAGAGCAGCAAAGAAGCCATGGAGTTATTTGAGACATTAAGTGAGCTCACCCAGTAATTCTCCTCTAAAGGTAGACAAGGATCTAAGAGCAAAGGTATGCATGAGGTAACTCTAAATAATGGATCCTCTACCTAAATAGCTGCTATGGAGAGAAAACTAGATCTGCTCGTTAAAACCATGACTGCTCAGAACGCCTCACCTAATCCACCAACTACACCACTCCAAGTATGTGCTATATGTTCTCATTTTGATCATAATATTGAGACATGTCCTTTATATTCATCTGCAGATCCAGAGGAAGTGAATTATGTGGGACCAAATAACTATCCGCCAAAGAACAACCCATATGCAAACACTTACAATCCTGGATGGTGAAACCACCCCAATTTCTCTTGGAGCAACAATCAAAATGCCCTGAACCATCAAGGGTAGCAAAGGAACTCCCAGCTAGTAGCCCACTCAGTTCTTGAATCGAAGAAAAATGACCTAGAAAGTCTTGTGAGGCAATTGGCAACTCAACAACAATAGTTGATGACTTAACAAGATCAGTTCATGGCAGATGAAAGGCAATTTCGAACTGAGCTAAGACAAACCACTGCAAAACATGAATAAGCCATTCAAAGACTAGAGGTATAAATGGGGCAATTGGCTAAGGAACTGAGTGGCAAAAAGCAAGGTGAGCTTCCAGCTCAAACACTACCTAATCTAGAGGGGCACCAATAACTGAAGGCTGTTACAACTCTAAAAAATGGTAAGGTCATAGGAACCGATGAGTCTGCACAAGTATCTCTAGAGAAACCATCTATATCAAAGGTAAGTGAGATGGAGAAGGTGAATGCACCACCCCTCCTACAAAGGTTAGTAAAACAAAAGAAAGAAAATAAACTGCTTGATATTTTTGAAACTTTACGGAAAGTAGAAATAAACATTCCTTTATTAGATGCAATTCAACAAATAC
The DNA here is from genome assembly GCA_023935145.1 of Bretschneidera sinensis. NCBI lineage: Eukaryota > Viridiplantae > Streptophyta > Magnoliopsida > Brassicales > Akaniaceae > Bretschneidera > Bretschneidera sinensis. The sequence goes on from CM043703.1 coordinate 97,200,238, forward strand.
ATGCTTATGCTAAATTTCTGAAAGATTGCTGTACTCATAAGAGGAAGTTTCAGGAACATGAGATAGTAGCTTTAACAGAAGAGGTAAGTGTTGTGCTATTAAGAAAACTACCACCAAAACTGAAAGATTCTGGTAGTTTTACTATTCCCTACAGGATAGGTGACCAGCTATTTGAGCGTGCATTACTGGGCCTAAGAGCGGGTGTAAATTTGCTGCCATACACAGTATTTGAAACACTAGGTTTGGGGGAGCTTTAACCAACCTCCATCACCTTGTAATTGGCAAACAAAAGCATCAAGAGACCAAAAGATATTCTTAAGGATGTCCTGGTAAAGGTACGTGAGTTTATTTTACCTGCTGATTTGATTGTGTTAGATATAGAAGAATGCCCTATGCCATTACCTTTGCCCATCATCTTAAGAAGATCCTTCATGAGAACTACTGATACAAAGTTTTGTGTGAAAAGAGTATAGTAAGTATGAAGGTAAATGGTGAGAAAATAAAGTTCAAAATATTTGATGCAATAAAATTACCTCAAAATGATATGAAATGCTTTAATCTATGTATGATGCAAAGTTTTGCTGATCAAGCTTTTTAGGTCCAGCACATTGATCCATTGGAGACCACCCTTACCCATCGCTTCATAAAATTGGATATTGAGCAAGAACCTGAAGATGTTACTGATGACATCATTAAATCTGTACACCTCCTTGAGGCCTTTCCAAAACATCCAAGTAAGTATGCCCCTCCATTTGAATCTCTTGTGCCTACTAATACTACTATTCTTCCTTCTATTGTCCAGGCACCAAACTTAGAATTAAAGCAGCTGCTAGAGCATTTAACTTATGCCTATTTGGGAGAGAATAGGACATTACATGTGATTGTTGCTGCTAATTTGAGTGTTGTAGAAGAAGAGAAACTATTGAGAATTCTTATGGAGCATAGATCTGCTATTGGATGGACCATTGCTGACATCAAAGGAATAAGTCCAGCCAAATGTATGCATCATATCTACCTTGAGGATAAAGTAGAACCCACTTGGGATGCTCAAAGAAGACTTAACCCACATATGAAAGAGGTAGTAAAGGCGGAGGTAGTAAAATTATTAGATGTTGGCATTATCTACCCCATCTCAGACAATAAATGCGTAAGTCCGGTCCAAGTTGATCCGAAAAAGAGTGGGATCACAGTGGTGAAGAATGCGGATGAGGAGCTCATACCTACAAGAAAAACTACTAGTTGGAGGGTATGTATTGATTACAGAAGATTAAACAAGGTAACCAGAAAACATCACTTCCCATTGCCCTTCATTGATCAGATGTTAGAGAGATTAGCTGGCCATAGCTATTATTTCTTCTTGGATGGGTATAATGGGTACAACCAGATTGCCATAGCACCTGAGGACCAAGAAAAGATAACTTTTATATGCCCTTTCGGTACATTTGCTTACAGAAAGATACCATTCGGTCTATGCAATGCACCATCCACCTTTCAAAAATGTATGATGAACATTTTTTCCGACATGGTGGAGAAATTCATTGAGGTATTTATGGATGATTTTAGTGTTTTTGGATCTAATTTTGATGAATACCTAAATCATCTAGAGAGTGTCCTAAAGAGATGTGAAGAAAGCAACTTAGTGCTAAATTGGAAAATATGTCATTTTATGGTTCAACAAGGCATTATGTTGGGTCATTCCATTTCCAACAAAGGTATTAAGGTAGACAAGGGTAAGATCGACATCATTTCAAAGTTTGATAAGTGCTTTAAGCCCCTTAACTTACATATGTTAAGCTCTTTGTCTATACATTTTAGTCTGTTTTACTTCATTTTGTGTGTTTCACATGTTTTTATAGGTCTTGGAGAAAAAAGAAGCAGTTTTGGCACTTAAGGGAAGAAGCCTGGAAATCCTGGAGCAGCTTCTGGTCAAAGTGCGATCGATCACACTACTGCATGCGATTGAGCACACATGTGATCGTTCGCACACATGAAGGATCCAGCGCAGAAATGTGATCGAGTGCAAGATGCATGCGATCGAGCATACATATACGGGCGTAAACAGTAAACTGCAGAACCCTATTTTGGAAATAAAGGAGTTTTGTGTTTTAGGAAAGTTTAGGAACTCATGAGCCTTCTAGGACTACTCAAGCCCTATAAATACACCTGTAAAGCACACACAAATAATCACTTTTCGGAGGATCATCTAATCCCTTCTTCTATCTTTTACTTTTAGCTTGGAGAAGGAAACTGTGGAAGAGAATTGACGACTCTTCTCTCGGGTTTCTTCTTTCCTTTATTTTTATTATGTGTACTTAACTTTTAGTAAGGGCTTGGTTGAAGCCCTAATTATGTTTATTCAATAAATTTAGTATTGGGGCCTTTGTGATATTTATGTTGTGTTGCTTAACTTGATTAATACCTGCTTTTATTTAAATTCCTCATATGTATATGTCTGATCAATATGTGCATGTGGTATGGACTTGTTAGTTAGATCAATTTGGATGACCGAGTCCTGGGTCTGACATTAGTAACAAAAGATATTTACACTGGATTCTTGGGTTAATCAACATGGGAAACTGGGAGTAGATACCATGCCCTAGGTCCCGTGTGGTTGTCGATTTGCACAGATCCTATGCTCTCTTAAGGAACAACTCAGCATACACCAGGTTAAATCCCTTGAGAGAGAAAAGAATTAGAGTAGATACCATGCCTAACTCGTTGCTTAGGGAGATCAATAACTTAAAGAGTAGATACCATGCCCTTAGGTTGACAACCATTAGGTATTCATGACATGAGTAAAGCATTGGCATATTGTTTTGTTGTGGTAGCATGAGTAGTGGTGGATATTAAGTCCCTATGCCTTTATCTTTATTGTTTTACCTTTATCAAAATCAGCTCTTTTATTATTTCTATATTTTTACATTGCGAATATAATTCTAAAAAGAAATTCACCAATCCCTGTAGAGATGATCTTACTTTCGCACACTATACTTACTAAGTTGACCTTGTGCACTTGCAAGTAAAACTAGAGCGATTATTTACTTATTTATTTAGGTATATTTTCGCTCAACAAGTTTTTGGTGCCGCTGTCGGGGATTGTGCTAAATTTCATTTTGGAATTATTTTTGTTATTTTTATTTTATTTTGTTTTAGTTTATTATCCTGTTCTATTTTATTTTTATTTAAAATCTATTTTTTTTTTTTAGTTTTACTTCTTTTTGTTTTATGCTTTTTTCAGGTCTGTGGCAGTGTTGTTTCTGGCATTGCACTCGAGCGCAAGCTCAAGTGAGATAGAGCACACCTCTGCAATCGAGCGTACTCCTTGGTGCGATAGATCGCATTTGAGGTAGAAGCTACCCCGAGCAGCAGTGTTGAACTGCTGCACTGAAGCTGTTTTTACTAATTCATCCGAGGGAGAAGCACCAATGATGGAAGCTAGTTATGCTTATCTAGATACTATGGAGAGGAAGCTAGATATGCTTATAAAAGCCATGACTGCTCAGAGCATCCCACCTCGACCACGAGCTACACAGCTTCAGGTATGTGCTATATGTTCTCATTTTGATCACACTACTGAAACTTGCCCTTTATATTTATATGCAGATCAAGAGCAAGAAAATTATGAGGGACCGAACAATGCATATGCATATACCTACAATCCTGGATGGCAGAACCACCTCAACTTCACATGGAACAATCAAAATGCCTTGAACCTTCAAGGGTAGTAAAGAGACTTCCAACAAGCAGCTCAATTAGTCCCATAATCAAGAGAGAGTGACCTAGAGAGCATTGTGAGGGAATTGGTCATTCAACAACAACAGCTGCTTACCTTACAAGATCAGTTTATGACTGAGCAAAGACAAATAAATGCAAGGCATGAGTAAGCTATTCAAAGATTAGATGTACAAGTGGGGCATATAGCTAAGGAGCTAAGTAAACAAAAGCAAGGTGTTGTTGAACAAGTTTTTCATGACCATCACTTTGATCCATTAGAAACTGCTCTTACATATAGTCTCACAAGATCGAGTACAGTGCCAGAATATGAGGATGTTACTGATGACATCATCGAAACTATGCACCTCATTGAAGCCTCTCCAAAGCGTCAAAGTAAGTACACTGATCCATTTGATATTCATGTGCCTACTAATACTATTTTCCCTTTTATTGTACAGACACCTAACTTGGAATTCAAGCAGTTGCCAGAGCACTTACCTTATGCTTATATGGGAGAGAATAAGACACTTCCTATGCTAGCTGCTGCCACTCTTACTTTTGGAAAAAAATAAGGCTTGGTCCGGCTGAAGACGTTAAACTTAGCGCTCATAGGAGGCACCCCAGACTTATCCTTTTCATTTTAGTATTTTTCTTTTATTTATATTTATATTTACATATCTAGTATTTATATTTCTTGTTTTCCGGAACAACATTTATTTTTCTTTGTCAGGTACTTAGTACGTGCATCCATTTCAAGTTTAGGGCGTGGATAAGCAAGTAACCAACCAAGTTCTCCATCTCCCAGGTCAAATCTTTCCATGTCACACACATTGGGGACAATGTGTATTTTAAGTTTGGGGGTAGTGGGAGATACTAGATACTATCACACACGCACTTGAAACATATGCACACACTAAGTCCCAGTTTTTTTTGTGGAAAATAAATACATGTTCTTTTAGTAAACCAAAATTTTGGTTGATTTAAAAATTTGATAACACTTCATTAGTAAGCTTACAATCTAGAACACGTAGTCTTGCAATGGGAATTTTATAAAGTTTAGTTACCTACCTCAAGGCACCTAAGAATTCACGAGTTTGATCCAAATTTGCACGAGCACATTTAACACACATTTGTGTGGGGTATGACATATAATTCTTTTATATATGTTTCCATAACCTAATCTGTAATCGGATAACTTGTTGAAAAGAACCCTTTAGCATAAGAAAAATAAAGAAAAATATGTTCATCATGCAAAAAGAAAATCAAAAAGCTTCCAAAAAATCAACTTTCCACTGAGTAACTGGGCCTCTTGCCTCAGTAAGCATTGAGTGTTCACGTCAAAAGGTGAAAGTTTCATTAAGAAGTATTAAAAGCCTATTAAGTTCTATAGCCTTTTTGACTCGAGCTAATAAGTCCTTAGGGGTGTCGTCACACCTAATGCCCTAAAACCATTTGGTTTGGGAGTCATTGGCTAAACACTCGTTACAAGGGTCAAATAGAAAGCTCGATGGAACTCAACATGGCAAAGATCACATGATGAAAGAAAAATACAGAAGAAGCAAGTATTATGTCACTTTTGTTCTCTTTGATAAGGAATTCGATAAAGGTTTGGGCATCAAAACCCTATACACTAAAATTATGTGGAAACCGCATCTTATATGTGCTAATTCATCACACACAAATCACACTTGCGATGCCTTAAGCTAACTTTAGGTAAGTAACATGAACTTTTGAAAATTGTTTTTCAATACAAAAATATATTTTTATTATAAGCTTACTCATGAACTGTTATCATAGTTTTTTGTGCAACGTAAATCTTTGAGTATCATATAAATGAATTTATCTTTAATTTTGTTCTTCATTTAGTTTTTAGTTTTGTATTGCTAAGGGACTAGCAATATGTAAGTTTGGGGGTGTGATAAGTGCTTAAATATTCATATTTAAGCCCCTTAACTTACATGTGTTAAGCTCTTTGTCTATACATTTTAGTCTGTTTTACTTCATTTTGTGTGTTTCACATGTTTTTATAGGTCTTGGAGAAAAAAGGAAGCAGTTTTGGCACTTAAGGGAAGAAGCCTGGAAATCCTAGAGCAGCTTCTGGTCAAAGTGCGATCGATCGCACTACTGCATGCGATTGAGCGCAAGACGCATGCGATCGAGCGCACATGTACGGGCATGAACAGTAAACTACAGAACCCTATTTTGGAAATAAAGGAGTTTTGTGTTTTAAGAAAGTTTAGGAACTCATGAGCCTTCTAGGACTACTCAAGCCCTATAAATACACCTGTAAAGCACACACAAATAATCACTTCTCAGAGGATCATCTAATCCCTTCTTCTATCTTTTAATTTTAGCTTGGAGAAGGAAACTGTGGACGAGAATTGATGACTCTTCTCTCGGGTTTCTTCTTTCCTTTATTTTTATTATATCTACTTAACTTTTAGTAAGAGCTTGGTTGAAGCCCTAATTATGTTTATTCAATAAATTTAGTATTAGCATTTTTGTGATATTTATGTTGTGTTGCTTAACTTGATTAATACATGCTTTTATTTAAATTCCTCATATGTATATGTCTGATCAATATGTGCATGTGGTATGGACTTGTTAGTTAGATCAATTTGGATGACCGAGTCCTGGGTCTGACATTAGTAACAAAAGATATCCACACTGGATTCTTGGGTTAATCAACATGGGAAACCAGGAGTAGATACCATGCCCTAGGTCCCGTGTGGTTGTCGATTTCCACAGATCCTATGCTCTCTTAAGGAACAACTCAGCATACACCAGGTTGAATCCCTTGAGAGAGAAAATAGTTAGAGTAGATAGCATGCCTAACTCGTTGCTTAGGGAGAATTATAGCTTAAGGAGTAGATACCATGCCCTTAGGTTGACAACCATTAGGTATTCATGACATGAGTAAAGAATTGGCATACTGTTTTGTTGTGGTAGCATGAGTAGTGGTGGATATTAAGTCCCTACGCTTTTATCTTTATTATTTTACTTTTATCAAAATCAACTCTTTTATTATTTCTATCTTTTTACATTGCGAATATAATTCTAAAAAGAAATTCACCAATCCCTGTGGAGATGATCTTACTTCCGCACACTATACTACTAAGTTGACCTTGTGCACTTGCAAGTAAAACTAGAGCGATTATTTACTTATTTATTTAGGTATATTTTCGCACAACAAAGTTGTCTCCTCCTCTAACAGTCAAGGGTGTCAGAAGTTTTCTTGGACATGTTGGATTCTACCGACGGTTCATCAAGGATTTTTCTAAGACCTCTAGACCTCTTTGTTCATTGTTAGCTAAAGATACCAAGTTTGATTGGACTGATGACTGTATGGAAGCTTTCAACACATTGAAGAACGTGCTCACCTCCGCACCAATAATGATGGTACCTGATTGGAGCCTTCTATTCGAGCTGTTGTGTGATGCTAGTGACTTCGCCTTGGGAGCTGTCTTAGGCCAGAGAGTCAATAAAGTACCTCATGCTATTTACTATGCTTCTAGAACTTTAAATGATGCTCAGCTAAACTATTTTACTACTGAAAAGGAATTGTTAGGTGTTGTTTTTGCTTTAGAGAAGTTTAGATCATACCTAATTGGCTATAAGGTTATTATATTTACTGATCATGCTGCTTTGAGAATTTGTTTTCTAAAAAAGATGCAAAGACTAGGTTAATCAGATGGGTATTCCTATTGTAAGAGTTTGACTTGGAGATTAAAGACAAAAGAGCAGTGAGAATGTGGTTGCAGATCATCTATCTAGGCTACCTTATGAGGATAACAAAAATGAGCTACCTTTGAATAAGAACTTTCTCGATGAACAGTTGTTCGCATTCGAGGTAACACTTCCATGGTATGCTAATATTTTCAATTATATAACTGCTAAGGTTTTTCCTCCAGGTATAACAAGTCAAGAAAAGAAGCGGTTGATATCTATGTCTAGACACTACCATTGGGATGACCCCTACCTATTCAAATTATGTCCTAATCAAATCATCAGAAGGTGTGACTCAGAGGAGGAGCATTTGAGCTTATTACAATATTTTGCAGCTCATGTAATAGATGCCAACGAACAGGTAACATATCATCCTGAAATCAGACGCCCTTACAAAATATTCATATAGTAGAACTTTTTGATATATGGGGCATTGATTTCATAGGTGCATTTCCTAACTCCTATGGTTATTTATATATTCTTGTGGGTGTGGATTATATGTCCAAATAGGTCGAGGCTGTCCCCTCAAAAACTAATTATCATAAAGTAGTTGTGAAGTTTCTACAGGATAACATCTTTACCCGGTTTGGGACTCCAAGAGCCATCATCAGTGATGGCAACAGCCACTTTCATCATCACTCTTTTGCTGCACTCATTAGAAAATATGGGATTACCCATAAAGTTGACACTCCTTATTATCCTCAAACCAGTGGCCAAGTAAAGATAAGTAACCGAGAAATCAAAGGCATCCTGGAAAGGACTGAATTCAAGTAGGAAGGATTGGTCTTTACATCTAAATGATGCTCTATAGGCATATAGGAAAGCTTACAAGAAACCAATTGGCATGTCTCCATACCGCTTAGTGTTTGGGAAAGCATGCCATCTGCCGATGGAGTTAGAGCATCGAGCATATTGGGCCATAAAACAATTCAATTTTGACATGAAGCAAGCGGGAGAGAAGAGGAAGTTGCATTTAAATAAGCTGGAAGAATTAAAGTACGATGCATATAAGAATGCCAAGCTCTACAAGACAAAAGCCTATCATGATAAACAACTGGTTAGGAAACTATTTCATGTGGGATAGAAAGTGTTGCTCTACAACTCAAGATTAATACTGTTCCCAGGCAAACTTAAGTCCCGATGGTTTGGTCCTTATGTGGTCACCAAGGTCTTTCCCCATGGTGCTTTGGAGATCCATAGTTCCAACAAAAATCAAACATTCAGGGTGAATGGACACAGAGTAAAGCTATATCTTGAAATCAACTTACCACCAAGAGATGAAGATTTAGCACTTCAAACTGTCCAGTATGCAGCATAACCGAGAGCGCTTAAGTCACATGAGGTGGACTTTAAGTACCCCCTTTCAAGAGAGTAGCACTGAAGCTACTATAGAGAGCACTTGAGCAGTTCAAACTTTGATAAACATGTAGCTCAAGCGCTTCTATTGAGATTAGTGGTACTAAGGCCACTGATTACGGTACAGTTTTATTTTAACTAATTGTTTTCACTATTTTTCGTTTTGTAGTCCTTTTAATAGTTTATTTAGTTGGCAGCACTTTCTGCCATTGTGATCGAGCACACTACATAGTGTGCTCAAGTGCATTCTCGCCCTGCGCTCCATTGCACGTGAGTGCACCACACCAACGCACACACTTGCGCACAAGTGTGATTAAGCACACTTTAAAGTGCGATTGAGCGCACTCGGGGCATAACTCACGTGCATATTTTAAGTCAGATTGTCCCTCCCTCACATCCACGCTCAATTGCACACTCTCTCTCTCTTTCGAACTCTCACTCACCCACAAGCACTCACCCACAGCACTCTCACTCTCTCTCGCACTCTAACCATCACCATCCTATCTCTCACCACCACATCACCTCCACACCACCGTCCAGACCCCCCTACACCACTGCACACAAGGTATTTACTCATACTTATTTTACCCTTAATTTCTCCTATCCCCCTTTTTCGGTTATTTTTTTGATTTAATTATTGTTTTTAACAAACTGAATTCATATATATCTTCTCTCTTATGCTATTGGGTTGTATTTAGTTCTTTTGCAAGAGGTTAAACAATTTTTATAGTGAAGAGCCCTAACTTGGTCTACACCAGCACACAACCTGTTCGATCAAAGTCCTCAGTCACACTTTAGTAAGTGCGATCGAGTGTAGGGAAGACTGTGATCGAGCGCATAAGCCAAGTGCGATCAAGCGCAAGAGAGTGTGCTCGAGCCTAAATTGGACAGAAACTTACCCAAGATGCCAAAACAAGTTGTTTCCACCTCCCGTGCCTCGGGTAGATGTGCCCAATCATCCCAGCCTAGTTTCGAACAACGAGAGATCTTGTTCAAAACTACATTCAACACTGAAGTTGATTTCAAGAATTTGGAAGCCACTCAATGGGCGGTCCAAGAGTTCAAGCACCGGGGGTTGGAGAGGTTGTTTAAGCCTATTTGTTCTACTTCCTACACTTGGTTTGTGGTCTAGTTCTACGAGAACCTATCATTCGACTGCAACAGGTTGGGGGTCGTGTCTTCATCGGTCCAGGGGAAGTATATAGATGTGACCTCTGCTGATATAGCTGCTGCTCTTTATTGCTGTGATGAGTCCCCTATTGAGGACACCCAGATAGAGGAGTAGCCAGAGTCCTTTCTCTTGTCCTCTATCATTGAGGACATGTGTGCTGGTCAGTACGCCGATCGGCACAACAACGTTGGGAGCCGGTCTAAGTTGCCTCCATGACTCTGGCTTATGAATTTCATCTTCCAGCGGAATGTGTACCCATTGGGGCACAAGACCCAAAGGAGGGACTAGTTCCTACAAGCCTTATATGCATTCCACAGAAGCCACTGGTATTCCATCCCGGTTGTCATCTGGAGCCAGCTCCATAAGTTTTTAGACCATGTCCATGGCCACCAGACCACCATGGTGAATGCATGGGGGATTCCCTTCCTGTTCCTCCTCAGCTAAATATTCAAGAAGAAGGGGATCAAATACTCCTCCATTGATAGCTCAGTGAGTGACCACCCATTCTTTGGGAAGAGTTAGTGGACCCTGAGCCAGTCGCAAATGCCCAGAGTACCCCAAGGGCATGCACCTGCTGCTGAGCGAGTAGAGGATGATCCCATGGAGATCGAGCACCCCATAGCGAGCCATACTTGGGAGGAGGACTATCCAGACAAGGAGCTCACTGAGTACCAGCACATTCTCGATGAGATGACTTCCTTTCGGTGTGAGCTCTCTAACATTCGCTGGGAGGATAGGGAGGCGACATTACTCGTGCATCAGCGCATCGATGACTTGGAGGCACGTTTTACAAGACAAGAGGCGATGATCCAGGCCATTCTTGATCGACTACCTCCCGCCCCTGGCACTTCAACAACTGCACCACCTAGAGCCGAGCAGTGAGAGAGGTGCATCGTCTGGCTGAAGACGTAAAACTTAGCACACATGGGAGGCAGCCCACAGCATATCCTTTTATTTTTAGTATTTTTACATTTCTTGTTAGTATTTCTTTTTATAATTGTTTACTATTAGTATCTTTTGTTTTTCGGTATTACATTTATTTTTCTTTTTCAGGGACAATATGTGTGCATCAGTTCAAGTTTGGGGGTATGCTACGAGCTATGCCAACCATCTATTTCTCTATCTCCCAGGTCATATATTTTCATGTCACTCACACATTAGGGACAATGTGTAAATTAAGTTTGGGGTATAGGAGACACATTCACACACTCTATCCCAATTTTTTTTTTTTGTATTATTGAAAAAATAAATGTATGTTCATTTTGTTTTGAAAATTTTGGTTGATTTAAACAAATATTATGATAAGATTTCATCTCTAAGCTTAAAATCTAGAACACACGGTCTAATAATAAAGTTTTAAAAGTTTAATTACTTACTTCAAGGCATTTAAGAATTCACAAGTTTGATCTACATCTGACACGAGCACATTAGCACGTAATTGTGTGGGGTATGACATATAATTTTGATGTGTATGTTTCCATGGCCTAACCATAATTGAATAACTTGTTAGAAGAACACATTGGCATAGGAAAATAGAAAAAAAAACATTTACACAAAAAAAGAAAATAAAATGCTCCTAATAATCATTAAATAAAGTTTCCACTGAGTAACTGGACCTCTTGCCTCAGTAAGCAATGAGTGTTCATGTCAAAAGGTGGGAATTTTGCTTGGCAGCATTAAGACCAGTTAGTTTCGTAGCCTTTTTTACTCGAGTTAGTAAGTCCTTAGGGGTGTCTTTACACCTAATGCCCTAAAACCATCTGGTTTGGGAGTCATTGGCTAAACACTCGCTACATTGGTTAATTAGAAAGCTTAAGGGAACTCAACGTGGCAAAAATCTCATAATAAAATAAAAAGGAAGAAATAAAACTATGCCATTATTGTTCATTCTGATAGGAAATTCGATGAATGTTGAGACACCGAAACACTATACATTGGAGTTGTTTGGAAGCCTCATCTTTTATGTGCTAATTCACCACACACTAAGTCAGACTTGTGATGCTTTAACCAGCCTCGAATAAGTAATTAGATTTTAAAACTCTTATTCATTACGAAGATGTGTTTATATTTTAAGCCTGCTCATGAATATATATCATAGTTTTGTGTGCAACCGAAATTTTTAGATATCATGAATGATGAATTTATCTTTGATATGATTTTTTAATTAGTTTTTTATTTTGTATTGCTAAGAGACTAGCAATATGTAAGTTTGGGGGTGTGACAAGTGCTTAAATATTCATATTTAAGCCCCTTAATTTACATTTGTTAAGCTATTTGTTTACATATTTTATTATGTTTTACTTCATTTTTGTGTTTTCTGTGTTTTTATAGGTTATTGGAGAAAAGATAGCATTTTGGAACTCTAAGGAAGAAAACTGGAAGTCCTGGAAACAACCCAGTGCGATCAAGCACAGAAGAGTGTGATCGAGCGCACAAGCACTCGTGTGCACACATAGAAGGCTCGATTGCAACCCTGCACTCGAGCGCAAAAGCATGGGATCGAGCGCACGCATGGAGTAAAACGGCAGAGACAGTTTTAGAAAGAATAGCTCGGGTCTTGTTTTGGAAATTAACGTTTCGGGGTGTCTTTAAAACCTTATAAATAGGCTTGTAAAACACAGAAACGACACTTTTGAATTTATTTTTGAGTTGTAAGCTTTGGAGACGAATTTACGACTTTTCTCCAGAGTATTTTTCGGGTTTATTCTTCTCTATTTAGTTTACATTATGAAGATGTGTAATAACATTACAATGTGCAACTAACTTACTAATAGGGCTCGATTGAAGCCCTAATTATGCTTTTCTATTTATGAGTATTGTTGCCTTTGCAAATAGCTGTGTTATGATGCTTTAATTGATTAATACCTATTTTATTGAATTCCTCATATGTGTTTGTCTGATCAACGTATGCATGTGGTATAGATTAGTTAGTTAGATCAATTTAGATGATCGAGTCCTGGGTCTGACAATAGTAACAAAAGAAATCCACGCCGGGTTCTTGGGTTAATCAACATGGGAAACCAAGAGTAAACACTATGCCCTAGGTTTTATGTGGTTGTCGATTTCCACAAATCTTATGCTCTCTTAAGGAATAACTCAGTATACACCATGCTGAATCCCTTAAGAGAGAGAAGAGCTAGAGTATACACCATGCCTAACTCGTTGCTTAGGGAGCTCAATAGCCTAAGGAGCTGACCAAGCCCTTAAGTTGACAAACATTAGGTATTCATGGTAGGGCTAAAGCATTGGCACATTACTTATTGGGAAAGTATGATTAGTGGTGGATATCAAAACCCTATGTTCTTATCATAATCAATCTAAACTCAATATTTATTTCTATCATTTTATATTGTGAAACTGATTCTAAAACGAAATTCACCAATCCCTGTGGAGATGATCTCGCATTTGCACACTATGCTACTGTTGACCTTGTGCACTTGTAAGTAAAACAGTTTAATTATTTGCTTATTAATTTAGGTAGATAATTGTATAACAATGAAGCAATCAGATATACAATTTATCATAATCTAACAACCCCATTAACAGTCTAATTTTGCAGAAACTAGCTTTACTTAGAGATTTTGTAAGAATGTCAGCTATTTGATCTTCTGAAGGTATGAATTCTAGTCTAATATCATTTTTTTGAGCATGGTCTCTTAAGAAATGATGCCTAATTTCTATGTGTTTAGTTCTAGAGTGCTGAATAGGGTTTTTGGTTAGGTTGATAGAATTAGTATTATCACAATGTATTGGTATACTTTTAAAGTTCATGCCATAGTCTTCTAGTTATTGTTTCATCCATAGCACTTGGGCACAACAACTTCCAGCTACTACGTATTCCGTCTCGGCAGTTGATAGTGCAATGGAGTTTTGTTTCTTGGAAAACCAAGAGGTTAACATTGCACCTAAGAATTGGCATGTTCCACTTGTGCTTTTTCTGTCTAACCTACACCCCGCAAAGTCAGCATCTGAATATCCTACAAGCTCAAAAGATGAATCTCTAGAATACCATAATCCTAGGGTCTGAGTTCCTCGTAGATATCTAAGGATCTTTTTTACTGCAACTATATGTGATTCCTTAGGATTAGCCTGAAATCTAGCACACATACATACACTGAACATTATATCAGGTCTACTTACAGTCAAATAAAGTAATGCTCTTTTCATGCTTCTATAATATTTAGTATCTACGCATTTACCTCCTTCATCAAGATCAAGTTTTGCTGAGGTGCTCTTGGGTATACCAAGTGGCTTTGAGCTTTTCGTCCCGAACCTCTTTAGTAGGTCTTTAGTGTATTTTGATTGATTGATGAAGATGCCTCCTTTCAATTGTTTGATTTGAAGTCCAATGAAGTTGGTAAACTCTCCCATCATGCTCATTTCAAATTCACCTTACATGCACTTGGCAAACTCTTTACACATAGATTCATTAGTGACATCAAATATAATATCATCAACATATATTTGGACTAGTAGAGTGTCATTTATGTGAGTTTTTGTGAAGAGGGTTGTGTCTACTTTTCCTCTTATAAAATTATTGTCAATAAAAAATTTACTTAGTCTTTCATAATATGCTCTAGGAGCTTGCTTCAACACATGTAGAGCTTTAGAAAGCTTGTAAACATGATTTGGAAGACTGGGATTCTCAAATCCAAGAGGTTACTCAACGTATACCTCTTATTCTATTAAACCATTTAAGAAGGCACTCTTTACATCCATTTGAAATAACTTAAATTTATTAAAGCATGCAAAGGCCAATAACATTTGAATAGCTTCTAATCTTGCTATGGGAGCATAGGTCTCATCAAAGTCTATTCCTTCTTCTTGATTATACCCCTCAACAACCAGTCTAGCCTTGTTCCTAGTTACTATTCCATTTTCATCCATCTTATTTCTAAATACCTATTTAGTTCATATTATTGTATGATTTTTAGGTCTAGGAACTAGATTCCATACATTTCTTCTTGCATGGCAATTATCCAATCATTTTCCTTTCCGGCTTTTATTAATGTCTTAGGTTCTATTTGAGAGCAATAAGTTACATACTTGTAAATATTTCTTTCTTACCTCTTATGAAGGATTACCAATTACTTGATCGATTAGGTGATAATTTACATACCTCCAATCTTTGGGAAGACTATTCTCTTGTTGACTTGTAGATGGTTGGTCCAATTTGAGAGTTTCTATCTCTTTATTTTTTTGAGGTGAGCTCTCCTTTGGGTCAATAATGGGAGTAGGTACATCCATTCTTGGAATGAAATCTACATCATCATTGAAAGAAACTTCTCTACTACTAATTGGTTTAGACTCATCAAGAGTTACATGTACGGATTCTTCTACCACTAGAGTTCTCTTGTTGAAGACTCTATAAATCTTACTAGAGGTTGAATATCCTAAAAATATCACTTCATCGGTCTTAGAGTCAAATTTACCCAAGTTAGTTTTATTATTATTTAGGATGAAGCATTTATAACCAAATGTACGAAGATAGGAGATATTAAGCTTTCTACTTTTCCATAATTCATACGGAGTTTTGTCAAGCATAGGCCTAATTAAAATTTTATTCAAGATATAGCAAGAAGTGTTTACTGCTTCAGCCCAAAAGTATTTTGGTAAGTTATTTTCACAAAGCATTGTTCTTGCAAATTCTTCTAGAGCTCTATTTTTCCTCTCAACAACTCCATTTTGTTGAGGAGTTCTAGGAGCTGAAAAGTTGTGATCAATTCCATTTTCTTCACAAAATTTTGAAAAACTTTGGTTTTCAAATTCTTTTCCATGATCACTTCTAATGCTTGAAATACAAATTCCTTTTTCATTTTGTACTTTTTTGTAAAAGTTTTCAAATCCTATGAAAGCTTCATCCTTGTAAGCAATAAAGATAACAAAGGTATATCTTGAATAGTCATCAACAATTACAAGAGCATATTGATGGCCACCTAGACTAATGGTACTTATTGGACCAAATAAGTCCATATGCAAGAGTTCCAATGGTCTAGTAGTTTACACTACATTTTTTGATTTAAAGGAAATTCTGGTTTGTTTTCCCATTTGACAAGCATCACATACTTTATCTTTTTCAAATTTGATTTTGGGAAGTCCAATGACTAAATCTTTTCTTGAAATGATTTTAAGCAAATTCATGTTCACATGACCAAGCCTATGCCATAGCCATGGGTTTTCACTAAATGCTGGAAAACATTTTCATTTTCGAAATGCAATGATTTTAAATCAACTATATAGAAATTTTCATGTTTATGGCCAACAAACTTGATCTTGTTACTCTTGATGTCTATAACTACACAATAAGAGGTTTCAAATATAACTTTGTTGCCTTTGTCACATAGTTGACTAATACTTAGTAGATTTGGCTTGAGGCATTGTACTAGCAATACATTATCTATGGTTGAGAAATCGTTTCCAACTTTTCCATGCTCGATGATCTTTATTTTAGTGTTTGTCTCCAATGGTGACATGTCCGCCATCTCTAAGAGTTAACTCTTTGAATACACTTTTATCACCGGTCATGTGCTTTGAGAATCCACTATCAAGGTACCAACAGTTACCTTTTTCCTTGGTATGGAGACATATCTACATCATACAAGGATACACAATTGCATTTTTAAGTACTCAAAATTTCTTGGGTCCTTTGGGGTTAGTCCTTGAAAATACGGTTCCTTTTGGGACCGTTACTTTCTTAACAGCATATGGTGATCTATAGACATGTTGATAATGCATAATCCTAGGACAATAGTTATTGAAATTTCTAAGATGACTTAGTTGTGCATGTCTATAATTCTTAGGATAAGTATTCCTAGGATACATGTTACTAATGTGAGGAATATACATGTCATTTCTAGGAAATGTATTATGATGATTTCTTGAAAACATACTTGCATTATTATGAATATGCATATTATTTCTAGGATAACCATGATGATAATTCCTAGGATATGCATATGCAGTGTGCAAGTCTTGAGTATACATATTATTTCTAAGATGCATATGATGGTTACTCCTAGGATGTGTATAAGCATTTCTTAAATGAGCATACATATAAGCATGAGTATTTCTAGGATGTTTCATTCTTGTATATGCATTAGAATTAGCATTTCTAAACTTGCTAGCATTCATTGAGGGTATGCTTTTGACCTTGCTAGTGATCTTTGAAGTTGAGGCTTCATTCACACATGATGCTTTTATGAATAAGCTCTCTTTTGATTTTTTCTTGCCTAATGGAGAATATCCTAACCCGGATTTTCCTCCACTTAATCTTTGGCAAGATAGCATTTCATCAAGCTTTTCTTTTCTAAGCATGGGTCTAGCTATTGTGCCATTTAATTCTAATATCTTCTTCTTTAAGTTTTCATTTCATCTTTAAGAAAATCTTGAGAAGAATCATAAAGCAATGAAGATAGTTTATCTTTTTCTTCTTTTAGACTTGTCATCTCTTTAGAAAGAGATGACACCTCTTTCTTAAGAGTAGAGTTCCTATAATCGAATTTCTTCAATTCTTCATGCATTTCATTTATGACTTCTATTAGTTCTTCACTACTACTAATAATGTTATTTTTTGAGAAGGGAGAAGATAATACCTCATTTTCATCATCGATTTCCATAAGACATAGGTTGACAATTTCCTCGTATCCGATTTCTTTATCCGAAGAGTCTTCTTGTTCATCATCACTCCAAGTGGTTGCAATAATAGCTTTCTTCTTTATGCATCTGTATGGTTTGCTTGTAACCGTACAATCGACCTTGATGTGACCGGGCTTTTTGCATTCATAACCCACAAGCGGTTCCCTTTTTGAAGTGGGATCCTTTATGTAAGGTTTCTTGCTTTTCTTCAAGAATATGTGAAACCATTTGGTGATTAAAGCCATCTCACCATCTTCTTCGCTGCTCTCTACTTCTTCTTCCGTTTCCTCTTCTCTGTTGCATGTAGAGGCTTTGAGAGCAATCATCGTTTTCTTCTTCTCATCATCATTAACAATGGGATTCATTTCTTCCATCTCATATGTCAACAGTGATCCGAGAAGCGTTTTGACATCAAGTTTGTCGAGATCTTTGGCCTCCATGATGGTCGTCTTCTTTGCTTTCCAAGTGGGTGGCAAAGATCTTAAGATTTTTCTTGTTAGTTCAAACTCCTCAATGTTCCTACCAAGAAGCTTCAAACCATTAACAATAGTTGTGAAATGTGAGTGCATTTGATAAATTGTTTTGTTAGGAGACATTCTAAAAGATTCATATTTGGATACTAGCATATAGATTTTTTATTTTTTAACCTCACTAGTTCCTTCATATGTAACTTGCAATTTATCCCACATCTCCTTAGCCGAAACACATGTAGAGATTTTATTATATTATGATATATCTAAAGCACAATGTAAAATACTTGTGGCTCTACTATTGAGAGACATCATTCTATAATCCTCATCATTGAACTCAGTTTTGAGTTTAGGCATTGTACGAATGATTTCTCCAATAGTTATTTTCTTTGATGGAATTCTAGGTCTTTCCTCAATGACTCTCTATAGATTATAATCTTGTCATTCGATAAAGATTTTCATCATGTTTTTCGAATAATTATAGTTGGAGCCATTGAACAAGGGAGACCTATTGTAGGAATGTCCCTCAGAATAGCTATTTGCTGCTATCGGATCAACTTAAGGATATGAAGCCTAAAATTGAGAGCAAAGCTCTGATACCAATTGTAGACTAAGGTTTCAACCCAAGAGGGGGGTGAATTGGGTTTATAAAAAACTTTCTCTAATTAATCGCAAGTTTATAAAAACAAGTAAGACCACAAGCATGTAAACAAGTAATGTTGTGTAAACAAAAGAGTTTAAGGAATAGAAGATGCAAACTCAGTTTACAGTGGTTCAACAATATCATATTCGTTTCGACCCTATGTCCACTCTCTTCAAGGAACCTCCTTGAAGTAATCCACTAAGAAACTTAGTCGTGCAACTTCACAAGTGTTGCACAAACCTTACAATCAGTCCCTTCCTCTTGGAAGCAAATCCTTTCCTCTCGGAAGCTAATCTCTTCCTTTCAAAAGCTAATCTATACTTTTCGAAATCTAATCCCTTTACAATAAATGAGCTGCAGTAAAGTGGTAAAGAGACAGCAATGAAAGCTTATACAACTGAATAATATCTCTCTTTCAAGGTAAAGCTTGAAGAATGGCTCAACAATAAATATTTCAAAGCTTTTGTGTATCAGTGAGTAAAAACTTGATTGAATGTGTAATCGCAATCTTGAAATGCTCAATAGAGTGGGTTTATATAGCCTTCTATTAATATGGTCATTTTTTATTGACTTGGGATGTTTTGGTGTATTTTGTGCTGAAGTCTCACATCGCAACGGTCATATTTTTTGAATTACCAGTCAACTGGGTCTTGGAGCCAATCGATTGGGTCAAGTGAAAAGTCTCACCCTTAAGGTTTTGAAGAGTACTAGTCGACTAGGGACAGTCTGTCCAAAACACCAGTCGACTGGTATGAAGCATCCAGTCAACTGGGGACACACTGTCCACAACACCAGTCTTCTAGTATAAGTACCTAGTCGACTGGGTTGCCCTTCAACCCAGTTTTTCATTCTTTGAAATGTTTTTGACTTATAAACGTTTGAATGAATAGTTTTGTTAAAATGCTTTTTCAAAAGGAGTCATAAGACATGCTAGTTACATGAACAAGTGAGATTTACAACTTGTTTCAATACCTTATACCTATACTAGATCTTCTGTCATGACTTGGAGTTTGATTCAGGTTGAGTTCGTGGACCTTGATTTTTGGTTGTATGCTTTTATCGCTTAATACACTTAGATAGCAGTGTTAGTACAATTAAAGTTGTGTTTTGTCATCATTAAAATTTAGATGAGGGTGAACACATTCTCTATCAATCTCTTCCTCTTATTTATTGGTTCACCTTAAGACCATCAATTATCTCATAATTACCTCGTAATGAGGTTCACATCAAAAAGTCTACTATTTAGATGATTCTTATCACCATAACTGTCTCTCTATGAGACTCATCCATCTATAAATAAATTCACAAAAATACACCATACATCAGCATTTCAATAATACAAGCAATAATTAAAACAGATGCAATGCATGAATTATTATTATAGGAACGTCTTCCCATATGTCGACATGATTTTATCTTAAACCGGTTACCTTCACGGTTCTTTTCTTTACAACTTGTCCCAACTATCACAGTATTTATTTCCAGCATATACCAGCTGTCACGGTGTCCCTTTTATTTTCAGCACATACTGGCTGTCATGGTTTTTCAATTAGACCGGCTGCCTTACCAGTTATTTTCTTTTCATTTAATGCAAATACATATGAACAATGATATGAAATATGCATATGAATAATAACATAAAAAAAAAAAACAAGCATGAATTCAAATATTTAATTTTGGCTATCATGATTTTTCTCAAATTATATAAAAAAATTCTACTAAATTCCTCTCATCCCAAATCACATCAAATCATCTATTAAAACTTGTCAAGATCCATTAAATTTTATTCCAAATCGTCCATCAAAGCTTGTCAAGATCAACTAAATTTCATCTCCTCATAATTCGTATCAAAACATCAACTATAGCTCATCAATAATTTATTTATCACCATCATGATTAAATCAACTCATTATTCTAATAATATTTCTTCTCACATAATAATTTTTCTATGTGTCCAATATTCATATCATATCTATCAACCAAATCTTTATCTATCACAAAACATAAGCTAATAATTTATTTTAATATTATCACTAGATTTTTCATTTTTATTTAGATTACTTAAAGTAAATCCAACTCACCACGTAGCACTTAAAGCTACCCATGGATCACCTCCTTGCCTTTCCCATTCCTCTCAGAAATTTTTCGTGGTTGCATATTGTCAACACCTGACATAATATTTGTATTAAATTTCTAATTATTTCTTCAATTCTTCATAAACCATATCCTTTGAAAATTCTCACTTTGACTTTCGGGAAATTTGATGTATACTAAAAAATTCAAAAATAAACACTACGTTATTACCTTCTGTTTTTCTGATAGCTTATCGTGATTCTCTATGAAATTTCGTGGTAAATCCCTTCAAAATTTTGCTATTTCTGCCTTTCTTTGGGTCCCCAAGTGTTTAAAGAAAATGCGTAATGGAAGAAAAACTAAACGAATTTAGTAAGAAAAAAAAAACAATTTATAAACATTTTATGCGGCAACTGCCGCACATCCATTGTTCCCAACTCTTATAGCTGCTTATCATGTAGCTAATTTTAACTAAAATTGGAACACCAGGGACTTCAAGGTGCTGCACGAAATTGGGTTTTTTTTTTTAAAAAAAACAAACTTTTTCTTTTTTCTTTTTTTTTCCTTTTTTTTTACTATTCATGAATTTTTTTTCATTTTCTTTGTAATTAAGCTCTCATGCGTCCATTTTTTTTCAAAAAAATTATTTTCTTCAATACTAAATCCTTTGTGTAAATATATTATTTTAATTTCATGTCATATTTATTAAATTACTTCTTTACCCTTACTTTACGATTACGTGTATTACAATTCTACCAACTTTGCAAAAATTTGGTCCCCGAAATTTCCTTACCTAACTCTAGAAACAATTGTGAATAATATTTTTTCATAATTGTCTCATGCTTCCATGTAATCTCTTCAACATCCTTATTCCACCACAAAACTTAAACTAGTGAAATTATTTTATTATACAAGACTTGTTCTTTTTTGTCTAAAATTCTCACTGGTACTTGTATATAAGCCCAATCTTTCTGAATTTCTAAAGCTTAGCTCGAAATATTTTAATATTCATCATGTAAACACTTTCTTAAAAGTGAAACATGAAATACATTATGCCACTGCTTCAACTCTGGAGGCAAATTCAGGTTATTCACAACTAGCCCAACTTTCTAAACAACCTCGTAGGGTCACATTTACCTCAGACTCAACTTTTCTTTCTTTTTGATCCTCAACACACCTTTTCATGGAGATATTTTTAATTATACCCAATCACCTACTTAAATTTCAAGAGGTTTTCTCTTAGTATCAGCATAGCTATTCGGTCTACTCTGTGCTGCTTTACGGTTCTCTAATCAATTTGATCATCTCAGTTGTTAACTCAATAATTGATGGACCAGATATATTTCTCTCTTATTTCTTCCTAACATATAGTAGTTCTACACCTCCTACCATACAGTGTCTCAATCGATGCCATCCCAACCTACTGAAAAACTCATCATATTTGTCCTTAATATATCTTCTAGTACTCTAATAATCCTCCCTATCTGAGCATGAAAAATTATATTAAATTGCAACTGTGTACCCATGGCTTCCTAAAATCCTCTGTAAAACCAAGGTGTAAATATAACATCTTTAAATGAAATTATTCTCAATAATACTCCATACCACCTCACAATCTCAACTACATCCTGCTTCAATCTTGACCACCAGAAATTTTGTTTCAATCCTCTATACATCTTATTGTTACTTGATTGCATCAAATCTACATCATCATGTGCCTCTCTCATTATCTTCTCTCTTAACTTCGTTATTGGGAACACAATTTCCATGTTCCAATGCCAAAATGCCCTCATTTCAAATTTTGAACTCAAAATGCTTTCTAGTATGCATTCACTGTTTAATCTTTTCTATCTCTTCATCTTTACCTTGCATCTCTAACAAACATTTTACTATGGATGACTGTACAATCATATTTGTTAACTATGATCATTTATCACTGATATTCAACTTTATTCTTATCTGTTTTAAATCTATCATCAATTTTACATCAGAACTCCCAATAGCAGTTAACCTTCTTGTTGACTTTCTACTAAATGCATCAGCTATCACCTTCTCATTTTCTAGATGATAGTAAATTGTACAATCATAGTTACTAATCAACTCCATCCACCATCTTTGCCTCAAATTCAACTCTCTCTGGGTAGGTAAGTATGTCAAACTCTTATAACCCATTAGTATCTTACAAGTGGCTCCATACAAATGATAAATCCAATCTTTAAAGTAAACATTATAGTAGCCAACTCTTAGTCATGAGTAGGGTAATTTCTATCATGAATCTTCAATTGCCTAGAAGTATGAGCCAAAACTTTTCTATGTTATACATATCGCAATCATTGATGTGATGCGTCACTATACACCACAAATCCTTCATTATCAAAAGGAAGCACCAATACTGGAGTTGCAGTAAGTTTTTTTTTCAACAGATGGAAACTTTTCTCACATTCCTCTGACCACCTAAACTTCACGTCTTTCCTAGTCACTCTAATGTTTCACATGTTGTTCTTCCTTCTTAGATTATATCAGAAATTCAAATACAACCATAAACTTGTTAAGATATAGTTTAAACACTCTATTCATCAAGTCCATGAATGTTTTTGGGACAGTCAATCCAAATGACATCACAAGAAGCTTATGACCATAACATGTCCTAAAAGTAGTCTTAGGCACGTCTCCCTTCTTTATCCTCAATTGGTGATAACTTGATCTTAGGTTTATCTTAGAAAACACTCTCACTCCTTGCACTGCTCACACAATTTATTTATACTGGAAAAAAGATATTTGTTCTTATTCAAGTATCTGTAGTCTATACACACTCTTATCGTTCCATCTTCCTTCTTCACGAACAACACAGGGGCTCCCCAAAGACATTAGGTCCGAAAATTTGTTTATCCAAAAATTCTTAAAGGTACGTTCAACTCTCTCAATTTAGCTAGTGTCATTCTATAGGGTGGTATTAAATATATGTGATGATCCTAGTATCACATCAATAGAGAATTTAATCTCCCTACTTGGAGGCAACCTAGACAACTCATCAAAAATTATATTAGAATAATCTTTCACCACCAAGATTTATTCTAACTACTATTTTCCTTTGTAGAATCCATTTTGTATGCCAAATACTCCTCATAACCTTTCTTTAACCATTTCTTAATGGTCAGAGCAAAAAAGTAAGATAGTTCGAGAGTATTTTATGTTCTCTTTAAAAGTTATACTCCTCATGTTCATATCTTGAACACTACCTTCTTTCTGGAACAATCAACCCACGTGCAATATGTTGACAAACAATTCATTCTCAAAATTAAATGAAATTATATCATATTCAAAGATAATAAATCAGCTTCAGATTCTCTATCACTGATACGAATCACACAACCCTTGTAAACATTTATGATTATCACTCTATTTCTAGAGGGAACTTCAATAAAAATGTTTTGCATCAAACAACTAATACATACTTCAATAGATTTCGTATGAATACTGGATGCAAAAGAATGGGATGCAGCAAGATCAACCATCATTGATATGTCCATCTTCTCTACACATAAAGCATTTCAATATTTTTTGACAATTCTGGGATAAATATCTTATCTAAGTACATCTATAACAAACTTCTGTCTTCCAATCATTCATCAGATTACCATTTTCCCTTGGTGGCATACTTACTTCCTCTGCCATGACTCCTCGTTCCCATAACCTGTCTCCCAAAGCTAAGGGTCCCACCGATAGTATTCTAAGCTACAGAAGTAACAGATTCTGCATGCCTCCGACTCTGTACTAAAGTTCTCTGTGACAAGGAACGCCTTATCTGGGTGGTGTCCCACCCTGCACACTCGTACTGATACCACCTTTGGGTTTCTCAAATCTAGACTTCTTCTGTCAATTCTTTTTTCCTCTAAATTCCATCATATCCTTTCAAACTGAAGTGCTATATCCACCAATCTGATATAATTCATATGCCTTATGTAAGATAGTTTTGATCAAATCTTAAAATATAGTTCATCTATGAACCTCTTACATTTTTTCTCCTCTAGGTATACCATTTCCGATACAAACCTCAACAAAGCCACAAATCTCCTATCATATTGAGTCATAGTCCATATATTTACCCCAAATAAATAAAATCTCTATTTTGTTGGGCTCTAGAGGTATAAAGAAAGTATTTATCAAGAAAAAACCTCCTTAAACCTATTCCAGGTTAAGGGTCTATCTACATCTGCACTTACCCTGGGAAGAATATTCTCTCATCATTCCAAAGCTTCTCTTTCTAACTCAAAAGAAGCAAAGGCATTCAACTTAATATATCTAACAAAACAATTTCTCTGCATCTAGTACATAAACTCACTTTTCCACTTTTGAACATTTACCATTACTGGATTTACAACAACCTCAGTCACTGCTCTAGCCTGTTTATCAAGTCTATGCTATAGGCTACCAACTCTATTATCTGTTATATTCATTTTTTCAATAGTATATGTAAGAGCTTATCTTAGCTAATCTCTTTCAACTTCAGATTCTTTCACACCTTTACCATTATCAATTATATTGTCAACACGTTCGTTTCTAGGAACCACAGATTCAAACCCAACCTCAACCTGTCAAAATATTGGGGGCCTACTACGCCCTCTCAAATCAACAACTCTAACTCTAGCACTAGCACTAGCGCGTCCATGTGTCATCCTCAGACTTTTAAAATATAATTTATTTTAATCTTCCACTTTTATTAAGTTCTCATGCAGTCTACAGAATCATAAAACCTAATACTTTAATACCAAATTGTAACGACCCATCCTAGGTTGGCCACCCCCGAGACAGTGTCATCACATTTTGAAAATTCCAGCACGACACATATATGCAACAATAAAAAAAATAACACCAATACAATTTTTACATCAATCCTCAATTCTCAACAGGGGAGATACATCAATCTGATATTAACTTAAACTTAAAATACAACGTAAAATGCATGAATATTTACAAATAAATTTTTTATTTTATTTTCTAATTAGTCTGAGGATGTTGACACATATGTGACTTACAAAAAATGATTTCGTCTAAACCTCAACTCACCAAACTATTTGTCATGTCTACTACCTGAAATCATTACACAATGAGGGGTGAGCTTCACAAGCTCAGTGAATTAAATTTATTAGAAGTAATCCTTTGTATAAAAAGTATTTCCATATTTAATCATTTATATCTCATACAACTTGATACTAGCACTCTACTATCACTACACATGTCATAATATCCATTCTCTATCAATCTCTTTCTCTTATTTATTGGTTCACCTTAAGACCATCAATTATCTCATAATTACTTCGTAATGAGGTTCACATCATAAAGTCTACCATTTAGATGGTTCTTATCACCATAACTGTCTCTCTGTGAGACTCATCCATCTATAAATAAATTCACAATAACACACCACACATTAGTATTTCAATAATGCAAGCAATAATTAAAACAAATGCAATGCATGAATTATTATTATGGGAACATCTTCCCACATGTCGATATGTTTTTATCTTAGACCGGTTGCCTTCTCGGTTCTTTCATTCTCATTTAGCCCGGCTATCTTCCCGATTATTTTCTTTACAGCTTGTCTCGGCTGTCATGATGTCCCTTTTATTTCCAGCACATACTGGCTGTCACGGTTTTTCAATTAGACTAGCTGCCTTCTCGGTTTTTTTCTTTTCATTTAATGCATATGCATATGACCAATGATATGAAATATGCATCTGAATATTAACATAAAAAAAAATAAACATGAATTCAAATATCTAATTTTGGCTATCTTGATTTTTCTCAAATTATATTAAAAAAAATTCCACTAAATTCCTCTCATCCCAAATCACATCAAATCATTCATCAAAGTTTGTCAAGATCCACTAAATTTCATCTCCTCATAATTCATATCAAAACATCAACCATAGTTCATCAAGAATTTATTTATCACCATCATTATTAAATCAACTCATTATTCTAATAATATTTCTTCTCACATAATAGTTTTTCTACGTGTCCAATATTCATATCATATCTATCAACCAAATCTTTATTTATCACCAAAACATAAGCTAATAATTTATTTTAATATTATCATTAGGTTTTTCAATTTTATTTAGATTACTTAAAGTAAATCCAATTCACCACGTAGCACTTAAAGCTACTTGTGGATCACCTCCTTGCCTTTCCCGTTCCTCTCAGAAATTTTCTCCGGTTGCAAATCGTTAACACTTGACATAATATTTGTATTAAATTCCTAATTATTTCTTCAATAATTCATAAACCACATCCTTTGAAAATTCTAACTTTGACTTTTGGGAAATTTCATATATACTAAAAAATTCAAAAATAAATACTACATTATTACTTTCTGTTTTTCTGATAGCTTCTCGTGATTCTATATGAAATTCCGCAGTAAATCCCTTTAAAATTTTGTTTTTTAACCTTTCTTTGAGTTCTCAAATATTTAAAAAAACAAATAATAAAAAAAAAAACTAAACGAATTTAGTAAAAAAAAAAACAATCTATAAACATTTTATGCGGCAACTACGGCACATCCATTGTTCCCAACACTTATAGCTGCTTAACATGCAGCTAATTTTAAGTAAAATTGCAACACCTGGACTTCCAGGTGCTGCATGAAATTGGGTTTCTTTTTTTTTTTTTTATAAAAATACAATTTTTTTTCTTTTTCTTTTTTTTCCTTTTCTTTTTACTTTTAATGAATTTTTTTATTTTCTTTGTAATTTTGCTCTCACGTGTTCAATTTTTTTCTTCAAAAAAACTATTTTATTCAATACTAAATTTTTTACGTAAATATATTATTTTAATTTAATGTCATATTTATTAAATTACTTCTTTACTCTTCTTTTACGATTACAGGTTACAGCTAGCTTTGCCCCACTTGGATGTCGATGTGAGAAACCCGGAGGCGATAACGAGGAGGACGAAAGGGAAGAAAAAAGCTACGATGAGAACTAGAGGTTCAATAAAATTCGAAGGAAACAATGTGGGTTTGTTTGCATCTTCTAAGTATGATAAAGATGATAAAGAAACTGATGCAATGTGGGAGGCAATCGAAAAAATGATGGATTCGAGGTGAAAAGATTGGAAGGAGGCCAAGTTGAAGGAAGAAATCGAAAAGTATAGAGCTTTCAACCTAAAAATCATGGAGCAGTTTGCAGATTTGAAGAGGAAGTTGTATACCATGTATGCGCAGGAATGGGATAGTATACCCGAAATTGGGGATTATTCGCTAAGAAACGAAGAAGAAGAGGTTTGAGAGCTTCGTGTCGGTGCCAGATACTATATTAGAGAAGGTGAGGCTGGAGCAGGAGCACGTCACGGCATTGGACCCAAAGAGTAGGGTCGTTGATGGAACAGAGATCCCTTGGGCACAGAGCCTGGTAACGAACTTGACGACAGTTGGTGAAGGGAGATGCACAGTTTTGTCCTTGAAGCTTGATAGGTTGTCAAACTCCGTCTCTACTATAACGGTTGTGGACCCAAAAAGGAACTTGACTGACTTAAAGAGCATGAAGATCACTAGTGATGCTGAGATTTCGGAAATCAAGAAAGCAATGTTGTTGTTGAAGAATGTGATACAGACGTACTCGAAGCACCCACCCAGTTGGATTGCGGCTACGAGACTTGAGAAGGTGGCTAGGAAGATTCAAGCAGCAAGGCAGTTGATACAAAAAAAAGTGTGAGGAGTGTCCTAAAAACTAAGATATTTGGTTAGAGGCGTGTAGGTTGGCAAGCCCAGATAAGGCCAGGGCTGTGATTGTTAGGGGAGTGTTTCCTCTAAGCATATTTGGGGATTGGGGGCATAATTGATATTTTGATCTGTTTTTTATGTGCGGTGTTAGTTTTCTTTATGGTGTCATGGCTCAAAAAATCATTTATTCTGCATTTGACAAAGTAGAAACTTAATTGTTTAAATTAAAATCCTAAAGAACCAATTATTATTTGATCTAAATCTTACCAACCAAAATTGACAAGGTAGTTTACAGTGCCTTGCAATCATTGGGCGGCAGCTTATAGTTCGGCTCAGTAAACCTAACATGAGTTGGTTACAAAATTGGAAATGCGACCCCAAGCCCAAAGATGAGATTATAATTTCATGGACTTTTTAGATAACATGCTTGTTTGTTTTTTTGTCTCCATTGGGCTTTCGCTTATTATCGGTATATTACGTGCATATTCGATGCAAAACGCACCGGGCGGAAACACCACTAATAATCATTAAGTAACTTTATCGTTAATATGAATAGTGATTGTATAAAAATTATAAATAAAATTACTTAACAATTACTCGAAGAATTTTCATCCGGTATAAAAATTATGTTTTACACGGGATGCAAGTAAGAATTTCTCTCAAATAAGCCATATTCAAATCAAAATGATGGAACCAAGTTCCATATTATTTCATCTTTCTTTTTTTTCAAATGAATAATTATCCCAAAAGAAAATTACAAATGATTAAATCTTCTCAATAACTTATCCCATCCCCTATTCCTCATTGTGGCGCATAAAACCTGTCCAAAAATTTCCAAGAATAATAATTCTTTTTATTAATTTAACCTAAAAGATAGAGAAAAATTAATTTTGACTTACTTTCACATATATTGTATAATTTCATTTTCATATAATAAAGTACA
Organism: Bretschneidera sinensis; assembly: GCA_023935145.1. Lineage (NCBI taxonomy): Eukaryota > Viridiplantae > Streptophyta > Magnoliopsida > Brassicales > Akaniaceae > Bretschneidera > Bretschneidera sinensis. The sequence goes on from CM043703.1 coordinate 97,229,692, forward strand.
AAATATAAGATTTTTGAAGTAAATATTAAAGGTATTGAACTAATTCTAGAAGATGAAAATAAACTAAATATTAAGAATAAGGTGACTACTCCGTTGCTTTGGAAAAAAAAAAGCAATTTGCTTTTTGTGGTAAAACACCGTATTTAGGGATAAAATTTATATTTTTATCATAAAACACATATTTTGATAGTAAAATTGTGTTATCATTCATATTTTAATTTTTACCATCAAAAATAAAATTTTATCATAAAATATACATATTTTACCACAATAAAAAGATGAGGCAAATTGCATTTTTTTTATTTATGTTAAAATGCTATAAAATCTACCAAAAGATAAATATTTAATTTCATCCCCTCCCGAAACTAACAATAATTCGAGAAATTATCTTCCCATTCTCATTCCGTTCTCCAAATATAAGGTGAAGATTATTTTTCCCTCAATTGAGATGGTCATGAGAAATTTCTATTTAAATCTCGATTAATTATAATGTGTCACATCAATTTTTATCTCATAAATTGACGCTTTATGAGTGTTGAGCCTAAGATTTAAGGATTCAAGCTTTAACATAGAACAAAAGTTAACAATTATTTTTAAAAAAAATAAATAAAAGAGAGGACCAAAGTTAACGTTAATCTGAACATACATGAGGTGCGCCGGCCACCATGAAGTAAAAGCCTTTAATAGGATGATTGGCGACATCAATTTGCTCCAGTGGACCTATGAGATTTGTGATTCCCATGCTTGAGTTCTTCAGTGTGCCATGCACAATCGTCCCTATATTAATTAGAGTAATCATCTCATGATTTTTAATTTAATGTGTGGTCTGTGACATCAATTCTCTGTCAATTAACAATTAGCCATCCTCATTAAAGCAACTAATGTAAAATTATGAATACTTGAAAATTTTTTGCATACCTCAAGGCCTCAATTTTTAGCCATCCTCCTACTAATAATTTGATTTGTTTTTCTGATGAATTCACGCGGATTCGAAAACTCAATATCAACTAATCTAAGTATCGGTATATTCAAAAATGCAAAATAGTTACCCCATGAAGATTCAGCATCAGGTTTAATTTTTAGACATCCTTGTGTTAAGCAATGTCAAAGCTGTAGAATGTGCATTGTTTGACCTCCGTCTCATTGCTTTCATGTATAAGTGTGTCCCGAGAAAGACTGTTCCTGTGACAACATCATTAACAATCTGTTGTAGAAAATTCTTCAGTTATTCAAAAATGCCAAACGAAAAAAAAAAAAATGAAAACTTCTTTTGCTAGTTAAATTTGATGAAAATTAAGTGAAGTGTCATAAGTACATGCTTTTATTTTGGCAGTCAATCAAACTACCTAACTAGCAATCGATAAGGATGAAGAAAATAAGAATAAAGAGAGTTAATACGTCATCTATATAATATTTCTGTTAAAAAAAATAGTAGTTGTTTCTTACCACTCCAACATGGGCCTTAATTTGCTTGATGTGATGAAGAGAGAATGTCATAGTTGCTATAGCAATTGGCTTAAAATCAGCATCACCTGATTGTATCGGTGATAAATCATTCTCAATTAAACTACCATTTAAAATGCTCCAGCAAAAATTCGATACGGTGTTGAAAGCTGAAGAGAAAATTTTAAGTACTCTCATCAATATGTTACCACTATCATCTTTACCATTAATATTTTGATGTAATTTAACCGAAGAAAATGTCAAGGAAAGATAAGAATTGTCTGCCCTCTGTAGACATTAAAGAAGAGCTTCCATAAGAGAATAGTCATCACCAAGTGAATGGTGAAACTTCAATATTATGTTATCAGCTGCATTGCTTGTTGGGTATTTTATCATGTGAATTTCTGATAAGGGTTTGCTTTGTGATAATTGTTCCATTGCTATCTTTGTTAAGTAGTCATCAAGGCAATTATCATAAAATTCTAATGACATTCCATATGGGAGAAAGGGTTCTTTAACGTGATCGTTAAGCTTCACTTCGACTCTCTTTCATTGTTTTGTTTCATCTTTATTTGAAACCTGTTTCCATATTTTCAAATTGCTTGATCAATACAATTCAAAGAAAGCAAAGAGAATGTTATATAAGTACTTTCAGGATAAAATGATTACAATCCCCTCATTTGTTACAAAGTTGATTCAAACTTTGGACCTCTTTGGTAGACCTCGACTGTAATGTGTACACATATTTATTGATGATTTTTATATATGGAAATATTTGATAAAAGAAATTGTAATTGTATAAACATATTAAACAAGCTCTTTTTTGTTTTCATTTTAACATAAAAGATAAACTAAATGAAAATCTGTTTGATGGTCGAAAATAAAAAAGAAAATATTTTTTTATAAAATGAAATTTAAAACGGAACGAATTCAAAAAATAAAAAGTTGTTTTTAGTAAAATTGAAATAAAAATAAAAAACTTTTTAAATTGAATTAAAAGGTAATGACATGAAACAAAGATGATAAATGGTTTTCATTTTCTAAAAATATAAAATGAAAAGAGGAAATGTTTTTTAAAAACCAAATGAACCCATAAGTAGAACTTAATTTTTGTTTTCATTTTTCAAATTTGATATGTACCTAACTAAATAAAAAAGTAGAAGTTCAGTTAAAACTAATGGTAGATTACATATTAGTACCTTGGAGTTAGAGTGTTATACTAAATTAGGTTCATGTGTTTTAAAATTTTTAATTTGAGTATTCTGTAGGTTGACTCATACATGACTTCATTTTCCAGCATCGACTCAATACAAAATGTTGTTAAAAAACCCCAAATATCCTATCAAATCAACATTTTAATTTGGTTAGGATTGGGTCTAAATCCAATACTTTAGACTAGCTTGAAATTGTACTAGTAATTTTAAAAAACTTCACTGGTAACATTATATTTTGAATCCCACACTTATACTGATATTACTAATGAAGTTCCTTAAAATTACAAGTAAAGTTTCGAGGTGATCTAAAACATTGGTTTTAGACCTAGTCTAACCAAGTATTTTTGCATGCAGTCAAATGTTAATGCCTGTAAAGAGGAAAGCGGACCATTATCAAGTGCATGCATGCATTACTTAGTGATATGATCCATGCCAAGAAATAAGAAATTGATGGATCAAGAAGGATTACCAGATCGTCTAGAAACAGATTTATATAAGATCGCGACCTATTGCTTATATTGAAGCAAAAACCTTGGTATGATGAAGACCACAATCAATGATGGAATGATTGATTGATAAGTCGAAGATGAATGTCATGGAAGCTCCGATAAGTTCAGAAGTTCTAAAAGAACCAAAGAGAATTTTCTCTCACAAGTATGAATGAAATCTGAATTGTATTATTCCAAAAAGCCAATAGCTATTTAAATACATTAGAATTTGTAACCAATTAGAAAAAGGAAACTAAGGAATTCATAACCAATTAGAAAAAGGAAACTAAGGAATAGGAAACAAACCTAAATTCAATTCTAGTAACCTAAAATCCAAAAAAGAAAAGTACCTAAATTGGCATGCAAGCCTTACAATTCAGCAATTAAATTAATAAGGAAACAATTAAGAAAACATAATAAGAAAAATTACAGCTAACCATTTTCCTTGATGAGCCAACAAAAACGAGTAAGTCTCCAATTTTGGGAAACTAAGATTTTAATTCACTATCTTGAATTGCTAGTTTATTCCAAAGCTTGAATTATGGAAACCCATCCTTGTGGATCACGTATAGCATCATCATTGAGCCCCCAAAGATGATTCTTAGCCCAAACGTGTTAAATCAGCTCATTGAGAGTTTCCTTAAATCTTTTAACTCGAGCCCTTGTAACTGGACCAATTAAAACTTGAATAGGATCCGCCTCCCATTTGTTAGTCGTGTCCTTATCATTCCCCTCCCTTTGAAAATAATTTGTCCTCAAATCATCACCTACATCAAAAGGGCTTAAATCAGAAACATTGAAAGTGGCACTAACATTATACTCACCTGGCAAATCTAATTTGTATGCATTGTCGTTGATGCGCTCAAGAACTTGAAAAGGCCCATCTCCTCTAGGAAGTAATAACTTTGAACACCTTTGTGCCGGAAATCTTTTTTTTCTCATGTGTAACCAAACCAAATCTCCGGGTTGAAAAATCAGCTGTCGGCGACTTTTGTTAGCTTGTTTTGCATATTGTTCCATTTTTCTCCCAACGTTTAGTCTTGCCTTCTCATGTATATGCTTAATAAATTCAGCTTTTTTCTTTCCATCCAAGTTAGCACGTTCAAACATAGGTAATGACATTAAATCCAATAGAGTTAAAGGATTAAAACCATAAACACTATAAAATCTACCAAAAGATAAATATTTAATTTCATCCCCTCCCAAAACTAACAATACTTAGAAAATTATCTTCCAATTCTCGTTCTCGTTCTCCAAATAAAGGTGAAGATTATTTTTCCCTCAATCCAGATGGTCATGAGAAATTTCTATTTAAATCTCTGTTAATTACAATGTGTCACATCAATTTTTATCTCACAAATTGACGCTTTAGGAGTGTTGAGCCTAAGATTTAAGGATTCAAGCTTTAACATGGAACAAAAGTTAACAATTATTTTTTAAAAATAAATAAATAAAAGAGAGGACCAAAGTTAACGTTACTCTGAACATATATGAGGTGCACCGGCCACCATGAAGTAAAAGCCTTTAATAGGATGATTTGCGACATCATTTTGCTCCAGTGGACCTATGAGATTTGTGATTCCCATGCTGGAGTTCTTCAGAGTGCCATGCACAATCGTCCCTATATTAATTAGAGTAATCATCTCATAGATTTGTTTTCTTAATCATGAAACTCTATTAATAATTATAAAAAAATATTATTATTTTTTAAAATTTTTATTGAATGATTTTTAATTTAATGTGTGGTCCGTGACATCAATTCTCTGTCGATTAACAATTAGCCATCCTCATTAAAGCAACTAACGTAAAATTATGAATACTTAAAAATTTTGTTGCATACCTCATGGCCTCAATTTTTAGCCATCCTCATACTAATAATTTGATTTGTTTTTGTGATGAATTCAAGCGGATTCCAAAACTCAGTATCAACAAATCTAAGTATCGGTATATTCAAAAATGCAAAATGGTTACTCTATGAAGATTCAGCATCAGGTTTAACCATATCTTTCACTAACTTGTAATCTTTAAACATCTTTATGTTAAGCAATGGCAAAGCTGTAGAATGTGCATTGCTTGATCTCCGTATCATTGCTTTCATGTATATGCGTGTCCTGAGAAAGATTGTTCCCGTGATAACATCCAACAATTACACGAAATCAAAAAATATTTATTAAAAATTACAGAAAAATTTATTAATAATTATAAAAAAAAATTTTAAAAAAAATCAACACCTAAATTATCACTTTGTCTCTATGCAATTACTTTTGAATTTATCCGGACCACTCTGTGCCATCGATTACGAAATCAAGCGTTAGTGTGGCGCAGAGTTGAAAAATGTGTTTTTTACACCAGTGCAAGCATACACCGTCATTGTCATATGAGTCATAACGCAATTGTAAAGTCAGCCATGTTCATAACTCCTCTCTCGTCGTTGTCCTATATTATTTTGTGGTAATGGAATTGTTGATAGGTTTTAATTTAAATTAATATTTTTTATTAAATCCGTACCCTTCATCATGCGTTTTTCAACAAGTGGATTCTGCCCTGCTATCAATGCTGGGAACACAATGAAATGCACTCACAATTGTAAAGGTCCACAATTATTGAGCAGCATGTGGATGTCAGGATATGTAATGCCAATCAGGTAAGTAATTGGTGAAGTTCTTACCTAGTCTGTACAAGAGTTTAATTGATAGTTAAATTTGATGGTTTGAAAAAAAAATTATATATATTATTTTTATTTAAAAATATAATAAATTTTTATATCAGTTACTTATTATAATACTACGCTAAACAAAAAATTTTCAAGACAATAAACTTGCCAAATCAACTTACTTTATTATGATCTTCTCCACACGTTATTGACTTCTCCATGCGATCCCCATAATATACCACAGCATTGTAGGTAGCTAGTCCTATATACTATAGTATTTCTTGGAAGAAACTTCAACACAAAATTAACTTGCCTATGTTAAGCATGATGGCTTAAATTTGAAAACTCACTGAGCAAATATGTAAATATATATTGTATAAGATCATATGAATAAAAAAGTTTAAGTTTATGAATTTTGATTCCACTATTATATATATATTTTTCATTAATTCAATTTTTTCATATGGGATTAGTCTTCAATCCACATGTATCCATTCACATGCAGATATTTCCAATAACTGTTATAACTAAACATTTTAATTAACCATCCTTATAAGTTATTATGTGAAGAAATAGATTAGAACAACTTATTAAAGACTATTCACATGCTTTGAAAAGATTTAAGTAAACTTAAATCTTTCCCAAACGTCGTCATAGTGTTCAATATATTGAGATTCATTGACATCAAGTTTAAGAATAATATTGTCTTATTCCATATACTTCCTCTATCTTATTTTTTTGTCAGCTTTTTAATTTCTTAGAGTAACTTTGACTATTACTTTTTGCTTGATATTTTGTCATTTAAAATTATAAAAAAAATTAGAAACTTGTAGACTTCATAAAATTATGTTTAAAGAAATATCTACTTTTATAATTTAACATTAACAAAAATTTTATTATTTAATTGGATGAATAGTATAAATTGAACAAAATAATATGAGAAATGAGCATCAAACAAATGTATAGAGCATGCAGTATTAGTGATACAGTAATTAATTAATATTGTGTTATTTATATTTTTTGCGTTGTGTCAATACAACATAAATGATATTTGCCGGCACTTCATTTTCGGCACTTTCTAAAAACGCTGCAATATAATTGCCGTTGGCGCTTATTTTGTAGCGCTTCCAAGAAGCACCGCAATATATACAGAAAATATAACGGCGCTTTAAAGCGCCGTTATGTATGAATCTGATTTAATATAGCGGCCGGAATATATCGGCGCTTTCAAGCGCCGGAATATGAAATAGGTTTCGAGAAGCGCCGGTATATGCTAAAAATCCATTCCATATTTCGGCGCTTTCAAGCACTGGTATTTGCTCATCTGCATTTCCCGGTGCTTCAAAGCGTCGGTATATGGAATAGGTTTCGAGCATACACCGGCGCTTGAAAGCACCGGTATATATTGGAAACCCATTCCATGTTCCGGCTCTTTGAAGCGCCGGAATATGCTCTTCTATATATACCGGCGCTTAAAAGCGCCGAAATATGAAGATGAGCATATTCCGGCTCTTATAAGCGCCGGTATATACTAAAAATTTCCAATATAAATGACTTGCCGCCATTTCCCCTTAAACTTTCCAAAATTTCTATGCTGCTCGCGCGACTCCACAGCGCCATTTCCCCCAGAATTTGTTATCTGCTCCGCCCTTAGCTCCACCGCGCCTGTGTCTTGCTATCACATATCTTTTTTCCCTCCACTTCTTTCTGATAAGTGCGGTGCGCTTTTGCTCTGTGACAAAATTCTCACATTAGTGGCCTTGTCGCTGCTCAGGTATATTCTGCCTTTGGTTGGTATCAGATATGTGTTTACTTCGGGGTTTTTGTTGCATGCTCTATATTATTGGTGTTAGATATGTGCTGTCTAGGTTCTGGTTGTTTGTAGGATGTGAAATTACGGGGAGACTAGATCTCTATTTTGTGTGATTGGGCATGTTTTTTCAAATTTATTGGGCGAAGTCATAAGTGGGTTTTCTCTTTCCTAGACTGGATCTCTATTTTGTGTGATTGAGCATGTTTTTTCGAATTTATTGGGCGAAGTTATAACTGAGTTTTCTCTTTCCTCTTCTCGTTTCTCTTTTTTCTCCCTTAGACCCCTGACCAAAGCTTACCTTTTTCTCTCTTCCTTCCAGAAGCACCGGCGGTGTCTTTGCATCTTTCCACGTCTGGGTTCAATTTTTCGGCGAAGCTATCCCACCAGGGACCAGCAGCTCCAATACTCCCTACCAGGTACCGAAACACTTTTTTGTTGAGCTTTTAAGTTTTTTGTTTTTCATCATTTGAAATTGAAATTCTACTATTTTTTCTATTTCCTCTATGATATATCATGAGGGATACCCAACTCTTATGGTGCGTGGAACTTATTTTATGATGAAATAATATATGGAATTAAAAGTTGAAACCCTAGTCCCTGTATGTCAGTTGTAATTTGTAAACAAAGCAAGCACCATTCTTTTCTGTAATGGATTAGGATTTTTTTTTTCAATTAGTGTAGCCATTCTTTTATTAGATAGTAGATATTTTTAGGCCTGCAGGTAATTTTAAATAATAAGATTGATTAAGCATTTTAATCTGGTGCTTTTTAGGAGCAGAATGTGTTTAGGAGCAAGTTATGAGTAGATTTAATAGGCAACTACGTATGTTCATTGCATTCTATGTGAAGCCAGAAGGGTTTCACACGCAATTAATCGATGTGCGACTTCTTCCAACCAAGTTTGAGGGCCTCTAGATAGAAAACGCTCTAAATTATTGATCAAAACATATTAATACCTGTTTGTAGTGTTTGTAATACAGGATAAGAACCTATCAGCTCAGCCTCGCGCCGCTGTCTTTTTGAGTGGAACATCTACAAAGTCAAGATCACAGCTAACAGGTTTTATTCTGTCAATACTCTATGCTCACTGTTTTAAATGCGAATTATGAAGTGTTGTTGTTTCCTTGTAGTATTCATTTAGAGGGGCCACAGTTGAGGCTAATAGGAAATCTGAGCCTATGAAATTTGTTAGGGAACCTACCAAAATGGCCTGATTTTAGATGTTTTAAGGACAGCCTACTAAATTATTTGTAGGGAAAAGGGATCTTTGTTACATGTCGGTCATACACCAGCCTCAGGTTTATATTATTCATAATAAGAAAATTGCAGAATGATAAATCCAATAGTTGCCTATAGAATTTATGCTTTAAGCATAGGAAACTACTTCTTATCTTTTGTTAACCTTCCATAGAAAAGTAACTAGACTGTTGCCTCTATAACCTTCTTTAACTAAGTCATTTTTTGTAAGGTTTAAAATGAGTCTTGGTCTTAAGCATAACTGCAAGAGGTGGTGTTGTGGTTCTGGTTTTCGTTTTCTCTCGTTCTTGTTAGTTAAAGTACTATGACGTGGATATGGTATCTGGCTTGCTTTTAATCTTTGTTCATCATCATTTACATGTGCAGTGCATTAGTGTATTTAGTTTCAGTGTATTTTGAAATATTTATTCTGAGAAGAATGTTAAATATGGCATAAATATTGGATATCGAATGAGTATATGACCAGCAACATAAAATAGAAATGCAGGTTGCTAAAATTCTGTATTGAGTTGTAAATATATTAGCAATGCAGGTTTGGATCTGTCATTGCACTATCCTATTTTTGAAATGTATTATTTGGAATGGGCTTGCTCATAAAATTTGCTTTGATGGGATCATGGAGTTGTAAATTCAATATGAAACAGATTTGAGCTCATGCTTTTGACCATAAGCTATGGGTTTCCGTTACTACTGTGACCATAAGCTATGCTTGTGACCATAAGCTATGAAATTTGCTCATGAATTTTTCTGTTACTACTGTTACATAAACATGGGTTATAGCAACAACTTTCACAAGATTGGCTACTTTGATCTTTCTCTTCATGTACGATTGGGTCCTTACATTTGAACATATATATCTCTAGAATACTAAGAACCATGTGAATAATCTCTTTATTACCAAGAATAGAATTAATAATTATTTTTATAATAATACAATTATTATGAATATTAACATTAAAATGTCTTATTATATTGTAATAGTATTATTATGATTATATATATTATAATGTTTATTTATATTTATTATAATAGTTTTTAATTATTATTATAATTAATAATTTTTTTTATTATAATATAATAATTAATAATAATAATAATAATTTTATAATTTCATATTTAGTAATAATATTTAGTATTATTTAAATATAAATAATATATTTTTATTTTCATAAATTATTATAATAATATGAAATTAGTATTAATCATATTTTAATAATAGTAATAATAATTATTTATAATAAATTACTATAAAATCATACAATTATTATAAATAATTATATATTATTATTATTATAGTATTACTATTATTATTTCAATAATTTTAATGTTATTAATTTATATTAAGACTGTAATAATTATTAATATTAATTATTTGCTGAGACCAATTGCCAACATGAGTTTGTATCAATTTGTTGTTATAAATTTCAGTTCATCCACTTACCAATAAAATCGAAGTTTGTGATTATGCCTTCTTTTACCAAAAATATTACAATTATGACTTTATTAACATTGTTTTAGGAAAGTCTATTGTTGTCATCTAAAAGCGGATAAAAGTTGGATAGATAAACCGAGGTCGAGTAAAGCCTATCTGGATGGTGTTGCAAACTTCATTAGATTTGCGTGTCAGAAAGCTTATTGTTGTGGTAGTATTGTTTGTCCATGTCGGAGATGTGGTAATTGTTATTCATTCGAACCAGAAATTGTTCAGGAGCATCTATTGTATAATGGGTTTAGTCCAGGTTACACCAAGTGGGTTTTTCATGGGGACAAAGTCTCTTGTATAGACTACACTCACACTAGTTCACAACCCACTAGTGTTCCAGGTGGCTTCATGGGACGAGATGACGTGTTGGGTTTGCTCCGAGGTACCTTCGAGGTTACTTGTGAAAACCCAAACAATGAACCGTTAAGTTTAGAAATCGAAGTGGGATCTTCAAATGAGCATGGTGAAGAGCAACAGGCTCATGGTGGGTTTGAGTTCAATAATTATGATGATACTTCACACGTCGAACATCCAGTTCGTTCTGCTATTGATGAGACGACTTAGTATCGCAATTTGATGAAAGATTATGATACTGAACTTTATCCGGGTTGTCAGAATTTCACAAAGTTAAGTTTCATGTTATATCTACTACACCTCAAATGTTTGAATAGGTGGTTTGGTAAATCTCTGACTATGTTGCTTGAGTTTATCAACATGGCATTTCCAATGTGTGCTTCATTGCCATCAAATTATTATGAAGCCATGAAGATTATCAAAGGATTGGGTCTTGGGTATGAGAAGATTCATGTTTGTCCTAATGACTGCACACTGTATTGGGGTGAGCATGTGAATGATGAATTTAGTCATACGTGTGGTGTGCCACGGTGGGTCAAAAACACTGCTGATGTTGAGGATTCGTTGAATGAGATGGATGGTCAATCGAAAAAGAAAAAGCCAGCCAAGGTATTGCGTTATTTTTCGCTAATACCGAGATTGAAGAGGATATATATGTCATCTAAAACGGTTTCGTTGATGAGATGGCATGACAAAGATCAGACAAAGGATGGGATTTTAAGACATACTGCAGATGGATTAGCCTGGAATGAATTAGATAGATTGTATCCCGATTTTGCAGCTGATCCTCGCAGTGTTAGGCTTGGCCTAGCTAGTGACGGGTTCAATCCCTTTCGAACAATGAGTTCAACTTATAGCACATGGCCTGTTCTTTTGGTCCCATACAACTTGCCATCATGGCTTTGCATGAAGCAAACATCCTTCCTTCTTTCAATGGTTATTCCTGGTGAGAGAAGCCCCGGTAATGATATTGATATCTTTTTGCAGCCTTTAATTGAAGAGTTGAAAAAATTATGGGATGGTGTTGATGCATTTGATGCGTCCACCAATCAAAGCTTTAAGCTTTGCGCTTCTCTTCTTTGGACCATTAATGATTTTCCAGCCTATGCAAACTTATCTGGTTGGAGCACCAAGGGGTGGGTTGCTTGTCCATGTTATGGGGAATCTACGCATTCTGTATAGTTAAAGCACGGGGGAAGGTTTTGCTATATGGGTCATCGTCGATGGTTAGCAAAAAACCATGAGTTTCGTTTTCAAAAGGATCAGTTTGATGGCACCATAGAGTTGGGATATGCTCCTATTCCACGGTCTGGGCATGATGTTTTAAGAAAACTAGAGGGTGGAAACTATAACTATGGTAAAACCTCAAAGCCTTCTAAGAAGAGGGCAAGAAAGGATGTTGATACCTTTTTTAAAGTGTGGACGATTTCTTTGAAAATGTTGATAATGAGGATATTCCCATGGATGGGGGAGTTGTAGATACGTTGCGAAAAAAAAAAAAAGCATTTTTTTTTAAGTTACCATATTGGAAAGACAATCTATTGCATCATAATTTAGATGTGATGCATATAGAGAAGAATATATGTGATAATTTGATTGGAACAATATTGAATATAAATGGTAAGACTATAGATGGTGTGCTCAACGATATCATCGAGTTGGAATACTATGGGACGTTTAAGATTATGTTGCTCCGTTGTGATTGGGTGGATATTAATTCACCCAAAGGTTTAAAGAAAGATGCAAGTGGGTACATTCTCGTGAACTTGAATAGGTTAATACGCACTGGTTAGTTATTGAAGGATGACCCGTTCGTACTTTCATCTCAAGCGAAACAAGTGTTTTATGTGCAACACCCAAGAAGAAAGGAATGGTATCATGTTGTGATCACAAAGCCAAGGGACTTATATGAAATGGGGGAAAAAACACAGGAAGAAGATGATGACACTTACAATCAGTGCATGCCTTCTAATGTAGTGGTAGACGATCAATTATATTGTATCTCAACTTGGGCTAGGATGGACATTGACGAAGATACCAACTAGTTTTATGTGCATTTCCGTGGAATTATATATAGATGTGCATTTATGTGATAGACATGTGTGTCAACGAGTTTTGTAAGGTTTTATTGTAATCTATTGGGTTATTGTTGCTTTGTATCACACATAACAAGTATCCTAAACTTTTTTGCATACAGTTTGTGGAATGCTACTTTAGAATGTCGTAAATTTCTGTTTTAGTTGTATCATTGATTATTGCTTGTTCTTTAAATCCTATTTGAAGCACTTATTTGTTCATTTGTTCTCAGGTTCTCTGAAGTTATTGATTGCTGCATTTGCTGCGACCCCTTGACCATTCCTCTCTTTCAGATGTGGTTCTTCTAATTCTTGTTAACTTTTAATGCATTCTTGATAGTGAACAATACGAGATAATTGGTAATTTTTGTATTATACTACATTCTCTCTATAACTAGTTTTATACCACATTGTTATACTAAATATAAAATTTATGTTTTCAATGTATAGATCATGAAGAGAGGGTGAGGAAGCAAACATGTGTCCTAAGACCCTCATAAGTGTGGTCCCTTGAACGTGGGGAAAAAATTGTTGTCCACTTCAATGCATGTCATCAACCTATTAAGAAAGGTGGGCAAATGTTAAGTAGCTGGTTGGGCAAGGTTGCAAAGAGAGGGAACTTTTGTCCGCTTAATTACATGGATTGGAAAAAGGTCCCTTCTAGCTATAAGAAGGACCTTGTTATATTTATTTGGGTAAGTAACAACTAAATAACCAATGATTACCTCCAATTTTTATTTGTTTTTTTTGGTTTTCGTGGTGTTGTACATGCATAATCCCTAACACCAATAATGCTTATTTGATATCGATTTCCTTTCTTTATGGTAGAGGAAGTTCCAATACCCTATGATTGAGGCGATAGACAAAATTTTGTTAAGGATGATAGGGAAAAATGGAGGGACTACCGATATGTGTTTAAAAGGGACCACGTGAGGAACAAAACAAAACAACAAGTTTTAAGCAATGATGTCCCAAAAGGAGTAGATCAAGACCAGTGGAAGCAACTGGTGAACTACTGGTTCTCTGAGAAGAGTGAGGTTGTTTTAAGATAATTATGTTCATTTCGATTCTCATTGTTTCTATTTTTATAATAATGACTGATTATTCAATTGGTTTATTATTGGTGTATAAATATTCTACTATAAGGACAGCTGCACGTGAAAGACAACAATGTCCTCACACGTCTGGTTCAAAGAGTTTTGCTAGAAGACGGGATGAATATATGAGTTAATTTTGCTTCATTCATCCAATCTTTCATTTGAGATGTAGTGTATTGAGTCACAATTTGAACTCTTTTCATACATGGTAGGAGATAACACATAGGAATGAGCTCGGGCGCGTAGAGTTTTTTGTTGAAACTCATAAACGCAAGGATGGGACTTTTATTAATGATGCATCATGACAATTCATGGTAAGTTTACTATACATTAGGAGATCAGTTATTGGAAATCATGTACCCAAATTAAGTAGCCTAATGCTTATCATATTTTGATGCAAATTGTCTTTAGTTGATTGTACATCTATGTAAATCAATGTTTAGCTCTAGAAATAGCTCTCAAATTTGCTAATCCAAGAACTTTCTAATAATTAAGAATCTCAAAGAGCTGGTGGTAACACAAGCCATGATCCATTTAACCCATTGAAAGGGGAAATTGTTAAGGCAAAAAACTTTGTGAAGAAATGGCCATTCAACCATATCATAGGCATTTGCAAAATCTAACTCCTGGATGGTGTGATTGAATTCTGAAAAGGAGAAATCAGTTTGTTCATCAAAGGTTTTATTCTCCTAACAAGCAGTGCACTAATTATCTTATAAATTGTGTTACATAAGTTTATAGTTCAATTTTTTTTTACCTCAGTTGGATTCTTTACTTTTAGGATAAGAATTATAAATGTTTTAATAATTTTTGTTGGCATAAATCCAGTTTCAAAAAATCTATTAACAATACTTATAACTAAATCCCCAGTGATGAACCAGAAATGTTTGTAGAACTTAGCATTTAACTTATCTGATCCGGGAGCTTTATTGTTTCCCATATTCCAGTCTAGCCCTCTTTAATTTCATCTTTAGTGAAAGGTTGAAGAACATTGTGATCCTCATTATCTACTTTTTGAGCCAAAGGATATGGGGTAACTCAATAATTGTATTATTATTAGTTGTAAAGAGGTTAGTATAAAACTGAGTAATATAGTTGCTTATCTTCTCATATTCCATCAGCCAGACCTGATTTGTTATTTTTCTTTTATTTCATGATGTGATATATGCTATGATACCTATTCTACATGATGCAAAATATGCATTGATTTCTTTTATTTCCATTTTCTTTTATTTTCATGATTTTTGAAAACATTCTAATGCCAATGTTCATGCATGTGTTTAAGGCTTTACCTAACTTCTAATGCATAAATGAAAACAATACATGTGTGATTATTTTTTCTTTCTATAAGCAATGCTAAATGATGGATGGAGTTCAATGTTTGATATCCAATTGCACCAATCTGATCTTCGGAATTGGAGTTCAACTTGATCAAAATGCTTTGTTTGGATGGCCTTAAAGCCAGTTTTGAGCCAATGCTTATTTTTGAAAATTAATAAAAAAGAATTTAGTCCAACCAAATCAAGCCATCTATTAGTTGATATTTTAATTGTTATTTAATGTGCTCATAAAATAGCTTGATCATATCATACTTGTTATTGCATAATCATTATCAGCAAATTTGAGTGCCTCTCATATCTTGATTTAAATTTCTATCTGAAGAAAACTTAAGTATATGAACATCCCCAGCACAAAGAGACAGGGGGATCCTTTGTGTGCTTTGGAAGAAAAGAAAAGCAAAAGAAAAAGGGACAGGAGTTAAAAAACTGATTAAATACAATTCTCTATGGTATGAATAAATCTCATACAAAAGACACCCAAGTCCACTTGTTGTCGCTGTATTAATGAAATTGCACTTTGATTTCTCTTGGTATATATTTCTTACTGTTGAAAAATTTCTTAACTTTGTTAAAGTATCTTGACTGTTGAAATTGTCACTGTTTTCCCTTTTTTTAATGTGTCATCTTTTTCCTTTTTCTTTTCTAAGTTGTTGACGCTTTTATTTATATCTATCTTCCCGTTGGGAAATTCTATCCGTTTTTCTATAAAATATGTATTAGTGGACTTCATGTATAAAACTAAAGCCTTAACGAGGTTTTTCAGTAGGACTTTTTATTTAGTGGCAGCCATATTATTGCTTCAGGCTCAATTTGATATGCCTGTGGCTGAAAATTATTTTGTATTATTGTTTGGATTGTATACTTGTTTTTCTTTTGCAGGAGGTTTTATGGAAAAATAGGGGAAATTTTGCCCCTTTTTCTATAAAATATGATAAGCAACTTTTGTTTATGTAAATTTCGTTGCAATTAGCTACTCAATATTTGGAGGAGTTTAATCTTTCGTGTTTCGTAATTGTAGATGACAGCTGAAGCTCGTATTGCTGAACTTGTTGCAGCTTCAGGATCCTCTGATGCTAGCAATAATTTAGCAATACAAAATGAAGTCTTCACCGAGCTTATGGGTGAAGAGAGTTCTGGTCGTGCCCGAGGTCAAGGGTTTGGAGTTACACCCTCTGCTGTGTATGGACTTTCAGCTTAGATGAGGAATGATATGGGATACCATGGGGCTTATACTAAAGAGATAAATAGTCTGAGAGGACAAACAAAAGAAAACAATCAACAGCATGCGCAACAAATTCAACAAATAACGGCGAGGCATGATGATCAAATGAATAATATGCAATCTCAAATGGATGAGCTGAAGTCTTTACTACAGCATTTGGTTAATAGAGGACCTCATGATTGATTTTGTGATGCTAAAATAATTTTTCACACTACATTTCCATTACTTTGTTTTTGTATGAATTTTATATGTGAAACTATGATTGTTTTTGTGTGTAAATAAGATGATTTTTATGTTGACTGATGGAATTTTTATGGATATTAGATGCATTTTATATATTAAAGAATATTTGTATTTTTTTTGTATTTTATGGTATATTTTATTTATTGAATGGTGAAGAGTGTTGATATTTAAGTCAAAATAAGGTAAAAATACAATTAAAATCATACTTTTAGCGGCGCTTTAAAGGGCTGCAATATGCATAAAATGTTCGGTATATACCGGCGCTTCAAAGTGCCGCTACATACTGGCGCTTCAAAGTGCCGCTTATTGCAAGCGCCGAATGAAGCGCCAGTATGTGGTGTTGTTGAAGCGCAAATACCGGCGTTTAAATAAAGTGCCGCAATATACAAAAAAAAACATTGGTGTTCGCCTAATCTGTTGTAGTGTGTTATTACTTATTAAAGTATAAAAAAATAATTGAGTTTTTTTTTAAATAATTTATCATTCAGTTAGCTCTTTAACGTTATATAAAAGCTTTAGATCCTGGTTTTGAGTCATGAAAAACTTTATTTCATCATTAAGGGTAAATTACAATTTTGGTCTCTAAGGTTTGGACCAAATAACAATTGGGTCCATATGATTTCAATTTAAACAATCAGGTCCTTAACTTGTCAAATGCAGAACAATTGACTCATTGGACCATGATGCTATGAAGAAAACTAACAGAATTCATATGAGATACCAAAACTACCATTTAGTTACTATCCTCCTTCAATAAACTAGACAAGAAAAATAAAATTTTAAAAAGGAATAGAATAAAAAAATGAAGTGGTATCTCCATCATCTCAGCCCTCCACTAAACCATAGCCACAACCCTCCATTTCTCTTCCCCCATATCCACCATCGCGGCTCCACCATGAAAACCCCAAGCTACCTTGCGCTCATCCACCGCACCATCAAATCGCAAAACTGAAAATTTAACGAGTTGTTGCCTCTCCTCTGTCGCAAACCTCTCGGCCCTTCATTGTAATGACCCATCCCGGGTTGGCCACCCTCGAGACGGTGTTGTCGCATTTTAAAAATCTCAACACGACACATATATGCAATAAAAATAATAATACCAATTGTAATTTTTACATCAATCCTCAACCCTCAATAGGAGAGATATATTATTCTGATATTGACTTAAACATTATATACAATGCATGAATATTTAAAAATATTTTTTTCCATTAGTCTGAAGATGTGAACCACGTGGCTTATAGGTAATGACTTTGTCTGAATCTAAACTCACCAAACTATCTGTCTTGCCCGCTACATGAAATCATTGTACAATGAGGAGTGAGCTTCACAAGCTCAGTGAATTAAACTTACTAGAAGTATCCAATTTGCATAATTAGTCTTTCATTATTCATTCATCTATATCTCATATATTTTGATAATAACATTTTATTATCACTACTCATATCAAATCCCCATCCTTTATAAATCTCTTCTTCTCATATAATTAATCATCATCTTGAGACTATCAATTCTATATCATAATTACCTCATTATGAGGTTCACAACATATACTCAGTCATCTAGATAATTCTAATCATTTTATATTTTCATATTTCTTCTCAGCATAATTGTCTCTCCGTGTGATTCATTCATCTATCAATAATTTGCAGTCATGAATAGCACTTTAGCATCTCAAGTAATAACAATCAATATTTAAGCAAATTCAATGCATGAATTTAAATGTTATTATTATTGGTAATGTCTTCCCACATGTTGACATGTTTTTATCTTAGACCGGTTGCCTTCCCGGTTCTTTCATTCTCATTTAGACCGATTTCTTTCCTGGTTCTTTTATTCTCATTTAGACCGGTTGCCCTCTCGGTTCTTTTATTTCCAGCATATATCAGCTGTCACGATTTATATTTAGACCAGTAGCCCTCCTGGTTCTTTTATTTTCATTTAGACCGGGTGTCTTCCCGGTTCTTTTATTTTCATTTAGACCGGGTGTCTTCCCGGTTCTTTTATTTTCATTTAGATCAGCTGTCTTTTCGGTTCTTTTATTTAATGCATATTCATATGCATATGAATAATGATATGAAATATGCATATGAACAATAATATAGAAACAATCATATCTTCAAACATTCAAATTAGCTATCCTGATTATTCTTAAATTATTATTTGAAAAATTCCACTAAATTCCTCTACTCATAAATCATATCAAATCATCAACCATAGCTCGTCAAGATCCACTAAATTTCTCTCCTCATAAATCATATCAAATCATCAACCATAGCTCGTCAAGAATTTCACTCATCGCCTTTATTATTAAATCGACTCATTATTCCAATAATATTATTTCTCATAAAATAATTCTCTACACATCTATTATTTCTATCATAGCTATCAACCAATTTTTCATCTACCACCAAAGCATAAGTTAATAATTTATTCTAATATTATCACTATATATTTCATATTTATCTTGATTACTTAAAGTAAATCTAACTCACCGCGTAGCACTTATAGCTACCCGTGGATCACCTCATTGCCTTTCCTGCTCCTCTCAGCAATTTCCCTTGGTTGTTGATCGTCAACACCTGACATAATATTTATATTAAATTTCTAATTTATTCTTCAATTATTCCATAATTCACACCCTTTGAAAATTCCCACTTTGAATTCTAGGAAATTTCATGTATACTAAATTTCAAAAATAAACTTCACATTATTACCTTATGTTTTTCTTAGAGCTTCCCGTTATTCTCTATAAAATTCTCCCGTGAACTCTTCAAAATTTTACTCTTTCAATCTTTCTTTCAGTCCTCAAGTGTTTAAAGAAACAGAGTAGTTTGAATTGAGGAAAGGAGAAAACCAAACAGGATTTGGTAAGTAATGAATAAATAAAAGAAAAACTATATATATATATATATATAACTTTATGCTCATTGTTTGCTTAAATGATGTGTCGCTAAACATAAAACTTATTTACCATCATTTGGCAACACTTAGACTCCACGTGTTGCCACGTTTTTGTTTTTGTTTTTGTTTTTTCTCCCTTCTCCATGTTGGAGCCTTCCATTTTTTTTTCCTTGCATGCTATCCACACGTCCCTTTATTTTTAAGAATTGTTTTATTAAATTTTGATCTTTTGCATATATGTTATTTTAACTCCATGTCATATTTATTAAATTACTTCTTTACCCTTACTTTACGAATATGGGTATTACACTCATCCTTCGCTGTCAACCCCAGGCCATGAGCACCACCATCGCCCGCCAATAGCTACCATGCTTGAAGAAGAACAAATCTTTATTGCGTCACCTCCTCCTTAGTGGCATCGCCATAACAAGAACAAAGTTATGGCTCTATGTTTTTTTGCCTTTTTACTTTACTTTATTTGATTTTCTTCATTTTAATTAGACTCAATAACAAGAAATTTAGTTTGATTTTGGGATTTTCTGTTCATTTCTGATACATTTGTGATTGATTTTTAGTTCCAGATTCAAAGATTCCGAGAGGCTCATTTTCAGATTTCAAAAGAGAAAAAAAGACAAAATCATAAGTTGAACATTGCACACGCAGGGAGGAGATCTGTTCTTTCCCTCAATTTTTCGTCTTCCAAACAAACCAAAGTGCACTGTATAATATGAAACATACTTTGTCGAACTGGACAAGGACTTGGATGGCAAGATCGGGGCTGATATTGACCAGGCCCATGCAGCCTCAGACTTCCTCGATCGATCGGCCACAACCATATGAGGCGCCGCTAGCCCTGCCCTACTCAGACATTGACGTGGGAAACCCAGAGATGATGATGAGGAGGACGAAAGGAAAAAAAAAAGGTACGATGAGAACCAATTTTTCAACAAATTCGAAGGAAACAATGTGGGTTTGTTTGCGTTTTCTGAGTATGATAAAGATGATAAAGAAACTGATGCAATGTGGGAGGTGATGTAGCGAATAAATTCACCCTCTAATAGCCTGGTGACACGAGGATAGCACTCCCTTCCAATGACCGAGCAACACGTGGCCACACCAATAATTCACCCTTTAATAGCCTGACAACACATGGACAACTCCCTTCCAATGATAGGACGACACGTGGACGAGTAGTTGATGGAGCCATCGTAACTCACAGACCATCCCCGTGTAGAAGTATAAGCGTGATTTTAGGGATTGAGCTATTCCTGAACACGTGACAAATCCCTCGCTAGAGGAGCAGGATATTAGGGATTGCATCATCCCGAAAACGTGGTCAACTTGCCTTTGAATCATTATAAAAGGCCCAAGGTATGTGAGTCCAATCCAATCTCCAATCTCCAGGTCATTACTAGAACATTGGTACCCCAACTTTCCATTTTCTCAATACCTAGTCCTAACAAAGGCATCAAAGAGTCTTCGGAGGCACCACCTCATTTTCTCAGGCGACTCTTTAGTTCACCCCTCGTTATTTGCGCAAGCCATCAAACATTGGACCTCCAGCTCAGTAATAGATTTTCGACATCAATAGATTGGAGTCATCCGTGGGAACTACTAATCTCTCACTAAATAGTGGAAGTGAAGAAATCTAAAGAACTCATATGTTGCCCGCCGAACCGCGTGACACCATGTCGCACACTTCAGAGTTTTGAGCGCACACTGGTGCAAACTACTGAACCGTGCGACACCATATCGCACACTTTAGAGTTTCGAGCACACATTGGTGCACACTATCAAACCACGTGACAACATGTCTCAGACTTTGGAGTTTCGAGTGCACACTAGTGCACACTATTAAGCCACGTGACACCATATCGCACACTTCAGAGATTCAAGGAAACATTAGTGCACACTACTGAGCCGCAGTGCGCACGCCGTCTACGAGGTCGAGCATCAATACGCAAACTACCACCAAGCCCGAGGATCAGTGCTCACGACACTTCCGAGGTTGAGCATCAGTGCACACACACTTGGAAAGGTCGAACATCAGTGTGTATGCTCCTTCCAAGCCCTGGCATCAATGCGTGTACTCCCTCCAAGGCCGAACATTAGTGTGCACACTCTTAGAGAGCCTTAGCATTAGTGTACATGCTTCTTTCGAGGCTGAGCATTAGTGTGCACATTTTCAGAGAGGTTGAGCATCAGTGCGCATACTGCCTCCAAGGACGAGCATTAGTGCACACACTGCCTCTAAGCCCGAGGATTAGTGCACACACTCTGTTCAAGGCCAAGTATTAGTGCACATGTCACCCCCAAGGCCGAGCATCAGTGCACACTCTCGGAGAGCCCTAACATTAGTGTGCATGCTCCCTCCAAGCCCTAGTATTAGTGTGTACACTCCTTCTAAGCCCCAACATTAGTGTGCATGCTCTTTCTAAGACTGAGCATTTGTGCATACACTCTCAGAAAGGCTGAGCATCAATGTGCATGCTCCCTCTGAGATCGAGTATTAGTGAACAAACTCTCGAAGAGCTCTAACATAAGTGCACATGCTCTTTCTGAGCCTTGGCATTAGTGCACACGCTTTCTCTAAGGCCAAGCATCAGTGTGCACAGTCTTGGAGAGCCCTACCATCAGTGTGCACACTTCTTCCATACCCTAACATCAGTGTGCATGCTCTTTCAGAGGTCAAGCATTAGTGCGCATGCTCCTTTCGAGGTCGAGCATCAGTGCGCACATCACCTCTAAGGCCAAGCATTAGTGCGCACACACTCAGAGTGGTTGAGCATCGGTGCACATGTCACCTCTAAGGTTGATAATCAGTGTGCACATCACTTCTGAGGCCGAGCATCAGTGCACACACTCTTGGAGAGCCCTAACATTAGTGTGCAAGCAACCTCTATGCCCTGGCATCAGTGCGCATGCTCCTTCCAAGGTTGAGCATCAATGTGTATGTCACTTCTAAGGCCAACCATTAGTGCGCATACCCTCAGAGAGGCCAAGCATCAGTGCACACACTCTCGAAGAGCCCTAGCATCAGTGTGCATGCTTCTTTTGAGCTCTAGCGTCAGTGCGCACGCTTATTCCAAGGCTGAGCATTTTGACTGAGCCTCATATGCTCAGTCCCACACTTATAGAAAATCTCCAAGGCCGAGTATTTTGACTAAGCCTCATATGCTCGATCCCATGTCTCCAAAAAATCTCAAAGGCCGAATATTTTGACTGAGCCTCATATACTCGGTCCCAAGTCTCCAGAAAATCTCCAAGGCTGAGCATTTTGACTAAGCCTTATATGCTTGGTCCCACGTCTCCAAAAAATCTCTAAGATCGAGCATTTTGACTAAGGTCCATATGCTCGACCCCAGGTCGAAGCACGCAACCAATGATGCAAAGCTCTATTATACTTCCTCAAGCACATAAATGCATTTAAGAAAGTGGGGGGCCTATGATATAGCGAATAAATTCACCCTCCAATAGCTTGGTGACACTTGGATAGCACTATCTTCCAATGACTGGGCGACTCGTGGCCACACCAATAATTTACCATCCAATAGCCTGATGACATATGGACAACTCCCCTCCAATGACCAGACGACATGTGGATGAGCAGTTGACGAAGCCATCGTCACTCACAGACTCTCCCCGTGCAAAAATGTAAGTATGATTTTAGGGATTGAGCCATCCCTGATCATGCGACAAAACCTTTCACCGGAGGAACGTGATCTCAGGGATCATGCCATCTCGAGCACTTAGTCAACTTGACTCTAAAAAACTATAAAAAGCCCAAGGTGTATGAATCTAATCCGATCTCCAATCTCCAACTCATTACTGGAACACCGGTACCCCAACTTTCCATTTTCTCAATACCTGGTCGTAAGAAAGGCATTAGAGAGCCTTCGGAGGCACCACCCCCTCTTTCCTATGGTGACTTTTTAGTTCACCCCTTGTTATTTGTGCAGGCCGTCGAACATTGGACCTCCAGCTCAACGGCAGATTTTCGGCATCAACAGGAGGCAATTGAAAAAATGATGGATTCGAAGCGAAAAGATCGGAGAAAGGCTAAGTTAAAGGAAGAAATCGAGAAGTATATAGCCTTCAACCCAAAAATCACAGAGCAGTTTGCAGATTTGAAGAGGATGTTGTATACCATGTATTCGCTAAGAAACAAGAAAAATAGGTTTGAGAGCTTCGTGCTGGTGCCGGATACTATATTAGAGAAGGCGAGGTAGGAGCGGGAGCACGTCACAGCTTTGGACCCAAAGAATAGGGTCGTTGGTGGAACAGAGACCCCCTAGGCGCATAGCCTAGTAACGAACTTGACGACTATTGGTGAAGGGAGATGCGTGGTTTTGTCCTTGATGCTTGATAAGTTATCAAACTTCGTTTCTGGGTTAACGGTTGCGGACCCGAAAAGGTGCTTGACTGACTTGAAAAGCATGAAGATCATTAGTGATTATGAGATTTCGGATATCAAGAATGAAAGGTTGTTGTTGAAGAATGTGATATAGACGAACCTGAAGCACCCACCCAGTTAGATTACAGTTACAAGACTTGAGGAGGTGGCTGGGAAGATTCAAGCAGCAAGGCAGTTGATAGAGAAAGAGTGTGAAGAGTGTCCTAAAAACGAAGATGTTTGGTTGGAGGTGTGTTGGCTGAAAGCCCGGATGAGGCTAAGGCTGTAATTGCTAGGGGAGTGTTTGGGAGGAGAGAAATAGAGAAAGAGAGTGATGCAACAAGGAAGAGAGAAAAGAGTTTTGCCCAAAGCATATATGGGGATTGGGGTTATAATTGGTATTTTGGTATGTTTTTTGTGTGATGTTAGTTTTCTTCGTGGTGTTATGGTTCAAGGAACCATTTGTTCTGCATTTGACAAGGTAGGAACCTGATTGTTCAAATTAAAACCATAAGGACCTAATTATTATTTGGTCTAAATCTTAGAGACCAAAATTGTAATTTACCCTTTCATTAATATTTGACTCGGTGTTTTTTTTATAAATAATATTCCCCTTAGTGTTTTACCCACATTTGGTCATTTGTGCAAAACTCATACTCTTTACCGTTTGTATCATCATTTTACACTCAATTGCAAAAGTAAATTTTTAAAATAATTGATCACTCGATATCTCTTTTAACATGTATCTTAATTAAAGCCATTTTATCAAAATAATTTTCAACTTAACAACATTCAATTCGTTTTTCAGGGTGACACGCATAGAATTAAATTTGCCATTTGCATTTGAATATTGCAAGGCTAGAAAGGATGCATGATTCATCTTTGCCACGATAGAGTTCAACCCTTAATTTCACTAAAAGAATTAAAAAAAATACTCAAAGTTATTCCATTTTCCCTTAATTAATTAAATATATAAATACAATATATTTAAACAGGTCGGCCTACCTTATCTTTTAATTGTTCAATTTCGATTTATTTTCTCAAGCCCTAACGATTACACGTCTTCCCATATTAAAACAATGGTTCAGTTGAATTTAGGTTCGCACCGCTTAAAAAATTTAAAAAAATGACCGTTGGAAACATTTTGTTCAAATTTTTTAAAAAGTATGTGGGGCTCCCCTCCGAGCCAGTTAGGTGCAAAATGCTTCGAGACACATTAAAAAGAGCGAGAATGTTAAAAAGTATATTTCACGTAAAAACGTATGTTTTTTGTGCTTAGTTAATTGTAAAGTTGGCATAAGTAGCTTTTATATTTAATTACCTGTGAAGATCGAAGCAATCAACTTACCAAACATTTATATCCAAAGAAATTACAGTAAAGGAACCAAATCCATCGATATCTAAATAGAGATTTAGAGCACTGCATAATTTTCTCAAAGCCCAGAAACGAAAAAGAAAAGATTCCAATAGAAATAATCATCAAATCTAGATACAGTCAACAACTAATCAACCCAAGTAATACAAGTTATGTATTATAACCACATAAAAAAAGTCTCATAATTAATTTAACTTAGAAACTGAAAGCAAAAGATAATTATATTATGAAAACGAGCACTCATTAGTTTTCACCATGGAAGGAGTTTCACTTTTCACACGCAGCTTCGAGCATCATCTCAAACGCCTTCTCTGTGCATGACTTGAACTTTTGGGCATCTATGAACGCTTTTTTTGTTCCCACAGCCACTCTTAGCTCTCCCATGTAACTTACTATTGTTATCGAAAGACTCTGCATGAAGTTCCATAAAAAAATTACTTAGTAACTAGTGGAAAGTAAAATTCTTAATTAATTCAAGGTTAGCAAAATATTTGCCTCAATAAGGAGAAATTATTACCTGCATATTCGATGCAAAACGCACTGGGTGAAAACGTCACTAATAATCATTAAGTAACTTTATCGTTAATATAAATAATGATTGTATAAATATTATCAATGAAGTTACCTAACAATTACTCGAAGAATTTTCATCCGGTATAAAAAATTATGTTTTACACGGGATGCAAGTAAGAATTTCTCCCAAATAATCCATATTCAAATCAAAATGATGGAACCAAGTTCCATATTATTTCATCTTTCTTTTTTTTATTTTTTTCAAATGAATAATTATCCCAAAAGAAAATTACAGATGATTAAATCTTCTCAATAACTGATCCATCCCCTATTCCTCATTGTGGGGCATAAAACCCGTCCAAAAGTTTCCATGAATAATAATTCTTTTTATTAATTTAACCTAAAAGATAGAGAAAAATTAATTTTTACTTACTTTCACATATATTATATAATTTTTTTTTCATATAATGAACTACAAAATATAAGATTTTTGAAGTAAATATTCAAGGTATTGAACTAATTCTAGAAGATGAAAATAAACTAAATATTAAGAACAAGGTGACTATTCCGGTGTTTTGGAAAAAAAATGCAATTTGTCTTATGTGGTAAAACACCATATTTAGGGATAAAATTTATATTTTTATCATAAAACACATATTTTGATAGTAAAATTGTGTTATCATTAATATTTTAATTACAATGTATCACATCAATTTTTATCTCATAAATTGACGCTTTATGAGTGTTGAGCCTAAGATTTAAGGATTCAAGCTTTAACATAGAACAAGTTAACAATATTTATTTTAAAAAAATAAATAAATAAAAGAGAGGACCAAAGTTAACGTTAATCTGAACATACATGAGGTGCACCGGCCACCATGAAGTAAAAGCCTTTAATAGGATGATTGGCGACATCAATTTGCTCCAGTGGACCTATGAGATTTGTGATTCCCATGCTTGAGTTCTTCAGTGTGCCATGCACAATCGTCCCTATATTAATTAGAGTAATCATCTCATGATTTTTAATTTAATGTGTGGTCCGTGACATCAATTCTCTGTCAATTAACAATTAGCCATCCTCATTAAAGCAACTAACGTAAAATTATGAATACTTGAAAATTTTGTTGCATACCTCCGGGCCTCAATTTTTAGCCATCCTCCTACTAATAATTTGATTTGTTTTTCTAATGAATTCACACGGATTCGAAAACTCAGTATCAACTAATCTAAGTATCGGTATATTCAAAAATGCAAAATGGTTACCCCATGAAAATTCAGCATCAGGTTTAATCTTTAGACATCTTTGTATTAAGCAATGTCAAAGCTGTAGAATGTGCATTGCTTGATCTCCGTCTCATTGCTTTCATGTATAAACGTGTCCTGAGAAAGACTGTCCCGTGATAACATCATTAACAGTTTGTTGTAGAAAATTCTTCAGTTAGTCAAAAATGCCAAAAGAAAAAAAAAATGAAAACTTATTTTGTTAGTTAAATTTGATGAAAATTAAGTGAAGTGTCATAAGTACATGCTTTTATTTTGTCAGTCAATCAAACTACCTAACTAGCAATCGATAAGGATGAAGAAAATAAGAATAAAGAGAGTTAAAAGTACGTCATCTATAGAATATTTCTGTTAAAAAAAATTGTAGTTGTTTCTTCCCACTCCAAGACCGGCCTTAATTTGCTTGATGTGATGAATAGAAAATGCCATAGTTGCTATAGCAATTGGCTTAAAATCAGCATCACCTGATTGTATCGGTGATAGATCATCCTTAATTAAACTGCCCTTTAAATGCTCCAGCAAAAATTCGATACGGTGTTGAAAGCTGAAGAGAAAAATTTAGGTACTCTCATCAATATGTTACTACTATCATCTTTACCATTAATATTTTGATGTAATTTAACCGAAGGAAATGTCAAGGGAGTATAAGATTTGTCTGCCCTCTGTAGACATAAAAGAAGAGCTCCCATAAGAGAATAGCCATCACCAAGTGAATGTTGAAACTTCAATATTATGTTACCAGCTGCATTGCTTGTTGCGTATTTTATTATGTGAATTTCCAAAAAGGGTTTGCTTTGTGATAATTGTTCCATTGCTATCTTTGTTAAGTAGTCATCAAGGCAATTATCATAAAATTCTAATGACATTTCATATGGGAGAAGGGGTTCTTTAACGTGATCGTTAAGCTTCACTTCGACTCTCTTTCATTGTTTTATTTCATCTTTATTTGAAACTTGTTTCCATATTTTCAAATTGCTTGATCAATACAATTCAAAGAAAGCAAAGAGAATGTTATATATATACTTTCATCATAAAATTATTACAATCCCCTCATTTGTTACAAAGTTGATTCAAACTTTGGACCTCTTTGGTAGACCTCGATTGTAATGTGTACACATATTTATTGATGATTTTTATATATGGAAATATTTGATAAAAGAAATTGTAATTGTATAAACGATATTAAACAAGCTCTTTTTTGTTTTCATTTTAACATAAAATATAAACTAAATGAAAATCTGTTTGATGGTCGAAAATAAAAAAGAAAATATTTTTTTATAAAATGAAATTTAAAACGGAACGAATTCAAAAAATAAAAAGTTGTTTTAAGTAAAATTGAAATAAAAATGAAAAAAAATTTTAAATTGAATTAAAAGGTAATAACATGAAACAAAGATGATAAATGGTTTTCATTTTCTAAAAATATAAAATGAAAAGAGGAAATGTTTTTTAAAAACCAAATGAACCCATAAGTAGAACTTAATTTTTGTTTTCTTTTTTCAAATTTGATATGTACCTAACTAAATAAAAAAGTAGAAGTTCAATTAAAACTACTGGTAGATTACATATTAGTACCTTGTGTACAGGAAATAGCAAGAATTTGAACAATATGCACACACAAAGAATTAAACACAGAGATATAACGAGGTTCGGCAATGAGCCTACTCCTCGGACCAAACACCCATAATATTTTACTAGTTGGCAAAAGCCCAGAAAAAACTAGAGCAGTGCTCTATTACAAAATTCACTCACTTGGATTTTACAAGACACTCTGTCTCTCACACTATCTTCTTCTGTGTTATGATGATATTGAAACCAATGTTTCAATGCCTATTTTTGAGTGTGAACATGAGTGTGAACATAAAACAAGATTGAGTGTGAACATGAATGTGAACACAAAACAAGATAAAAAGAAATAGCGGCTGGCAAAATTCAATTTGGCAGCTGCTGGCAAAATTCAATTTGGCAGCTGCTGGCAAAGGCCAATTTGGCAGCTGCTAGCAAAATCCAATTTTGCTGCTGCTGGCCTATTTTTATCTTGTCTCCACTCCATCGAAAGTTCATTGTTTTATTTCTCCCACTTGGCCACCAATTGTCTCCACCAATAACAATCTCCCACTTGGGGATAATTTGCCATTTGTAACAAAGTTAAAACATAGTTAAAAACTAGGTGTGAGTCTTCTTCCGCTTCTTCAGGCATGAAGGCCGATCGAAGCTGAACATTCTTTCAGCTTCTCAACCGTAACAGTCTTGGTTAACATGTCTGCGGAATTCTTGCTGGTGTGAATCTTTTCCAGCGTAATAACTCTTTCTTCTAAAAGCTCACGTATGAAATGGTATCTGATGTCGATGTGCTTTGTCCTGGCATGAAATGCAGAATTTTTAGCCAGATGAATTGCACTCTGACTAACACTGTAAATCTTACAGTCCTTCTGCTCTTTGTCTAATTCTCTGAGCAGACTTTGTAGCCATACCATTTCTTTACATGCTTCTGTCGCTGCCACGTATTCTGCTTCTGTAGTCGAGAGAGTTACGATCTTCTGTAATCTCGATACCTGACTCACTGCTGCACTGCCTAGTGTAAAGACGTACCCTGTAGTACTCTTTCTTCCATTTAGGTCTCCTGCCATGTCAGAATCGACATAGCCCTTCAAACTGATCTCTGATCCCTCATAGTATAGGGATAGATTAGTGGTACCTCTCAAGTACCTCATAATCCACTGCACAGCCTTCCAATGCTCCTTGCCTGGATTATTCATGAATCTGCTCATGACTCCCACTGCTTGCGCAATATCTAGTATGGTACAGACCATAGCATACATGAGGCTACCAATTGCTGAGGCATATGGTACTTTTGACATATATTCATATTCTTCGACTGTCGTCGCACTTTGCCCTTTTGAAAGTGCGAAGTGACTTGCTAGTGGAGTGCTCACCGCTTTAGCTCGATCCATGTTGAACCTTTTTAGTATCTTTTCGATGTACTGTTCCTGAGATAGCCACAATCTCTGATTATTTCAGTCTCTGTTGATCCGTATACCAAGGATTTGTTTAGCCATACCCAAATCCTTCATAGAAAACTCTTTGGAGAGTTGTTCCTTCAACATTGTTATTTCCATTATGCTTGATCCTACAATAAGCATATCATCCACATACAATAGAAGAATGATGTAGGAATCATCAAATTTCTTGAAATAAAAACAGTGGTCAGTGTTACATCTTGTATACTCATTTTTAGACACGAAATTATCAAACCTGATATACCACTGTCTGGGTGCTTGTTTCAACCCATACAAGCTTTTCTTGAGCTTACAGACAATCTTTTCCTTCCCTAGTTCTTCATACCCTTGTGGTTGCTTCATGTAGATATCTTCATTCAGATCACCATGAAGGAAAGCAGTTTTCACATCTAGCTGTTCTAGATGTAAGTCTTCTACTGCAACAATGCTCAATACAGATCTGATGGTACACAACTTTACAACAGGAGAGAAAATCTCAGTGTAGTCGATACCTGCCTTCTGTTGAAATCTCTTGACTACCAAACTGGCCTTGTATCGCTCAGTTCCATCGTGTTCTTCTTTCAACTTGTAAACCCACTTGTTATGCAAAGTTTTTTTTTCCTTCTGGAAGCTTAACCAAATCCCATGTCTGATTTGCTATCTGGGAGTCCATCTCTTCATTCATAGCCTCCCACTTGAGCTTATCCTTAACCTGCATTGCTTCTTCATAACATTCTGGTTCACCATTGTTAGTTAATAACAAATAATTCAGAGATGTTAAATAACGAGCCGGGAGTTGACCTTTGTTAACTTTTTCCGATCTCCTCAATTCTTGAGGGGAAACTTGGGGAACAAGAGTCTAAGATTCTATGTTCTCATCTCTGGGTTGTAACACTCCTTTTGTAAAAATTTCCTCAAGTTCTACAAACTCTTTCTTTTCTGTTTCCCCTTCCACCTGTTTCATCATGTCTTTATATAGAACATTCTCGTTAAACACTATATCTCTACTTCTGAAGACTTTTCAGTTTTCTGGATCCCAAAACCGATAGCCAAACTCATTAATGCTATATCCAACAAAGACACACTTTTTAGGTTTTGGGTCTAGCTTAGACCTTTCATATGAGTTTATATGGACATAAGAGGTACAACCAAATATTCTTAAGTGTGATAGGTTTACCTCTTTTCCCATCCACACTTCTTCTGGAAGTCCAAACTCAAGTACAACAGATGGTCCTCTGTTGATCAGATAGACTGATGTGTTCACAGCTTCTGCCCAGAACTGTTTGGGTAATCCAGCATTAATCCTCATGCTTCTAGCACGTTCATTAATGGTTCGGTTCATACCTTCTGCCACTCCATTTTTCTGCGGTGTTTTAGGAACTCTCTTCTGCCTCTTAACACCATTAAGAGCACAATATTCCTCAAATTCCTCGCTGCAATATTCTCCACCATTGTCTGACCTCAGACACTTTAGCTTCCGACCTGTTTCAGTCTCAACCATAGCTTTCCACTTTTGAAGACATCAAATACATCAAATTTATGCTCCAAGAAATACACCCATAACTTCCTAGTGGCATCATTAATAAAAGTAACATAGTATTGAGACCTATTAAGAGATGGTACCTTGGTTGGTCCCCATATATCTGTATGGACCAATTCCAGTTTTTCAAGCTTTGGTTTTCTGCCTGTCTTAGAAAAATTCACCTTTTTCTGTTTTCCATAGAGACAGTTTTCACAGGAGCTCAGGTCCAGATGATTCAAATTTGGAATCTTCCATTTTGATAGCATGACCTTCATACCTTTCTCACTCATATGCCCAAGTTTGCGGTGCCAGGTGTCTGCGCTCGAATCTATTGATGCAGCTGTTAGAACACTATTTATTTCACTCGTCACATAGAGAGTGTCTTCTTTCTTTCCGTGAGCTATTACCATAGCCCCTTTCGACACCTTCCATGAATCACTTGTGAAAGTGGTTTTGCATCCTGAATCTGACAATTGGCCAACTGATATCAAATTCCTGATTATCATTCTGCTTTGGTGTTTTGCAATCTCTCATCAGATGTCCTTTCTTTCTGCAGTTCCAGCAACCTCCACTTCTTGATTTTGGTCCTCTTGATGTACTATTCCTGAATTTAGAACTTTTACGGTTCTTGTTTCCTCTATTTGAAGATCTTCCTCTTTCTGCTACGCTCAAAGCATTCCCAGACGTTTCCGCGGATCCTGAAGATCTTTTGCGCAATTCTTCGTTTAGAAGAAATCCCACAACGTCATCGAACTTTAGCTTTCCAGAGCCAGAACAGTTACTAACAGCCATTACCAGACTATCCCAGCTATCTGGTAATAATGACAAAGTTAGCAGTGCTCTAACTTCATCGTCAAAGCTGGTCCCAACGGATTCCAACCGACTTGTCAGTGTGTTGAAACCATTCAAGAGTTCAGTGATGCTATCGCCGTATTCCATCTTCATATTGAAGAGTCTTTTCATCAAGAATACCTTATTTGAGGCTGATGGCTTTTTGTACATTTTGGATAGAGACACCATTAAATCTGCAGTGGTTTTCTCCTTCGAGATGTTGAACGTAACAGTTGCAGCGAGAGAGAGTCTGATCATACCAAGAGTCTTCCTGTCCAGCACCTCCCACTGTTTATCTGTCATTTCCTGTGGTTTCTTTATTTTGCTACCAAGAGGAAGATAGAGGTCTTTCTGGTAAAGATAATCCTCTATTTGCATCTTCCACAAACCAAAGTTTGCTCCATTGAACTTCTCAATCCTTGCTTTACCTTCGTTCGCCATTACTCCCACTCGAATATGGCTTTCTCTGGATCTTTTCTGACAATTCTTGCGAACCTCCATGTATTAGAACACCGCTGCCGATGAATCGGTACCACCGGTAAAATTTCACTATTCACAAAATTCACTATTCATGTGAATAGTAAATTCACAAAAAAAACTGACTGAAATTTATCACCTAACGCTCTGATACCAGTTGTAAAGGAAATAGCAAGAATTTGAACAATATGTACACACAAAGAATTAAACACAGAGATATAACGAGGTTCGACAATGAGCCTACTCCTCGGACCAAACACCCAAAATATTTTACTAGTTGGCAAAAGCCCAGAAAAAACTAGAGCAGTGCTCTGTTACAAAAGTCACTCACTTGGATTTTACAAGACACTATGTCTCTCACACTATCTTCTTATGTGTTATGATGATATTGAAACCAATGTTTCAATGCCTATTTATGGGCTCAGTATTGAGTGTGAACATAAGTGTGAACATAAAACAAGATTGAGTGTGAACATGAGTGTGAACACAAAACAAGATAAAAAGAAATAGCGGCTGGCAAAATTCAATTTGGCAGCTGCTAGCAAAGTCCAATTTTGCAGCTGCTGGCCTATTTTTATCTTGTCTCCACTCCACCGAAAGTTCATTGTTTTATTTCTCCCACTTGGCCACCAATTGTCTCCACCAATAACACCTTGTGGTTAGAGTGTTATACTAACTTAGGTTCATGTGTTTTAAAATTTTTAATTTGAGTATTCTGTAGGTTGATTCATACATGACTTCATTTTCCAGCATCGACTCAATACAAAATGTTGTTAAAAAACCTCAAAGATCCTATCAAATCAACATTTTAGTTTGGTTAGATTGGATCTAAAACCAATATTTTATACTAGCTTGAAATTGTACTAGTAATTTTAAAAAACTTCACTGGTAACATTATATTTTGAATCCCACATTTATACTGATATTACTAATGAAGTTCCTTAAAATTACAAGTAAAGTTTCAAGGTGATCTAAAACATTGGTTTTAGACCTAGTCTAACCAAGTATTTTTGCATGCAGTCAAATGTTAATGCCTGTAAAGAAGAAGGCGGACCATTATCAAGTGCATGCATGCATTACTTAGTGATATGATTCATGCCAAGAAATAAGAAATTAATGGATCAAGAAGGATTACCAGATCACCTAGAAACAGATTTATATGAGATCGCGACTTGTTGCTTATATTGAAGCAAGAACCTTGGTATGATGAAGACACCACAATCAATGATGGAAGGATTGATTGATAAATCGAAGATGAATGCCATGGAAGCTCCGATAAGTTCAGAAGTTCTAAAAGAACCAAAGAGAATTTTCTCTCACAAGTATGAATGAAATCTGAATTGTATTATTCCAAAAAGCCAATAGCTATTTAAATACATGAGAATTCGTAACCAATTAGAAAAAGGAAACTAAGGAATAGGAAACAAACCTAAATTCAATTCTAGTAACCTAAAATCTAAAAAAGAAAAGTACCTAAATTGGCATACAAGCCTTACAATTCAACAATTAAATTAATAAGGAAACAATTAAGAAAACGTAATAAGAAAAATTACAGCCAACCATTTTCCTTGATGAGCCAACCAAAACGAATAAGTCTCCAATTTTGGGAAATTAAGATTTTAATTCACAATCTTGAGTTGCTAGTTTATTCCAAAGCTTGAATTATGGAAACCCATCCTTGTG
This sequence comes from Bretschneidera sinensis, assembly GCA_023935145.1. NCBI lineage: Eukaryota > Viridiplantae > Streptophyta > Magnoliopsida > Brassicales > Akaniaceae > Bretschneidera > Bretschneidera sinensis. The sequence continues at coordinate 97,264,352 of CM043703.1, forward strand.
AATCACGTATAGCATCATCATTGAGCCCCCAAAGATTGGTATTAGCCCAAACATGTTGAATCAGCTCATTGAGAGTTTCCTTGAACCTTTTAGCTCGAGCCCTTGTAACTAGACCAATTGGAACTTGAATAGGATTCGCCTCCCATTTGTTAGCCGTGTCCTTATCATTCCCCTCCCCTTGAAAAGGATTTGTCCGCAAATCATCACCAACATCAAAAGGGCTTAAATCAGAAACATTGAAAGTGACACTAACATTGTACTCACCTGGCAAATCTAATTTGTATGCATTGTCATTGATGCGCTCAAGAACTTGAAAAGGCTCATCTCCTCTAAGAAGTAACTTTGAACACCTTTGTGCCGGAAATCTTTCTTTCCTCATGTGTAACCAAACCTAATCTCTGGGTTGAAAAATCAGCTGTCGGCGACCTTTGTTAGCTTGTTTTGCATATTGTTCCGTTTTTCTCCCAACGTTTAGTCTTGCCTTCTAATGTATATGCTTAATAAATTCAGATTTTTTCTTTCCATCCAAATTAGCACGTTCAAACATAGGTAATGACGTTGAATCCAATGGAGTTAAATGATTAAAACCATAAACACTATAAAATCTACCAAAAGATAAATACTTAATTTCATCCCCTCCCAAAACTAACAGCAATTTGAGAAATTATCTTCCCATTCTCATTCTCGTTCTCCAAATAGAAGGTGAAGATTATTTTTCCCTCAATCGAGATGGTCATGAGAAATTTCTATTTAAATCTCGGCTAATTACAATGTGTCAAATCAATTTTTATCTCATAAATTGACGCTTTTTGAGTGTTGAGCCCAAGATTTAAGGATTCAAGCTTTAACATAGAACAAGTTAACAATTATTTATTTTTTTAAAAAAAATAAATAAAAGAGAGGATCAAAGTTAACGTTAATCTGAACATACATGAGGTGCACCGGCCACCATGAAGTAAAAGCCTTTAATAGGATGATTGGCGACATCAATTTGCTCCAGTGGACCTATGAGATTTGTGATTCCCATGCTTGAGTTCTTCAGTGTGCCATGCACAATCGTCCCTATATTAATTAGAGTAATCATCTCATAGATTTGTTTTCCTAATCATGAAACTCTATTAATAATTATAAAAAAAATATATTATTATTTTTTAAATTTTTATTAAATGATTTTTAATTTAATGTGTGGTCTGTGACATCAATTATCTGTCAATTAACAATTAGCCATCCTCATTAAAGCAACTAATGTAAAATTATGAATACTTGAAAATTTTGTTGCATACCTCCGGGCCTCAATTTTTAGCCATCCTCCTACTAATAATTTGATTTGTTTTTCTGATGAATTCAAGCTGATTTGAAAACTCAGTATCAACTAATCTAGGTATCGGTATATTCAAAAATGCAAAATGGTTACCTCATGAAGATTCAGCATCAGGTTTAACCATATCTTTCACTGATTTGTAATCTTTAGACATCCTTGTGTTAAGCAATGCCAAAGCTGTAGAATGTGCATTGCTTGATCTTCATCTCATTGCTTTCATGTATAAGCGTGTCCCGAGAAAAATTGTTCCAGTGATAACATCATTAACGGTCTATTGTAGAAAATTCTTCAGTTATTCAAAAAATAATTAACAATAATAAAACGTGTTCATATTTGAAAATCTCTTCCCTCATTTTTAAATTAAAAAAAATTCCAAATCTGAACGACATATGAATTTTTCAATAAGTGATCATCTTCTATTATCAACTAGTTTTAAACGTCCATATATTGATAAGATAATCAAAGTTAGGAACACAATAACAACACATAGTGAATGGACTTCTGTTTATTTATTTAATACAATAAGATTACGAAAATTATCATTTTCAGCCAATCCTTACATATTGCAATTGAGCTATCGGGACCATAGGAATGGACTATTATCTTGGACCACTAATATTGGAGTTCTAATTTATAGTAACTCTGTTATGTTTTATCGATTTTGCTTTTAATGGTTACAATAAAGAGTGCGGTGTGTGACAGGGTGCTTAAATCGAATGTTTATTCTTGTGGATCATTTATCTTTATCACATTACAATTTAAAAAAATTAAATATTTACATATAATTTCTAGAAAATGGGACTTTTACTCCATCCTATATATAATATAGTCTACTCCATATACAAATATCAACAATTTTGAAATAATTGATAGTAACTTATGATAGGCTATTTGTATTTCTACAAAAGAAACAGATCCATGTGTACAAAAATGCAATACATGTCATGGAAAATTTTTATGTTTGTATAGCATATTTAGGCATAAATACCAAACTGAAAAAAAATGAAAACTTCTTTTGTTAGTTAAATTTGATGAAAATTAAGTGAAGTGTCATAAGTGCATGCTTTTCTTTTGGCCGACAATCAAACTACCTAACTAGCAATCGATGACCATGAAGAAAATAAGAATAAAGAGAGTTAAAAGTACTTCATCTACATAATATTTCTGTTAAAAAAAAATAGTAGTTGTTTCTTACCACTTCGAGACTTGCCTTAATTTGCTTGATGTGATGAAGAGAGAATGCCATAGCGATTGGCTTAAAATCAGCATCATCTGATCGTATCAGTGATAGATCATCCTCAATCAAACTGCTCTTTAAAATGCTCCAGCAAACATTCAATACGGTGTTGAAAGCTGAAGAGAAAAAATTTAGGTACTCTCCTCAATATGTTACCACTATCATTTTTATCATTTATATTTTGATGTAATTTAACTGAAGGAAATGTCAAGGGAAGAGAAGAATTGTCTGCCCTCTGTAGGCATTAAAGAAGAGCTCCCATAAGAGAATAGCCATCACCAAGTGAATGGTGAAGCTTCAATATTATGTTACCAGTTGCATTGCTTGTTTGGTAATTTGTTATATGAATTTCCCATAAGGGTTTGCTTTGTGGTAATTGTTCCATTGCTATCTTTGTTAAGTAGTCATCAGGGCAATTATCATAATATTCTAATGACATTCTAGATGGGAGAAGGGGTTCTTTAACATGATCGTTGAGCTTCACTTTGATTCTCTTCCATTGCTTTACTCCATCTTTATTTGAAATCTGTTTTCATATTTTCAAATTGCTTAATCAATACAATTCAAAGAAAAGCAAAGAGAATGGTATATATATATACTTCCATCATAAAAAGATAACAAGCCCCTCATTTGTTACAAAGCCGATTCAAACTTTGGACCTCTTTGGTAGACCTCGAATGTTATGTGTATACATATTTATTGATGATTTTTATATATGGAAATATTTGATAAAAAAATTTGTAATTGTATAAACAAACATTAAACAAGCTCATTTTTCGTTTTCATTTTAACATAAAATATAAATGAAATGAAAATCCATTTGATGGTTGAAAACAAAAAAAAAAAAATTATAAAATGAAATTTACAACGGAACGAATTCAAAAAATAAAAAAGTTGTTTTCAGTAAAATTGAAATAAAAATGAAAATGTTTTAAATTGAATTAAAAGGTAATAACATGAAACAAAGATGATAAATGGTTTTCATTTTCCAAAAATATAAAATGAAAAGAGGAAATGTTTTTTAAAAACCAAATGAATCCATAGGTAGAACTTATTTTTTTTTCGTTTTTCAAATTTGATACGTACCTAACTAAATAAAAAAGTAGAAGTTCAATTAAAGTAGATTACATATTAGTACCTTGTGGTTAGAGTGTTATGCTAACTTAGATTCATGTGTTTTAAAAAAATTTATGTGGTGTCAAAGTATCGGCGCTTACCGTAAGCATCGTAATATAAATAATTTTGTGGTGCTTTGAAACGCCGCAATATACTAATGCTTCAAAGCGCCGTAATATAGTGACGCTTCACAGGGTGATGCTGAGCAGCAGCCCCAATGTCTAAATTTCACGTAAGAACAAAGCATATTTAGCTTTTGTTTGGTCTTGGAAAGAGTAATAGAGAACAATGCTCAAAATATGCTTGAGAAAGAATACAAACCAATAGTTCTCCCCTCATCATTTCCCAGAATTAATTGATGCCATGGAAAACACAATTAAAAAGTTCACATGGCAACATCCAAGAGAAAATATGTCTTATCACTACCACATGATAACAACCAATGTCAGCAACTACAAGCTGAACATCCACAATGTGTAAAGGAGACATATATGAAATAAGCTAAACATCCAATTCGTGGAGGATTCAAACTCCATGAATCACAGTTGTAGTGATTTTAAATTCACACAAGCGAAATTGGCGAAATTCTAGGGTTTTAAGATCATCATCTAACAACAAATGGGAAACCAAAAAAAGAGAGAACCATAAATTTTTTTTGGAAGAGATATTACACAGGAGAAAAATAGTAAAACTGCGAATAATCCATGTAAAGCTAAAGGAGCAGAAATTTTGATGAAGGAGATTAGAGATGAAGAAGCAAACCTGGTTGATGAGGAAGAAGACACGCTCGAGCAGGAAGGTTATAGAGTCCCCTTGCGAGCGTACGGGCTGAGGCCTTTGAAAATTTACTAAACCGTGCGAGACATTGGATATTTTAAGTTGTATTTAGAAATGGGTTTCTGCATATTGCAGCGCTTGAAAGTATCGAAATATGAAATGAGTTTCTGCATATTATGGCGCTTGGAAGCACCGTAATATGAAATGGGTTTCAAGCATATTGTGGCACTTCCAAGTACTGCAATATGAAATAAGTTTCAAGCATATTGCACTACTTACAAGCGCCGCAATATGCAATATGTTTTGCATATTACAGTCTTTCTAAGCGCCGATATATGTTTCTTTGAACATTGTAGCGCTTCAAGGAAGCACCATAAATGAAGCGTCGGCGGAGGATATATGGCGACGTGTGTATGAAATGTCGGAAATAAAGCGCCGGCAGATGTCATTTATCTTGTAATGAGTACTATGTAGGTTGACTCATACATAACTTCATTTTCCAACATCGACTCAATACAAATGTTGTTAAAAGCCCCAAATATCCTATCAAATCAACATTTTAGTTTGGTTAGACTGGGTCTAAAACCAATGTTTTAGACTAGCTTGAAATTGTACTAGTAATTTAAAAAAACTTCACTAGTAACATTATATTTTGAATCTCACACTTATACTGATATTATTAATGAAGTTCCTCAAAATTACTAGTAAAATTTTGAGATGATCTAAAACATTTGTTTTAGACCTAGTCTAACCAAGTATTTTTGCATGCAGTCAATATTAATGCCTGTAAAGAGGAAGGCAGACCATTATCAAGTGCATGCATGCATTACTAAGACTTCATTAAAGGAGTTACTGTCACATTTTTAAATCTTTTAGTTAGAACCCATAATAACAAGGGACAGACTAATTGCAGTAAAAATTGTGTTGTAAAATATTTAATGCACATAAATTTTGATTATAACGTGGTCTTCATTAAATCTCAAAATTTAATGAGTCCAAATCTATATCTAAAAACAATATATTACATGTTTACAAAACAATTTTTACAACAGATAAGTTGATCCCTAATAATAAACACTCCAATTTCCAAATCTCTTTCTTGCTCAAATGTGAACATTTTTAGAGTAATTATAGTAAAAGAAGGAGTTCAAAGAAAACCCAAAAGATAAACAAAGTGCATGCATACGTGGAAATGAATACTAATCAAGAACAGAATTAAGATGTAGGCTAAGTTTAATTCTATGCAATATTCTTTTGACTTAAATCTTTCCTTCCATAACACTGGGGATGTTTTGGGCTAAATGTACGCTTAAATCTAGTTTAGTTAAATATTTTCAAAGTAAATTTACTTTGAAGAGATTTAAGCAAGTGGATTTAAGCTACTTAAATCCAACCTGTAAACACCTGAAAATCCAATCAAAATCAATGACTATGCCTACTTGTATATCAGTGCATCATCGAAAATTTTATAGAATACTCAAATTAAACTTTTTAAAATATAAAGACCTAAATTAGTATGATTAGAGTACTCAAATTAAACCATTTAAAATATATTGACTTAAATTAGTATAATCGTAACCACAAGGTTTTAAAATGTAATTTGACTTAAAAACAAACAATATTATTCATACACAAGTAATACAAGTGTAAGACATGCACGCGCACACACACACACACACACACATAAATGTTAGAGAAGGGGAGGAGGAGAATACCATGATGGGTGAGAAACATGGATTAATGGGAAGGAAAACATCCTCAAGCAAGGACATAGTTTGCAAATCTTCGATGGGCACCTCTGATTCCAAGACTCCAAGAACACAAAGGGATAGCATTGAGCTGCTTAAGTATTGTCCTATAGGACTCATAGGCAGTGATTCTTCTTCTTCTTCTTCTTCTTCTTCTTCTTCATCATCTTTCCTAAACTCCAATTTTATTTTGCGAATTTGAGCTTTTCTTTCCATTGACGTACAAGTTTCTTTGTTTTTGTGATTAAGAATTAGCTAGCAAAAGTAGAAAATTAGACTTCTTTCTCAACAATAACAAGAGAGTGTATAATATATATGATTATATACTAGATATTAAGCCACAAGTCAGTACAATAAATATGAACACGTACTCCTCTTATTTTTTTTAAGTTGAAAGATTTTTCCCCTTTTTAGTAACAATCTATCTATATTGTAAATGTATGTACTCCTAATATAAATAATATTGGACTATATAATTAATATCTAGCAATTAAGGTTAAATAACTAGAGAGTTATTTATCATTGATTCTTACACAATTTGGTGGTGATTCCAAAGAATTTGGTATGTATGAAACTCTGCTGTAAGGTCAAACCTAAGAAGAATCCTCTGTTCTTTATTTCCTACTCCATTTGAGAACACATTTGTTTGTAAGGTGCATTGCTTCCCTTCTCTGTTGCCCAAGAACTCAAAGTCCAGCTCATCACGCTTGTTACCATGTGAAGTTAGCTTTCAATGATAAAAGAGAAAGAGAGATATTAGGGTGTAAATATTGTAAATAATGATTAGTTGTTAATCTGCAGATTAGTTAGTTAGTTAGCTTTCTAATTAAACTTTCTGTTATAACTAATTCATTGTAATAGTGGCTATTTATATAGCTGGTTTCTATTTTGTTATTAGAAAAAATAGAATAGAGATCGTTTCTCCTCTTCTCTCTTCTTCTTAGTTATTCTTCTTCTCGAACTTAATATGGTATCAGAGCAAATTTGATCCGCTGCAAATTTGCTTGTTTTCTTCTTCCTTCGTTGATTGTTCTTATCTTCTTCGACATGGCGACTCTTTCCTCGATGAGTGATTCCAATTCTGGAGAACCTTTGAATCCCTACTATCTTCATCATTCTTATAGCCCTGGGCAAGTGCTCGTCTCACAGCAGCTCACCGGTGAGAATTACACCAACTGGAGTCGCACGATGTTAATTGCACTATCTGTGAAGAACAAATTGGGATTTGTCGATGGTTCTATTCCTGAGCCTCAAGGTACTGACAATAATTTGCTCAATTCCTAGATTTGCAATAATAATATTGTTATATCTTTGATCTTAAATTCGGTTTCGAAAGAAATTTTTGCCAGTATCATTTTTGCTGCTTCTGCCCGAGAGATTTGGCTAGATCTTAGGGATGGTTTTCAACAGAGGAACAGACCTAGAATTTTTCAACTTAAACGTGAATTGATGAATTTGTGTCAAGAACAGAGTTCTGTTAGCATTTACTTCACAAAGCTGAAAACTATATGGGAAGAACTGAGTAATTACCAGCCTAATTTTTCTTGTGGAAAGTGCTCTTGTGGTGGAGTTAAAAATCTTAATGATCATCATCAAATGGAGTACATAATGTCCTTCTTAATGGGACGTGATGATTCTTTCTCTCAAATTCGTGGTCAGTTGCTTCTCATGGATCCGATGCTTCCTATTAATCGTGTTTTCTCTCTGATTGTTCAAGAGGAACAACAAAGGAGGACTAATCCTTCCTCTTATTCGAGCAATTCTACTGGCACAATGGCCTTTGCTGTTAAAATAGATGTTACTAAGTTTGGTGGATCTGGTTCTCAAAATTCTTAGAATTCCAATTCCAGTGCTTCCATGAATCGAAAAAGAGACAGGCTTTATTGCACGCATTGTAAGATTCTTGGACATAATGTGGATCATTGCTACAAGATCTATGGATATCCTCCTGGATATAAATTCATATCCAACAACAATTCTAATGCTGCTGTTCATCAAGTTTCTACTTCTGATGATAGATCAGATCAGTCTAATTCTTTTGGAGGTTTTGTTCAGAATCTGAACTCCAATCAATATCAGCAGCTAATGTCCATGCTTTCTACATATTTGAGTAGCTCAGCAAAGGTCACCAATGCTCATGATCCTTCTCAAACCAACTGTTTCGCAGGTATTTGTTTCTCTGTGTCTTTGAGTCCTCTATTTTCATCCAATCAGTTCTGGATTGTAGACTCATAAGCTACTCGACATATTTGTTCACAAGCCAGTGTCTTTGTTTCCTTGCATTCTATTCATCACACAACAGTTACTTTACCAAATCATTCTCAGATTTTGGTCCATTTTGCTGGTGATGTTAAACTGCATTCTGACCTTGTGCTTAAGGATGTATTGTTTGTTCCTCAATTCAAATTCAACTTGATCTCAGTCAGTGCTTTAGTAACTAGATCTAGCCTTACAGTGAGTTTTCTTCCTGACTGCTTTGTTATCCAGGATCTATCAACCAAGAGGATGATTGGCAGGGGTGACAAAGTCCAAGATCTCTATGTTTTTAATGTTCAGTGTTTGAATTCTATTTCCAATGCCTTTGTCAATAATGTTTCTGCTCATACTTGGCATAATAGGCTAGGACATATTTCTTTTAAGAGACTTGATTCTTTGAAAGATCAGTTGAAATGTGATGTAACTAGATTGCATAAGTCAGATCATTGTTATATTTGTCTTCTTGCTAAGCAAAGAAGGCTGCCTTTTGAATCCAATAATCATTTGTCCAAATTTTTTTTTGATCTTGTGCACTGTGGTATTTGGGGACCACATCAAACTGTTTCTTATACTGGTCATCGATTTTTCTTGACTCTTGTCGATGATTGCACTTGTTTTACTTGTGTTTATTTGTTGAGGAAAAAATCTGATGCTGTCTCTATGATACCGAAGTTTTTCAACATGGTTTCAACTCAGTTTAATGCCAAAATCAAAGTATTTCAATCTGATAATGCACCTGAGTTATCTTTTGATGAGTTTTTTCAAGATAAGAGAGTTTTGCATTAGTTTTCATGTGTTAACAGGCCTCAGCAAAACTCGGTTGTGGAGCGAAAACATCAACACCTCTTAAATGTGGCTCGGTCATTGTTTTTTCAATCCAGGATTCCAGTTTCTTTTTGGACAGATTGTGTTCTTACTGTGGCTTTCTTGATTAATAGAACTCCTTCTCCACTATTGAGGCAAACACACCTTTTCATTTGCTATACAAAACAACACCTGATTACACTTTTTTTTTGAGTTTTTGGCTGTTTAGCATTTGTTTCCACCTTAGCTGCTCATCGAACCAAGTTCCAACCTCGTACTCGAGTTTGTGCTTTCCTTGGTTATCCGCCTAGTGTGAAAGGTTATAATTTCTATGATGTGGAGACCAAACAAGATTTTCTTTCACGAGATGTAGTGTTTCATGAGGAAGTGTTTCCTTTTCATGCTATTACTAGTTCAGATCAAGTTACTGATCCGCTTCCAGATTTGATTCTGCCACATTCTTCATTATAGGGTCATTTTATTCCAGATCTTGCTTTTTCACATGTTCATGATCCACTTGTTAATTCTGCTGTTCCAGCTAATCTTCCCATTGATCGTTCTAATTATAATTCTCCAATTGTTTCTTCATCGGGTCCATCTCCCTCTGGTGTTGCTTCTACTTCAGCAGCTAATATTCCTGTAGATGATATTCCAGTAATTACTCCTTCTCCATCTTGTGGTGTTGTTCTTCGAAAATCTACCAGAATGATTCATCAACCTAATTACTTGAAGGATTATCACTGCAATTTACTTGCTGGCTCTTCTACTCACGCTTCCACTTCTGCATCTTACCCAATCTCTAACTACATCTCTTATCATGGCCTTTCTGCTTCCCACAAGCAGTTTGTCCTCAGTGTAGCCTCTCAGGTTGAGCCTCAATACTATCACCAAGCAGTGAAGTTTCCTGAATGGAGATTGGCTATGCATAAAGAGTTAAAAGCTATGGAAGCAAATAACACCTGGACTGTCACTCCTCTTCCTCATGACAAGCGTACTATTGGATGCAAATGGATTTATAAGATCAAGCTTAAATCAGATGGATCTATTGAGTGACATAAGGCTCGTTTGGTAGCTAAAGGCTATACACAACAAGAAGTTTTGGACTTTGTTGAAACCTTTTCTCCAGTGGCAAAATTAGTGATTGTGAAGGTTCTTCTTGCACTTGCTGCCTCACATAATTGGCATCTAACTCAACTCGATGTCAACAACACCTTTTTAAATGGCGATCTTTTTGAGGAAGTCTATATGGATCTCCCTTTCAGCTATCTTAGACAGGGGAAGTCCTCTCCATCTCAAAGCAAACTCGTATGCAAGCTTCACAAGTCAATCTATGGTCTCAAGCAAGCTTCGCGACAATGGTATTCAAAATTTTGTCCAGCTTTGCTCAAGTTTGGCTTTCTTCAGTCTAAATCTGATTACTCTCTCTTCACAAAAGATCATGGATCCTCATTTGTTGCTCTTCTAGTCTATGTGGATGATATCATCCTTACTAGTCCTTTATCTCAAGCTATTGATGAGCTCAAACAGTTTCTGCATACACAGTTTAAGCTCAAGGATCTTAGTTGTCTCAAGTACTTCCTTGGTCTTGAGATTGCTAAGTCCAAGCAAGGTATTGTGCTTTCTCAACGTCATTACACCTTACAATTGCTTGAGGACACAGGTTACTTGGCTTGTAAACCAACTGTTGTTCCAATGGATCCAAAACTTCGTTTAACTGCCACTGAAGGTGAATTGCTTCCTGATATAACACACTATCGACGACTTGTTAGGAAACTTCTTTATCTCACTTTATCTCACCCAGATATTACTTTTGCAGTTCACAAGCTCACTCAATTCTTGGCTCAACCTCTACTTCCTCATCTCAAGGCAATGCATCACCTGCTTCATTATCTCAAGAAAAGTCCTGGTCAAGGGTTATTGTTTTCTTCAAATTCTTCCTTACAGCTGAGAGCTTACTCTGATGATTCTGTTCTAGTTCGTTTGAAAGCATTCTCTGATGCTGATTGAGGATCATGCCCTGATTCTCGACACTCCATTACAGGTTTTTGTATCTTTATTGGAGACTCTTTAGTCTCTTGGAAGGCCAAAAAGCAGATCACCGTCTCTCGATCCTCAGCTGAAGCTGAGTATAGAGCCCTTTCCTCTACTACCAGAAAGGTTATCTGGTTGCAGCAACTTCTTACAGATTTTCAAGTCAAGGTTGTTTCTCTTGTTTTGCTATATTGTGACAATCAATCTGTGATACATATTGCCTCTAATCCAACCTTTCATGAACGAACTAAGCATATCGAGATAGATTGCCATTTTGTTCGGGAAAGAGTTGCTTCGGGAGTTCTCAAATTGCTGCCCATTAGATCTCAATACCAATTGGCTGACATGTTTACTAAACCCCTCCCATCTACTCGGCTTTTTCCTTTGTTGTCCAAGATGGTTGTAAAGGACATTTACAAGCCACCTTGAGGGGGAGTATTAGGGTGTAAATATTGTAAATAATGATTAGTTGTTAATCTGCAGATTAGTTAGTTAGTTAGCTTTCTAATTACACTTTCTGTTATAACTAATTCATTGTAATAGTGGCTATTTATATAGCTGGCTTCTATTTTGTTATTAGAAAAAATAGAACAGAGATCATTTCTCCTCCTCTCTCTTCTTCTTAGCTCTTCTTCTTCTCGAACTTAATAAGAGACAGTAATTAGACGGTAAAATAAATGCTTTCCTTTTCTAATTAATAATTCACTTGAAAGTCTTATTTTATCTTTTAATTAGGCTTGAGAAAATTTTAAGGATGTAAGATAGTAGTACTTAAGCATGGTATACCCACATAGAAAGTAGTGACAATTCCTGCAGAATCTTTGTCTGGTAGCTTCATTTTTAGATGAAAGAATCATGAACCATAGCTTAGCTTTGACTCAAAACCATCCCCTACACTGTACATTGAAATTAAGATTCATAAACTCTGTCTATCAAAATTAATCAAGGGGGAAAAGAGCTAAAGATTGTACTCGTAGTATATAGAAAAGACTACTCAATAAGTGTGAGTCAAGACAGAGATCATCCTTAGCATTTGAATTATGTTTAACAATAATAACAAAGAAGAAGAGGAGGACGAGGAAAGATGAAGATGAAGATATTAACCCGAAGATCCATCCTTGGAGAGCTGAATTTCACTTCCTCGATTTAGTGAGATAACATGATCGTGTCCCCATGTAATAGCATAATTTTGATCAAAGCTAACAATATCACCTTTTCTACTTGCAAGTACCCCACCAATTAGTAGGAGAAATGCAATGAAACAAAGAAGAGAAATACCCATTGAAATTTCTAAACAGGCAAGTACTAGAACTCTTAATATAATATTATTGTTTGCTCGCAAGCATCGTGTATCAATGCAGCCATTGCATGCTATTGGTCGAGTTTATATAAGAAGGGACGCCATGAGGTTCCTAAAACCATGAAAAGGCAAAAACGTTGTGAGCCTGCCAAATCAACTTACTGTATTATGATCTTCCCCACACCTTATTGACTTCTTCATGCTATCTCCATAACAAGCCACATCATTGTAGGTAGCTAGGCATATATAGTATTGCTTAGAAGCTACTTCAACCCAAAATTGACTCAGCCTAATTAGTTATTGTTAGACATGATGACTTAAGTTTGAAAGAAACTTTAATTGAAAAGCTCACCAAGCAAATATCCAAATATATGATATAGGAGACCATAAAACCCGTACCATATATATGTTCTTTACTAATCCAATTTTTTTTTTCTTATATGGGATTGGTCTTCCACATATCATCACCCATACGTGAATATTCCTAACAGTTATTATAACTAAACATATTAATTAACCATCCTTATAAATTATTATGTGAAGAAATTGATTAGAACAACTAATTAAAGACCATTCACATCTCATAGTGATCAATATACTGAGATTCATTGATATTGAGTTTAAGAATAATAATGTCTTAATCCATATACTTCCTTTATCTTATATTTTTTTGTCAGTTTTTGATTTTTTAGAGTAATTTTGACGTACTCGTACCTTTTTCTTGATATATTGTCATTTAAAACTATAAAAAAAAATAATTTTTAAAAATTTGTGGGATTTATAAAATAATGTTTAAAGAAATATATATTTGTATAATTTAACATTAACAAAAATTTAATCATTTAATTGGATGAATGTTACAATTGAATAAAAAAAATGAGATAAAAGGAGCATCAAACAAATGTATAAAACACAGTATTAGTGATGGAGTAATTAATTTATACTGTGTTATTTACATATTTTTTTGACAATGTGTTATTACTTATTAGAGTATAAAAGAATAATATTTAAGTCATTTTTGCATCAGTTTAAATTTAAAAAATAATCTATCTTTTAACATTATATACAAATTTTAGGTCTTGGTTTCTGAGTCATGAAAACAAAACAAAAACTAAAGATTCCAATAGAGATTTTAAGCATTACATAATTTTCTCAAAGCCCAGAAATCAAAAACAAAAGATTCCAATAGAAATAATCATCAAACATTCTAGAAATAGTAAACAAATAATCAACCCAAGCAATGCAAGTTACGTATTATAACAAATTACACTCAATAGTTTTGAGCATGGAAGGAGTTTCACTTTTCACATGCAGCTTTGAGCATCATCTCAAACGCCTTCTCTATGCATGACTTGAACTTTTGGTCATCAATGAATCCCTTTTCTGCTCCCACGGCAACTCTTAGCTCTCCCATATAACTTACTATTGTTATCATAACACTCTGCATGAAGTTCCATAAAATATTACTTAATTTGTAATTAGTAGAAAGTAAAATTCTTAATTAACTCAAAGTTAGCAAAAATTTGCCTCAATAAACCTAATTGGGTAATTCAAATCAAAATGACGGAACCATAAACTTAATTTGAACGTACAGTAGGAAAACCGGTCACCATGAAGTATAAACCTTTAACTGGATGATTAGCTAAAGCCATTTGCTCCATTGGACCAATGACATTTGTGATACACATGCTTGTGTTCTTCAGTGTGCCATACAGAAATTTGGATGCTGCCTACAACAACAAACGTCCTATATTAGAAACCAAACAATCCTCATTAATGCAAAAAGATGAATACTTTGAAAATTTTGCAGCATACCTCAGGGCCTCTAATTTTCTTCACAGCTTCTAGGAACCAAGCAACGAGGAAAACTGATAAAGAGCTTCTCTTCCTACTAATAATTTGATGTGATTTTTTTATGAATTCAAGTGGATTGGAAAACTCAGCATCGGCATCTACATTAGGTATTGATATATTCAAAAATGCAAAATGGTTACCCCATGGGGATTCAGCATCAGGTTTAACCATCTCTTTTATTGATTTGTAGTCTCTAAACATCCTTGTGTTAAGCAATACCAAAAATGTAGAATGTGCATTGCTTGATCCCTCGCTCATTTCTTCCATGTATAAACGTGACCCAAAGAAAATTATACCCGTAATAACATCATTAACTGTCTGTTGTAAAAATAAAAAATAAAAATTCATCAACAACAACAATACACGTTCATATTTGACAATTTACTCCAGTTTCTAGCTATCAAATAATGCTGGGAACGCAATGACAAATGCACTCATAATTATAAAGGTCGACAATTAATGAGCATATGATGACAATTGCATATTTGCATGTGGATGTCAGGATGTGGTAGCTCTTTTTTTGGATGTGGATTTGTAAATGCCAATCAAGTCAATAAAAGGGGAAACATATATACGACATCGTAAGAAAAACAACACAGAGTGCATGGACTGTTGTTTATTTATTTAATACAATAAGATTGTGAATAGATTGTGAAAAATGCCATTTTCAGCCAATCTTTACACATTGCAATTGAGCACTAAGAAACGGACGCGTGTTTTATTTATTATAATCATTTTAACAAGTGATGTGTGTGTGATAAGACGTTCAAATCGGATGTTTTTCATTTTTGTGAGCTATTTATCTTTATCACATTGCAATTTAAATAAATTTAGTTATTTACATATAATTTCTGAATAATGCTACTCGTACTCCATCCTACATATAATATAATCTACTCCATATATAAATATCAACAATTTTGAAATAATTGATAGTAACTTGTAATATAGCTATTTGTATGTCTACAAAGAGAACAGATCCATGTATGTAAAAATGACATATATGTCATGGAAAAATTTTCTGTTTGTATAGCGTATTTAAGCATAAATACCAAACGAAAAAAAAATGATAATATATATATATATATATATATATATATATATATATATCATGCCATATGATTTCTTTTGGCCGAAAATCAAACTACCTAACTAGCAATCGATGACCATGAACAAAATAAGAATAAAGAGAGTTAAAATTACATTAACTATATGAGCATGTAATAATATAATATTTTTGTTAAAATAAAGTAGTTGTTCTTACCACTCCAAGACTAGCCTTAATTTGCTTGATGTGATGAAGAGAGAATGTCATAGTTTCTATAGCAACTGGCTTAAAATCAGCATCACCAGATCGTATCGGTGATAGATCATCCTCAATCAAACTACTCTTTAAAATAGTCCAACAAAAATCTGATACCATGTTGAAGGCTGAAGAGAAAAAACTAGGTACTCTCCTCAATATGTTACTACTATCATTTATATTTTGGCGTAATTTAACCGAAGGAAATGTTAAGGGAAGAGAAGGATGATCTGCCCTCTGTAGACATGAAAGAAGAGCTCCCATGAGAGAATAGCCATCACCAAGGGAATGATGAAGCTTGAATATTATGTTACCAGCAGCATTGCTTGTTGGGTATTTTATTATGTGAATTTCCCATAAGGGATTGCTTTGTGGTAATTGTTCCATTGTTATTTTTGTTAAGTAGTCATCAAAGCAATTATCATAAAATTCTGATGACATTCCAGATGGGAGAACGGGCACTTTAACATGATCGTTGAGGTTCACTTTGACTCTTTTCCATTGTTTTACTCCATCTTCATTTGAAACCTGTTTTAATATTTTCAAATTGCTTAATCAATACAATTCAAAAGAAAGCAAAGAGATTATGTTTTATATATACATTCGAAGACATGGGTGCACGCCCCAATACACATTCGAAAAAAGGAGAGGTAAAGTACATGATACCTACCATGATGCATGAGAAACGTGGATTAATGGGAAGGAAAACATTCTCAAGCAAGGGTATAGTTTGTGAGTCATCAATGGGCACCTCTAATTCCAAGACACCAAGAACACAACTGGACAGTACTGAACTACTTAAGTATTGTCCAAGAGGGCTCACAGGCTGTGATCCTTCTTCCTCGTGATCTTTCTTAAGCACCAAATTTATTTTTCGAAGTTGAATTTTTCTTTCCATTGCCTAGTTGCTTTGTTTTGTAATCTAGAATTAGCTAGCAAATGTAGAAAACTAGCCTTCTTTTCTTTCTTTTTTGTCGAAAACTAGACTTCTTTCTTAACAATAACCAAAAAGTGTATATGTACTTATATAGCACAAGTGCAAATTAAGCCACAAGTCGATATGATAAATATGAACGTACTCCTTTAATTTTTGAAGTAGGAGTGTAGGACCAGTAGGTAGTTGAAAGATTTTCCCCCCTTACTAACAATCTAATTTATTTGTCACTAAAATTGGTTGGTGTTAGGCCATTGTATATAAAGTTTTTGAGTAGAACTATAGAAGGGAAAACGAGTGGACGAGTGGCAAGTTTGAAACCAACCAATTCAAGCACTCCATATTTAATGGTTTAAATAAGGGAAATAATGAGTGGTTGTTTACTGAAAGTTGGGGGAGCTACAGTTGGCTAACAATTACAGAATACATGCAGTTGGCCAACTATGACAGAATATATTCATTGACGATGTCGATTGGTTCATTATTGGTTATTCCTTTTGCAATATTCGCTAGTGGCCTTTCTTTGTCATGAAAATGTTAAGAGTCACCGTTTAACTCTCATCTCTGTAGAAATTTCTCACTGTAAATTTTTCTCTGAAAACTTCATCTCACGTCATGACAATCTGGACATGTACCAATTGTGACTGGAGATTAAATAAGAGCTTCAATGACGGTTGAATCACCGATGATTAATTAGCAATAGCAAATACAGAGTTTGGGCTTACTTTCGATAGCCATGCTGTTAATTGTGGGTTGATTTTTGGGTGTTGAGAAAGATATTGTATTAGAATCACACTATAATTGATATACAAGAGAGTCCTATATATACAAGTCAATAGTAGAGGCAAAGTTATATATAACCAATGTAGGACTAAACAAACAAAGCAATAACTAAGCTATACATAATCTAACAGCCCCCTTCAAACTCAAGGTGGAGTTGAGTTTGGAAAAAAGATCACGAAAACGCCCTGGAGGATGCGACTTGGTAAAGATGTCTGCGAGCTGATCCTTGAATGTGACAGAATGAAGCTATAGGGAGCCATGAAGGAGATGATAACGGACAAAATGACAATCAATCTCAATATGTTTGGTCCGTTCATGAAACACATCATTATGAGCAATCTGAATAGCACTTCTATTATCACAGTATATAGGAGTGGCAGCAAAAAGTGATACACCTATATCTTGTAACAACCATCGCAACCAAAGAAGTTCAGAGGTAATGTCAGCTAAAGCACAATATTCTGCCTCAGCACTAGATCGAGCAACAACAGTTTATTTCTTACTACGCCAAGAGATAAAAGAGGTGCCAAGTAGGAAACAATAATCGGTGGTAGAACAACGATCTGTACGATCACCTGTCCAATCTGCATCGGTATAAGCACATGATGAGAGTCATAAAATGCATCTTAACAGTACTTATTTGTTAGCATTTTAGGGTTAATCAAGGTTTGAATTACACTTTTATACCTTAATAACTCTAAAGTGATATTATTGGATCATTGACTTATTTCGATGCATTTTCAGGTACTTTGAGCTCAAAAGAGATGGAAAGCTATCATAGCTTAAAGCACGTTTCTTTGATGCACATTCGATTGAGGGCATGGTTGCGGAAGAACAAAATGAAGAGAAACCAAGTCTTATGTGTGGGCGCTACGGCTTGAAGAAGTCTAAGCCTCGGCCTCCAGAACCAAGCCTAAAAGAGAAAGAAAGCCATCAGTGAGAGCCGCGGCCAAGACCATGCAGGGCCGCGGTGCCCAAAGCCTCCACAAGCATCAACACCAGGCTGAGCCGCGGCCTGGACCAGGCAGGGCCACGGTATCCAGAAGCTCACCTAACCAAAGGCCATACAAAGCTGCGGCGCGAGTAAGTGAGAGTCGCGGCGCGCACACGAACCCCTGTTTTCCTAATTAGGGTTTTAGTTGATTATTTAGACCCAAAACACCCTTAGACCTTTGTATTATAAATAGATCACTTAGGGTTTGAGAAAGGGGACATCATTAAGGCTGGAAAACACAAGAAGGCTGTTATATTCTCCTCCATCAAAGTGTTCAAGAATGAGCCCCATGGCCAACTAATCTCCAAGCAAGGCGAAGGTATGAATCCCTAGGTGTAGTTGTTCTTATTTTTCATTATTGATTCAGTTGTAGTTTAAATTTATTGTCAAAACATTGTTTATGATTTACTCTTTGATTAAACAAGAAGAATTTAGGTTCATGTGACAGCTGCACTTTATGTTCTTCTTATCTTAGATTTTTTTAATTCAGTGATTGTATACTTCTTCTCCATTAAAGTCTAGTCAAGCTCTTCTTATGTCAAGTTGTTTGGATGTGATTGATTCCGATAGATTTATCTTTTAGGTTTGTCCATTACTGCGATATTGTCATTAAAATATATTGTCGTTTCTTGATAAATCTATATGATAGGTCATGTGTGCTTAAATCGAAAGTAAAGAGTAATTCATATCAATTACATTAGGGTTTACATGCACTTTGATTGAATACTTGCTGAATGCTTGTTTGGGATGTGAAACTAGTAATCGAGATAAAAATAATTGAATCGAGATTGGAATAAGGCAACAAACCGAGGGAGGATTCTCAAAACCTTGTTATCTCTCCATTATATTCTTCATTATAATTACACAACTCCTTCACACTATTTCATTATCAAACTCAGATTTACTCATTTGAATTTTATCGTTTCGTATTAAAGTTTACATCTTCTCTTGTAGTTCGCTTTTCCTCGTGGGATTGACACCTTAACTATACACAATAACCGCGTATTAGTTTGAGCATAATCAGCACACAACTAAAGAGGAGACTGAGAGGAGAAAAAGAGCCCATGAAATAATGTCCCCTTTAGGTAACGAAGGATGCGAAGAACAGCAGCAAAATGAGTAGAGCGAGGAGCAGCCATTAACTAACTTACCTGATGGACAGCATAAAAGATATCATGTCGAGTAAAGCAAGGTAGACAAGACTGCCAACCAAATATCGATACAAAGTAAAATTACGAAGAAGTTCGCCATCATGAGGTGTAAGACAAGCATTAAGCTCAATTGGTGTGTCAACAACCTTACTGTCTGTGGGATTAGCTCGAGAAAGCATATCAGAGATATATTTGGCTTGTATTAAATAATAACCATCTGAAGAAGATGAAATCTCAAGACCAAGAAAATAACTGAGAGGACCAAGATCTTTCATCTCAAATTGTTGACTGAGAAACTGTTTAAGTTCCTAAATACCAATGGGATCATCCCCGGTGATAATTATGTCATCAACATATAACAGAAGAAGTATGATGCCCCAGTTTGTGCGGCGAACAAACAATGCTGAATCATAGGGGCTGATAGAATATCCAAGGCTAGACACAGTGTTGCTAAACTTAGCAAACCATGCTTGAGGAGCCTGCTTAAGTCCATATAAAGCTTAGTGAAGACGATATACCTTGTTTATTGGATTAGATAGTCCATGAGGTGGTTGTATATAGACTTCTTCACTAAGATCACCATTAAGGAATGCATTTTTAACATCCATTTGAAAAGGTGACCAATGGCGAGAGGCTACAACAGCAAAGCACGCACAGAAGATAGACGAGCAACTGGAGCAAAGGTCTCCTCATAGTCCACACCATACTCCTAAGTAAAACCCCTGGTAAAAAGTCGAGCCTTGTACCTGTCAATAGTACCATCTGAACAAGTATTAATTTTGTAAACGCACTTACTGCCAACCACAGACTTTTTAGGAGGCAAGTTAACCAAATACCATGTATTATTCTTGTGTAAGTATCAAGTTCCTCTTTCATCGCAGTCTGCCAAAAAGGGTTAGTGGAAGCCTCACGATAGGAGTGGGGCTAATATAAAGTATATAAAGCATGAAAGTAATGAAAATCCTACAGATAAGATGGAAGAGATCTTACTCAAATGGATCGACGAAGGTCTGAATGGGAAGTGTGCACATGATCCTCATATATAACAGACCATGGGGGCTCAGGCGAAGCGACATCAAGAGTATCAGGTGGAGTGGAATTGAGAGTATTAGGTAAGGAAGACTCGGGCAAGACATCACTAGTGTGAGGTGAAGGAGACTCGGGCAAGACATCACTAGTGTGAGTAGGAGAAATAGGAGTCTCCATAAGTGTGGTAAAAAGAGGAAATGATGGCATGCTGAATTTTCTAATTTCATGAAATAGTCTATGCTCCCCAAAAACTACATAATAGGAAATGTGAAGACGATAAGACACAGGATCGTAACACCGATAGCTTTTTTGTTCAATTCCATATCCAAGAAAGCAACACATCTGAGAACAAGGCTCGAGTTTGGTGAGCTTATGAGGTTGGAGTAAAATAAAAAAAGCAGAACCAAAAACATGAAGATGGTGATATGAGGGAACATAGCCAAACAACCGCTTGTAAGGAGTGTAACTATCAAGGATAAGGGTG
Organism: Bretschneidera sinensis; assembly: GCA_023935145.1. Lineage (NCBI taxonomy): Eukaryota > Viridiplantae > Streptophyta > Magnoliopsida > Brassicales > Akaniaceae > Bretschneidera > Bretschneidera sinensis. The sequence goes on from CM043703.1 coordinate 97,285,474, forward strand.
GGTAGCCTATTGATCGTGTTGATAGCCGTGAGAGTGGCTTTACCCCAAAATTGGGTAGGAACAAATGTGGAAATGAGGAGGGCGCGAATAGTGTCTAAAATGTGCCTAAGTTTACGTTCAGCTCGACCATATTTTTGTGAAGTGCCAAAACATGACAAGTGAGGAACAGTGCTATAATTTTTTGAGGAAGGCTTGAAAAACATGTTGAGTATATTCTAATGCATTATCAAAATGAAAAGCTTTGATGGTTTTGAAAATTTGGTTTCAACCATTTTGGCAAAAGTATGATAAATATCCAATAATTCAGAACGAGATTTCATTAAAAATACCCAAGTGTAACGCGAGAAATCATCAACAAAAATTACAAAATAGCGTGAACCACTCATACTAGCAATAGGAGAAGGTCCCCAAACATTAGAATGAATTAAATCAAACGAATCAGTAGCATAAGACTCACTATTATTAAAAGGTAAAGCCGGTTGTTTTCCAAGTTGACACGAAATACAATCTAAAGAACTTTTAGACACTGACCCTAACAAACCCTTTGAAGCTAACAGTTGTACCCGAGATGCAGATACATAACTAAGATACGAATGCCAAAGTGCAAGGGATGGTGGTGACAAGGAGATAGCAGCAGAAACATTGCAGGCAGGAAAATGTAAGGATGAGAGTTTGAACATACGCCCAACTCTACGCCCGGTCCCAAGGGTCTAACCAGTACGAGGAACCTACTCAATCACACCAAAAAAGTCAAAGACAAGTCTATATCCAAGTTTACATAATTTTCCAATGGAAAGAAGATTATAGGATAATTTTGGCATATGAAAAACTTCAGGAATAGAAAGAGAACGACTATTGATGGTGCCTATAGTTTTAACAGTCGTAGTGGTGCCTTCAGTTGTGTGAATGATTGAGGAATGAGGTGAAGGTGCAGATGTGGTAAATGAAGCTGGGAAATGTATCATATGGTTGCAACAAGCAGAATCAAAAAACCAAGAGGCAGAATTACCTGGCAGGACTGAGAGGGCAGAGGAAGATGCATGACCAGAACGAGACTGGATGACCTGATTAACTGTTGTGTCAAAGTCAGCTGCAGATAAGGTGATAGTAAATCCTAATGACCCACTAGGGGGTGCAACTAAAGATGTAGTTGTAGCTGGAGATGGATATGGAACAACTGAACATAAACTTTTTCCTGAACATAAACTTTTTCTGCCATCCAATACAGATTGATCTGGTCAAATCTGGTCGTCGATCAACGATCAACAGTGAATAGGCTGACGTGGCAAGATGTTGACGTGGCACAGATAGTGGCGCCAAAAATTACGACCGAGGCAGCCGTTAGTAGAAGCAATAGTGACGAAGGACCAAAAAATTTGGGCTACACGTGAGGGAGCATGCAAGCTCCGATGGAGCTGTACTCGACGGCTCTAGAACGATTATTTTTTGAAGTTTCGAGCGGTGTTGACACCTATGAGAAATGATGAGAGAAAGATGAAGAACCGCTTGAGACAGAGCAGTAAACTCGCCGAAAAACGCTAACTTGTGCTGGAAAAATAGAGAACAAAATTTGAGTTTTAGTGATTCTAATTTCATAAGCAAAGCTCTGATACCATGTTGAGAAAGATATTGTATTAGAATCACCCTAAAATTGATACACAAGGGAGTCCTATATTTACAAGCCAATAGGAGAGGCAAAATTATACACAACTGTTGTGGGACTAAACAAACAAAGCAATAACTAAGCTATACATAATCTAACATTGGGAATAACAAAAATAAACAAGAAAAAAAACCAAAGAAAGAAAACAAACCATTATCTTGCTTTGATAGTGACCACGCCATCTTATGGCTATAGTTAAAGGCATTACATGTTTTAGTTAAGATAACAGAAAGGTAGCAGCAATAAACTTGGTTTCTAGTTTTGTTTTCTAATTGGTGAAGGAAAAGTAGCTAGTGGCAGTTGGCTACTTATGTTAGGACATAGAAAACAAGTCAAAAGAATGAAAAATTCTTGCCTAGCACAATGTCATGAGAGATATATGATACAAACATCCATCTCACCCTTGAATAAAAATAAAATATCTTTTTTCTCTCTTTCTCATACCATTTAACGGTAAGATAAACCCTTATGCCATGTATCTCTAATGGAGCTGTGCCAGACAAGAACCTTTATAAAAGATGAGAGTCATTTTTCTTGGTAATTGTGTTTATATGGATGCAATGTTTGGTTTGCTATTTAAATCAATTTAAAGTAAGTTTGTTTAAATAAGTTTAAGGCAATACCCATAAAAGTTTTTAGTTTTCTTTTGGGAGTGTAACAATAGAACGTGACAGAGTAGTACAACAAATAAAGCCTTGTAGCAAAAGATTGAGTAGTTGAAATTTCTTTTCTTTTATGCTATTGTGTTTTCTCAATTAAATTTATGATAGCCTAGATTTTGGTGTGTTTGAGATTTGTGCTTAGGGAGTTTTATCTCTCGTGATTTTTACTTAATTTGATTATAGTTAAATCTCTCGCCATCGCCCATAAATAAATTCTCTATTGTTTATTTTGTCATCTTTATTCCTAACAAATGCTATAAATAGATGGCATTACACTTAATCAAGGTCAATTAAAATTTTTACTCAATTCTCTACCTTTTCTTCTTCTTGGGAGCCTTAGGTTTGGAGCTATTAATCAAAACCAACTTCCTAAAATTTCTATATCACAAGGTGTGACTTGTGAGTGTGTGTAACACTTGTTGTGTCGTAGCTAGAATGTTGATCTCATGTACTTGAATTTGTGATAATTATCAAGGATTCAAAGAGATGTATTAGTAACTGCAAGGAAATATATTAGTAATTATACAAAAAATTAACAAAAAAATTCAATACCAAAATTATCACTCTATCTCTATGCAATTACTAATGAATCTCCTCGGACCTCACTGTGTGCTATCGATTAGAAAATCAAGTGTTAATGTCATATGGAACATAAACTAGTTGTAAAGTGTGTCATGTTCATAATTCCTCTCTCATTCTTGTCCTATTTTATTTTGTGGGAATGAAATTGGTGGTTAGTGATGGTAAGGGTGGTATTTAGTTGTGCCATTCTAGGCCCATGACCCACACCAGGAAACCTATCATACCGTGTCGTGTTGTGCCTCTCTCTTTCGTGTCGTGTTATGTCGTGCCAATTTTTTAAAAATATAGGCCTAGCACGGCCCAAGGCTCGTATGGCTATTGGGTCGTGTCGTGTCAGCCCATAGGTATATATTGACTATTTTTGTTGAAAATAGTAAAAAAAAAAAAAAAAAAAACTTCTAAATATTGAATTGAATGCTTATAATTGTGTAGAAAAACAATCAATTTTATTGATGAAGTTAAATATTACAAATAACTTAGAAATTGAACAAAAATAACAATATAACTTAAAAATTACAAGTTCCAAATAAATAACTTTAAATATATATATATAATAATAATAAAAAGCTAAAATAAACAAAAAATCGAAATAACTTACAAATGAGTGAAATTTAAAAAAACAAATATTAGAAAGACAACCAATATTATTATTTTTTAGATTTTCACCATTTATACTCTTGCGGGGAATGAGTTACAAACTTTTCTTCATTCTTAATCTCTTCGATCGTCATTCAATCTACTATATTGATCTTTCTTTAATATGTTGCTTGTATGACCTTTTGCATCTAGCCAATCCTTTGTGCATATTAGCATTTGCAACGTTTTCGGTAATAGTCTTGATCGCAATTCATCCAAAATTCTAGAACCTACACTAAAAACTCGTTATAATGCTACGGTAGACATTGGAACAGTTAGTAGATCACATGTCGTTATGCTAAGAATTGGGTAATAATGTTCATTTTTCTTCCACCATCTTAAAATATCAAATTTATTACTGTAAAGAATTAAACAAACTAGGGTTTATTTGTTCTTTTTTATTGCAATATTGGAGCACATATTTATAAGTTACAAGAGTGTCCTAGTATGACAAGAGTTTCCTATTTATACAAAAGTATCCTAGTAGGATTTATACAAGAGTATCCTAGTAGGAGAAGACTAAAGAGTATTCTAGTAGGAGAAGACTAGAGTTTCCTAATATTATTTATATTAGGAATATATATATTTATATGTCCCCTCAATCCGAATGGGTTGGAACCATCGATAGATTGGTTATATGTTGAAGAAATCGGGGTGAAGACAACCCTTTAGTGAAGAAATCGGCAAGGTGAGCATCAGTGGGAATATAGCGAATTCAAACATCTCCTTAGGCTATTTTTTCATCAACAAAATGAAAATCTATCTCAATATGCTTGGTGCAAGCATGAAAAATTGGATTAGTAGCAAGATAAATGGCACAAATGTTATCATAATACACTCAAACTAGATTGTCCATGAACATATACATGTCATAGAGAAGTTGACGAACCCAGTAGGTCTCAGCTACAACATAAGCCAAGGATCTATATTCATATTCAGTGCAGGAACGAGACACCGTGGGTTATTTCTTTGCTTTCCAAGAAATAAAATTTGGTCCTAGAGCAGAAGCAAGACATAAACCATGATTAGTAGTTCCACATAAATACCGAAAAAATGCATTTGATAAGCTGAAAATGAGCCATGCAAGGAACATGCAAAAATTGACTAGCCATATAAATAGCACATGCAATTTCAAGGCTGGTCATGGTTAAATATTGTAGACCTCCAACCATACTTCTATATTCAGAGGGATCTACTAGTAAGTCACCCTCATGTAGGGAAAGTATAGATTGGGAAGGAATAAGAGTTTTAATAGGTTTTGTTGATGACATAGAAAATTTAAGTAAAAGATCTTTGGTGTTTTTAGTTTGTGAGAGAAACAAGTTGGTGGGGTGACAGATAGCTTCAATACCTAGGAAATAATGAAGATCACCAAGATCCTTCATAGCAAACTGGTGAGATAAAGTGTGTATAAATCGAAAAAGTAAGGTGGTGTTATTTCTTGTGAGAATAATGTCATCAACGTGCAAAAGTAAAATAAAAAAACCATGATATGACTTAAGAACAAACATAGAAGTGTCAGCTCGGCTGCAAGAAAAACCAAGAGAAAGAAGGAAAGAACTGAAGCGAAGAAAATAAGCCCAAGGAGCCTGTTTCAATCCATAGATGACTTTGCATAACTTACAAACATGTGAGAGATGACTGTTATCAACAAATCGAAGAGGTTGTTTCATGTACACAACTTCATTACGATAGCCATAAAGAAAAGCATTCTTAATATCCAATTGTCTAATCACCCAAGCATGAGAAATGGCTAAAGATAAAATAGTGTGTATAGTAGTAGGTTTAACGAATGGACTAAAAGTTTCATGGTAGTCAATACCTGCTTATTAGTGGAATCCCTGAGTAACTAACCTCGCTTTGTAACGCTCCACAGACCCATCAGCCCAATATTTAATCTTGTAAATCCACTTACACCCAACTAAATTTTTCATTGGATCATATGGAACCAGATCTCAATTGTGATTAGTTAAAAGAGCATTAAATTCATCAATCATAGCTGATCGCCACTCAGAATCTTTATTTTCTTGAGAAAAAAAAGTTGGTTCAGATGGTAGGGTTGTCGTGGAAAGAGAGAGTAAGTTTTTGGGTTTACGAGTGCCAACCTTAGAATGAGTGATCATGGGATGACAAAATGCTTTTGTGGATGGTGGAGGAACAGTAGTTATAGAGGGAGTGACCTGATCAGGGAGGAAAGGATGGGAGAACTAGAGGAAGCTGAAGTCAATGCTAAAGGATCGGGTTAAGGTAATATAGCAGAAAAGGTCGGTGGTGGGGATGAGGTGTTAGTGGGAATGGAAGAGGCCAAAGGGGAAGAGGTCGAAGTTGGAGGTGACAAAGCAAGAAGGGTCGAAAGTGGGGTTGAAGGAAGACTAGGAAAGGTTGTTAAGAGAAACATAGGAGATGAAGAGGAAAGTTGATGTAAAGCTTATGTAGTGGTAAGTACAAGAGGAAAAGGGAGAGGTTGGGTAACTGGAGTAGAGGTAATGTGTTTGGAGAGAAAAGGTTAGGGAAAAGAAAATTCATGGAAGACAACATGATGACTGGTATAGACACAACCAGTGGTAAGATCTAGACACCTAAATCCTTTATAATTTTAAGCATAGCCTTGGAAGATGCATTGTTTTGAGCGAGGTGCGAGTTTGTGAGGAGCATTAGCAGTAAGATTTGGATAACAAGCACACTCGAAGACACGAAAAGTAGAGTAATCGGGAATTTTAGAAAGTAATTTTGTATAAGGAACTTGATTTTGTAAACTAGGAGTAGGGAGACAATTGATGATGTAAAGGGTAGTGTCTATAGCATCAACCCAAAAGGACTCAGGGAGAAAGGAGTGAACTAAAAGAGTGCGAGCCATTTCACTAATGTGGCGATGCTTACGCTCTACGACGCCATTTTGTTGAGGTGTATCTGGGCAAGACATATGAAAAGCAATACCATGGTGAGCAAAAAATTGTTTGAAAAGCGCTTGGACAAATTCTTTACCACCATCACTTTGAATTTTTTTTATTTTGGTGGAAAACTGATTTTCAACGAGAGCTTTAAAATTACAAAAGTGTTGAAAGACTTCAGATTTTTTACGTATAGGAAAAATCCAAGAATAGCGAGAAAAATTGTCCACAAAGATAACATAATAATGATAACCTAAATTTGATAAAACAAGAGATTGCCAAACATTAGAATATATTAAAGCTAACGGTTAGGTAGTACAATACTCAATTGAATCAAACAGTAAATATTTAGACTTGCCTAGTTGACACTCAGAACAAAAACCAGAATATTTAGAAGACAAAATAATATTCTTTTTAGCTTGTAAAAAAGATAGCACACGAGGACCTAAATGACCTAGTCTACGATGTCAGGCATCACTAGTGACTTAATGAGAGACCAGTGCCAGAGGGGTGGTTGTGACCAAGTCAGGAAAAAGGGGGTATAGATAATCATCACTAGAATATTTGAAAAGATTTTTCCTCGTACTGTCTTTAATAACAACATGTGAAGTATTAAAGTTAGCAGAATAATTGTTATCAGAAAAAAAAAACATTTAATAGAAAATAAATTGTGAGACAATTTTGGGATATACAATACATGATTAAGGTGAAGAGGTTTGGTGGGAGTATGTAATAAAGTGGAACCAAAATTATTAATATCAAGTAATAGTCCATTACCAACTAAAATTTTAGTTTTTCCAAAATAAGGTATAAGGTTAGTAAGTATACCAGACTGAAGAGCCATATGAGTTGAGGCGACTGTATCAGGGTACTATTGGGTAGCATTAGACTCACTAAAAGACATAGTAGCAAAAGATTTTGGTAAGTCATAAAAGATAACAGCATGGTTGAATCGATGAGGACAATTTAGGGAAAGGTGACTAGTGATGTGACAAATCTGACATGCCGAGGAGGAGGAGCCACAATGCGGTTTTAAGAGACCTTCACAACTATTAAAGAAAGTACCAGCAGATCGATTAAATATAGAATTAGAGTAAAAGGACTGATCAGTACCTGAACTATACGGAGAAGAGTCACCACGACTAGGATTACATCCATGATCCTGACCACAACCCTAATAGCCTAAGCGACCCCTACCACGACCACGAGAGGTACCATATGTGGTGGTGGCGACAAGGGTGGTAGAAGGATCAGGGAACGAAGAACTGACCTAAAGATTTTTAATTCGTTATTCCTGTAGTAGTAGCTTTGTACATAAACTAGCAAAAGTGAGGGTGATATCAGTGTTGGTGACTGTAGTGATGAAGCTTTCATACTCGATAGGTTGACCTGCTAATGCATAAGAGATAAGATCTTGTGCAGCAAGAGCATCAGCTATGGATTTGAGGTCTTAGAGATATTGTTCCATATACTTGCCATCTTTAGTATGTTTGTGAAGCTTTAATCGAAGGTCAAACTCGTTGGCATTGGACTGATCAAGGTATCGTTGGTCCAAGGCTATCCATATATCTTGAGAAGTACATAAATCATGAACATATTGCAAGATGTTTGAGGTGAGAGTAGCATTAATCCAAGAATGAATCCATGTATTATAGGCGGAATTCAGTGTGTTTTGAAAATCTGAGGTAAAGTAAAGGTGAGAATGGCAAGGAAAAGAACCATCAACATAACTAATAAGGTCATAGTTGATGAGCACGGGAAGAAATTGAGAGCGCCAAAGAATATAGTTTGTGTTGTCTAGTTTGATGTTGATAAGGTGGGTAACATTAGGAACAGATATTAAAGGGATGTCAGGAAAATGAGTAGTGACAAGTGGAGGGGTTAAGTGAAAGAGTTAGAGAGTATGATTTAGAAAACTAGGATTGGGAGCATAAGAGGTGGGGTCGGGTAGATGTGTAGTTGTATGTAATAGGAGAGGAATAGGAATAGGTGGGGTGGTTGTTGGTGATGGGACAAAATTAGATATGAATACCTACTGGTTGTCAACCTAAGGGCTTGGTCCACTCCTTAAGCTATTGATTTCTGTAAGCAACAAGTTAGGCATGGTGTATACTCTAACTTTTTTCTCTCTTAAGGGATTCAGCATGGTGTATACTGAGTTGTTCCTTAAGAGAGCATAAGATCTGTGAAAATCGACAACCACACGGGACCTAGGGCTTGGTCCACTCCCGGTTTCCCATGTTGATTAACCCAAGAATCCGGTATGGATATCTTTTGTTACTATTGTTGAACCCAGGACTCGGTCATCCAAATTGATTCAACTAACTAATCCATACCACATGTATACGTTGATCAGACACACACATATGAGGAATTTAAATAAAAACATGCATTAATCAAATTAAGAATCACAACATAAATATCGCAAAGGCACCAATACTGAATTATTAAGTAAACATAATTAGGGCTTCAACCAAGCCCTACTAAAAGTTTAGTTACACATAATAAAATAAAGGAAATAAGAAACCCGAGAGAGATCCATTGAAGAGTCGTCAATTCTTCTGTGAAATCCCCTCTGGCCTCTGGCCGCTGGCCTCTCGACCTAAAACTAAAACTAAAAGGAAGAAATTGTTTCTGTATTTTACAAATCTAATTATAGGGTTCTAAGGACACCTCGAAACCATAATTTCCAAAATAAGACCCGAACCATTATTCCCAAAACAGGTTCTGTCGGTTTACTGTACGTGTGCGCTCGATCACACACTAAGGTGCTCGAGCCTTTTTCTTGCGTGCGAGTGCATGCTGTTCTAGATCCTGGAGTGGGCGTTGGGTGCTTGTGTGCTCGATCGCACCTATCTGGTTCTAGATCTTCAGTTTTCTTCCTTAAAGCTCCAAAATGCTATCTTTTCTTCAAAAACCTATAAAAAAAAAACACATAAAACACAAAAATGAAGTAGAATATACTGAAATACATAAACAAAGAGCCTAACAACTGTAAATTAAGGGGCTTAAATATGAATATTTAAGCACTTATCACACCGCTAAACTTACATATTGCTAGTCCCTTAGCAATACAAAACGGAAAACTAACTGAAAAACAAAATCAAAGATAAATTCATCATTCATGTTATCTAAAATTTGGGTTGCACATAAAACCATGATATTTGTTCATGAGTAGGCTTAAAATATAAACACATCATCACAAGGGATAAAGGTTTTTAATTCTAGTTACTTACACAAGGCTAGTGTTGTGAGTTTTAAATTACTCGCAAGCGCACGAGTCGTTTGCAATATAGTGTTGTGCAAGTGCGAGGTCGAATCCACAGGGAATGCTTTGTGAAAATAGCTTTTTATCTAAACTAACCTTATTTTAACCTAGTTCTGAGTTGTGAATTATATTTTGCAAAACAAATATAAACTAAACTAAATTGATTTAATAACTAATAATGAAAACACTAAGGTTTCTGAATCCACCCAACCAAAGTAAAGCATATATCTTTATGTTCTATATAAAAATAATCTATCAAAACATTCCATGAATCCAACTTTAAACAAAAAACAACGAATATCCCAATTAAACCAAAAGCATCCAATGTATCCACTTTTAACAAATCACAAAAGAAATCCAATTTAATCAAAAAGGATTCGATGTATCCATCGGATGAAACACACAGAATATCCAACAGAACAATTAAAAACTATCAATCGTAAGAATTTACTCAAACAATTGAAATAGAACATTTAAACTAAACATATTAGAATTGTATGAACATATCTGAAAATGTAATGCTAAACAATGGCGAGGCTTCATCTTCAACCTCAGCTAAAGATTTTAGCCACTCATGATCATGAAACTAAATTTCACAATAAAAAGTGCTAAGCATTAAAAACTTGAAAAGAATTAAAACTGACTGTACATTGGGAGAAATTCCACACGCTGTTGGGTAGCACTTCCCTCGGTGGTGGCAAAAACCCTTAGGAGATCTACTAGAATGCTAATAAAAATCCACCAGACTACACACTGAATAATGAAGTGAGGTAGTGTTTATATAAGGGAATTCCCGGAGTACAATAAGCTGAAAATTCAATGTGGGATACTGCGCCTTGCGATCGATCGCAGCATGGTGCGACGCAATGTGCCTGGCGCACTATAGGTGCTTTATATCCGATGTGGGATGGCTGGTCAACTGCGATCGATCGTAGCCCTGTTGTGCTCGAACGCATCAAAGTGCGTTGTAATATATATGATACTTCAAATGTTTCCTCTCCAATGTGGGATGTGTGAGTCACTTGTGATCGATCGCAAGTCTAGTGCGCTCGAGCACAGGTGCAATTGATCTCATACCTTGTGCGCACGATCGCAGATGCGATCGATCGCATGTCCTATACACTTGATCGCACTAGGCATCCTCAGCTTTTGCTCTTTAAGCCCTGTAGTTTCCACATTGCTTCATTTTATTCCAAAACCTATAAAAACACAGAAAACACAGAAAATAGATAAAATAGCACGAAATAACATAACTAAGAACTCAACAAATGTAAACTAAGGGGCTAAAACATGTAATATTTAGCACTCATCAAATACCCCCAAACTTACATATAGATAGTCCCATAGCAATACGAAACTAAAAACTAAATGAAAAACAAAGAATAGAAAGATAAGTTCATAACTCATGGTATCCAAAGATTTTAGGAGCACACACCACCATGATAATGATTCATGAGCAAGCTTAAAAAGATAAACCCATCTTCACAATGAATAGAAATGTTAAAATCTAATTACTTACAAAAGGCAGGTTAATGCATCATAAGTCTGACTCAGTGTAAAGTGAATTAGCAAATAAAAATGAAGCTTCCAAATGAGTCCAATGTGTAAGGTCTCTATGTCTCAAGATTCACCGCATTTCCCATCAGAATGAACGAAAATGGAATAGTTTTTATTTTCTTCTCTCTTTTTTTCTTCTCTTTTTTTATTTGTAAGGCTCTGCTATGTTTAGTTTCCTTAAGCTTTCTAATTGACCTATGTAGCGAGTGTTGAGTCATTGACTCCCAAACCAGATGGTTTTAGGGCATTAGGTGTACAGACACCCCTTAGGACTTACTAATTTGAGTCGAAAAGGCTACGAAATTAAACTGGCCTTAATATTATTAAACAAAATTCCAACCTTTTAACGTGAACACACACTACTTACTGAGGCAAAAGATCCAGTTACTCAATAGAAAGTTTATTTATGATCATCATTTTCAATTTTTTTTTATATATATGCCAAATTGGTAATCCAACAAGTCATCCAGTTTCAGTTAAGACAGAAATGTACACATTAAAATCACATGTCATACCTCACATAATGCATACTAATGTGCTCGTGTTAGATTAGAGATCAAACATATGAATTCTCAAATGCCTCAAGTAAGTAACTAAATTTTAAAACTTTATCAACAGATCATGTGTTCCAAAATTTAAGCTCACCAATGAATCACATCACAGAAATTGTTTACATCAACCAAAATTTCAAAATAACATGAGCATGCATTAGAAAAAAAAAACAACAACAAATTAGGACAAAGTATGTGTAATGTGTCTCCCATACCCCCAAACTTAAATTACACATTGACCCCAATATGTGAATAATATGGAAAGAGTTGACCTGGGATATGGAGAACTATCTGGACTGGTATGGCTCATAGCATACCCCCAAACTTGATCTGAAGTACGCGTTGTCCCTGACTGGAAAACAAAAAATACTGAAAACAAACATTAATCATAAATATGTAAAATAATAAACAAACAAAAAGGATAAACTGTGGGGGGGCCTCCCATGAGCGCTAAGTTTAAAGTCTTCAGCCAGACTCTCCTTAGTAGATGACCCTCAATCAAAGTAAATAGGATCCGTCAACAATATCGTCTCAATGTTCGGACTCCTCAACTCCAAGAATGGTTTTAGCCTCTGTCCATTTACCTTGAAAGTGCTACCATTCTTTGGATCCTCAATCTCGATGGCTCCATGAGGAAAAATTGACCGAATAATAAAGGGGCTGGTCCATCAAGACTTAAGTTTTCCTGGGAAAAGATGCAGGCGTGAGTTGTAAAGAAGAACTTTTTGACCAGGCTCAAAAGCTCGTCTCAAAATGTTTTGGTCATGAGTCTTCTTCATTTGTGCTTTGTATTACCGTGCACACTCATATGCAACATTTCGCAGCTCCTCTAATTCATTAAGTTGGAGCTTCCTTTGGGAGCCAGCCTTCGAAAGATTAAAGTTCAGCTGTTTGATAGCCCAATAGGCTCTATGCTCTAATTCGACTGGAAGGTGACAGGCTTTTCCGTACACAATACGATATGGAGACATGCCAATTGGCGTCTTGAATGTTGTTTGATATGCCCACAGTGCATCAGTCAATCGCAGAGACTAGTCATTTCTATTAGAGTTCACAGTTTTCTCCAAAATGTGCTTAATCTCGCGATTGGAAATTTCCACTTGTCCACTCGTCTGTGGGTGATACGGGGTGGCAACTTTGTGTGTGATGAAATACTTCTTCATCAACTGCTCAAAAATCCTGTTGCAAAAGTACTTACCTCCATCACTTATAATTGCTCGAGGCATACCAAAATGAGCAAAGATAATGTTCTTCAAAAACTGGACCACAACTCTATGGTCATTGGTCTTGCATGCAACTACTTCCACCTATTTGGACAGATAGTCCACAGCAACTAGAATGTACAGATAGCCAAAGGAGTTTGGGAAAGGTCCCATAAAATCAATGCCCCACACGTCAAAAATCTCAACAATCAGAATAGAGTTGAAGGGCATCATATTCCTCCTAGAAATACTCTTTAGCTTTTGGCAACGCTCACAAGATACACAGTAAGTGTGAGAGTCTCGGAACAGGGTAGGTTAATAGAATCCGCACTATAAAATCTTCACAGCGGTCTTTTTAGCACTAAAATGGCCTCCACAAGCATGATCATGACAAAAGGTGATGACATTAGATTGGTTATGCTTAGGAATACACCTTCTGATGATCTGATCGGGACAATACTTGAACAGGTAAGGATCATCCCAAAAAAAATGTTTTACCATGGCCAAAAACTTTTATTTATCTTGTCGCCCCCAATGTAAAGGCATTTGACCGGTGACAAGATAGTTCACTATATCAGCAAACCATGGCGCGGGATTGTGAGCAATGTGCATCAATTGCTCATCAGGAAAAAGTCTCAGAAATAGGAGTGGTGGCCTCAGTGAAATCCACTATCAACCTAGACAAATAGTCCACCACTACATTTTCGGAACCTTTCTTATCCCGAATCTCTATGTCAAACTCTTGAAGTAGCAAGATCCATCGGATAAGATGAGATTTAGCATCTTTTTTAGAGAAAAGATACTTCAATGTTGCATGGTCCGAGTAGATAATGACTTTAGATCCTAACAAGTAGGATCTAAACTTGTCTAATGCAAAAACGACTGCTAGCAACTCCTTCTCAGTGGTAGAGTAATTGAGTTGTGCGTTGTTTAAAGTTCGACTTGTATAATAGATAACATGGGGAAGTTTATCAACACACTGCCCCAAAATAACTCCAACAGCATAGTCTGATGCGTCACACATAATTTCAAAAAGCACACCCCAGTTGGGTGACTGAATTATGGGTGTGGACGTCAGAATCTTCTTCAGATCCCCAAATGCTTTCTTACAATCTTCATCAAATACAAATGGGGCATCCTTCATTAATAACTTGCACAAGGACCGGGTGATCTCGCTGAAATTCTGGATAAATTGCTTGTAGAATCCTGCATGACCTAGAAAAGAACGAACCTCATTCACTGTACGTGGGGGTGGAAGGTTGGAAATCAGGTATACCTTCGCTTTGTCGACCTCAATCCCCCGATGGGATATGACGTGCCCCAGTACAATACCTTGCTTTACCATAAAATGGCACATCTCCCAATTAAGCACCAGGTTCTTCTCCTTGCACTGCACTAAAACCAAAGTGAGATGGTGCAGACACTCCTCAAATGATGAACCAAAGACGTAGAAGTCATCCATGAAAATCTCTAAAGAATGCTCCACCATGTCAGAGAATATGTTGACCATGCACCACTGAAAAGTAGCAGGTGCATTACATAACCCAAAGGGCATGCGACGGTAGGCGAATGTCCCAAAAGGACAGGTAAATGTTGTCTTCTCCTGATCTTCGGGGTCCACGAGGACCTGGTTATATCCAGAATAACCATCCAAAAAACAATAATACTCGTGCCCAGCCAAATGCTCCACCATCTGATCAATAACTGGGAGTGGAAAATGATTCGTTCTTGTCGCAGCGTTCAGTTTACGGTAGTCTATACACACTCTCTACCCTGACTAAACACGAGTTGGCACAAACTCGTTGTCCTTATTCTTCACTACCGTTAATCCAGCTCGTTTAGGCACAACATGAATCGGGCTCACCCACTTGCTATCAGAGATGGGATAAATGATCTCTGCATCTAATAGCTTAATTATTTCTGCCCTCACAACCTCTTGCATAGCTGGGTTGAGCCTTCTTTGTGGCTCCCTCGATGGCTTGGCATTCTCCTCCAAATGTATCTTGTGCATTACCAACGAGGGGTTGATTCCCCTGATATCCTCAATAGTCCAGCCTATAGCTTCCTTGTGCTCTCTTAAAACATCTAATAATTTCTCCTATTGAGCCTCAACCAAATCTGAAGCTATAATTACAGGAAAAGACTCTACTGGACCTAGGAACTTATACTGAAGAGTGTTCGGTAAAGGTTTAAGTTCCTTCTTAGGAGGCTCAAGTTCTTCAGTCTCTTCTTTCTCACTACTCTCCGTAGGAACAAACTCTAAAATGGCATTTGCTTACTCAAGTAACTTATCCAAATCCAGATCCTCTCCAAACTGAGCAAAGCATGCCTCCAGGGGGTCCTCCATGCTTGATTCATCCACCGTCTCTTCAATAATCTCCTCTATTAAGCATATATTTCTCACTTCAGCATATTCTAGTGGTTACTTAGTGATATCAAAAATATTCAACTCCACTGTCATATTTTCGAAGGAAATCTTCATCACCTCTGTCCTACAATTGATTAGGGTGTTAGCCGTGGCTAAGAATGGTCGCCCTAGAATCACCAGTATCTGAATCCTTATATTCTAGACCGGCTCTGTATCTAGCACAATAAAATCCACGGGGAAATAAAACTGATCTACCTTTATAAAAACGTCCTCAACTACTCCCCGTGGTATTTTCACTGACCTGTCAGCCAATTGAAGTGTTGTGGATGTGGGCTTCAATTCTCCTAACCCCAATTGTAAATAGACTGAATAGGGTAGAAGATTCACACTGGCTCCTAAATCCAATAGAGCCCTCTCAATCTGGCTGACTCCTATCATGCAAGAGATGGTAGGACACCCTGGGTCCTTATACTTGATCGGCAACTTGCACTGAAGGATTGAGCTAACCTACTCGGTCAAAAATGCCTTCTTCGGGACATTCGTCCTCCTCTTGATAGTGATTAAGTCCTTTA
The DNA here is from genome assembly GCA_023935145.1 of Bretschneidera sinensis. Taxonomy (NCBI): domain Eukaryota; kingdom Viridiplantae; phylum Streptophyta; class Magnoliopsida; order Brassicales; family Akaniaceae; genus Bretschneidera; species Bretschneidera sinensis. The sequence goes on from CM043703.1 coordinate 97,301,426, forward strand.
AGAACTTGGCATATGATGGCACTTGCTCGATGGCGTCCAAAAGTGGAATATTGATTTGGACTCGCTTGAACACCTCCAGAATTTCTTCAAAATTCCCTCCTTTCTTGAGCGCTTGTAATCTCTCAGAGTAAGGTGCTTTAAGTACAAATGACCTAGGAGGGTCATTCACAATAGGAGTGGTTGTAGATGGCTCAACATCTCTCTTCTTCTTGTTGCCACTTTCTTGTCCTTGCTGCATAGTAGGGCTCTCTTCCACTTGATTGTACACTTGTCTCCCAGACCTTAATGTGACAATCGATTATACTTGTTCCTCCCTGTGCGTAGAATTTGATGAATTTCCAACCATAAATTGTCTCTTTGGGTTGGGCACGGGCTGACTGGGGAACTTTTCCTTTTCTCTTTCACCCAAGTGACTTGCGATTTGCCCCATTTGACTCTTTAGATTGGCAATCGCTTGGGTGTTTACTATTGTCGCACTCCTCACTTCACTGATGGATTGGCCGGTCATCTTTATGAACTCCTTGAAGATGTCCTCCAATGACTGTGAAACTGGCATTGGTGCTTGAGTGGGAGTATGGTAAGCAGATGCTGGTGCTGGATGGACTGAGTGACCATGACTTGGAATTGGTGGAGGCAATCTAGGAGGGTATTTATTGTGAGCATGATGAGGGGCTCCTCCCTGATTCAGCGATTGGTTCTGCTTCCATGAAAAATTAAGGCGGTTCCGCCACCCTAGATTGTAAGTCTCAGAGTAGGATCCACTTGATTGGCTCCGATAATCATTGAAAGCGCTTACATGTTCCGTGGGACACTCGGAAAAAGCCAGCATAGATGGACAATTCTGTGCTAAATGCATAGGACTAGCACAGATGGAACAGCAATCGTCATTAATTGTATTGGCAGCATTGATGGACTTGCCCATAGTGAGAGCGTCAATTTTCTTGGTGAGAGCATCTATCTTTATCTTCAAGTCAGTCTCCTCCTTAATCTCATAGATGCCTCATTTCCTAGGAGCACGAATGGACTTATCCCGACAGCTTGAAAAATCCCACTGCTGTGAGTTATCGGATAGTTTGTCCAATGCCTTGTATGCTTCATCCCCTATCAGACTTAAGAATGCCCCCCCATTCATAGACTCGATCATGCTATGGTTGGGTTGAGTCAACCCTTGGTAGAAGAACTGAACAAGTCTCCACTTCTCATATCCATGTGGAGAGCATCTAATCAGTAACTCTTTAAAACGCTCCCAACTCTCAGAAAACTTCTCATCCTCCTCCTGAATGAAAGAACTAATCTCCTTTTGGTACTCATTCACTCTATACATTAGGAAAATTTTATTATAGAATTTACTCAGCAAATTTTCCCAAGATGTAATAGACCCGGATGTGTTGGAATCCAACCATGCCCTAGCTCTATCATGAAAAGAAAAAGGGAAAAGTCTAAGATGGACTGACTCCTCAGAGAAGTTCCGGAACTTGAATGTGGCACAAATATCTTTGAACTTCTTTACACAGCTGTAAGGATTTTCAAGATCTAAGCCATAAAATGAGGGTAGGAGTTGGATGATATGTGGCTTTAAATCAAAATAGGTAGCATTGGTGGGTGGCAACACGATGCAGGAAGACGAGTTAGTTGCAACTGGTGCGAACAAATCTCTCAGGGACGTGGTGGAGTCCACGTTCCACGCTCCAGGTTGCTCTTGGTTCCTCAAGTTTTCTCCCATCTCAATTGTCTCTTGTTTAGCAAGTGACTTCTTCTGTCTCCTAAGAGTTCTTTCTAAATTGAGATCTAAAGGTGTCAATTCTAAATTCAGGGATCTCCGACCAAGCATACACCAAACAGAAAACAGTAAAACAAACTAACTAGCAGAAGCAGCAAAATAAAATAAAACAAAAAGAAAAGTAAAACAAAAATGCTAACTAAACTAGTAGAAAAATAAAATCAATTTAGACAAAAATTTCACAAACAAAAACAATTCCTCCGCAACGGCGCCAAAAACTTGTTGTGAGTTTTAAATTACTCACAAGCGCATGAGTCGTTTGCAATATAATGTTGTGCAATTGCGAGGTCGAATCTACAGGGAATGCGTTGTGAAAATAATGTTTTATCTAAAATAACCTTATTTTAACCTAGTTCCGAGATGTGAATTATATTTTGCAAAACAAATATAAACTAAACTAAATTGATTTAATAACTAATGATGAAAACACTAAGGTTTCTAAATCCACCCGACCAAAGTAAAGCATATATATTTATGTTCTATATAAAAATAATCTATCATCCATGAATCCAACTTTAAACAAAAACCAATAAATATCCCAATTAAACCAAAAGCATCCAATGTATCCGCTTTTAACAAATCACAAAGGAAATCTAATTTAATCGAAAAGGATTCGATGTACCATCGAATGAAACACACAGAATATCCAATAGAACAATTAAAAACTATCAATCGTAAGAATTTACTCAAAAAATTGAAATAGAACATTTAAACTAAATATATCAAAATTGTATGAACATATCTGAAAATATAATGCTAAACAATGGCGAGGCTTCATCTTCAACCTCAGCTGAAGATTTTAGCCACTCATGATCATGAAACTAAATTTCACAATAAAAAGTGCTAAGCATTAAAAACTTGAAAAGAATTAAAACTGACTGTACATTGGGAGAAATTCCACATGCTGTTGGGCAGCACTTCCCCCGGTGGTCGCAAAAATCCTTAGAAGATCTACTAGAATGCTAGTAGAAATCCACTAGACTGCACACTGAATAATGAAGTGAGGTAGTGTTTATATAAGGGAATTCCCATAGTACAATGAACTGTAAATTCGATGTGGGATACTGCACCTTCTGATCGATCGCAGCATGGTGCGATGCAATGTGCCTGGTGCACTGTAGGTGCTTCCTATCCGATGTGGGATGGCTGGTCAACTGCGATCGATCGCAGCCCTGTTGCACTCTAGTGCATCAAAGTGCACTGCAATATATATGATACTTCAAATGTTTCCTCTCCAATGTGGGATGTGCAAGTCACTTGCGATCGATCGCAAGTCTGGTGCACTCGAGCGCAGGTGCGATTAATCTCATGCCTTGTGCGCACGATCGCAGGTGCGATCGATCGTATGTCCTGTACGCTCGATCGCACTAGGCATCCTCAGCTTTTTCTCTTTAAGCCATGTAGTTTCCACATTGCTTCATTTTATTCCAAAACCTATAAAAACACAGAAAATAGATAAAATAGCACGAAATAACATAACTAAGAACTCAACAAATGTAAACTAAGGGGCTAAAACATGTAATATTTAGCACTCATCAGCTAGTTTAAGGCATCATAAGTTTGACTTAGTGTGTGGTTGATTAGCACATAAAAGATGAAGCTTCCAAATAATTTCGATGTATAGTGTTTCGGTGTCTTAACATTCATCGAATTCCCTATCAGAATGAACAATAATAGCATAGTTTTATTTCTTTTCTTTTTCTTTTATCATGAGCTCTTTGCCATGTTGAGTTCCATTAAGCTTTCTAATTGACCTTTGTAGCGAGTGTTTAGCTAAGGACTCCCAAACCAGATGGTTTTAGGGCATTAATGTAAAGACACCCCTAAAGACTTACTAACTCGAGTCAAAAAGGCTACGAAACTAACTGGTCTTAATGCTTCCGAGCAAAATCCCCACCTTTTGACATGAACACTCACTGCTTACTGAGGCAAGAGGTCCAGTTACTCAGTGGAAACTTTATTTAATGATCATTATATGCATTATTCCCACCTTTTGACATGAACACTCAATGCTTACTGAGGCAAGAGGTCCAGTTACTTAGTGGAAAGTTTATTTAATGATCATTAGGAGCATTTTATTTTCTTTTTTTGCATAATAAACATTTTTCTTTATTTTTTTATGCCAAAGTGTTATTCTAACAAGTTATATAATTACAGTTAGGTCATGGAAACATATACATAAAAATTATACGACATACCTCACACCATTATGTGTTAATGTGCTCGTGTCAGATTTAGATCAAACTTGTGAATTCTTAAATGCCTTTAGGTAGGTAATTTATAATTTTAAAACTTTATTATTTAGACTATGTGTTCAAGATTTTAAGCTTATTGATGAAGTTTTATCATAGTATTTGTTTTAAATCAACCAAAATTTTCAAAACAATATGAACTTGCATTTATCTTTTCATAAATACTAAAAAAAAACTGGGACAAAGTGTGTGATTGTGTCTCCCATACCCCCAAACTTAAATTACACATTGTTCCTAATGTGTGAATAACATGGAAAGATCTAACCTGAGAGATAGAGAACTAGCTGGGCCGGTATGGCTCATAGCACACCCCCAAACTTGAACGGATGCACACATTTTCCCTAAAAAAGAAAAAACTAATGTAATACGGGAAGACAAGAAGTACTAAAATTAAATAAATAATAATAAATATGAAAAACAATAAAAATAAAAGGATAAGCTGTAGGGTGCCTCCTATGAGCACTAAATTTAACATCTTCAGCCAGACGCTCTTATTCCCTAAGTTGAATGCATCAGTAACTGCTTCAATGCCAAATTTGGTGCTTAGATGCTTTGGAGAGGCCTCTAGGCAGTGCGCAGCCTCAAAGATGTCATCAGTAACATCTTCATATGCAGGCTCAACAACTGATCTTGTTAACCCATGGGTGAGGGTGGCTTCTAATGGGGCAATGAGATGGACCTGAAAAGCTTGCTCAACAACACCTTGCATCATACATTCATTAGAATATTCTATATTATCTTGGGGTAATTTTAATGTATCAAATATTTTAAATTCAACATTCTCACCATTTACCTTCATACTTATAATACCCTTTTTCACGCAAATTTTTGTATCAGCAATTCTCATAAAAGTGTCTTCCTAAGATGATGGGAAGGGGTAATGGCATAGAAGATTCTTTCATATCTAATACAATAAAATCAGCAAGTAAAATAAATGGACCTATCTTTACCAAGATATCCTCAAGAATACCTCTTGGTCTTTTGATGCTTCTGTCTGCCAATTACAAGGTCATGGAGGTTGGTTGAAGCTCCCCCAAACCTAGTGTCTTGAATATAGTGTATGGCAGCAAGTTGACACCAACCCTTAGATCCAATAATGCATGCTCAAAAATCTGGTTACCTATCCTACAAGGAATAGTGAAACTACCCGGATCTTTTAGCTTGGGTGGTAGTTTCTTTAACAATACTACTATTGAAATAGGTTCAGAAACTAGAATCACATCCATGAAAAACTCAATCTCTCTACTATGAGGTAAATTAGACAACTCATTAAGAAATACATTAGAATAATCTTTCATCACTAAGATTTCTTCTAACTTCCTATTTTCCTTTTTAGAATCCATTATGTATGCCAAATACTCCTCCCAACCTTTCTTCAACCATCTACCAGTAGTCAGAGCAAAATAAGATAGTTCGAGAGTATCTTATGTTCTCCCTAAAATTTAAACTCCTCATGTCCATATCTTGAACACTACATTCTTTATGGAACAATCAACCCCGGTGTAATATATCGACAACCAATTCATTCCCAAAATCAAATGAAAATCTATCATATTCAAAGGTAATAAATCAACTTCAAATTCTTTATCATTGATACGAATCACACAACCCTTGTAAACATTTATGATTATCACTCTATCTATAGTGGGAACTTCAACAATAATATTATGCATCAAAGGACTAATGCATGCATCAATAGACTCCATATGAATGTTGGATGCAAAAGAATGGGTTACACCATGATCAACCAACATTGATATGTCCACCTTCTTTTTTACATACAAAGCACTTCAAATTTGGACAATTCTGAGATAAATATCTTATCTGATTATATCTATAACAAACTTATGTCTCTCGATCATACATCAGATTATCACTTCCCCTTGGTGGCATACTTACTTCCTCTGCTATGACTCCCAGTTCTCATAATCTGTCTCCCAAATCTAAGGGTCCCACCAATGTTACTCTAAGCTACAGAAGCAACATATCCTACTTGCCTCTGACTATGTACTACAGCTCCTTGTGACAAGGAACCCCCTCTAGGGTGGTCTCCCACTCTGCACACTTATACTTCTACCACCTCTAGGTCCCTCAAATCTAGACCTCTTCAGCCAATCCCTCCTACCTCTAAACTTCATCACATATTTCTCAATTTGTGGTGTTATATCCACGAACGTAGCATAATTCATATGCCTTGTGTAAGATTGTTTCGATTTAATCTCAAAATATAGTTCATTTATGAACTTCTTACACTTCTTCTCCTCTAGGTCTACCATTTCTGGTATAAACCTCGACAAAGCCACAAATCTCCTATCATATTGAGTCATAGTCAATACATTTGCTTCAAATAAATAAAATCTCTTTCTTGTTGAGCTCTAAAGGTATAAGGAAAGTATTTATAAAAGAAAACCTCATTAAATCTATTCCAGGTTAAAGGATCTATCAACATATACACTTACCTTGGGAAAAGTATCCTCCTATTATTCTAAAGCTTATCCTTCTAACTCAAACGTAGCAAAGGTAACCCTCTGCCTGTCAGTCACAAGTAAAGTACCAAATAATCTCTCTACATGTTTCACCCATAGTTTAGGCTCAAAAGGATTCATAAATCCTTTAGACAACAAAACATTCAACTTAATACATTTAACAAAACAATCTCCCTGCATCTCATGCATAAACTCACTTTTCCCCTTTTGAACGTTTACCATTACTGGATTTACAACAACCTCAGGCATTGCTCTAGCCTATTCATCATGTCTATGCTATAGACTATAACTCTATCATTTGTTACATTCGTTTTCTCAAGGGCATGAGCAAGAGATTCTCTTAGCTCATCTCTTTCAACTTAAAATTCTCGCACACTCATACTAATATCAATTAGACTATCAATCCTTTCCCTTCTAGGAAACTTGCTCTAACTCAGCTTCCATCTCAACCTCAGCTCGTTTAAAAATTGGAACCTACCACGCTATCTCAAGTCAATAACTCTAACTCTAGCTCTAGCACGTCCACGTGTCATCCTTAGACTCTGCATTAAAATATAGTTTATTTAGGTCTTCCACTTCTTTAAATTCTTATGCAGTCTACAGAATCATAAAACCTAATGCTTTTATACCAAAATTGTAATAACCCATCCCGACTTGGCCACCCTCGAGACGGTGTTGTCACATTTTGAAAATCCCAACACGGCACATATATGCAACAATAAAAATAATACCAACTGCAATTATTACACCAATCCTTAACACTCAACAGGGGAGATACATCATTTAGATCTCAACTTAAACATTATATACAACATAATATGCATGAATATTTACAAATATTTTTTTTCATTAGTTTGAGGATGTGGGCCACGTGGCTTATAGATAATAACTTCATCTGAATCTCAACTCACCAAACTATCTATCCTGCCTGCTATATGAAATTATTTAACAATGAGGGGTGAGCTTCCCAAGCTCAGTGAATTAAATTTACTAGAAGTATTCAATTTGTATAAATAGTCTTCCAATATTCATTCATCTATATCTCATATAATTCGTTAATAGCATTCTATTATCACTACTCATATCATAATCCCTATTCTTTATCAGACTCTTCTTCTCACATACTTATTCACATTAAGACCATCAATTATATCTCATAATTACCTCGTTATAAGGTTCATATCATATAGTCTATCACTTAGATAGTTCTTATCATATCATGCTATCATATTTCTTTCCCACTATATCTGTCTCTTTGTGAGACTTATTAATTTATCAATAAATTTACAATCAATAACAACACTTTAGCATCTCAGTAATAAAAATTAATATTTAAAATAGATGCAATGTATGAATTATTACTTGGGAACATCTTACCACATGTCGACATGTTTTGCCTTCCCGGTTCTTTTATCACCAGCTGCCTTCCTAGTTCTTTTATCACCAGCATATACCGACTATCACGGTTTTCATTTATCACCAGCATATACTGGCTGTCACGGTTTTTCATTTATCACGAGCATATACCGGCTGTCACGATTTTCATTTCTCACCAGCATATACCGGCTGTCACAGTTTTCATTAAGACCCCTTTCGGTTATTTTATTTCATGTATATGCATATAAATAATGATATGAAATATGCTTGTAAACAATAATATAAAAACAAGCATGTATTCAGACATTCAAATTAGCTATCTTGCTTCTTTTCAAATTATTATTTGATCAATTTCACTAAATTATTCTCCTCATATATCATATCAAATCATCAACCATAGCTCGTCAAGAATTTCATTTATCCTCTCCATTGTTAATTCCACTCATTATTCTAATAATATTACTTCCCATATAATAATTCTCTACATATCAATTATTCCTGTCATATCCATCAACCAACTTTCATCTATCCTCAAATCATAAGTTAATAATTTATTCAAATATTTTTGCTATATATTTTATATTTATCTTGATTACTTAAAGTAAATCTAACTCACCACGTAGCACTTAGAGTTACCTGTGGATCACCTCCTTGTCTTTTCTGCTCTTCTCAGTAATTTCTCCTAATTGTTGATTGGCCACACTTGACATAATAATTACATTAAATTTCTAATTTATTCTTCAAATTTTTCATAATTCACATCCTTTGAAAATTCTCACATTGAATTCCGAGAAATTTTATGTATGTTAAATTTCAAAAATAAAATTCATATTATTACCTTTTGTTTTTCTTAGACCTTTCGGTGACTCTTTGGAAAATTCTTCCGTAAACCCCTTCAAAATTTTACTTTTTCAACTTTAATTTCAGTCCCCAAGTGTTTAAAGAAAGAGAGTAGTTTGAATTGAAGTTGAAGAAAACCAAACAGGATTTGGTAAGAATAATTAAAATAAAGTAAAAAGTATGTGTGTGTGTGTGTGTGTGTATATATATATATATTACCGCCCCACTGTTTTTTGCATTTTGTCTGTCCAACATGCAATTGCATGATGGAAATTTGTTAACACCTGTACTCTAGGTGTTAACACCGTTTTTATTTTCTTTCCCTTTTTTTCCTTTTTTTTCTTTTTCTTTCTTTTTTCCTTTTTTTTACTTTTTTCTATTTTTTCTTTTTCTTTTTCCTTTGTCCTCCAAACCTGGACGCTTCAATTTTTTTTTCTTTTCTCTTTTTTTTTTACACCACCATTTGTCCAGTTTTTTCTTTCAAAAGAATTATTTTATTCAATAATAAATCTTCCACATATATTTTATTTTAATTCCATGTCATATTTATCAAATTACTTCTTTACCTATACTCTAAGAGCACGAGTATTACACCTCCGAACCCTAAAAAAAGAGGGTCTTTATGTCAAACTAGAGAAAGTTTGGCCCCCTCAAAAAAACTTTTCAATATCCACCACTGTGTGTCGTGCTGAACCTCATCTCGTGCCGTGCAATGCCTTTTTTCATATTGTTTTGTGGACCTCAAAAGCTAGATCCAACATGGTCCATCCACTTGAACCGTGCTAAACAAGGCATGCCATGTGACAATGTGGGTCGTGCTGAACGGGTCGGCACGATCCATTGCCACCCCTAGATGACAGACACCCAAATTGTCCTATGTACCTTTTTTTCTCATGAAAATTGGTTAATATGACATAATTTTAAGGCTAAAGTCCAATATACTCCTAAGTGAGAAATAGCAAATAAAAAAAAATAGTTTTTGATATATACCTTTATGATTTAAGCTTTTGTATCATTTCTTTATTTTATATTACCATGAACTATAGCGTCGTTTGTATTTAACACAAATGTCTTCGGTCATTTAAGAAAACAAATGAATATTGAATTGGATATGTGAAGTTTAAGAGAGGAAGTGAGATAATACAAAGAGGATAATTGTATTGAATGGTGTGATTTCCTTACAAGGGAGCTATCTTATTTATACAAGCTAATAGGAGAGGCAAAGCTATACACAATCAATGTGGGACTAAACTAACTAAGCCCATATAATACATTAACATCCCCTCTCAAACTCAAGGCGGTAAGTGGGAGGCGAACTTGAGTTTGGAAACTAGAGAGTGAAAGCGTCCAGGTGGATGAGCCTTAGTGAAAATGTCAGCTGTCTGATCGACTGAACTGATGGATTGTAGACGAACCGTATTATGGAGAATATGATGATGGATGAAGTGGCAATCATTCTTGATGTGTTTTGTACGCTCGTGGAAGACATCATTATGAGTGATCTGAATAGTACTCCTATTGTCACAGTGTAGGATAGTGGCAGCAGGAGAAGAGATACCCATGCCGACGAGTAGCCATCGAAGCCAGAGAAGTTCTTGAGTTGCATGAGCCATGGTTCGATATTCAGCTTCAGTACTGGAGCAAGCAACCACAATTTGTTTCTTACTATACCAAGAAATGAGAGAATTGCCCAAAAAGAAACAGTAACCAGTGGTTAAATATCTGTCAGTGGGGTCTCCGGCCCAATCGGCATTAGAATAGGCTTATAAGACGGGGGTAGACTGAGCTGAGAAATGAAGCCTATGAAATAAAGTACCCTTGACATACCGAAGAATGCGAAGAACAGCCAAGTAATGGGTGGTCTGAAGAGCGAACAAGAACTGGCTGACCTGATGAACAGCATAGGCAATGTCAGGGCGAATAACAGTAAGATATACAAGACTTCCAACCAGTTGGCGATATAGAGTGGCTCCTGAAGAGGTGAACCATCAAGTGGGGTAAGTTTGACGTTTGACTCGAGAGGAGTAATCGCAGTGGTTGAGTCAGTGATCCCAGCCTTGGAAAGGAGATTCGAGGCATATTTGGCTGAGAGAGAAAAAATCCATCAGAACTAGATGAGACTTCGAGGCCAAGAAAATAGGTGAGCACGCCAAGATCTTTCATCTCGAATTGGCCACTGAGAAACTTTTTGAGTTCAGAAATACCATGTAGATCATCTCCAGTAATAACCATATCATCTACGTACAGTAAAAGAAGGATAATAACGTTGGTAGTATGGCGAATAAACAGAGCCGAATCATAAGCACTCAGTGTGAACCCAAACTAATGAATGGTAGTTCTGAATTTGGCAAACCAGGCACGTGGAGCTTGTTTCAAACCATATAGGGCACGACGAAGGTGACAAACTTTGTTTCAAAGGGCATCCAAGCCGAGAGGGGTATGCATATAGACTTCCTTAAGAAGATCCCTATTGAGAAATGTATTTTTGACATCCATTTGAAACAGAGTCCATCTTCGAATGGTGGTGACAGCAATGAGTGTACGGACAGATGTGAGCCTCGCCACTGGAGCCAATGTCTCTTCATAGTCAATGTCATATTCTTAAGCAAATCTCTAGGCAACAAGTCAAGCTTTATGTCGTTCAACAGAGCCATCAGAAAGCTTTTTGATCTTAAACACCCATTTGCACCCAATAGGAGTTTTTCCAGGGGGCAGATCAATAATATCCCAAGTATGAGTTTTAGCTAGAGCCTGAAGTTCTTCATCCAATGTTTTCTGCCAAAGAGGATTAATATTAGCCTCCTTATAGGATTGAGGCTTATGCAGATAAAGTATAGTTAAGCATAAGATTAGAAACCAAATATATGTAAGGGAGAGACAAATGAGAACTGTCAACATGCCAATATATTTGATTTATTGGCAGTGTGAATAGTAGGTGCATGCTCATCACGGGTTTTAGAGGAAAATATAAAGGCATCAGAAGTCACGTGATTACAATAGACAGAATCAAAAGACCATCGGGATGTACCTGGTGTAGCTGACATGACTATATTGTTACCAGTTTTATTTAGAGCCTCGGTAAGAACGGTGTAGAAACCACTCCAATCAAGTGGAGAGCTGGATGAAGTTGGTGTAGCATCAGTGGCTATAGTAGCAGCATTCTTTGGCTTGGAATAGAACCGATTGCGAGAGCCTCGAGAACGATATTGGTTCCCATTTGACTGATTTCCAAATAAAAGTTTAGGGCAGTCTGCAAGATAGTGACCCAATTCTCTGCAGACTTTACATAGGCAAGAATGACATTTGAGAAATTCACTAACAATACCTGCAATATAAGAGCTTCTGGGATGAGTTGGCCTTAGCAACTGGTGTGGCAAGAGCAACGGGTGTTGCAAGGGCAACATCTGTATGAGATCTTTGTAATCTGGCAAGACGTATTTCTTTACTGAATATATTAGAAAAGATGTCGTTTAGGGGAGGTATCGCACCCCGGTGTAGGATTGAAACTCGTACAGGTTCAAATTCCTCTCTCAAGCCCATCAGGAATTGCATACTGCGTGTCTCAGTTCGGTGCTTTCCATGAACATCAGTGTCTTTTGTGCATTCCAAATTTGGCTCAGTGAGAGCTAACTGGTTCCACATGGTAGTCATCTGAGATAGAAAACTGTTGACAGTTTGTCTAGGTTCTTGGTGCATGCTATGAATGGTGGAAAGAAAACGATACATATTTGAGATGTCTGCCCTGGTGTAACGGTGTTGGAGAAAATCCCAAGCTTCTTTAGCTATATAGAGTGTACCAAATTGAAGTTTGATTTCTGGGATAATAGTGGCACGAAACCATGTGAGAATCTGATGATTTTTACTATCTCAGTCCTCTAGACGGTCAACATATTTGTCAGCATCTTCGTCGTCCTTCTTCTTGGGTTTAGTGATATCTCCAATCACGTAATGCCACAATTTTCGTCCATGGAGGAAACTCGACATTTCTTGAGCCCACACAACACAATTAGATTCATCCAGAACAGTAGTAATAACCCGAGGTAAGTCCAATTCAACTATAGGCGCAAAGAGGAAGGTGAACCGGTAGAAACCACAAAAACAAATATATATATATATATATATATAAAGAAGTATGTTCTATGAGTCTCAAATCACAAAACGGATGCCGAAATCAGAATTAGAACGTTGAAAGACCCCAAGAACTGGTCAAACTTTGCAGAAAATCGGTCTAAAAATGCCTGAACCAGTCAAAGAGGAGTACTTCTAAGAAACCAGTGATGTGGCGGTCAACTGATGATGTGGCGGTCAATGGGTAATGTGGTACTGACGCAGCTTTTAAGGCTGACATGGCAGCAGCGTGTCTGAAACAGGAGCGGCGACGGAGATGATGTCGATGGAGAATGAGACTCCGACTATACTGATGACTCGACAGGTATGAAAAGGATATACTAGAAGGTTTTCTGATGTGAAGGACCCACTAATAGTGGCAATCACAGAGCAAACTCAACTCTTAATATACCAAAAACCACTATGGCTCTGATACCATGTGAAGTTTAAGAGAGGAGGTGAGACAATACAAATAGGAGAATTGTATTAAATGGTGTGATTTACTTACAAGGGAGCTATCCTATTTATACAAGCCAATAGGAGAGGCAAAGCTATACACAACCAATGTGGGACTAAACTAACTAAGCTCATATAATATATTAACAAGATAAATAAAAAGAGAATAATATTTTCCAAATTTGGTGGTGTTTCTTGTAGAGTGAACTACAAGAAACAGAAACAAAAGCGAAAGAAGTTTCATAAATCTGTGGAGATCAACAATAACAAACCAATGCAAATATCTGTTATTCGTGATTTTCCAAAGGGCTGCGGTTATAATTGTGATGTGTTAGATGATGGGTTTGCTTCAGTTCATGGGTACCATTCTGCTTCGAATCAGGATTCGGAGGATTCAGCAGTTACTTTCGATGAAGAAATTAATGACACTGAAACAAAGAGAGAATTATTATGTATGGAGCATGAAGCTATGTAGTTGTTAGAGGAAGCTGTCTTTGAGTTGCTGCTTAAAGAGCATCTTCCTCCTCCTCCTCCTCCTCGAAGGCAGATAATCTCAGCTGTACGTACCTTCCCTAAGGGCTGTGGAACAAATGCGCTAGCTACTGCTTGATGCTTTTTCCCTTTAGAGCTTGAGGGTATGTTGTTTTTTTCAACAAATTAATTCTATTGTCCGTGGTATTTATGAAATCTTTTGCAGAAATCATGCCTGTCAAATTGTCAATAAATTTCTCTTATCAAACAAATTGCAATAATTACCAACTGTAATGAAATATAGAGTATGTATTTTTTTATCAAATGAATAACATTAGAGATTTACAAAAACTTCAATCTCTTTTTAGTTATTTCATATTTTGTTCATCCTACTAGGAACATCTTTTCAAGTTTCTTCTATGGTTCCAATAAATCAGAATTTGTAAAGTACAATTGAAACAAAAAAAAAATCTTGTTATGCCTTATTGAAAAACAACTAAACTTTGGTGGTGTAGTCATGTATAAAGATTATCACTTTTCAAAATTTAATCCTCAAATTTGTCCTAACCAAAAAGTTTCAAGGTAAGCAAAGCTTAACCTAGCTGGGAAGCTTCATATATGTATCATTAAGTACAAGATTTGAGATACCTAAAGTAAGCCTACCACAATGAAGTACAATCCTTTAATTGGATGATTAGCCAGAGCAATCTGCTCCTCTAGCCCTATTAGGCTTTCATATTTTAGATTAGTATGAGTTGTGCTGTACAAATATGTAGCTACAGCCTGCAACACTAGTGCGCCATTTTCAGGAAATAGCCCAAAGCGAAATTTAACCACATCTCTACATTTTAAGACTATTGGAAAATATAATTAATGATGAATTCTAATTTTTTTTGCCTTTATGTGGTTTTTATATCATAAAACTTATTGATTGTTTTGAATATGATAGAACTTTGTGAGCACGTAGCTTAAATAGAAAGTTCTGCAACAAAAAATTAAGCTTTTCGTTAGCTAGGTAATGGCAAAATTAAGCTTTTCGTTGGCTCATAAGTCGTTTCAAATCCATAATCTTTCAGCACCTACTATACATACGTATCAACAACGATGAATTTATTCAATATTGCTATAATATAACTCATTTATCCATGTTGATTCACATGAAAAATTATTCAATTTGTAGTATACGAATGTGAAACTCCACTAATACAAATAATTACTCCAGCAAACTTATCGGTACATGAAATTATTAAATGGCTGGAAAACACTGTGGGCAGCATTGACTTTCCTCCTAGTTATTTAAGAATTAATCATAGATCGATGTGTGGTTGTCTACATTTAAGTAATTCCAAGTAAACTAAAAATCCATACACTATTTGCAATTATGATAATTCTCTTTGTTCGTCCGCTTTACATATTTAATCGCTTATGACTTACATGATAAGCAGTTTTATTAATTGTTATTGCTTAAGTAGAGCTTTAAATGAATAAGCAACTAAATCTTGTGAAACATAAGCATCTTTTTACTATGTCAAATCATGCAAGCAGCTTGTTTGGCTCCACCTTGGTATCTCAAAAGAATATAGGACCTTCTCGTATAACTACTGAGATTGGATTAAGTTAATCCTAAGATTAGATCACAATAAGAGATTTCTTGCTTTTCAAGCATGAATCTAATATGGATCATGACAAGGAAAAAAATTGAGTTTGAGCATATCAATTTCAATCCTAATCATTAATATCATTTACTATTCCAATATAAATTCATGAGACAATATGTAATATTGTACACTTCAAATATAATCAAATATTATTGACATTATTGTTCAAAAAAATATATATTATTGACATTAATGTAAAACACCATCTTCAATTATTAATACATCTTTATGATTGATAACGTATCACTTTGAATTCTCCAAATTATTTCATCCCCATGACTTTGAATTTCTTGTGGTAGCCTCTTAATTTGTACCAACTCATTATTATCTCAAATAACTCTTAATTACTTGTGTTCTCCTTGCTATTGAAGACACTCCTTAGGAGAAGTAGGGTATCTAGGCCTATCATAACAATAATCATAGTTCATATACTTCTTCCTCACATTCTCATATGCTTTCTGTTGTGTAGTATCCAAGTTCCAATATTTCTTTGTATTCCACCAGTACTTGGAAGAATAACATTGATTGATGTTTGAGTTCTTAATATTAAGGCAACCACTAATGTCAAATCCTTGGAAATAAGCTTTAAAGGGTGCACTGCTCCAATTAGTCTTTGCTTGCCCTCCCTCTGTTGCCCAGCTATCTCCATCCCACAAGCTTGCTTCAATTTGCATTGGCTGTGATGGGTAGCTAACCCCAATTTTTTTGTTGTTCTTGAACACCCTAATAGGGATGTTGTCCACATAAAACCTGTTAAAAATCAATATTAATTAATTAGAAATAATATTGGAGTATATAATTAATATCTAGCAATTAAGGTTAAATAACTAGAGAGTTATATATTATTGATTCTTACACAATTTGGTGGTGGTTCCAAAGAATTTGGTATGTATGAAAATCTGCTGTAGGGTCAAACCAAAGAAGAATCCTCTGTTCTCTATTTCCTACTCCATTTGAGAACACATTTGTTTGTAAGGTGTATGGCTTCCCTTCTCTGTTGCCCAAGAACTCAAAGTCTAGTTCATCATGCTTGTTACCATGTGAAGTTAGCTGTCAACGATAAAAGAGCAAGAGAGACAATAATTAAACGGGGAAAACAAATGCTTTTCTTTGTAAATTAATAATTCATTTGAAATTAAGTGTTGTTTAATCTTTTAATTAGGCTTGAGAAAATTTTAAGGATGTAAATAGTACTTATGCATGTTATACCCACATAGAAAGCAGTGACAACTCCTGCAGAATCTTTGTCTGGTAGCTTCATCCTTGAATGAAAGAATCCTGAACCATAGCTTAGCTTTGACTCAAAACCAGCCCCTACAGTTGTCAAATATATATGTTAAACACATATATATAGAGGGAGACATAAGCCACAGGATTTGAGGCATGCACAAAGAAGAAACTAATTGCAATTCTAATGGAAAACTCAGTTGAGTTACGTATTCATATTAGTGAACTTTTGTTGGCCTGAAAAGAACCCACGCATTTGGATTTTGGATATTTGATATATAATTGCCCTTTGCAAAACTATAGCTCTTAGTAGCATGTTTGATTTTTTCTTTGTTTCTTTTTTTCTAGAAGGGGAGGGGATATCTTTTGGTGGGTTAAGTGAAAAGCATGCCATGGGCTTTTAAAATGTTGTGATCAACATTCATTATTCGTTTTCATTAAAGCTACATTGTACAAATTCTATATAACCATGCATGCATGGTATATAACATAATGTGTATCATAAAAAACAATGAAATTAAGATTCATAAACTTCGTATATATCAAAATTAATCGAGGGGGGGAAAGAGCTAAAGATGGTACTCTTAGCATCTAGAAAAGATTACTCAGTAAGTGTGAGTTAAGAGGGATCATCCTTGGCATTTGAATTGTGTTTATAACAATAATAACGAAAAAGAAGAAGAGGACAAGGACAGGGACAAGGAAAGATGAAGATGAAGATATTAACCCGAAGATCCATCCATGGAGAGCTGAATTTCACTTCCTCGATTTATTGACAAAACATGATCGTGTCCCCATGTAATAACATAATTTTGATCAAAGCTAACAATATCACCTTTTCTACTTGCAAGTACCCCACCAATTAGTAGGAGAAATGCAATGAAACAAAGAAAACATATACCCATTGAATAAATTTCTAAACAGGCAAGCACTAGACCTCTTAATGTAATATTATTGTTAGCTTGCAAGCGTCGTGTATCAATGCAGCTATTGCATGCTATTGGTCGAGTTTATATAAGAAATGTTTTGGACGCCATGAGGTTCCTAAAACCATGAAAAGGCAAAAACGTTGTGAGCCTGCCAAATCAACTTACTGTATTATGATCTTCCCCACACGTTATTGACTTCTCCATACTATCCCCATAACAAACCACATCATTGTAGGTATCCAGTCCTATGTACTATGGTATTTCTTGGAAGTAACTTCAAACCAAAATTGACTTAGCCTAGTTAGCTATTATTTGGCACGATGACTTAAGTTTGAAATAAACGGGTCGGAGAGCTCACCGAACAAATTTGCAAATATATGAGGTAAGAGATCATATGAATCCAAAAGCTCAAGCTTATGATTTTTGATTCCACCACCATATATATGTCTTTCATTAATTCATTTTTTTTTTCATATGAGATTAGTCTTCCACATGTCTTTACTTATTAGAGTATAAAAAAATAATTAAGTCATTTTTACATCTGTTAAAGTTTTTGGAATAATTTATTATTGAATTAGCTCTTTAACATTATATAAAAACTTTGGGTCTTGATTTCGAGTCATGAAAAATCACATTTCATCAATATTTCACAGTATTTTTTTATAAATAATATTTCACCCTTCACAGTATTTTTTTTATAAACAATGTTTCACAGTATTTTTGTTTTGCCACATTTTGGCAAAGCTCATACCCTTTACAGTTTGCATCATCATTTTACACTCAATTCATATGCAAGCTTTAGCTTTTAAAATAATTGGTAACTCAATATCTCTTTTAATACATATCTTAGTTAAAGTCATTTTATCAAAACAATTTTCAGCTTAACAACATTCAATTTGAGAAGAGATTTAAGCAAGAAATGTTTATTTTACACGTGGTTTGGAAAGAGATTTAAATCAAAAGTAAAGTAATTTTTTCATTTTAATTTTTACTTAAATCAGTTTTTAAACGTAATCTTAAAATCATTGTAATTGAATGATTTTTTTTATATCGGATGACGATGTTGGCAGAGCTAATTTTAAAAAACTGAGGAAGGCATGGTGTTAATTTGGGGCAAATTTGTCAATTTAAAAATAATGCTATGACCTTTACAAAATTGACTTTTATATATGCACGTAATTGTGGGACCTGCACCATGATGGGCTTGACATCACGGTAGTTGGGCTTTTGCTGTCCTACACGTCTTTATAAGTTCAAAATGGCATAAGCACACACGATTCGTCCTTTTTGGAATACAAAGGAAGATCTCGTTTTTTTTTTATTTAATTATAAAAAATACTCTGTGTTTAATTATATTTTAAAAAATATTCTAAAATTTTTTGTGATAAAAAAATATTTTATATTTTATTTTATTTTTAAAAAATACCTTGAGAATTTTTTTGTGGCACTAGTAAAAAATATCATGTGGTTGACTAAAAGAAACATATTGTAAGATATCTTTGGCTAATAGAAACATATTACATGGTATTTTTTGCAAACAGAAACATACTACAATATATTTTTTACTCAAAAAAAAATCTCTGGATATTTTTTGAAAATGGAATCAACCACACGGTATTTTTTGTCCAAAAAAATTTGTGATATTTTTTGAAAATATAATCGAGTACTTTTTATAATTAAACTTTTTTTATATTAGGTTAGGATTAAATATTAGTAAAAAAACACATAAGCAGATCTATTTTTATTTTTTATTTTGGAAACAATGAGCAGATCTATTAAATATTAGTAAAATATAGCATTCTTGCAAGATTAAAACAATCTTTTCTTCTCTTTAAAAATGTTTCCAAACGACGCCTATATCTCGTTGAAAATAGAGAATTAAGCTCTTTGGCCTTTGTTCTTTTATTCTGTCTTTTCTCTCTTTTATATATATCCAAAATATCTTTAAAAAATCTATATATTTATCTTTGTTCATGCATGATGCAACATTAATGGTGATATATTAAATTAATAATAATGTAAAACAATATTCGGGATTAATTGGACAAAAAAAAGAGCTTCAAATTTGAAGTTTAATAATAATGAAAAAGAAAGAGAGAACTAAATAAGGTTTCATAAAAAAATTAAAAAAGACATCCTTACAAACCCTATAATTATTAGCTTAAGCTATGTGTTTAACAAAATTGATTTTCTTCATCTACTTATTTAACAAGGCACTCCTTGAAGACCCTTCCCTTATCAACTGAACAATAGTCATATTTTACATATTTATTTCTCACATTTTCATAAGACCTTTGTTGACGAGGGTTTAGCTGTCAATTGGTCTTCCCATTCCATGAAAATTTAGGAGAATAACAAGATTTTCCCTCAAATTTGCAACCACATACATCAAATCCTTGATAATGAGCTTGAAAGGGTGCATTTGACCAACCAATTCTTCTTCCATTAGATGCCCATGCCTCGCCATTCCATATGCTTCCCTCAACAAACATTTTATTTGTAATATATCTCGCTCCTGATTTTTTGTTATTTTCATATACTCTTTTGGGTACATTATCCACGAGAAATCTGAAAATTTTCATATAATTATGAATATCATGTAAAAAAATTATTAATGAAATGGTATACCGGCAAGTGCACAAATCGTAACAAGTAATAAAGTGAATGAGTAAGAGTATCGTCCTATGAGGATTGAAAAATTACTAATAAGTATCAAAATTTATTAAACTATAATCTATTTGATAATTCGAATAAGAGTGAATTGTTGAACTAGAGAGTTTAAAATAACAAAATTAAATAAGCAAGTTGAAATCAAAGAAACAAGATTCTAGGGCTTTCGATTCACCATAACTGATTCTATGCGAATTTTCTACTTGAACTAATTGCAATTATTTCCTATTGTTGATAATCGGGTCTCTAATTTATTCATTAATCTTTCTCAAGCATTAACAAAATATTCCAACAAGCAAATCTTCTACATCTCTATGAAAACTCTAAACTTATCAAAATTCAGTAAGAACAAGAAACCCCATAAAGATTACGCAAGTCCATAGATATCTTTATCCTAAAGATTCATTGTGGTATTTCAAACATATGCTGAAACAATTATCACTTCTCAGTCTCAAATAGAATCTCAAATCATGCAAATGTTGATCAATCATTCACAAGCATTAAGCCTAGAATGAAATACTCAACAATATGAAACAACTACTAAATTAGTTCAATTAAAAGAAGATTAACATAATCATAGTTAGGCTACATCTTAACCCTAGAAAATGGAGATTAGTTCATGATAAACTTGAATAAAAACATAATCAAAGGGTTTAACATTAAGAAATTGAAAGAAATTCGGAATAAAGAAAAAAAAACTCAAAAAACCAGTCTCCTCTTTGACGTTCTGCTTCCTTTGATTGCTCCAGAAAATGAATCCCAAAAAAAAAAAAACCATGAAAGAACCCAGCGTTCGTCTGGTTCTCTCCCAAGTGATAGACTCCTCTCCCCCCTTGTTCTCTAACTAACCTCCCAAGGAAAGAAAATAATTCCCCCTTTTCCAAATCGTAGATTCTGCAAATTTTCAGCCTCAGATTTGTGGGGCTGTTTCCGCTTCCAAAACATCTGAATCACGAAACTTCTATTTGAGGAACAATTATAGCCCGTTGACCTAGATTTCCACTGCTTCTTGACTCAGCTCAATTTAATGTTGTATGAGTAAGATATGGGGAGATTACTTGAGACTGTCCAGAGACGTTTTCAATTCGAGATTACATTAAACTCACCATGCCTTCCATTTGTTTGATCCCTTCCATTCAGCTTTCATTTCTTTTGATTGGGTTGGGCCAAGCTCACTTGAATTGAGCTCTATCTTTTGGGCCTTGGGCTTTATTATTTTTAGCTTCATCTCACAAAGATAGCAAACTTTACTCGATTTAAATTGCAGGCTAAGGGACGTTCCAGAACATCAACAGTCCAGATATAGCAACTTCAAGCCCAGTTTCAACCTTGATGCAGCCAGTATCTCTCAAAACTCAAAACATAAAAGTTGCAGAAATTTTTTTTGGCGTTCCATAGAATCTTTAATCACCTAAATCTAAGCTCGGATGAGAGAGTTATGCCCAGATTATGAAGCGATATCGAAACTGTCCAAAATCGCCCTATTAGCATCGTTTAGCACTTAAAGCCTCCATTTGCAACCTAAATCAAAATATAAGAATAATGAGTACATTTAAGCACCAAATAAGTATAAAAAGACTAAACATTAAGGGAGAAAAATATGACATTTTTCATTCTCATCAACCAGATTAAGAAAAAGAATAGGATTACAATACCCTTTGACCTAGTTTTTCAAAGGGTTTTAATTTCCAAAAAACAGAAGTTAAACCAAACATGCAAAATAAATAAATAAAAAAATTGAAAAGAATCAAAAACTGAAAATCTGATTCGAAGAGGTTGAATTTGTGCCCAAATTTATTTTGATAATCTTTTTTTAACATAATTTGTTGTGGTATATGTCTCGAATTCTGTTTATCCTAAACCCAAAGGTAAAAGGTCTAATTATCCTATACTGGAACTCATTTCGGGGTTGTGATAGATTAATTCGAGGGTGCAGGGGCAAAGCCCTCATGGTAGATATAACCCATTTTTCAAATAGAAAAAAAAAATCATGTATATAATCCTAGTATTAGCTTGACACTAGGGTTACCAAATGTGTGAGTGTTGTGTACTGAGGGCTACGGCTTGAGATAAACACTAAAGTTATTCTAATCTTTTTTCTTTCCCATAGTAAAACTCAAATCATCTCCCGTGTGAACGTATGACAACTTGGCAGAATCACAATAAATCTTTGTGTTCTTATTTGCTTTATTTTGCTATATTTTTCTTTCTGTCGTAACATAAATTTTACCAAACTCCACAACTGTTTTAAAATCACTTTTGACTATCGTATAAATGAAACTACATTTAGACTAAACCAGACCTTAAAAAAAAAATAAAGTGAAATAAATATTTTTAAAAACAAGAGAGAAAATCATTTTTATGTTTTCTTAATGCAAGATAAATGCATTAATATTAAATTAAAGGCATTAAACAAACAAAAATCCTCACATAAAAAGTTGTAGCAATTCCTGGAGAACGGTTTTCTGGGGTCTTTTTTCTCATATGAAAGTACCCTGAACCATAACCCAGTTTGGACCTGAGCCCAGATCCTAATTTTATTTTGCACCAAAAATAAATCATGATATAATTAGAAAAAATTACTCACACTAATTAATTCATGTAAATTAAGGCAAAAATGGGTATATATATGTGTAAGGGAAATTAATTAACCAACATGAAGCTGTGTCCATTGAAAGCTGAATTTCTCTTCTTCGATCTAAATGTTTGACATGATAATTTCCATAACTAATGAAGTAATTTACGTGAAAGCTAACGTTATTAGCTGCGTTTTTATGCTTTGCATTTGCAACACCAAGGAAAAAGGCTAAGAGAAGATTGAGCACATTAAAAAAAAAAAACACATCTTCTAGGCTGTGTTTGGTGTTGTTAATTTCCTAGTGTGTTTATATAGATTAAACATTAATTAAATGGGTTGCAATTAAGACTGTTTTAATTTAATCCCAAACAAAGAAACGGCTAAAACCCAGTACAATTTAGTCAGTTGAACTCATCAATGTTATTGCGTTGATGGGTGAAACCGTGTTCATTAAATCGAGCATTTATCGTTTTATCATGCGATAAGATCAAAATATGAGTAATGTGTTTAGCTCTAACACGCTAGTTGAATTTTACCATTCACCATACTTAATCTTAGAGTATGTTTTGAAAATGAAATCAATTACATGGTATTTTTTGTCAAAACAAATTTAAGGTTTTTCTTGTCAAAAAATTTCAGAGTACTTTTTAAAAATATAATCGAGTACTTTTTATAAATAAACTTTTTTCATATCAGGTTGGGATTAAATATTTGCAAAAAAACATATAAACATATCTATTTTTATTTTTTATTTTGGAAACAATGAGCAGATCTATTAAATACTAGTAAAATATAGCATTCTTTCAAGATTAAAACAATCATTTCTTCTCTTTAAAAAAGTTTCCAAACGATGCCTATATCTCGTTGAAAATAGAGAATTAAGCTCTTTGGCTTTTGTTATTTTATTCTGTCTTTTCTATATTTTATATATATCTCCAAAATATCTTTAAAAAAATCTATGTATCTATCTTTGTTCATGCATGATGCAACATTAATGGTGATATATTAAATTAATAATAATGAAAAAGAACATTTGTGATTAATTGGACAAAAAAACAGAGCTTCAAATTTGAAGTTTAATAATAATGAAAAAGAAAGAGAAAACTAAATAAGGTTTCATAAAAATAAAAATAAAAAAGCATCCTTACAAACTCTATAATTATTAGCTTAAGCTATGTGTTTAACAAAATGATTTTCTTCATCTACTTATTTAACAAGGCACTCCTTGAAGACCCTTCCCTTATCAACTGAACAATAGTCATATTTTACATATTTATTTCTGACATTATCATAAGACCTTTGTTGACGAGGGTTTAGCTGCAAATTGGTCTTCCCATTCCATGAAAATTTAGGAGAATAACAAGATTTTCCCTCAAATTTGCAACCACTTACATCAAATCCTTGATAATGAGCTTGAAAGGGTGCCTTTGACCAATCAATTCTTCTTCCATTAGATGCCCATACCTCGCCATTCCATATGCTTCCCTCAACAAACATTTTATTTGTAATATATCTCGCTCCTGATTTTTTGTTATTTTTATATACTCTTATGGGTACATTATCCACGAAAAACCTGAAAATTGTCATATAATTATGAATATCATGTAAAATAAAATTATTAATGAAATAGTATACTGGATTAAGAAAAAGAATAGGATTACAATACCCTTTGACCTAGTTTTTAAGTGTTTTAATTTCCAAAAAACAGAAGTTAGACTAAACACGCAAAACAAAAACAATTTTTGAAAAGAATCGAAAACTGAAAAATCCGATTCTAAAGGTTGAATTTGTGCCCAAATTTATTTTATTATCTTTTTTTAACATAATTTGTTGCGGAATATGTCTTCAATTCTGGTTATCCTAGACCCAAAGGTAAAAGGCCTAATTATCATAAATTGGCACTCGTTTTGGGGTTGCGACAGATTAATTCGAGGGTGCAGGGGCAAAGCCCTCGTGATACGATATAACCCATTTTTCAAATAAAAAAAAATCATGTATATAATCCTAGTATTAGCCTGGCACTAGGGTTACCGAATGTGTGCGTGTATGTACACTGAGGGCTAAGGCATGAGATAAACATTAAAGCTATTCTAATCTTTTTTCTTCCTTATAGTGAAACTCGAATCATCTCCCGTGTAAACGTATGACAACTTGGCGGAATTACAATAAATATTTGTGTTCTTATTTGCTATATTTTGCTATATTTTTCTTTCTATCGTAACATAAATTTTACTAAACTTCACAACTCATTTAAAATCACTTTTGACTCTTGTATAATTGAAACTGCATTTAGACTAAACCAAACCTTCAAAAAAAAGATAAAGTGAAATAATTTTTTTTTAAAAACAAGAGAGAAAATCATTATGCAAACGAATGCATAATATATAAACTTACACTGCTTGATGATGGTTCCACAATATGGCATATTTATGAAATGCCTTTGATGGATCAAACCAAAGATGAATTCTTTGCTCTCTACCTCCATTATCATTTGCAAACACATTTGTTTGCAACACGAAAGGCGGTCCATCACTGCCTAAAAACTCGAAATCAAGCTCATCATGAGGTCCAACATGATTACCAGGACTTGAAGTTAACTGTATTAATCAAATTATCAGTTTCAAAATTAGTATAGAGATGCAAGATTAATGCATTAATATTAAATTCAAGGCATTAAACAAACAAAAATCCTTACATAAAAAGTTGTAACAATTCCTGGAGAACGGTTTTCTGGTGTCTTTATTCTCATATAAAAGTACCCTGAACCATAACCCAGTTTGGACCTGAACCCAGATCCTAATTTTATTTTGCACCAAAAATAAATTATGATATAATTAGAAAAAAAATTACTCACACTAATTAATTCAGGTAAATTAATGCAAAAATGGGTATATATATGTGTAAAGGAAATTAATTAATCAACCAGAAGCTGTGTCCATTGAAAGCTGAATTTCTCTTCTTCGATCTAAATGTTTGACATGATAATTTCCATAACTAATGAAGTAATTTACGTCAAAGCTAACGTTATTAGCTGCGATTTTATGCTTTGCATTTGCAACACCAAGGAGAAAGGCAAAGAGAAGATTGAGCACATAAAAAAAACACATCTTCTAGGCTGTGTTTGGTGTTGTTAATTTCCTAGTGTGTTTATATAGATTAAACATTAATTAAATGGGTTGCATTTAAGACAGTGTTCTAATTTAATCCCAAACAAAGAAACGGCTAAAACCCAGTACAATTTAGTCAGTTGAACTCATCAATTTAATTACTGGTTGGCTTCGTAACTTTAAACTGATTCCGTTGATGGGTGAAACCGTGTTCGTTAAATCGAGCATTTATTGTTTTATCATACAATAAGATCAAAATATGAGTAATGTGTTTAGCTCTACCATGCTAGTTGAATTCTACCATTCACCCTACTTAATTACTGTTGCATTGTATATGAATAAGATAGATTTACCATAAGGAAAATAATCGGGGTTAGATTGATTAAAATAGAAAAGAGAATTTGTCATTGGATAAGAGAAATGAAATGGAAGAAAACGGAAAAATAAATGAAATAGTTTAGCTCGAGCGACATAACAAATCAAAATAAACCCTCACAATAAAAGTCTTGAATTCGATTTTTCATTGAAGACAAATATTTCTTTAAAGACCACGTCTACAGAAATTTCTTTAGTGTTTTTTGTTGGTAATATACACCTACGCGAGGCCAGTAGGGGAATGTGACAAAGCTGCCAAAGGATTGCTCTAAGGTGGTTGTAGATGCTGCAATATCAGCAATTTATTGTGAGTTCTGCAGAATATTGCTCAAGAGACTTTAGCCTCATATTTTTTTATAAAACCTTAATTTAAAAGGAAAATTTTTAATGCATCAACAATTTCAAAGTAGTCGTGTATGCAACGTTTACAAAGTCAAAACTAGATCCATGCATGCACCTGAACAATACTTGACAAGACAAATATTTCAATCATATAAGGCTGTCAATATAAAGAAGGGGTAAGTTCAATTTAGCTCCTCCCTATACTTGAGCCTTGTTCACTTTACCCCCTAAACTTTAGTTTTGGACAAATCAACTCCTTGTGGTTTGGGCTAAAGTTAAACTACTAAGGACATTATTGATTAATTACTAATGAGTGGTGCAATATTATGAATTAGTATTGTTTGGTTACTTTGAAAATAACAACTATGTTTATTTTTTAAAAAATTGAGAGTTAGGGTGAAAATAAATAAACTATTGATAATGAAAAAATATTTTTGACCTCTTATATGTTTAGAAAAATCTCAGCAGTGTAACTAATTCATAAAACTTACTTGGTATTTTTAAAATAGTCATACCCTAATTCACAATTTTGTACAACTTTTTAGTAATTAGTCAATAACTTCGGTTAGTAGTTTCACTTTAAGCCCAAAACACTAGCAGGTGATAGTTCAAAATTAAAGTTTATGAAGGTAGTAAAGTGAATAAGGCTCAAAGTACAAGGAAGTAAATTGAAATTACACCTACAAACAATCTCACTGACATACAATGCAGTGCACCCAACCCGTGATCGGATAAAAGAAAATTCTATAACAGAGTGAGTAATTTAATCCAACACCTCAAAGTTAATAATATCCCAAAATAACAATGTGAGTTGTTTGATCGATCCCAGCCTAACTCATCCTAACCAATAGCCTATTGTCTGAGAAAAAATTTCCTAGTTGAGTCTGTTGGAAATGAAACACTCACACAAATAACTTTTATTCAAACTCAAAGAAATATTACAAGAGGAGTCTCACTCAAAAACCAAGATACTAGAACTCACTCTTATAAGACTTTGCTTCTTCACTCACTTAGAAGCTCTTACTGCTTCTTTATGATTAAACCAAAATGGGGAGGGGTATTTATACTACTTAAGAACAATCCTACACCACACAAATAAACTAATCCAAAATTACAATAACCATACACCTCATTTTTCTTGGTGGTTCTAACAATATTTTAAGTTACCAAATGATTCACATGCACAACTACCACACCAATAAAATTCTAGGTAGAATGCTTGTAGTTTTGGACCTTGATTATGGACTTGGACTCCAATTTGATTGAATTTGGTTTTGGACTCCCATAATGGATCAAGTTTATGATCCAACACCCCCCTTAAACTTCATCTTGTGACTCTTAGTAAGTTCCTTAATCTTATGAAGTCTTCGCTTTTCAGTGGCTTGGTAAAAATATCAGCAACTTGATCTTGTGACCTCACATATTCAACTTGCACATCCTTTCTTGCAACACACTCCCTTATATAGTGGTAGTGAATATCGATGTGCTTGCTTCGATCATGGAATACTGGATTCTTTGCTAAGGCAATGGCTGACTTGTTGTCAACACAAACCTTGGTCGGCTCTTCTTGTATCAAGCTTATCTCCTTCAATAGATTTCTAAGCCAAATTGCATGACAAACGCATGAGGTAGCAGCAACATATTCTGCTTCACAAGTGGACAATGTGACAATCGGTTGTTTCTTTGACATCTATGTGAAAGCAGCATTTCCCATGAAAAATACGAATCCAGTAATGCTCCTTCGATTATCTATGTCTCCACCCCAATCACTATCGCTATATCCAACAAGCTTGTAATCATTAAAAACTGAATAGAACAAGCCAAAGTCAATTGTACCTTTTAGATAGCGAAGAATTCTCTTTGCGGCTTTAAAATGGGTGATTGTTGGAGATTCCATTTAGCAACTAACCAATCCAACTACGTGAAGAATATCGGGCCTCGTGCAAGTTAGGTAGCGTAGACTTCCCACCAAACTTTTTAAAAATGTTGGATCTACACTTTCGCCTTCTTCATGTTTGGACATCTTGACTCCGTATTCCATCGGTGTGCTTATCGGCTTACAGTTCGCTATCTTGAACTTCTTCAGGATCTCCTTTGCATAGCTTTCCTGTGAAATGAAAATTCCATCCTTTTGTTGCTTAACTTCAATGCCAAGGTAGTACGCCATGAGCCCCATGTCTGTCATATCGAATTCCTTCGTCATCATTTCCTTGAATTCATTGAACATACTTGGGTTGTTTCCGATGAAGATCAAATCGTCCACATAGAGGCACACGATCAAAATATCTCCATGTTTGATCTTGATATATAGAGCGTGCTCATAGGGACATTTGTTGAAGCCATTCTCTTGGAAGTACTTGTCGATTCGGCTATTTCATGCCCTTGGTACTTGTTTTAACCCGTAAAGAGCCTTCTTCAACTTCAACACCATGTCTTCATGGCCTTTGACTTCGTAGCCTGATGGTTGCTGAATGTAGACTTCCTCTTCAAGAACTCCATTTAGGAAGGCAGATTTTACATCCATTTGTTGTATCTTCCGCTTGTTTTGAACTGCCAAGGAAATAATTAGTCTAACAGTCTCCAACCGAGCAATAGGGGCGAATACCTCATCGTAGTCAATTCCAGCTTTTTGACTGTAGCCTTTTGCAACAAGCCTCGCCTTGTGTCTTTCAATGCCTCCCTTAGCATTTCACTTTGTTTTGTAGACCCATTTGACACTTATCGCCTTGTGCCCTTTGGGAAGTGAAACGAGTTCCCATGTGTCGTTCTTCTCGATAGCCTTGATTTCTTTATTCATCGCGTCTCTCCACTTCTTCTCTTTTGCAGCTTCTTAATAGCTCATTGGCTCACAATCAACAAATAGACAAAATAATGTAAGATTATCTTGTCGGTCAGTCACTTCATAGAGATCTCAAAGGCTTCTTGTTCGTTGCACATCTCTTTCACTTTGACTCCCACTTGAAGATAATGAAGGTGACTCGTCTCCGTGGGTAGTTGATGTTGGTGAAGTAGGTGGAGTTGTTGGCCCTTGTTGGGCTTCTCTAGGCTGTTCTATTTGTGTCAGCTCATCTCCAAACGGAGGAGAGAAATTGAAGTAATCTATATGAGATCCAAAATCCCATAGTCCTTTTTCGTCAAACACCACATCTCGGCTGATCACAACCTTCTTATTGTTCAGATTGTACAGCTTGTAGCCTTTTGAATTTGCATCATAGCCAATGAAGATGAAACTCTCGCTTTTATCATCAAGCTTTGTTCTTTTCTCGTCTGGAACATGAACATGGGCTATGCTTCTAAAAACTCTTAGGTGGGAGATGTCGGGCTTTCTTCCACTCCATGCTTCTTGCGTTGTCTTTCCCCAAACACTTCTTATTGGAGATTTGTTGGATAAGTAGACTGCACACGCCACTGCTTCGGCCCAAAACTCCTTGGGTAGTTTCTTGCTTTTGAGCATACTCCGAGCTATGTTGAGGATAGTTCGGTTCTTTTTTTCTGCTACACTATTTTGTTGAGGGGATCTAGGAACTGTCATTGGTCGACGAATTCCATTTGCTTCGCAGAACTCTTGAAACTCCTTAGAAGTAAATTCTCCTCCTCGGTCGGATCTCATAGCTTTAATCTTTCTACCACTTTCTCTCTCCACTGCAGCTTTGAACTTTTTGAAGACTTCGAAAACTTCTGATTTCTGTTTCAAGAAATATACCCATGTTTTTCTTGAAAAATCATCAATGAAGAGAAGAAAATAGTTATTGTTACCAAGAGAGCTTGGTTTGATCGGACCGCACACATCGGTATGGATGAGCTCGAGTGGCATCTTGGCTCATGAGTCTGACTCTTTTGGAAAGCTTTTTCTGAATTGCTTCCCGACTAGACACCCTTCACAAAGCTGGTCAGGATGGTTGATGCGAGGTAGTCCCTTCACTATCTCCTTCTTGGATAGCAGCTTTAGACCTCTAAAATTTAGATGCCCAAAACGAAGATGCTATAGCCATGATGCATCTCTGTAGCAAGCTTTCAGGCACTTTGCAACATCATTTTGTATGTTGATCAGGAACATTCTATTCTTTGACATCGGTACTTTAGCAATGAAGTTATTCTTATCATCTTTTATAGAAAGATTATGATCCTTCATATGAATATCATAACCTTTCTCTAACAGTTGTCCTAAACTCAAGATGTTACTTTTCATATTGGGCACAAAGTAAACATTGAAATAAACTGATGTCTCTCGTCTTTCAAACGGATAAGAATGTTACTTCTCCCTTTTACTGCTATTGTGGAATCATCACCAAATGAGACATTTCCACTTACTGACTCGTCCAGCTCCACAAACATGTCTTTCCTTCCACATATGTGATTGTTTGCACCACTGTCAAGATACCAGGATTTTGTTTGGACACCATCAGTCTCTTTTCGTGCTAGAAGAAGAGTTTCTTTATCATCGGTTTTCTCCTCCACGTAGCTGGCCTTCTCCTCAATTCTATTGTTAGGAGCTATACATTCTGAAGCATAATGCCTAAACTTCTGAAAATTATAGCATCGAACTTGAAATTTGTCATTCTTCGAGTTTGGATTGCCTCTTCCACGACCTCGTGTTGAGCTTTCTCTTTTCTCGTAGTTATTGTTGGAATTGTTATTGTTGTAATTCCAACCTCGTCCATGACCGCGACTTCCACCTTGTCCATGGCCTCTATGTCTGCCTCGGCTATGTTGGTTTCTATCATTTCCTTGGCTTTCATGCATATCCTTGAGTTGCAACTTGAGGAGTTGCTCAGTAAACCCTTGCTTCTTCTTATGCTTCTCTTCGTATGCTTGTAATGATCCTTGAAGTTGCTCGATCGTCATTTCTTCCAAGTCTTTAGTTTCTTCAATCGTCACGATGATGTGCTCAAATTTGGAATCCAACGAACGGAGTATCTTCTCTATTATCCTCACATTCTCTAACTTTTCACCATTTCTTTTTAATTGATTAGAAACAGCTACTACTCTTGAGAAATAATCTGAAATAGACTCAGATACTTTCATGTGTAAGGATTCGAATTCACCTCTTAATGTTTGGAGACAGACCTTCTTCACTTGCTCGGATCCTTTGTAAGAGGTTTGTATCTTTTCCCACGCTTCCTTGGCAGAGCTTGCACTCGAAATCTTCTCAAAACCATCATCATCTAATGCTTGATAGATAAGGTATAGAGCTTTCTTGTCTCTCTTTCTCGTATCTTTCAAACTATTCTTTTGAGCTGTGGTCAGCGTAGCTTCGTTATCTGGCTCGCTAAAACCTTTTTCTATGATATCCCAAACATCATGTGCGCCAAGAAGAGCCTTCATCTTGATACTCCAGTTGTCGTAATTGTTGTTGATAAGCATCGGGACTTGGAAATTCTGATTGTGAAGATAGATCCGAAACGTTGAAAAACTTTGGGAGGGACCTAGTCAAAATTTTCAACTTTCGGTCAACGGTCAAAGTCAACACTAACCTGGTCAACGGTTAACGACTTTGACGGCTCAGTCAACTCGGCTCCAACTCGACTGACTCGACTCGGTCAATCGGCTCGGTCAACAAGCTTACGGCTCGGTTAATTCGGCTCAACTCGGTGAGTCGACTTGGTTTTCTGGCAGCAATCTTCCGATGGCGCGTCTGAACTTCGATCGGGGAGATTCTAGCGGCGTCGGATTTCTCTCGTCGATACCTTCGATTTGATATGCAATAGTGTATACTTTCCAACTTTGCTCTGATACCACTTTGTTGGAAATGAAACACTCACACAAACAACTTTTATTCAAACTCAAAGAAATATTACAAGAGGAGTCTCACTCAAAAACCAAGATACTAGAACTCACTCTTATAAGACTTTGCTTCTTCACTCACTTAAAAGCTCTTACTTCTTCTTTATGATTAAACCAAAATGGAGATGGGTTTTTATACTACTTAAGAACAATCCTACACCACACAAATAAACTAATTCAAAATTACAATAACCATATACCTCATTTTTCTTGGTGGTTCTAACAATATTTTAAGTTACCAAATGATTTACATGCACAACTACCACACGAATAAAATTCTAGGTAGAATGCTTGTAGTTTTGGACCTTGATTATGGACTTGGACTCCAATTTGATTGAGTTTGGTTTTGGACTCCCATAATGGATCAAGTTTATGATCCAACAGAGTCGTGTTCCCTAGAAGATTTCAACTTTCAAGCACTCTAACTACATATCATATCATGTTTTGGCTATTTCAAATTCAAAAAAAAAAAAAAAAAAAAAAAAACAAAAAAACCTGGAAGATTATAAACTTATATCAGTGTATATGGTGTTTTTCCTGATCCAGCCTTCTTTCAGAAAGTATGCTGATTGTCATGTTACTTTTAAAAGTTTGCTTTAGGAAGTATTCTCATGTAATGATTATGACGATGTTTGGGGAAGGATTTAAACAAATTTAAATTCAGCTCAAGGCAATTTAAGTTGGAAGAGATTTAAGTAAACTTGATTTAAGCAAGCTTAAATCCTTCCTCAAACATCCTCATAGAAAGATACATAAGCAAAAAATATCCATACCTAAGTCTATGCCTGTTGCAGGATGTAAAGAATGCAACAAGACCATGTATTATGTTTCGAAGGGACCGGAAGACCTGTAAAAAAAGCCCAGTTCTCAAGCAGACGACAAACAAAAATTAGATTAATGAAAAAGTGACAAAAAATTTGGAAATATATATTAGGAAAACCTTTGACAACAGATCATTCCAAAGAGAATGCCAAAATGAGATCTGGGATGAATTAGGCTTTACTTGAGCAAGATATGTAAGCTAATTCATGCTACTAGCAGAAATCAAGAAGGCACTTTCCAGCACTTCATAGATGCTGAACAACATGGAAGCCACATAATTTGCCAACACAAGACAGCCACGGCCAGGAAAGAGGAGAAGTTCCCACATGGAATTAATGAGTGAACAAATGAATGAGACTGATAGAAAAGAGTTAAAATTAGATTTCCGTGGAGGTAAAACCTGAGCCATTACATGATTCTTTATATTTTTCTGAGCATTCAAAAGAACTGAGGTACCAAAGAATAGTATTATCAAGGCCTAAGTCATTGATTAATTATCAGCATGAGAAAGAACCTCACGGTAGAACCAGATAAACAAGGGAGGACAGGAATTGGCCAAGAGACAAGCCAACTAAACTCTTAGTTTTGGTCTGGTAAGAAAGAAATCTTCCGAGTGATAATGATTATACCTAAGCTTAATATACATGAAAAGAGGAGCTTGAACGGTCAGAGTAGAACCTCAACAAAGTCAAGAACCACACTGCACAAGGGCTCCATCATAACTGAACCAGTGATGTATAATTGCTCTTCAAGTGGATGCACCACGGGTTTGTAAGCAACAAAACCGTCAATTTCATTGCTCGCACCATTATTAGAAACCAATTGACAGCCTTCTCAACATTCTGAAGGAACAACATTGTTCCAAGATACCTAATCCTTGAAATCATCTCCCATGCTTCAATCCACTTAAATAGGGGCCCGCAAAGGTGGGCTGCAGTTGCCTTCAGGAGGGGCATTTTCTTATACAGATCATAAAAACCAATCACCACAGTTATGAGTGAGATTAATATATAAAGTGTTCTCAACAAAGGTCGCATCCAGGGACGATATACTGTGCAGAATAGTGGATAGGACTGGAGAAAGATAACCCAAGACGGAAGGCCAGCCTCAAGCAAAGCAAGAAGCTTCAAATCAGAGGTAATTATCTGCCTTAATTTAAATGGAAGATCCCTATCATTGAACATGAATAGAAGAAGAGTGTGATTGTATCCCATGGGCTCAATATTACTATCCTCTTTCGTATATTGTTCTCTCTTCCCACCCTTTGGCTCTTCTACCCTCCGATTCATAATGCACTTACCGTTGGTCTCAATGGGACATTCTCTGACATCAAAGAATATGTCTTCTGAAAATAGCTCAGTTTGAGATGCATCATTAAATAGCAACTCATTAGAGGCAATAGTAACTCCCCGTGAAGAGCGAGAAGGAACTTTGTCATGCAGAAGGAATAGATTGATCGACAGTGTTTGTGTTTCAAATAGGGTGCCTGAGAACCATGTCGGAATACAGCTCATTGCTTGGTCAATGCCACTGAATTCCCATTTTCTCATAGATTTCACTTCTAAAGCGATGGATGCATCCGTCTGTAGGCAACATACACTATTAAAGAAAAGGTAAATATGAATATATTCATGAAGTTAACAACCAATGCAGTGATTGAAATTTGAATATATGTTTTCTTTATAGCTTTATCTTAATTTGTTACTCAAGCCATTTATAAGTTTGTACATGCGTGATTTCCTTTGCAGATTAATAGTAATGCACTATATTTCCCAAAATTCATAATAAAGATATTCGAGAAAAAGATGTCTATGGTCCTTATATTTGTGGTATTAGATTGTTAAGATTATAGTAATACAGTCATGTTTAATTACCTGAAGCTCATTCAAATAGTTGACACCATTTACATCTTTCCAAGCAACTTCAAACACAATAAAGCCATGCAATGCTTTGTACAAATTCATCATAGAGAATGGAGCCTTTTCTTTCAAACTAGCCAAGTTAATTGCGGGCAACCACTTGTACAAGTTCTTTGTTTTGTGGCTGGAGGAGGATCTGCATCCTAGACTTGGACTCCTAAGCACTTTTTTGTTGTTCCTGAAAGGTGACATCCTGTACTGTGGATGGATAAGAAATGAGATGAGTCAAAATGTAACATAGTTTGAACGTCATTTCATGAAGAGAACAAGCAAAAGATTGACCTTGGTGCTCATTAATTCTCTTATTTGGGTTGATCTTGAATGCTTGCTCATCCGCCATGACTGATTGTCGACAAGAATAACAAACTTATGACTGATTGGGGAAAAATACAGGAATGCCCGTGAAAGATGAGACTTTATATTCCTGTAACACATAAATAATGTGATTAAATGCATCAGACACCTAGTTATTAAGATGCCTATAACACAAAGCCATTGTATGAGTGACCATGAAAGTTTCCAGAGATCTTCAGTATTCAGTAACACAACGCATAAAAAATGAACGTATCATTTAAGCAAGCATGCAACCCCGTAATAAAGATTTCTTATGTCATTGAAAATGGAACTTTTATTAAATGAAAAATAAGATAGAGAATGGAGGGATGGAAACAGAGAGAACCTTTACAAATAGACTACACCAGCATTGTTGGAGCACATCCAAATTTCTTTACAAACACTCCTCTCTAACCTAACGAATAATTAAATTATCAAGGGGTCAAAAATGTTCTGATGCTATAAAGATGCAGTCTCTAGAAGGCATCATATTATTTAGTCATGGAATGAGGGACATGGATGTCTGTGACACTATAACCTGAAAAAAAAAAAACACCATAGAATCTCTTTAAATTTCTAGCTGATTCACCTTCATGTCAACAACTCACCAATGGACAAATAGTCCTTAACGACATCTACTCAGCAGTCAGCAACAAAAACTACAAACACAAGCCAAATCTCAGTTGTATCTCCATTATTTCTAATCAGTGCCTTTTGTTAACAACTATTTCTTCAAAAAGGTGCAGAATCAAAGGGAGGGTCAATTCATGACCCTGACACAACCCGATTGTGCAAGTTGCACACTTGCACCCTTTGTGATCTTGCATTTAACAGAATCCAAAATTGTTTGGGGAAGAATGTCCCCGTTTTGGATTATCTCTTCTGACTTCATGAAAATGCACTTTGTATGATGCTTAAGTTAACAAATATGCCATGTTGTATGCATCAAATAAGAAAGAAAACACATTCAAGACAAGATTGATTGCTATTGGAAGTCATGATGTGTAATTGATGATAGATTAAGAGAGATGAGAATAAAGTTGAATATCAATGATAGAGGATCATTGTTAACAAATATGGTTGTACAGTCATCCATAGTAAAATGCTTGTTAGAGATGCAAGGAAGAGATGAAGAGATAGAAAAGATTAAGTATTGGGTGCTTACTAGAAAGCAATATGAGTTCAAAATTTGAAATGAGGGTATTTTGGTATTGGAACATAAGATTTGTGTTCCTAATGATGCGGAGTTGAGAAAGAAGATATTGAGAGATGTACATGATGATGTATATTCGATGCACCCGAGTAACAATAAGATGTATAGAGGATTAAGAAAAAATTACGGGTGGTCAAGATTGATGAGGGATATAGCTGAATATATTTCTAGATATTTGATTTGTCAACAAGTGAAGTCATAGAATAAACATCCGGGAGGCTCTTCTTGTGTTTGAATGACCATAGAAAAATGTGAGTATAGATTTTGTTTCTAGATTTTCCTATTCTCAGAGAGGTTACGATACAGTGTAAGTGATAATAAATAGATTTTCTAAGTCATCTCAATTTCTTTCAATTAAAACTAATTGGAGTCCTAAAAAGGTGGTTGAACAGTATGTAGCTGAGATTGTGAGGTGGTATAGAGTATTATTGAGCATAGTGTCATTTAGAGATGCTAGATTTACATCTTGGTTTTGGCGAGCCTTTCAGAAAGCCATGTATACACAATTGCAATTTAGTACAACTTTTCCTCCTCAAACATATGAGCAGACATGGAATTAATTTGATAAATATAACATACCCGAATTCTTAAAGCATGGGTAAAGAAGTAATTTGATAAATATAACATGAAATTAAAATAATGTATATACATGAAAGAATTATTATTGAATACAAAAATTCTATTGAAAAAAAAAACTTGACACGCGGTGGTGTAGTTACAAAGAAAAAAAAACGGACGTGTTCAGGTGTGGGAAAGAAGAAGAAAAAAAAGAAAGAAAAAAAAAGTTTTAAAAAAATATATTCTGTGGCAACACCTGGAATCTAGGTGTTGCCAAAAGAGAAATGTGAAATGATGTGTATTACTACATGATACACAACACAAAAGGTGAACCGTGGGGGTGGCAAAATTTGCATATATATACTTTGTTTCTTTATTTTCTTTTTTATACTTACCAAATCCTGATTGGTTTTCTTTATTTTACAATTCAAACTACTCTATTTCTCTATACATTTGGGAACCGAAGAAAAGATTGAAATGGTAAAATTTTGAAGGGTTTACCGGAGAATTTTATGGAGAGCCACAAGAAGCTCTAAGAAAAACATAAAGTAATAACGTGAGTTTTATTTTTGAGATCTAGTACACATGAAATTTCCCAGAATTCAATGTGAAAATTTTCAAAGGGTGTGAATTATAAAAGAATTGAAGAATAAATTATAAATTTTAATATAAATATTATGTCAGGGGTTGACGATCAGCAACTGGGGGAAATTGCTGAGAGGAGCAGGAAAGGCAATGAGGTGATCCACAGGTAGCTCTAAATGCTACGTGGTGAGTTAGATTTACTTTAAGTAATCAAGATAAATATGAAATATATAGTGATAGTATTTGAATAAATCATTAACTTATGATTTGGTGATAGATGAAAGTTGGTTGATACGTATAATAGGAATGGTGGATGTGTAGAGAATTATTTTATGAGAAATAATATTATTGGAATAATGAGTCGATTTAATAATAAAGGCGATAAGTGAAATTCTTGATGAGCTATGGTTGATGATTTGATATGATATATGAGAAAAGGAATTTAGTGGATCTTGACGAGCTATAGTTGATGATTTGATATGATTTATGAGGAGAGGAATTTAATAAAAAATTTCAAATAATAATTTGAGAATAATCAGGATAGCTAATTTGAATGTTTGAAGACATATTTGTTTCTATATTATTGTTCATATGCATATTTCATATCATTATTCATATGCATGTGCATGAAATAAAAGAATCAGAAAGGCAGCTGATCTAAATAAACAATGAGGTTATGTATTGAATATAGACAGCTGAATAAGATCATCATCAATAATAGATATCCTTTGCCCATGATAGACGATTTATTCGAACAGTTACAGGGGGCTAGGGTGTTTTCTAAGATAGACCTGAGATCGGGTTATCATCAATTGAAAATAAAGTTTATGGTCATCATGAGTTCCTTGTAATACCATTTGGGTTGACTAAGGCTCCTGCAGCATTTACGGATCTAATGAATCGAGTGTTTAAACCATTCTTGGATAGATTTGTGATTATGTTTATTGATGATATTCTAGTATATTCCATGAATGAAGATGAGCATATGCAACATTTAGAGATAGTGTTGGAAATTCTAAGGAGAGAGAAATTATATGCAAAGTTCTCTAAGTGTGAGTTTTAGTTAAGTGAAATATCTTTCTTGGGGCATGTTGTGTCGGGAGATGGAGTAGCAGTTGACCCATTGAAAGTAGAAGCAGTGTTGAATTGGGAAAGACCCACTAGTGTAACTGAAATTAGAAGCTTTTTGGGGTTGGCTGGTTATTATAGAATGTTTATTCAAAAAAGTTCTATGATTGCTAGACCATTGACTAGATTGACCAGGAAGAAAGTGAAGTTTAGGTGGTCAGAAGAATGTGAGAGGAGTTTCCTGCTGTTGAAAGAAAAATTAACTACTGCCTCGGTATTAGTGTTTCCTTCTTATGATGAAGGCTTTATGGTATATAGCGATGCGTCACATCAAGGGTTTGGATATGTGTTGATGCAACATGAGAGAGTTATAGCTTATACTTCTAGGCAATTGAAGAACCATGAGAGGACTTATCCAACCCATGATTTAGAATTGGCTACCATAGTTTTTACTTTGAAGATTTGGAGACATCATCTGTATGGAGCCAATTGTGAAATTTTTACTGATTGATTACGCCAAAAGAGTAACGCGGTAGTTGTAGCACAACTTTGGGGTGTCGATTCCATAGGGAAACAAGTTAACTACAAAAGAATGTGTGACCATAACACAAACGATAAAGATTTAAGTGAGAAAATATGAACTTTTTGATAATGAAGTAATTGTGTAAAATAGATTGTAAAATATAATAGAGGAACAACAAGGTTCAGATAATCCTCCCTAGGTTCGTTGCCCTAATCCTAACTTGATTCAGTTTTTTTTTTATCACGATTGCAAGTTTCTCATCCCAAACAGGCAATCAATAAGTATTCAATAAGAACATATATAAACCCTAATGTAATTGTTATGAAATACTTTACTTTTGATTCATGCACACATGATATATCCTATATGTTTACCAAGAAACGACAATATATCTTTTATGACAATATTGAAGTAATGGACAAGCCTAAAGAATAAATCTTCCGGACTCAATTATACCCCAAACAATCTTGACATAAGAAAAGCATTACTAGATTTATATCAAGGAAAAAGATACAATAACCGGATTAGAGAAAATCTTATAATTAGATAGCAAAGTAAATCATAACAATATCTTGACAGTAAATCCTTATTACAACTGAACCAAATAAAGGAAAATAGGAATAACTACACCTAGGGATTCATCCCTTCGCCTTGCTTGGAGATTAGTTAGCCATGGGGCTTATGGTTGATCACTTTGATGGAGGAGAGTGTGGCTCCTTCTTTGAGTTTTTCAGACTTTGATTGCCTTTTTTCTCTTTAACCCTAAGTGATCTATTTATAGTACAAGGGTCTAAGGGTGTTTTTGGGTTTAATCTATTGCTAAAACCCTAATTAAGTTCAGAGTCAGAGATGGGAAAAACGTGTGCGCACTGCAGCACAGGCTGAGGCATGCTGTGGCATGGGCCTTCTCCTTGGTTGGGTGGTCCCTGGGTGCTGCGGCATGGGCTGGTGCATGCCGCAGCATGAGCTGATGCAAAAAAGGTGGAACTCCTTGATGTTGTAGCACATATTGAGGCATGCTGCAGCACACCCTGGTGCTTTGATTTCTCTTCATGTTTGCTTCTCCGCAACCACTTCGATACTTCGTTATGCATGGAATCTTGGCATTTGAAGCAACGATCGTTTTTCCTTCTCTTTTGGACTCAAAGTACCTGAAAATGCACCGAGATAAGTCAATGATCAAGAATATCACTTTAGGGTTATTAATGTATAAAAATGCAATTAACACCGAGATCAACCCTAAAATGCTAACAATTAAGCATTGTTGAGATGCATTTTATGGCTCTCATCACAACCCCCAACAAGCTTATTGCTAGTCCCTAGCAATTCAAGCGAAAACGAGAGATGAATTCTTATGGTAGGAATCAAAATAAGGTCAAGCAACGCTAGTGTTAAACAAAGAGCAATTTACATTTTTGTCTCAGAAATTGCACATAATATGCAGCACATAGAATCATTAAATATCACTTAAGTCCAAAAGTAATCCAAGCATCAATCTTAAAATTGTTATTGACTCTTATCATCCATCTTATCACAATCCATTAATCCGAACATCCGAATGATTTTATGCATGACATTCATAAATACAAGTCTTGGCCTCATAATAAATTGTGTGACATCAATCACTTAAACAAGCTCCATAGGCTTATTTTTCAAATCACTCTCCACTTTTGTAGAAAAAATCACACTACATCGGATCAATAGGTCTTTAGTAAGCTCGTAACGTTAGGCTAGGGTAAAGGTTAAGAAAGAACGGGAAGGATTTAACAAGTAAAAGAACTTAATCCCTTAGCTTTAAACAGAACCACTTTTAAGCACTAAATAACTTTACTTTAATGTTCAACTCTTTCGACCATTTTTTATAAGGGCACATCTCTTGATAAGTCACCACTTTACTTTTCTTTTCTTTTCTTTTTTCTTTGCCATACTTCGCTTCTCTTTTCCTTTTGTATTTTTGACATAAGACCATTTACCTCCTTTTTCATTCTTTTCTTTTCTTTTCTTTTCCACAACCCCCAACTTATCTCCTTTAATGTACTTGGGTTATGGTTTTTCATATTTCCATCCTTACTCCTTTTAAGTGATTCTCAACAAATGTGTACAACTAAGTTCTTTTAAAAGAAGGGTAAGGATAAAATATTTTTAGGCTCATAATGGTAAGTAAATGGGTTTTTGAAAGAAACAAGGCTCAAATTCTTTTTCAAGAAAAATGCTCAAATAGGTGACTAGTGATATAAATTGCAAGGGTAGATTTGAAAGGCTCAAACGGTCCAAAAATGGCCTATATTGTATCCTGCGTAGTGTGCATTCTAGGAATTCGCCTCAAGTGATTATCGAATAAGTTCTAGAGCTTGTTGAGACTGCAAAAGTATTCACAAGGCAATCACACATAAAACTTCTCTAAATGCTTTAGATTAATCATACAATCTTACCACAAACTAGAGTCTCTAACCAAATCAACATTGACACTTGCATTATTCTCAAAACTGAAACAAAATTTAACTTCTTCTAAATGTTGTATGTTATCTCAATTAAGCTTATATCATTGACATGTGAATTATATCCAAGGCAAACACAAAGCATGCTTAAAACAAAAGGTAAGAGAAAGTAACACCAAGCAATTTAATGAAAAAGAAATACGTTTCCTCCACCCCCAACTTAAAAATTGCTTTGTCCTCAACGTTAAAGAGAAAGTAAAGGAAACTCCATTTGTAAGCATGAGTGCTGAAGATTGTGCACCACCAGATGAATTGCATGCCATTCTTCTTGCTGAAATTTCAATCTGCAACATAGAACAAGACAACAAAAAGAGAGTAACTACGGTGTGCCCTTAAGATTCCCACCATATGTTAGGTTAGCACAGAACATGGAGAAAAATAACTAAAAAGAAAAATAAATAACTAAAGGAAAACACAATATAAGGTAGGATAGTGAGGTGATAAAAAAACAAAAGAAAAAAAAATAGGCAAACAAAAGATAGAAACCAAACTATTTCTCAAAGTCCTCCTCATCTTCTTCATCCCCTTCATTTTCATCACCTACCTTAGAAAGTTGATCAAAAGATGAACCTGAATAGGGTGGCATAGTAGCAAAGTGATCCATATGACAACCAGTAACGGATGCAAGGTGTTGGTACATCTAACGAAAAGAAGAGTAGACCTCCGCTTGATAATCGGCTTGCCTAGCCAAAAATTGGTCTTGACGATCTAACCTATCAAGCAACATTTTCTGATGCTCGTCAACACAACATTTTCTTTGGTTGTTGGGCCTCCTCATCAGTACTGTATTGGACTCTGGCTCGGATGCACAATTGTGTAATTAAAGAAAGAAAGTATAATCCGAGCTTTTTTCTAATAGTGTGTATGATAGAGTTAAAGATGACTTGGCCCACATCGATATTCATCCCCATCAAAATGGCATAAATTAGAACAGCTCTCTCAACAGTTATGGTACTATAACGCGTAGCAGGTAGCATCCTCTGACATTCGAAATATTACCAAACCCTAGCATTGGTAGTCAGAGAATGACCGGGCAAGGTGACATGGGTATCACCCGTCAGTTTCCATGGGAATCTCTTCATAATTAATTGTAGACATATATGCACTATACTCACTGTGTTCAATGCCAGGTAACCCATAAAAGCTATTAATGGATGTGCTGCTAAAAGAGACTATTTGTCCTCTCACCCTTACTTTGCCATTCCTATGCTCGTCTGCATTAGTGTAAAATTCTCTAACCAAATTTGTGAGGGAATGAGAGGGTGGTATTGTAAATGTACCCTAATTCCTATCAAGAATCATTCTAAATAAAGTAGGGTTCCCCCTTTCGGTGATGTTGAATCCTCTCTCGGGAATGGGTTTTCTAGTTTGCATCATTCTAAGATATCTCTCACTTGCCTCAAAACTAACAAATTTGGTTTCATTAGACTCTTGTTGTTATTTCCCCCTAGGTCTCTTGGTCTTAGGTGCCATGAAAATCAAATATATAGAACAATAGACTTAAAGCAAAACTTAACCACCAAATAGCACAAGAGAACAATAAAAGGGAATAAATGAGTCTTACTTGATGTCCAAAGTTTGGAAGGAGAAAGACTGCCTCACCAACTTGAAGTGTTCTTGATGAACCCAAAATCTTCTTGGAACCAGTTAGGAGAGAGATTGTTAGCAAAATCTGGAAAATCAGTGATCAATTTAGCAAGAAATAATGGTACAAACAAGAAATTTTAGAGAAAAAGGGAGTGGTTATGTGAGGGTTTTGTGAGAGGAAGAGAGAGGAGCGAGTGTGCTCCGTTTTGAGAAAGTTAGAAATGAAGAATGGAAGTGCAGATTTAGGTTTTTAGTGTGCAAAGTTTCGAGAAGGTGCTGCAGCATGGGCCTAGGCGTGCTGCGGCATGGGCTGGTGCGGCGATGGACATGCGCTGGGCGCTGCAGCATAGGATGGTGCGGAGATGGACGTACGTTGGGCGTTGCAGCATGGGCTGGTGTGGAGATGGACATGCACTGGGCATTGCAGCATGGGTCTAGGCGTGCTGCGGCATGGATTGGGCCTCTGTGCGTGCGCACACTGTGTGCTGCAGTGTGCACTGTCCTGTTTTCCACCAGAAAAATTTGAGTGTTTGCCAAATGAAAGAAAAATAAAATAAAGTCAACCAAATAAATAATAGTATAAAAAGTAGTCCCCAAAAAATTAGATTAAAAGAAAAACTAACAAATAAGATTGAATAAAAATTAATTAAAAACAGAACAAACAAATCAAAAGAAAAAATAAATAAAAACGTACATGTTTGGTATAGTTAAGGTAAA
Source organism: Bretschneidera sinensis (assembly GCA_023935145.1). NCBI lineage: Eukaryota > Viridiplantae > Streptophyta > Magnoliopsida > Brassicales > Akaniaceae > Bretschneidera > Bretschneidera sinensis. The sequence goes on from CM043703.1 coordinate 97,345,688, forward strand.
TAGACCAGATCCATAAGTGGAATGTCTTCCACTTCCGGATCTTGCCTATCGATCAAGATCTTAAGGCACTGACCATTCACTTTAAAAGTCCGACCGTCCCTAGTGTCCTCTATTTCCACCGCTCCATTTTCAAAAACATTTTTTACTATGAAAGGACCGGTCCAACTCGACCGAAGTTTTCCAAGATGCTTATAAAGTCTAGAGTTGTATAAAAACACCTGATCGTTGGGTTTAAATGTTTTCCTCAAAATATTTTTGTCATGGAATACTTTCATCTTAGCCTTATAGATTCTAGAGTTCTCATAAGCATCATTTCTTAACTCCTCTAACTTGGTCAACTGATATTTTCTAAGCTTACCCGCTTCTCCTATGTCAAAATTAAAAGATTTGATGGCTCAATAAGCTCGATGTTCGAGCTCTACAGGTAAGTGACAAGGCTTTCCAAAAACAAGCCGATAAGGTGGCATTCCTAAGGGAGTTTTAAAAGCTATACAGTAAGCGCAAATCACGTCAACTAGTCTCAAAGACCAATCCTTGCGATCCGGGTTAACCGTTTTTTTCTAAAATCTGTTTAATTTCCCTATTAGCAAGCTCTACTTATCCACTAGTTTGAGGATGGTAGGCAGTAGAAATTTTATGTAGCACCCCATATTTTCTCATCAAAGCTTCAAAAGAACGATTGCAAAAATGTGTACCTCGATCACTAATTATAGCACGTGGTGTACCAAATCGAGATAACACATTTTCTTTAAGAAATTTAATTACCGTTTTATTATCATTGTTTCGGCAAGCTGCTGCCTCTACCCACTTAGATACATAATCTATTGCCACGATGATGTATTGGTATCCAAAAGAAGGAGGAAAGGGTCCCATAAAATCGATGCCCCAACAATCAAAGATTTCAATTACTAAAATAGCGTTTAAGGGCATCATATTTCGGCGAGACGCAGCTCCTAACTTTTGACATTTTTCATATAAGCGACAATAGATGTTTGCATCTTTAAACAAGATAGGCCAATAAAATCCACACTGTAAAATTTTTGCAGTGGTTTTTTTCATTGAAAAGTGGCCTCCACAAGCTTGGGAGTGACAAAATTCTGAGACACTTGTAATCTCTTCATTAGGGATACAACGCCTTAGAATTTGGTCAGGGCAGTATTTGAAAAGATAGGTAGCGCTCCAATCCATTGGTATCTCACCTGTAACCAAATAATTCACGATGTGAGCAAACCATGGTAAGGAAGTTACGGAGAGTAAATGCTCATCGGGAAAGTCATCCTTGATTGGCATGTCGTCGTAAGTGTCCTCATAAGTGAGCCTTGATAGATGGTTAGCTACTACATTCTCCACTCTTTTCTTGTCTTTGATGGTAATATCGAATTCTTGTAGGAGTAGGATCCATTGTATTAGTCTTGCCTTAGCATCCTTCTTTGTAAGAAGGTACTTAAGGTTTGCATGATCTGTGAAGATAAGAATAGGGGAACAAGTTAAATAAGCACAAAATTTATCTAAAGCAAATACTACAGCTAGCAATTCTTTTTCAGTTGTGGAGTAATTCATTTGAGCACTGTTTAAAGTCTTACTAGCATAGTAAATGAAAAATGGTTTTCTCTCCCTTCGCTGTCCAAGAACAGCACCTACAGTGTAGTCACTAGCATGACACATAATTTCAAAGAGTAAAGTCCAATTTGGTGACTACATTATAGGTGTTGACCCTCACCTGTATTTTAATGATGACAAAACACAACTGTTATTATACTAACAGTACAAACTAAGTGTAGTAAGCAACAAAAGCATTCAACCAAGGATCAAGGTGCAAGAACTCAAACCAAATCAAACTATCAAGTGAAGACTGAAGAACTAGTATAGGTCTAAGGTATTAAAACCAGTGTAAGTCTCACTTGTACATTGAAATAGCTTGTTTAATGGCTCACACACAAAATGATTTTAAACAAAACTTTTTGAACAAACATTTACAAGATAAAAGCTTTTCTAAAACAGAAAAACTGGGTTGGAAGACAACCCAGTCGATTGGGTACATATACCAGTCGACTGGTATATGGGATAGTAAGTCCCCAGTCGACTGGGTGAAACATACTAGTTGACTGGTAAAATGGACAGTAAGTCTCCAATCGACTGGATAGAACGACCCAGTCGGCTGGTAACCCATAAGCTTTAAAAACGAGAATTTTTAAGAGGACCCAATCTACTGGTAGTTTAAAAAATATGACCGTTTGACTCGAAATCTAATCTTTTAAAGGCACAATCTTTTCAAATTAAAGTCCCAACAGCCATATTATTTGATGGCTATATAAACCCACTCTATTGAGCATTCAATGAGAGGTTGAGATATTGAAAAAGAGAAGAACATATACAATCAAGTCATTTACTCTTTGAAACACAAAAAGTTTTGAAATATTCATGTTGAGCCATTCTTCAAGCTTTACTTTAAAAGAGAGACATTATTCAGTTGTATAAGCTTTCATCTGTTGTCTCTCTACCATTTACTTTACAGCATTTATTATAAAGGGATTACTTTCGAGAGGAAGGGGATTACTTTCGAGAGGAAGGGGATTACTTCCGAAATGAAGGGGATTACTTCCGAGAGGAAGGGAATTGTATGGTTTGAGCAACACCAGTAAGTTTCTTGTGTACGATTTGTGCAACACTCGTGAAGTTGTACGACTAAGTTTCTTAGTGGATTACTTCAATGAGGTTCCTTGAAGAGAGTGGACGTAGGGTCGGAACGAATCCGATATTGTCGAACCACTATAAACTGTGTTTGCATTCTCTACTCCTTAAACTCTTTATTTGTAGTACATTACTTATTTAATTGCTTGTTAGTTATATGTTTTTATAAAACTTGTGTTATTCCGAGAAAGTTTTTAAAAAACCAATTCACCCCCCTTCTTGGGTTGAAACCTCAGTCTACAATTGGTGTCAGAGCCTCATTCTCAATTTTAGGCTTAATATCCTTGAGTTGATCCGATGGCAGCAAATATCTATTCTGAGAGACACTCATATAATAGGCCTCCTTTGTTCAATGGCTCCAACTATAACTATTGGAAAAACATAATGAAAATCTTTGTCGAAGAACAAGATTATAATCTGTGGAGAGTCATTGAAGAAGGACCTAGAATTCCATCAAAGAAAATAACTGTTGGAGAAATCAATCATACAATGCCCAAACTCAAAACTGAGTACAATGATGAGGATTGTAGAATGATATCTCTCAATAGTAGAGCAACAAGCATTTTACATTGTGCTTTAGATATATCTGAATACAATAAAATCTATGCATGTGTTTCGGCTAAAGAGATATGGGATAAATTTCAAATTACATATGAAGGAACTAGTGAGGTCAAAAAGTCAAATCTATATGCTAGTTTCTGAATATGAATCCTTTAAAATGTCTCCTAACGAAACAATTTCAGAAATACACTCACGGTTCACAACTATTGTAAATGATTTAAAGCTTCTTGGTAGGAATATTGAGGAGTTTGAACTAACAAAAAGAATCTTGAGATCCTTGCCACCTTCGTGGAAACCAAAGAAGACAGCCATTTAAGAAGCCAAAGATCTTGACAAACTTGATGTTGAGACACTACTTGAGTCATTTTTTACATATAAGATGGAAGAAATGACTTCCATCGTCAATAATGATGAGAAGAACAAAAAACAAATTACTCTCAAAGCTTCTACGAGCAATAAGGAAATGGAATTGAAAAAAAAAAGCGGAGAGCAGCGAGGAAGATAGTGAAATGGAATTAATCACCAAACGGTTTCATAGGTTCTTGAAGAAAAGTAAGAAACCTTACACAAAAGATCCCACTTCGAAAAGGGAACCACTTATGTGTTATGGCTGCATGAAGCCCGGTCACATCAGGGCTGACTGTATGATTTCAAACAAACCATACAAGAGCTTCAAGAAGAAAGCCATGATAGCAAACACTCGGAGTGATGACGAAGAAGAAGAGTCCTCGGATATTGAGGTCGGATACGAGGAAATTGCCAGCCTATGTCTTATGGCAATCGATGATGAAAATGAGATATATCTCCACACTAAGGAAAAAGGTAACTGTTGGTACCTTGATAGTGAATGCTCAAAGCACATGACCGGTGATAAAAGTGTATTCAAGGAGCTAACTCTAAGAGATGGTGGATTTGTCACCATTAGAGACAACACAAAAATAAATATCATCGGGCATGGAAAAGTTGATAATGATTTCCCAATTATAGATAATGTATTGCTAGTACAAGGTCTTAAGCCAAATTTACTAAGTATTAGTCAACTTTGTGACAAAGGCAACAAAGTTACATTTGAGACCTCTTATTGTCTAGTTATAGACATCAGGAGCAACAAGATCAAGTTTGTTGGCCACAGTCATGAAATGTCTATATAGTTTATTTGAAATCCTTGCATTCTGAAAATGAAAAATGTTTTCCTGCATTTAGTGAAAATCCATGGCTATAGCATAGAAGGCTTGGTCATGTGAACATGAACTTGCTTAAAATCGTTTCAAGAAAAGATTTAGTCATTGGACTTCCAAAAATCAATTTTGAAAAAGACAAAGTATGTGATGCTTGTCAAATGGGAAAACAAACTAGGATTTCTTTTAAAGCAAAAAATGTGGTCTCAACTACTAGACCTTTGGAACTTCTGCATATGGACTTATTTGGTCCAATTGGTACCATTAGTCTAGGTGGCTATCATTATGCTCTTGTTATTGTTGATAATTATTCAAGATATACATTTGTTATTTTTATTTCTTACAAAGATGAAGCCTTCAAAGGATTTGAAAACTTTTGCAAAAAAGTTCAAAATGAAAAAAGAATTTGTATTTCAAGCATTAGAAGTGATCATGGAAAAGAAGTTGAAAACCAAAGCTTTTCAAGATTTTGTGATGAAAATGGAATTAATCATAACTTTTCAGCTTTTAGAACTCCTCAACAAAATGGAGTTGTTGAGAGGAAAAACAGAGTTCTAGAAGAATTTTCAAGAACAATGCTTTGTGAAAATAGTTTACCAAAATACTTTTGGGTTGAAGCCGTGAACACTTCTTGCTATATCTTAAATAGAAATTTAATTAGGCCTATGCTTGATAAAACTTCAAATGAACTATGGAAAGGTAGAAAGCCTAATATCTCATATTTTCGTATATTTGGTTACAAATGCTTCATCCTAAATAACAATAAAACTAACTTGGGTAAATTTGACTCTAAGACCGATGAAGGGATATTTTTAGGATATTCAACATCTAGTAAGGCTTATAGAGTTTTCAACAAGAGAACTCTAGTGGTAAAAGAATCCGTGCATGTAACTCTTGATGAGTCTAACCCTATTAGCAGTAGAGAAGTTTCCTTTAATAATGATGTAGATTTTATTCCAAGAACGGAAACTCCTACTCCTATTGTTGACCCAAAAGAGAGTCCACCTCAAACAAATGAAGAGACAAAAACTCACAATTTGGACCAACCATCTACAAGCTAACAAGAGGATATTCTTCCCAAAGATTGGAGGTATGAAAACAATCACCCGATTGATCAAGTGATTGGTGATCCTTCACAAGGGGTAAGAACTCACTCTTCTACTAGAAATATCTATAATTATGTAGCTTATTTGTCTCAAATAGAACCTAAGACCTTTTTAGAAGCTGAAAAGGATAATAATTGGATTATTGCAATACAAGAAGAAATAAATCAATTTGAGAGAAACAAAGTTTGGAATCTAGTTCCAAGACCTAAGAATCATTCAATAATTGGAACTAAATGGGTATATAGAAATAAGATGGATGAAAATGGTATAATAACTAGAAACAAGGCTAGACTAGTTGCTAAGGGATATAATCAAGAAGAAGGAATAGACTTTGATGAGACCTATGCTCCCGTAGCTAGATTAGAAGCTATTCGAATGTTATTAGCCTTTGCATGCTTTAATAAGTTCAAGCTATTTCAAATGGATGTAAAAAGTGCTTTCTTAAATGGCTTTATAGAAGAAGAGGTGTATGTTGAGCAACCTCTTGGATTTGAAAATCCTAGTCTTCCAAATCATATCTACAAGCTTTCTAAAGCTCTATATGGGTTGAAGCAAGTTCCAAGGGCATGGTATGAAAGACTAAGTAAATTTTTTATTGACAATGATTTTGTAAAAGGTAGAATAGATACAACTTTCTTCACAAAAACTCACAAAAATGACACTCTTATAGTCCAAATATATATTAATGATATTATATTTGGTGTTACTAATGAATCTATGTGTCAAGAGTTTGTAAAGTGCATGCAAGGTGAATTTGAAATGAGCATGATGGGAGAGCTTACCTACTTCCTTGGACTTCAAATAAAATAACTAAAAGGAGGCATCTTTATCAATCAATCAAAGTACATTAAGGACCTACTAAAGAGGTTCAAGATGGAAAGCTCAAAGCCACTTGGAACACTTATGAGCACTTCTACAAAACTTGATCTTGATGAAGGAGGTACTTCTGTAGATACTAAATATTATAAAAGCATGATAGGTGTTTTGCTTTATTTAACTGCAAGTAAACCTGATATAATGTTTAGTGTATGCATGTGTGCTAGATTTCAGTCTAATCCTAAGGAATCACATGTAGTTGCAGTAAAAAGAATCCTTAGATATCTACAAGGAACCCAAACCATAGGATTATGGTACTCTAGAGATTCATCTTTTGAGCTTGTAGAATATTCAGATGCTGATTTTGCTGGATGTAGGTTAGATAGAAAAAGCACAAGCGGAACATGCCAATTCTTAGGTGCAATGTTAACCTCTTGGTTTTCCGAGAAACAAAATTTCGTTGCACTATCAACCACCAAGACGGAATATGTAGCAGCTGGAAGTTGTTGTGCCCAAGTGTTATGGATAAACAACAACTATAAGATTATGGCATGAACCATAAAGGCATTCCAATATTTTGTGATAATACTAGTGCCATCAACCTAACCAAGAATCCTATTCAGCACTCTAGAACCAAGTACATAGAAATCAGACATCATTTCTTAAAAGACCATGCTAAAAAAAGTGATATAAGATTAGAATTCATACCTTCGGAAGATCAATTAGCTGACATTCTTACAAAACCCCTAAGTGAAGCTAGTTTTTGTAAGATTAGAATGTTGATGGGATTGCTGGATTATGATAAAATGAATATCTGATTGCTCCTTCGTTCATAATATGCATGATTGACATCTAGTGAAAGAGTATTAATTTTTGTTTAAATATCTCCCTCACTCAAAGATGTCATAGATAAACAAATTTTGTGCTAAGATTCAAGACTGAAAATTTTCTTAAGGGTTCAGTCGACTGGTAAATATGACCCAGTCGACTGGTAAGTCTAAGCCAATTCCTTTAGTCGACTGGTAAGTCTTATCCAGTCGACTGGTGCCTCTAAACCCTATTTGGTGCCATTTTTTTTTAAATTCAGTTTTTATCCAGTCGACTGGTAAAAACTGCCCAATCGACTGGTATCTTATTGCCCGTTTACCCAGTCGACTGGTACTTGGACCCAGTCAACTGGATTGAAAAATGTTCATCTTTGTAAAAAGGACCCAGTCGACTGGTATCGCGAATCTATATAAAGACTGTTCATTTTTTTTTTTATTTTACGCCATTTTCAAGCAACTTGGCTTTCTCTCTCTAGAAAATTTCACCATTTTGATCCAAAAACCATCCAAACTTCATCTAAACACATCGATCTACTCATCCCAAACATTATTTTCAACTTTCTACAGTTGAAATCTTCCATTTTCACCAAAAATCTTTTTCCCAAAAAACCCCATTTTTTCTCAAAATATCTGATCGAATCCGCATAAAATGCACAACCGGGGGACCAAATGCGCCAACAAGGCCAAAGTGAACCAAATCTTCTAATCTGGATTCACAGGGAAAGGGAGTGACGGGCTCATCAAGCAAAAAGCCCATAACAGAGCTTGATGAGGCTCTGTTTTCCAGTCCGGCTGCCAAAGCAAGGTATGACTCAGTAATCCGTCATAAGAAGATCATGATGGGTAGAGTTGTCGATTTTGACTCTATTCATTATGGTACCTTTGATATCTTGCCAGCCTTTGAAGCAATAAACCTGACCCCACTGGTCAGAGTACATGAAAAGTACTACCCGAGACTGATTCATCAGTTCTATGCGAACTTGGTGAAACTTAATTCACTGGTTCTGAGATTCAGAACCAGTGTCCGGGGTGTGGAGTTTGAGGTCAACACTGACCTCCTCATGAGCATACTAAGGATCCCTGTAGGAGGGATCCAATGGAGTCTGGACAGATAGCCAGACAATTTTGATGTTGTGGTGGCCTATCAGATAGTCAGGGGCGACCCTAACTATGTGTACAGACCCAATGCATTTCACACGTGTAGTGATATGCCCCTGGACTCAAAATTATTCAACTTAATAGTGAGTTGGACCATCTACCCGAGACTCGGGAGTCGGGGGTATCTATCTAAGATAGATACAGTATTGATTTGGTGCCTTAAAATAGGGCACCACTTCAATATATATCTCATGCTGCTCGCCAACATGATTAACGACGAAGCGAACGACTCTGAGTGTCTACCCTACGAGATGCTCATTACGCTCATACTCCAGCACTTCCGGGTGCCTCTTCCTCTCTCCGAGGCTTAGGATATCGGACCGATGGACATCATCAACATCTCATCACTGAAGAAGATGGGATGCACAATTCATGACGGCTTCATCTATTCAAAGGCCGGGAAGTACATTCGGATCAGGGAGGATTAAAGTAGTGATGATGAGGGAGTTGTTGTCGATACTGCTGATATGGACACAGATGCCCGAGCACCTCCCATGGTGACTCGAGTACTGGTCAGGCTGGGTATGATTACTTACTACAGGCTATCACGAGCCTCCAGATGACCATGCAGTCCGAGTTCCAAACCATGCAGTCAGAGTACCAGAGATTGAGCTCCTCCATCGAGCATCTACAGGATGACTTCGAGCTACATCGAAAGCACACCGAGAGTTCCCTCGCGGAGATTAGGGATTTTATTCATGATGGCTCAGACTCTCCTGCTACTTGAGTCATTGTCTAGGTTATTTTGATGTACATAAGGTTTTCCAGCTCCTACCATGTAGCACGAACATATTTTTGTATTTCTGTCTTATATATGGCTCTATGAAGCCCGTTCTTGTGTTGACTTTATGTATGTGTTGATGCTTTTTCATTAATCATATTTCATGGATCTATTTACTTTATTTGTGATATGTTTGCATAGTTTCTAACCACTTTTATTCAAGAATATGCTCTGAAACTGATTCTGCTTGTATGAAAACTTCTGGTTCTTTCCGGGAAGGCTTCTAAACTCTGAATGAAGCCAAATTTTTGGATACAAGTTTTCTTAAGTATACTTTTGATGACTATGATAGCTTAGTAGCCTATTTTTTGATTTCTGACCTCTTTGGTTGTTATTGTCAAAACGGGAGAGAAAAATGAGAAAACGAGAAAAACAAGTAATAGAAACCAATGCATAGATTTAGGGGGAACATTGCTCCAAAGAATACTGAAAATGATTCATTGATTGATTGAGTTGATTGTGATTGATTGAAATGAAAATATAAATTGCGTTTGCTAGTTTACAAGGTGGTTTTACTCGAAAAACAGAGGAAATTCTATCCGATTTTTTTTAAAATCCAAACACTTAGTTTTTTAAACTGTTTTCACATTATTAGTTTTGTCATCATCAAAAATAGGGATATTGTTGACCCTCATTTGTATTTTAATAATGACAAAACACAACTGTTATTATACTAACAGTACAAACTAAGTGTAATAAGCAACAAAAGCATTCAACCAAGGATCAAGGTGCAAGAACTCAAACCGAATCAAACTATCAAATGAAGACTGAAGAACTAGTATAGGTCTAAGGTATTAGAACCAGTGTAAGTCTCACTTGTACATTGAAATAGCTTGTTTAATGGCTCGCACACAAAATGTTTTTAAACAAAACTTTTTGAACAAACATTTACAAGATAAAAGCTTTTCTAAAACAGAAAAACTGGGTTGGAAGACAACCCAGTCGACTGGGTACATATACCAATCGACTGGTATATGGGACAGTAAGTCCCCAGTCAACTGGTTGAAACATACCAGTCGACTGGTAAAATGGACAGTGAGTCCCCAGTCGACTGAATGGAACGACCCAGTCGATTGGTAACCCATAAGCTTTAAAAATGAGAATTTTTAAGAGAACCCAGTCTACTGGTATCTCGACCCAGTCGACTGGTAGTTTAAAAAATATGACCGTTGGACTCGAAATCTAATCTTTTAAAGGCACAATCTTTTCAAATTAAAGTCCCAACGGCCATATTATTTGATGGCTATATAAACTCACTCTATTGAGCATTCAATGAGAGGTTGAGATATTGAAAAAGAGAAGAATACATACAATCAAGTCATTTACTCTTTGAAACACAAAAAGCTTTGAAATATTCATGTTGAGCCATTCTTCAAGCTTTACTTTAAAAGAGAGGCATTATTTAGTTGTATAAGCTTTCATCTGTTGTCTCTCTACCGTTTACTTTACAGCATTTATTGTAAAGGGGATTACTTCCGAGAGGAAGGGGATTACTTCCGAGAGGAAGAGGATTACTTCTGAGAGGAAAGAGATTGTACGATTTGAGCAACACCCATATGTTGCTTGTGTATAGTTTGTGCAATACCCATGAAGTTGTACGACTAAGTTTCTTAGTGGATTACTTCAAGAAGGTTCCTTGAAGAGAGTGGATGTAGGGTTGGAACGAATCCGATATTGCCGAACCACAATAAACTGTGTTTGCATTCTCTATTCTTTAAACTCTTTATTTGCAGCACATTACTTGTTTAATTGCTTGTTAGTTATATGTTTTTATAAACTTGTGTTATTCCGCAAAAGTTTTTAAAAACCGAATTCACCCCCCTCTTGGGTTAAAACCTCGGTCTACAATAGGTGTGGAAGTAAGCTTGCCAATCAGCATTTTAAAGGCCTCTTGACAAGTTTGAGTCCATTCAAAAGGGCCGTCTTTAACTAGAAGAGCGCATAGTGGTCTAGATATGTTCAAAACATTCTGTATGAACCTCCTATAAAAATCAGCATGACCAAGGAAAGATCTCACATCCTTTATTGTCTTAGGGGTAGGTAATTTAGAGATTAATTCAATCTTAGATTGATCAACCTTAGATTGATCAACCTCAATTCCTTTAGAAGAGATAATATGCCCTAAGACAATACCGGATGGTAACATGAAATGACATTTTTCCTAATTTAAAACCAATTCTTTTTCCTTACAGCGAATCAATTCTCTTTCTAAATTCATTAAGCATGCATCAAATGAAGATCCAAAAACAGTTAGGTCATCCATAAAGATCTCCATACAATTTTCAACTATGTCACTAAAAATATTCATCATGCAACGTTGAAAAGTAGCAGAGGTATTACACAATCCAAACGGCATCCTACGAAAAGCATAGGTGCCAAAGGGACAAGTAAAAGTGGTCTTTTCTTGGTCTTCTAATGCAATTTCTATTTGATAATAACCAGAATAACCATCTAGAAAATAATAAAAAGGGTTAACCCGCTACACGCTCAAGAATTTGATCAATAAAAGGGAGTGGGAAGTGGTCTTTCTGGGTGGCAGCATTTAATTTTCTATAATCAATGCACATACGTCACCCGGTCACAAGTTTGGTTGGGACTAGCTCTCCTAAGTCATTCTTTACCACAGTGACCCTAGACTTTTTAGGGACGACTTGCGTAGGGCTTACCCACTTACTATCAGCTATGGGATATATAATACCCACATCTAACAGTTTCAGCACTTCATTTTTCACTACTTCTTTCATAGTGGGTTTAAGCCTACGTTGAGGGTCTCTACAAGGACTAGTTCCTTCATCCAAATTTATTTTATGGGAGCATATTAGGGGACTAATTCCCTTTAAATCAGCCATGCTCCATCCTAAGGCTATTTGTGTGCATTTAAAGTTTGAATTAATTTCTTACCTTGGGTCTCAGATAATTCAGAAGATATAATAACAGGAAAGGTATCACCTGGATCGAGAAAGGCATGCTTTAAACCCTTAGGTAGTGGCTTCAATTCGACTTTAGGTGCTTCCGCACTTGAGGGAACTTGTGTCTTGCTTCTTTCGGGCAGCTCCTCAAACTTCGGTTGCCATACCTGATTGCTATAATCCTGAGATTTGTCAAAAACAACACAAATATCAATTTTATCATCAAATAAATCTATCTCAGAATTAACAAGAAAATTTTCAAGAGGATCATAATCATGAGCTAAGGAAACTCCCTCATTGATGAGTGACTCGATCATGTAGAGCTGGTGGTTTTCGTCCTCATTTTTCGGGCTGTTTTACAACATTGAAAATATTCACTTCAAGGGTCATGTTTCCAAAGGTCAGCTTCATAAGTCCATTCTTACAATTTATTAGAGTATTTGCAGTAGCAAGAAAAGGTCTACCCAAAATCAAATGGATTTTATAGTTAGTGTCAACAGTAGAAGTAGTATCAAGAATTAAGAAATCAGCAGGATAGTAAAATTTATCGATTTGAATCAAAACATCCTCTACCACACCCCGGGGTACTTTGACTGAACGATCAGCCAATTGCAATACCACATCGGTTGGTTTGATTTCTCCTAACCCCAGCTGTAAGTAGATAGAAAATGGCATTAGATTTACACTAGCTCTTAAATCTAGTAAGGCTTGTCCAACCTCATGATTTCTAATGCTGTAAGCAATGCTAAGATAGCCCGGATCCTTGTATTTTGGGGGAATTATTTGCTCAATTAACACATTAACTTGCTCAATTAGGAATGTTGTTTTCTTGACATGGTGCTTCCTCTTAATTGTGCATAAATCCTTGAGAACTTTTGCATAGGTAGGAACTTGTTTAATCACATGCAAAAGAGAGAAATTAAGTTTAACTTGCCTTAAGTTCTCTAGGATTTCATTATTTGTTTCCAGATTTTTCTTGTTCGATTTTAAGGCTTGAGGAAATGGTGCCTTAACAAGACTTTTGGTCACTTCAGGGTCTTTAGTCAGCTCGGTTCACTACTAGTTTGACCCTTTCTCACATCTTCGGGTTTATTCATTGGTGGGATGTGTAGTGACTTACCACTTCGGGTTACAATGGCATTTACATTTTCCAAATTTGTTTGTGCCATATATTGACCATGGGGTGTGGACTGAGTTTTGGAAGAAAACTTCCCTCGCTCAGTCATACTTAAGGAGCCCATTAATTTAGACACTTGGCTCCTTATTTTTTTGTTCTCCTCAACCACTTGTGTAATTAAAGCCTCACACATTTGATTTGTCTTGCCTTGTGCTTCTATAAAAGCATGTAAGGTGTCTTCTAAAGAGTTCCTAGAGGATGAGAGTGCATGATAAGGTGTTGGGTATGATCTAGGGGGTTGTGCATGCTGCTGATTTTCAGATTTCCAGCTGAAGTTAAGGTAATTTCTCCACCCCGGATTGTACGTATTAGAGGTGCTGGAGGCTTCTTGTACCTGCTTAAGGCATTACATTGATCCTCATACAGCCCTTTCATATCAACAAATGTGGGACAATCTTGAGCGGGATGATCAACCCCGCCACACACAAAACATGGTTCTAAAGGTTCTACTTGATTAACCATATGTGTTGGCTTTTTAGTTTTTAATGCCTCTAACTCACTTGTAAGAATTTCGACCTTCGCTTTCAGGTTGTCTTCCTCCCTAAGATTGTATATTCCCCCACCACTAGGGTTTCCTATAGGTCGTGACCTATTTGCACTTTCAGTAGCACCAGGTCCAGTCCATGTGTAAGCTTTTTCAGTAAGCTCATTTAGGTGCTTTATAGCCTTATCAGGGTCTTTTTACAGAAACTCACCATTACACATCATCTCTATAAATTGGCGCTCTCTATAGGTAAGACCCTCATAGAAATAGCTTACTAAACGCCAATTTTCATACCCATGATATGGACACATACTTAACAGCTCTTTAAATTTCTCCCAAGACTGATACAAAGTCTCGTTTTCCTTTTGTGCAAAGGTGGAGATTTGTCTTTTCAAGGCATTAGTCTTATGCTGAGGGAAGTATTTGTTAAAAAAGACTTGGGCCATCTCATTCCATGACCCAATTGATCGTGGTCTCAGCGAGTATAACCAACTTTTAGCTTTATCCTTTAAGGAGAAAGGAAAAAACTTGAGTTTCACGATATAATCAGTTGCATCTTAACTATGAAAAGTCGCAACTACTTCCTCAAATTCTCTAATGTGCACATATGGGTTCTTGTTTTCCAAGCCATGAAAGGTAGAGAGTAATTGAATCATCCCCGTTTTAAAGTCTTGATGGCGAGTGTTGGCTAGAAACATAATGCATGATGGTGTGGCTGTCCGGCTAGGATGTAAGTAATCTTTAAGTGTCCTAGCAACATTTTCATTAGGTTTTTCAGCCATGTTAACAAAGTTTTCAAAATTTTCTGTTGGCTGTACACTAGGTTTTGATCTAGGCGAGGTTTCACTAACGGACGTGGAGGGGAAGGGTAATTCTAGTTTGGGTTAATGAATTTCCCTCGGGAATCTCTTGGTCTAAGCATACACTGACTGAGTTTTTAAAAGTGATAAATAAAACAGAACAAAATAAAATAATCAAAAAATCAAAACTAATAGAAAGGAACAATAGTACCATCTTGTCTTAGAGTAGACAAACTTCTTTGTAAGTAAGCGCGTTTACCCGGCAACGGCGCCAAAATTTGATTACGCCAAAGAGTAACGCGGTAGTTATAGTACAACTTTGGGGTGTTTCCACAGGGAAACAAGTTAACTACAAAAGAAGGTGTGAACCATAACACAAATGATAAAGATTTAAGTGAGAAAATATGAACTTTTGATAATGAAGTAATTATGTAAAATAGACTGTAATATATAGTAGAGGAACAACAAGGTTTCAGGAATCCTCCCTAGGTTCGTTGTCCTAATCCTAACTTGATTCAGTTGTTTTTTTATCTCGATTACAAGTTTCTCATCCCAAACAGGCAATCGGTAAGTATTCAATAAGAGCATATATAAACCCTAATGTAATTGTTATGAAATACTTTACTTTTGATTCATGCACACATGATTTATCCTATAGGTTTATCAAGAAAGGACAATATATCTTTTATGACAATATTGAAGTAATGGACAAGCCTAAAGAATAAATCTACCGGACTCAATTATACCCCAAACAATCTTGACATAAGAAAAGCATGACTAGATTTATATCAAGGAAAAAGATACAATCACCATATTAGAGAAAATCTTATAATTAGATAGCAAAGTAAATCATAACAATATCTTGACAATAAATCCTTATTACAACTGAACCAAATAAAGGAAAATAGGAATAACTACACCTAGGTATTCATCCTTTCGCCTTGCTTAGAGATTAGTTAGTCATGGGGCTCATGGTTGATCACTTTGGTGGAGGAGAGTGTGGCTCCTTCTTTGAGTTTTTTCAGACTTTGATTGCCTTTTTTCTCTTCAACCTTAAGTTATCTATTTATAGTACAAGGGTCCAAGGGTGTTTTTGGGTTTAATCTATTGCTAAAACCCTAATTAAGTTCAGACTCGTAGATGGGAAAAACGTGTGTGCGCTGCAACACAGGCTGAGGCATGTTACGGCATAGGCCTTCACTTGGTTGGGTGGTCCCTGGGTGCTGTGGCATGGGTTGGTGCATGCCGCAGCATGAGCTGATGCAGAAAGGTGGAACTCCTGGATGCCATAGCACAGATTGAGGCATGCTGCAGCACACCTTGGTGCTTTGATTTCTCTTCATGTTTGCTTCTCTGCAACCACTTCGATACTTCGTTATGCATAAAATCTTGGCATTTGAAGCAACGATCGTTTTTCCTTCTCTTTTGGACTCAAAGTACCTGAAAATGCACCGAGATAAGTCAATGATCAAGAATATCACTTTAGGTTTATTAACGTATAAAAATGCAATTAACACCAAGATCAACCCTAAAATGCTAACAATTAAGTATTGTTGAGATGCATTTTATGGCTCTCATCACTAATCATAAAAGTTTGATGCATTTACCTACCTAGAAAGAGTTGAATTTGAGGCAGATGAGGTGGATGGAGTTGATTAGTGATTATGACTGTACAATTCATTATCATCCAGGAAAAGCTAATGTAGTAGCTGATGCATTGAGTAGAAATGCTACAGGAAGATTAGCTGCTATTGGGAGTCCTAATACTAGCTTGATTATAGTATTAAGAAAAATGAGGATGTAGTTTAGTGTCAATGATAGAGGAGTATTGATGGCAAATATGGTGGTATAATTTTCTATTATTGATCGTTTATTACAGATGTAGGGTAGAGATGAAGGGATAGAGAAGATTAGACATAAAGTATTGAGTAGAAAATCGACTGAGTTTAGAATTAGAAAAGATGGTATGGTGGTATTGGGGCATAGAGTTTGTTTTCCCAATGATGTGGAGATGAGAAAAGAGATACTAAGGGAGGCTCATGATTATGTATATTCCATGCATCCCGGTAATAATAAAATATACAGGGGGTTGAGACAGAATTATTGGTGGTTAGGGATGAAGAATGATGTAGCGGAGCATATTTCTAGATGTTTGACTTGTTAACAAGTGAAGTCTGAAAATAGACATCCAATAGGTTTATTACAACCTCTTCCAGTACCTGAGTGGCTATGAGAAAATGTGAGCATGGATTTTTGTCTCTGGTTTTCCTCGTACCCAGAGGGGTCATGACGCTGTATGGGTTATAGAGGATAGACTTTCTAAGTCTTCACATTTCTTTCCTATTAAAACTACTTGGAGTCCTGAAAAGTTGGTTGAATTGTATATAGCGGAGATTATAAGATTATATGGAGTACCTTTGAGCATTATATCATATAAAGATTCTAGACTTACTTCTAGATTTTGGAGAGGTTTTCAAGAAGCTATGGGTACACAATTGCAGTTTAGTAAAACTTTTCATCCACAAATTGATGGAAGGATGAAGAGAATAATCAGAATACTAGAAGCTATGCTGAGAGCAAGTGTATTGAGGTTTTCAGTGAGATGGGATGCTTATTTACCTTTGATTGAGTTTGCAAACAATAATTAGTATCAAACTCGTATTGGGATGACACCATTTGAGGCTCTATATGGTAAGAGGTGTAAACCTCCAATATACTGGGAAAAAGTTGGAGAGAGAAAGATATTTGGTCGAGAAATGATAAATCTAACTACTGATTAGATCAAACTGGTTAGAGAGAACCTTAGAGCAGCACAGAACAGACAAAAAGGATATGCTGATAATAGAAGAAGACTTCTTGAGTTTCAGGTTGGTGACTGGGTATTTTTGAAGATATCTCCGTGGAAAGGTGTATTGAGGTTTAAAAAGAAGAAATTGAACCCAAGATTTGTGGGGCCATATGAGGTGATTGAGAGAGTTGAACTAGTAGCATATAGATTGGATTTGCCTCCAGAGTTAAAGCAATTACATAATGTGTTTCATGTGTCAATTTTGAGAAAGTACTTACACAATGAATCCTATAATATCTCTAATCAGGCGATAGAACTTTAGGAAGATTTGACCTTTATGCAAGTACCAGTTAAAATTCTAGACAAAAAGGAACAAGTCTTGTGTAATAAAGTTATTCATTTGATTCAAGTATTATGGTGAAACAAAGATGTTAAAGAAATCACTTGGGAGCATGAAGCAAGAATAAGGAAAGAATACCCCCCACTATTTCATGAATTAGATAAGAAAATTTCGAGAACGAAATTTTTGTAAAGTGGGTAGAATTGTAATACCTGTATTCGTAAAGAAAGGGTAAAGAAGTAATTTAATAAATATAACATGGAGTTAAAATAATATATATATATATGCGCGAAAGATTTAAATTTTTATAAAATAATTTTTTGAAAAAAAAAACAGACGCGTGGACAGCATGTAAGTAAA
This sequence comes from Bretschneidera sinensis, assembly GCA_023935145.1. Taxonomy (NCBI): domain Eukaryota; kingdom Viridiplantae; phylum Streptophyta; class Magnoliopsida; order Brassicales; family Akaniaceae; genus Bretschneidera; species Bretschneidera sinensis. The sequence goes on from CM043703.1 coordinate 97,363,664, forward strand.
AAGAAAAAGAAAAAAAAGTTTTGGCATTTTAAAAAAAAAAAAAGTGTTGTGCAAAACCTAGAAGTCCAGATGTTGCCTCAGTGAATACTAATCCTCAAAATGAGAATTGGTGGACACTGAGCACATTTTGGAATAGCGGTGCAATGCCGCTGTAAAATTTTATATGTAAAAAATTATTTATATTAAATTGTTTTATTAGTTTTACCAAATCCTGTTTGGTTTTCTTCAACTTCAAATCTAAATTTCTCTCTTTCTTTAAATACTTGGGGACTGAAAGAAATGTTGAAAGAGTAAAATTTTGAAGAGGTTTACGGAAGAATTTTATAAAGAGTCACGAGAAGCTCTAAGAAAAACAGAAGGTAATAACATGAATTTTTTTTTTAAAATCTAGAATAAATGAAATTTTTCAGAATTCAATGTGGGAATTTTCAAAGGGGTTGACATATGGAAGAATTGAAGAGTTAATTATAAATTTTAATATAAATATTATGTCAGGTGTTGACGATCAGCAACCGAGGGAAATTGCTGAAAAAAGCAGGAAAGGCAAGGAGGTGATCCACAGGTAGCTCCAAGTGCTACGTAGTGAGTTAGATTTACTTTAAGTAATCAAGATAAATATGAAATATATAGTAATAGTATTTGAATAAATCATTAATTTATGATTTGATGATAGATAAAAGTTGGTTGATGGATATTATAGAAGAATAATTGATTTGTAGAGAATTATTATATGAGAAGTAATATGATAGGAATAATGAGTCAAATTAATAATGAAGGTGAGAAATGAAAACCGTGACAACTGGTATATGCTGGAAATAAATGAAAACCGTGACAGCCGGTATATGCTGGTGATAAAAGAACCGGAAAGGCAGCCGGTTTAAGATAAAAACATGTCGACATATGAGAAAACGTTCCTAATTAATAATTCATGCATTGCATCTGTTTTAAATATTGATTTTTTTATTTCTGAGATGCTAAAGTGCTATTATTGATTGTAAAATTATTGATAAATTAATGAGTTTCATTAAGAGACAGATATGGGGGGAAGAAAAATGAAAGTATGACATGATAAGAACTATCTGAGTTATAGACTATATGTTGTGAATCACATAACGAGGTAATTATGAGATGTAATTGATGGTCTCAAGGTGGATAAATATATGAGAAAAAAGATTGATAAGGAATGAGAATCATGATATGAGTAGTGATAATAGAATGTCATTATCAAATTATATGGGATATAGATGAATCAATATTAGAAGACTATTTATATAAATTGAATACTTCTAGTAAATTTAATTCACCGAGCTTGTGACGCTCACCCCTCGCTATTAAATAATCTCAGGTAGCAGGTAAGACAGTTAGTTTGGTGATCTGAGATTCAGACAAAGTCATTATCTGTAAGCCACGTGGTCCATATCCTCATATGATTAATATATATATATATATATATATATATATATATATATATATATTTGTAGATATTCATGCATATTACGTTGTATATAATGTTTAAGTCAATATATGAATGATGTATCTCCCCTGTTGAGGGTTGATGATTGATGTAATAATTGCAATTGGTATTATTTTTTTTTGTTGCATATATATGTCGTGTTGAGATTTTCAAAATGTGACAACACTGTCTCGAGAGTGGCCAACCCGGGATGGGTCGTTACACTGCACCTTCGGTCTCTACACTTGGACCCCTAATTTCTTCTCTCGTCACTTAACCCACCCCACTAATGTCTCTTCCCTTGCCATTTCCTTTATCCGTCTCCTCAATTCAAATCTCAGCTTCTTCTGTTTCTATTGTCATTCTCTCTTCTGAATCAACCGTTCCATCTACCTCCACTTTTTAACTACTGTCCCAATTCAAGCAAAATTTGAAACCAATCAATTCAAGCAAAATTTAATGGTTTAAATAATGAGTTGTTGTTTTCAGATAGTTGGGGGAGCTATAGTTGGCTAACAATTACAGAATACATTGCCGATGTCGGTTCATTACAGATTAGAAAGCCTGGCTGGCACTAACTAAAACAGTTAGTTAGTCCGGTTGAGTGAAGGAAATAAGCGGTTACAATTGGGTGGGAAAGGCTCTTAGAACTGTTACAGTTAGTTAGTAGTCATTGGTTGATTTTATTTGGAGTTTGTTAGATCTGACTTTGTTAGTTAGATTTGTGGTTTCTGTTACTTACTCAAGCTTGCGATAGCCATGCTTTTAATTGTGGCTTGATTTTTGGGAATAAAAAAAGGTAAAGGAAAGAAAACAAACCATAGTTAAAAGAAAAGTTGCGGCAGTAAACTTGGTTGGCAGCTTTTGTTTTGTTGGTGAAGGAAAAATTGTTAGTGGCCGTTGGCTATTTATGTTATGGTACGGAAAATAAGTTCAAAAGAAAGAGCCATTCTCTTTGTAACTGTAGATGTAAGATATTACTAATGAATTTTTTAAAATTTATTAATTAAGTTTTTAAGTTTTCAATCGGTGTAAATTAGCCGTTAGTTATTTATGTTATAATATGAAAAATAAGTTCAAAAGAAAGAGTCCCTCTTTTTGTAACTGTACATGTCAGATATTACTTAAATTTTTAAAAAATTACCAATTAAATTTTCAATCAGTGTAAATTTTTTATATTTTAATTTAATTATAATAAATTTTTCACTATCCCTCATAGATGTACAAATTTTAACTCCAAATCATGTAAATTTTTTATTATTTATTTTGTATGCTTTATTATTAACAAATTCTATAAATAGAGGGCATTACAAGACATTGAAAATTTTTACTCAATTCTCTCAGCCTCTTTCTTGTTCTTTGGAGCTTTAGGTTTTGAGCTATTAATCAAAACCAACTTTTGAGAATTTCTGTATTACAAGGTATGACTTGTAAGTGCAACACTTGTTGTGTCATAACATGTGTGTGTGTTGATCCATGGACTCAGATATGTGATAATTACCTCGGATTTAAAGGGATTTATTAGTAACTGCAGGGAAATCCATCCATAATTATACCTAAATTATCACTCTATCTCTATGCAATTACTTGTGAATTTCCCTGGACCATTCTGTTGTCAATTAGGAAATCAAGTGTTAGTGTGGTGCAGAATTGAAAAATTTGTGTTTTTCAAACAGACAAGACACAGTGATCATTTGGATCTCTTCATTTAAGGTTGGTCCCTCTCTCTTGGCATAGTAGTTTTAATTTTGTTGTCCTTCAAATAGGTTTCGTTAAAAATCAAAAGTTATATGTAAGAATTATATATACAGCTCCTGACAATAATGTATATTTTTTTTCCCATTATGGGTGTTAATTTTGTTCTTTAATTAGTTTTTGAATTTCAAAATCCTTGATGTTAAAAATTTTAAAAACTAGGAATTGTTTTCCACATATGATAATTGGTACGTGTAATGTATATATTATTTTTAAACTTTAAATCTGGTTATCCTCTTCCGTTTTGAGTACGAAAATTTTCTTTTCTTTTTCGAATTTTAGGTAGGCGTTGGTTTATGCATTTACCCGATATTCCACTTTTCTATATGATTTTGTTTTTGGGTTATAACTTTCTAGATTTTATCAATTGCATTATCTTAAATAGTAACTTTTTTTTTTTAAGGTAATTAAGTATATGAGTTTTTGGTAAGCAAGTCATTTGTGGAAATGACATCACTATTAACCCAAGAGTTGAATTGCTAATAGTTTACAGCTTATTGAAGAAAAAAATTTCTTCTTGTTGACATACTAATATAAGCATTTTTTTTTGTTAGTTTTTGTAATAAAAAAAATGTTAATAAATTTAAACAGTATTAAAAAAAAAAACATAATGTTGGTTTTTAATGTACCTCTCTCATTATTCTTATTTATTTATATCCATGACTCACTGACTCAAAGAAAATAGCTGGTGTTTTAGATTCGAAATCCGGATCTACTTGGCCCAGGAAAGGTCCAAAATTTAAGCATTAAGGTATAATTTGGGCCTAATTGAGCCTGGAGTTGGCTTTTTACTTGACAGTTCAACCATTGGAGTATATGGTTTACGGTACCGTACAAATGAAAGCCTCTTCTTGACCAAGTAAAGACTAAAGTCAGACGGTGAGGCCACGTGTGGAGAGGTGGCCTCAGCCTTGTTAGTGATGATGACGCTTGAACATAGTAAACATCGCGTGCTCATTGGATTTATGTATTGCGTGAAGCATGGGATTATTCCTCTCCCTCAGTCTTCCGTTCTCTATTTAAGTACTGCCCTCAAGTTGCTCCCCTACTTTGAAAGACGAGTTTGGCTCCTTCAGTTTCCCTCCCTATTGATCTTCTCAATGCAGAATTTCCTATTTTTAGGTTTAGTTTCTGCCGGTGAGATTCGAGATTTCGATTTCCATTGTCTCTTAAGACTGATTGCCAAAGGTTTGTTAATCCAGATACCTATTCAATGTTATTGTGCTTAATAGTAAGTAATCGTTTTGAATTTTCGTTTTTCTTGTTCTCTTTCGGGAGTGGTATTTTTGAGATTTTGGATTTTGTTATGGCATCTTGTTTAGATCTTTCTCCAATAATTCTGAATTAAAATTGCCAGTATTAGATATCTTCTGCTATTCGTGATTTTCCGAAGGGCTGCGGTTATAATTGTGATGTGTTAGATTAAGGGTTTGCTTCAGTTCATGGGTACCATTCTGCTTCGGATCAGGATTCGGAGGATTCAGTAGTTACTTTCGATGAAGTAATTAATGACATTGAAACAGAACGAGAATTATTATGTATGGAGCATGAAGCTATGGAGTTGTCAGAGGAATCTGTCTTTGAGTTGTTGCCTGAAGAGCATCTTCCTCCTCCTCCTCGAAGGCAGATAATCTCAGCTGCACGTACATTTCCCAAGGCTAAGGGCTGTGGAACAAATGCACTAATTACTGTTTGATGCTCTCTCCCTTTAGAACTTTGAGGGTATGTTGTTTTGTTCAACAAATTAATTATGTTGTCCTGGGTATTTATGAAATCTTTTGCAGAAACCGTGCCCGTCAAATTGTCAATAAATTATTCAATTTGACCTATATGAATGTGAAAGAGATAAGTACTTTACTGCATTAATACAAAGAATTACTCCAGCAACCTTATGGGTGCATGAAACTATTAAATGGCCGAAAAAAAAACATTGAGTAGAATTGGCATTCCTCCTAGTTAATTAAAAATTAATCATAGATCGATATGTGGTTGTCTACATATATTTAAGTAATTAATCATAGCTTTCCTTTGCTAATTAATAATTCACTTGAAAGTCTTATTTTATCTTTTAATTAGGCTTGAGAAAATTTTAAGGATGTAAGATAGTAGTACTTATGCATGGTATACCCACATAGAAAGCAGTGACAATTCCTGCAGAATCTTTGTCTGGTAGCTTCATTCTTAAATGAAAGAATCATGAACCATAGCTTAGCTTTGACTCAAAACCATCCCCTACACTGTACATTGAAATTAAGATTCATAAACTCTGTATATCAAAATTAATCAAGGGGGGAAAAGAGCTAAAGATTGTACTCCTAGTATATAGAAAAGACTACTCAATAAGTGTCAGTCAAGACAGAGATCATCCTTAGCATTTGAATTATGTTTGACAATAATAACGAAGGAGAAGAGGAGGACGAGGAAAGATGAAGATATTAACCCGAAGATCTATCCTTGGAGATCTGAATTTCACTTCCTCGATTTAGTGAGATAACATGATCGTGTCCCCATATAATAGCATAATTTTGATCAAAGCTAACAATATCACCTTTTCTACTTGCAAGTACCCCACCAATTAGTAGGAGAAATGCAATGAAACAAAGAAGAGAAATACCCATTGAAATTTCTGAACAGGCAAGTACTAGAACTCTTAATATAATATTATTGTTTGCTCGCAAGCGTCGTGTATCAATGCAGCCATTGCATGCTATTGGTCGAGTTTATATAAGAAATGTTTTGGACGCCATGAGGTTCGTAAAACCATGAAAGGCAAAAACATTGTGAGCCTGCCAAATCAACTTACTGTATTATGATCTTCCCCACACCTTATTGACATCTTCATGCTATCTCCATAACAAACCACACCATTGTAGGTAGCTAGGCATATATAGTATTGCTTAGAAGCTACTTCAACCCAAAATTGACTCAGCCTAATTAGTTATTGGTAGGCATGATGACTTAAGTTTGAAAGAAACATTAGTTGGAAAACTCACCAAGCAAATATGCAAATATATGATATATGAGACCATATAAATCTGCACCATATGTATTTTCTTTACTAATCCAATTGTTTTTCATATGAATATTCCCAACAGTTATTATAACTAAACATATTAATTAACCATCCTTATAAATTATTATGTGAAGAAATTGATTAGAACAACTAATTAAAGACCATTCACATCTCATAGTGATCAATATAGTGAGATTCATTGATATCAAGTTTAAGAATAATAATATCTTAATCCATATACTTCCTTCATCTTATATTTTTTTGTCAGTTTTTGATTTTTTAGAGTAACTTTGACGTACTTGTACTTTTTTCTTGATATATTTTCATTTAAAACTATAAAAAAAAAAAATTTTAAAAACTTGTGGGCTTTATAAAATTATGTTTAAAGAAATATGTACTTGTATAATTTAACATTAACAAAAATTTAATCATTTAATTGGATGAATGGTATAATTGAATAAAAAAAAAAGATAAAAGGAGCATAAAACAAATGTATAAAACACAGTATTAGTGATAGAGTAATTAATTAATACTGTGTTATTTACATATTTTTTTGAAAATGTGTTATTACTTATTAGAGTATAAAAGAATAATATTTAAGTCATTTTTGCATCAGTTTAAATTTAAGAAATAATTTATGTTTTAATTAGCTCTTTAACATTATATAAAAATTTTAGGTGTTGATTTCGAGTCATGAAAACAAAACAAAAACAAAAGATTCCAATAGAAATAATTATCAAACATTCTAGAAATAGTAAACAAATAATCAACCCAAGCAGTACAAGTTACGTATTATAACAAATTACACTCAATAGTTTTGAGCATGGAAGGAGTTTCACTTTTCACATGCAGCTTTGAGCATCATCTCAAACGCCTTCTCTATGCATGCCTTGAACTTTTGGTCATCAATGAATCCCTTTTCTGCTCCCACGGCAACTCTTAGCTCTCCCATATAACTTACTATTGTTATCATAACACTCTGCATGAAGTTCCATAAAATATTACTTAATTTGTAATTAGTAGAAAGTAAAATTCTTAATTAACTCAAAGTTAGCAAAAATTTGCCTCAATAAACCTAATTGGGTAATTCAAATCAAAATGACGGAACCATAAACTTAATTTGAACGTACAGTAGGAAAACCGGTCACCATGAAGTATAAACCTTTAACTGGAAGATTAGCTAAAGCCATTTGCTCCATTGGACCAATGACATTTGTGATACACATGCTTGTGTTCTTCAGTGTGCCATACAGAAATTTGGATGCTGCCTACAACAACAAACGTCCCTATATTAGAAACCAAACAATCCTCATTAATGCAAAAAGATGAATACTTGGAAAATTTTGCAGCATACCTCAGGGCCTCTAATTTTCTTCACAGCTTCTAGGAACCAAGCAACGAGGAAAACAGATAAAGAACTTCTCTTCCTACTAATAATTTGATGTGATTTTTTTATAAATTCAAGTGGATTGAAAAACTCAGTCTCGGTGCCTACATTAGGTATTGATATATTCAAAAATACAAAATGGTTACTCCATGGGGATTCAACATCAAGTTTAACCATCTCTTTCACTGATTTGTAATCTCTAAATAAACATAAAAAATATAGAAAGTGCATTGCTTGATCTCTCGCTCATTTCTTCCATGTATAAACGTGATCCAAAAAAGATTATACCCATGATAACATCATTAATCAACAACAACAACAATTTCTAGCAATCAAATAATGCTGGGAACGCAATGACAAATGCAGTCATAATTATAAAGGTCGACAATTAATGAGCATATGATGACAATTGCATATTTGCATGTGGATGTCAGGATGTGGTAGCTCTTTTTTTGGATGTGGGTCTGTAAATGCCAAACATGTATACGACATCGTATGAAAAACAACACAGAGTGCATGGACTGTTGTTTATTTATTTAATACAATAAGATTACGTATAGATTATGAAAAATGCCATTTTCAGCCGATCTTTACACATTGCAATTGAGCACTAAGAAATGGACGCGCGTTTTATTTAATACAATAAGATTACGTATAGATTATGAAAAATACAATAAGTTGAATTTTTTTCTCCATTGCCTAGTTGCTTTGTTTTGTAATCTAGAATTAGCTAGCAAAAGTAGAAAACTAGCCAACTTTTCTTCTTTTTTTTAGATGTTAAGGTTTAAGAGAGGAAGTGAGACAATACAAAGAAGAGAATTGTATTGAATTGTGTGATTTACTTACAAGTGAGCTATCCTATTTATAGGAGCCAATAAGAGAGCCAAAGATATACACAACCAATGTGGGATTAAACTAACTAAGCAATAACTATGCTATACATAATCTAATAGCCCCCCTCAAACTCAAGGTGGAATATGAGAAACCAACTTGAGTTTGAAAACAAGATCACGAAAACGCCCTGGAGGATGTGACTTCGTAAAGATGTCTGCGAGCTGATCCTTGGATGTGACAGAATGAAGCTGTAGGGAGCATTGAAGGAGATGATGACGGACAAAATGACAATCAATCTCAATATGTTTGGTCCGTTCATGAAACACATCATTATGAGCAATCTGAATAGCACTTCTATTGTCACAGTATACAGGAGTGGCAGCAGAAAGTGATACACCCATATCTTGTAACAACCATCGTAACCAAAGAAGCTCAGAGGTAGTGTCAGCTAAAGCATGATATTCTGCCTCTGTACTAGATCGAGCAACAACAGTTTGTTTCTTACTACGCCAAGAGATAAGAGAGGTACCAAGTAGGAAACAATAACCGGTGGTAGAACGACGACCTGTAGGATCACCTGCCCAATCTGCATCGGTATAAGCACACAACTGAAGAGGAGACTGAGAAGAGAAAAAGAGCCCATGAAACAATGTCCCCTTTAGGTAACGAAGGATGCGAAGAACAGCAGCAAAATGAGTAGAGCGAGGAGCAGCCATAAACTGACTCACCTGATGGACAGCATACGAGATATCAGGTCGAGTAACAGTAAGGTAGACAAGACTGCCCACCAAATGTCTATATAAAGTAAAATCACGAAGAAGTTCGCCATCATGGGGTGTAAGACGAGCATTAAGCTCAGTTGGTGTGTCAACAACCTTACTGTCTGTGAGATTTGCCTGAGAAAGCATATCAGAGATATATTTGGCTTGTGTCAAATAATAACCATCAGAAGAAGATGAAATCTCAAGACCAAGAAAATAGCTGAGAGGACCAAGATCTTTCATCTCAAAATGTTGATTGAGAAACTGTTTAAGTTCCTGAATACCAATGGGATCATCCCCGGTGATAATCATGTCATCAACATATAACAGAAGAAGTATGATGCCCCGGTTTGTGCGGCGAACAAACAAAGCTGAATCATAGGAGCTGATGGAATATCCAAGGCTAGACAAAGTGTTGCTAAACTTAGCAAACCATGCTCGAGAAGCCTGCTTAAGTCCATATAGAGCTCGACGAAGACGACATACCTTGCTTGTTGGATTAGATAGTCCAGGAGGTGGTTGCATATAGACTTCTTCATTAAAATCACCATTAAGGAATGCATTTTTAACATCCATTTGAAAAAGTGACCAATGGCGAGAGGCTGCAACAGCTAGCAAAGCACGCACATAAGATAGACGAGCAACTGGAGCAAAGGTCTCCTCATAGTCCACACCATACTCCTGAGTAAAACCCCTAGCAACAAGTCGAGCCTTGTACCTGTCAACAGTACCATCTGAACAAGTCTTAATTTTGTAAACCCATTTACTGCCAACCACAGACTTTCTAGGAGGCAAGTCAACCAAATCCCATGTATTATTCTTGTGTAAAGCATCAAGTTCCTCTTTCATCGTAGTCTGCCAAAAAGGGTTAGTGGAAGCCTCACGATAGGAGTGGGGCTCATGTAAAGTAGCTAAAGCATGAAAGCAATGAAAATTCTGGAGATGAGATGGAAGAGATCTTACTCTGGTGGATCGGCGAAGGCCTGGAGAGGAAGTGTGAACATGATCCTCATACGTAATAGACCCTGGGGGCTCAGGCGAAGCGATGTCGAGAGTATCAGGTGGAGTGGAATCGAGAGTATTAGGTGAGGGAGACTCGGGCAAGACATTACTAGTGTGAGGGCAGGGAGACTCGGGCAAGACATCACTAGTGTGAGTAGGAGAAATAGGAGGCTCCATAAGTGTGGTAAAAGGAGGAAAAGATGGCATGCTGAATTTGCCAATTTCATGAAATAGTCTATGCTCCCAGAAAACTACATGACGGGAAATGCGAAGACGACGAGACACAGGATCATAACACCGATAGCCTTTTTGTTCAATTCCATATCCAAGAAAGCAACACATCCGAGAACGAGGCTCAAGTTTGGTGCGCTCATGAGGTTGGAGTAAAACAAAACAAGCAGAACTAAACACACGAAGATGGTGGTATGAGGGAACATAGCCAAACAACCGCTCGTAAGGAGTGCAATTATCAAGGATAGGGGTAGGCAGCCTATTGATCGTGTAGATAGCCGTTAGAGTGGCTTCACCCCAAAATGGGGTAGGAACAGATATGGAAATGAGGAGGGCTAGAACAGTGTCTAAAATGTGCCTAAGTTTACGTTCAGCTCGACCATTTTGTTGTGAAATGCCAGGACATGACAAGTGAGGAACAGTGCCATAACTTTTTAGGATGTCTTTAAAAGCATGTTGAGTATATTCTAAAGCATTATCAGAACGAAAAGCTTTGATAGGTTTTGAAAATTGGGTTTCAATCATTTTAGCAAAAGTACGATAAATATCCAATAATTCAGAACGAGATTTCATTAAAAATACCCAAGTGTAACGAGAGAAATCATCAACAAAAATTACAAAATAGCGTGAACCACTCATACTAGCAACGGGAGAAGGTCCCTAAACATCAGAATGAATTAAATCAAACGAAACAGTAGCATGAGACTCACTATTATTAAAAGGCAAAGCCGGCTGTTTTCCAAGTTGACACGAAATACAATCAAAAGAACTTTTAGACACTGACCCTAACAACCTCTTTGAAGCGAAAAGTTGTACCCGAGATGCAGATGCATGACTAAGACGTGAATGCCAAAGTGCAAGGGATGGTGGTGACAAGGAGGCAGCAGCAGAGACGTTAGAGGCGGGAAGGTTGGTCAGGTGTAAGGATGAGAGTTCGATCATGCGCCCAATTCTACGCCCGGTCCCAAGGGTCTGACCAGTACGAGGATCCTGCACATTCACACCAGAAAAGTCAAAGATAATTCTATATCCAAGTTCACATATTTGCCCAACGGAAAGAAGATTATAAGATAATTCTGGCACATGAAAAACTTCAGGAATAGAAAGAGAACAACTATTGATGGTGCCTATAGTTTTAACAGTCATAGTGGAGCCATCAGCTGTGCGAATGAATGAGAAATGAGGCGAGGTGCAGATGTAGTAAATGAAGTTGGGAAAAGTGTCATATGGTTGCAACAAGCGGAATCAAAAAGCCAAGAGGCAGAATTACCTAGCAGGACTGAGAGGGCAGAGGAAGATGCATTACCAGAACGAGACTGGATGACCTAATTAACTATTGCCTCGAAGTCAGTTGCAGATAAGGTGACAGTAGAACCTGATGACCTGTTAGAGAGTGCAACTAAAGATGAAGCTATAGTCGCAGATGGATATGGAACAACTGTAGAGAGAGTGCTCTCAGGATGAGTAACTGCTGCAGTGGGAGCATTGGATCTTCCCCTTTTCCAACATTTATCAATAGTGTGCCCTCGACGTTTACAAAAACGACAGAAATTGTTGTCACGAGGCTTAGGAGAAGTTCGAGGAGCACCAAACCTGTCAGAATGCTTTGGCTGAAATGATGAAGAACTAGATAATGGAGCAGCCAACACTGAAGGACTATGTTGAGAGTGCATAGTCTATGATCTGCTTTCTGCGCCAACAAGTTCAAAGATAGCATTGTCCAAAGTAGGGAGAGGAGAGCGATGTAAAAGTTGCACACGAATAGGCTCAAAATCATCACGTAATGCCATAAGAAAATGGTGAAGACGATGTTGATCCCTTCGTTCAGTATACATTTTGGCATCTGTAGGATCCTTCCAAATAGGGTCAGAGAGATCAATTTGATTCCATAAGAATTGCACGCGAGCAAGAAAATCATTAATACTCTGCCCCGGTTCTTGCTTCAGGCAAAAGAGCTCAAACAGGAGCTGATATTCTCGAGCACCATCAACAGTAGAATAACGAGAAGCAAGCATATCCCAAGCACCCTTAGCTTCATCAAAGCTACCAAATAGGGCAGAAATAGATGGAATAGTAGTATTACGAAACCATGTGAGAATTTGATGATGATTACTTTCCCAATCAATGAGACGAGTGAGAAGAGCATCATTAGTTTCAGTAGCCCCTTTAATTGGCTTCTCGACAATACCAACCACGTAAGACTAAAGCTTACGACTTTTGAGGAAACTTCACATAGATTAAGACCAAACAATATAGTTTGTACCATCCAATACAGACTGAACATGACGAAAAATATCTTTTTCTGCCATCTGGTTAAATCTGGTTGTTGGTCAACGGTCAATGGTTGAATAGTGACGTCGATAGAGCAGCGGCTGAGATGATATCGATGGAGAATGAGACTCCGACTATAGTGGTGACCCGACAGACATGAAAATGATATTCAAGAAGTTTTTCTGATGTGAAGGATCCACTAATAGTGACAATCACAGAGCATACTCAACTCTTAATATACCGACAACCTTAAATAAGTTTTTTTGATGTGAAAGATCCACTAATAGTGGCAATCACAGAGCATACTCAACTCTTAATATACCGAGAACCACGAAGGCTCTGATACCATGTTAAGGTTTAAGAGAGGAAGTGAGACAATACAAAGAAGAGAATTGTATTGAATGGTGTGATTTACTTACAAGTGAGCTATCCTATTTATAGGAGCCAAAGATATACACAACCAATGTGGGATTAAACTAACTAAGCAATAACTATGCTATACATAATCTAACATTAGAAAACTAGACTTCTTTCTTAACAAAACCAAAAAAGGTATATGTACTTATATAATACATGTACAAATTAAGCCACAAGTCGATATGATAAATTTGAACGCACTCCTTTAATTTTTTAAGTAGGAGTGTAGGACCAGTAGGTAGCTCAAAGATTTTCCCCCCTTACTAACAATCTAATTTATTTGAGATAAAATAAACCTTTTAGTTAAAGGCAGTAGTACTTTTAAGTTCTTTTCACTTTTTGGTCTATCATGCAAAAGATCCTTACGGGTTGGGCAACCAATTTTTTTGGACAGTTTAGTAATGTCATCATGTACGTTTAAGTTCTTCACTTTTTGGTCTATCATGCACAAATCCGTATGGCTTGGGCAACCAATTTTTCGGACAGTTGAGATAAAAGAAAGGTCACAGCAATAAACTTGATCGCAGCTTTTGTTTTCTAATGGTGAAGGAAAAGTAGTTAAAGGCAGTTGGTTATTTATTAGGGGTGAGTATAGAATCCGATTGATTCGTAAACCCGATCTAAACGATATAATTGGTTGAGTTGGGTTGAGTCTTTTTAAAAATTAGACTGGATTCGGTTGAAACTATTTGGAACTTGATGGTTTGGGTTGGGTTGGGTCATGGGTTCAAAGTTTCTAAACTGATAACCTAATCAAATAAATTTTTATATATTTTATATTTATTGAATATAAAATAGTGTATAAATAATTATAGTATAATTGTAAAATATATAATCATAAAATGCTCGTTCTAATTACTACTAGTGTGTAAAATTATATGTAGTAGATACTTCAATATCCAAACAAGTCTCATACTTTCCAATTACTCAGATTTTACTTAAAAATATTTATACTAGAAACAAATACTGATTTCGAGTTATGAAATAGTTTTCATAATTATTGTTAAGCATGACTTCAATCAAAATAAATTGATGCAAAGTTAACTTATAATAACAAAACTTTGATTTCTTATACCATCGTAACTATAAACATAGAAATTAACACTCTAACTTGCAAGATTGCAGTCAGGATCAATGTATGCAGATAAGCTTATATTCCAAAAAGATGTACCATAATATTGATGGAAGAAATGTTGAATGCATGATAAAGCTTAAAAATACCAACTTGTTGGAAGCCTTTCATGCAAATATTATTGAACCATTCAATTTGCCTCTCTGTGACCTTTTAAGAGCCTCTATATCGCTTCCAAGTGCAAAAAAGCATAGTCCAAAAATTAGACTAATTAGTGAAAAAGCATTAACACGGCCAACAAATGCTGAGTTACTAAAATATATTATTAGCAACTGTCTAGAAATCCATATTTCTTTCGTAATTGAGCGGTCTTCTAAAGTAAGTTAAATTCATGTCAACTAAAGCAGTTCCTAGCGCAACATTCTGATAAAAATTGTGTTTTTCAATATAATGATGAATCCATATTCCAATATTAAGGGCTCCAAGTTGTGAGCATGGAGATAATCAATTAACATTGGTTACTTCATCAGGATTTATATTAATCGCTTACATGTCATGCAACAATGTCAAAGCATCCTTACCAAGTTTGGCTTGAACGTAACTTCCAATTATGGCATTCCATTGCACAACATATTTCTCTTACATGTCATCAAAAAGCTTCTTAGCAGTATAAAAAAAAAAACAAATTTAGCATAGCCTACAACCATTGTAGTCTATGTGATAATTGTTCTCTTTTCCATTTTATCAAATATTATTTGTGCTGTCAGGCACATAGAATTTACTTGTAACATGAATGGATTTAATAGAATATTTTTTGGTTATGTAATATGTATGATTTAACTATTTATTAAAAAATATATCAACTCAGTGATCCAAACCGATTAAAATAAGTTAGATTGAATTAATGTTAGATAGATTCATTAGTTAAATTTAATTAAGATTTTTTTCAATCCGATATAAATAAATTAAATTAAAATTTTAAACTAACTGAATCCAAACCAATTCATACTCACCTCTACTATTTAGATTAGGATCCGAAAAACAAAGTCAAAGAGATGTCACTCTCGTTGGCAACTGTGCTTATAAGAGGTTTATTGGTCCTTTATAAGAGTATGACAGGTAACAAACTAATGTGACAGGATAGTACTATAAAAATAACTGTTTGGTAAAAGATTTTAGTAAGTGATTTTTTTTATGTTATTATATATAAAAGATAATTTAGATTTTTGTGTATTTAAAATTTAAATGTTGAGAGTTTTATCTGCTTTGATTTATATTTTAATTAATTGAATTATAATTAAATTCATTATCGTTGTTTGTAGGTGTAAAAATTTTAATTTCAAATTAAATAAATTTTTTATTATTTATTTTAAATATTTTATTCATAAAAAATACTTACAAAATCAACGAAAATTTTTACTCAATTCTCTCGATCTCTTTTTTCTTCTTCTTTGGAGCTTTAAGATTTGAACTATTAATCAAAACAAACTTTTCAGAATTTGTGTCACAAAGTGTGACTTGTGAGTGTAACATTTATTGTGTTATAGTATGTGTTGATCCCATAGTGTTATATTATGTGTTGATCCCATAGGCTCGAATATGTGATAATTATATGAAATCAAAAAAATTATTAAAAATTACAGAAAAATATTTTAATAATTATAAAAAAAATTAAAAAAAATCAACACCTAAATTATCACTTTGTCTCTATGCAATTACTTTTGAATACATATATATATTTTATTAATTCAATTTTTTTTCATATGAAATTGATCTTTGATCCACATGTTCTCATTTTTATGTAAATATTCTTAACAATTATTATAATTAAACATTTTAATTAACCATCCTTATAAGTTATTATGTGAAGAAATAGATTAGAACAACTAATTAAAGACTATTCACATGCTTTGAAAAGATTTAAGTTTACTTAAATATTTCCCAAACGTCGTCATAGTGTTCAATATATTAAGATTCATTGACATCAAGTTTAAGAATATTATAGTCTTATTCCATATACTTCCTCTATCTTATATTTTTCGTCAGCTTTTTAATTTCTTAGAGTAACTTTGACTATTACTTTTTTCTTGATATTGTTATTTAAAATTATAAAAAAATTATTTTTTAGAAACTTGTAGACTTCATAAAATTATGTTTAAAGAAATATTTACTTTTATAATTTAACATTAACAAAAATTTTATCGTTTAATTGGATGAATAGTACAATGAACAAAATAAAATGAGATATGAGCATCAAACAAATGTATAGAGCATGTAGTATTAGTGA
The DNA here is from genome assembly GCA_023935145.1 of Bretschneidera sinensis. Taxonomy (NCBI): domain Eukaryota; kingdom Viridiplantae; phylum Streptophyta; class Magnoliopsida; order Brassicales; family Akaniaceae; genus Bretschneidera; species Bretschneidera sinensis. The sequence goes on from CM043703.1 coordinate 97,380,147, forward strand.
TAGAATAATTAATTAATATTGTGTTATTTACATTTTTTGCGTTGTGTTATTACTTATTAAAGTATAAAAAAATAATTTAGTTTTTTTTAATAATTTATCATTCAGTTAGCTCTTTAATGTTATATAAAAGCTTTAGATCTTAGTTTTGAGTCATGAAAAACTTTATTTCATCATTAAGGGTAAATTAGTCTCTAAGGTTTGGACCAAATAACAATTGGGTCCCTATGATTTCAATTTAAACAATCAGGTCCCTAACTTGCCGAATGCAGAACAATTGAGTCATTGGACCATGATGCTGTGAAGAAAACTAATAGAATTCATATGAGATACCAAAACGGCCATTTAGTTACTATCCTCCTTCAGTAAATTAGACAAGAAAAATAAAATTTTAAAAAGGAATAGAATAAAAAAAGGGAGTGTTATCTCCATCATCTCAGCCCTCCACTAAACCATAGCCATAACCCTCCATCTCTCTTCCCCCATGTCCACCATCGCGGCTCCACCATGAAAACCCCAAGCTACCTTGCACTCATCCACCGCGCCATCAAATCGCAAAACTGAAAATTTAACAAGCAGCATATACCGGCGCTTTAAAGCGCCGTATATGCTCCTTTCATATTTCGGCACTTCAAAGCGCCGGAATATGATAAAAAATTTCACTTATTCATCCCGTTCCTTGCCACATCGTACGATTTCTTTGAAATTTTCACTCTATCTCTCTGGTTGCTTTTCCCTGAAATTATCACGCTCTCTCTCTGGTTTCCTCCATTGCAAAGCAAGCTTCTTTTCCAGTTTCCTTGCCGTGCTGTTCGTGCTTCTCTTTTGAAATTTTCGCTCTCTATCTCTCTGGTTGTTTTTCCCAAAAAATTTTGCTCTCTCTCTCAGCTGGTTTCCTCCATTGTAAACTAAGCTTCATTTCCAACTTTCCTTGCCGCGCCGTACGTCATTCTCTCTAAAATTTTCGCTCTCTCTCTGTGGTTGCTTTTCCCTAAAATTTTCGCTCTCTCTCTCTGGTTTCCTCCATTGCAAAGCAAGCTTCATTTCCAGCTTTCCTTGAGGCCCGTCTCTCCTCTACAAATTACAACAGGTACTTGATTACCCAGATACCTAGCTTTTGTGTTAGTTCTTTACTGGTTGGGGTTTATTATTTAGTTCATTTGTTTTTTTGCTTATTATTCTTAAATCAAAGATTTGTTGGAGTTGTGAGTTTTGCATAAACCAACCCTCTTTATCTGTTCTCGTGCATTCTTGCACAAATTCACTTCAATTAGGTAATTTGATTTCTTTTTTTTATAGCGTTTTTTCAATTTCTCTGTTATTGTCTGCTTAATGTGATCAACATATACATGCATGTTATCTTCGATGATTGGAACTTGCTTTCCTTCTCTGTTGTTTGAGATAGATATGGTCTAAATATGGGTTATCTTGATAATTTATTTGGGTATTTTTGTTTCTTTTATTGTTTACCGTTTGTGCTTAGGTATTATTGATGTGTTTGTTTGCTTGACATGTAACTTCTAAGGTAAAATTTGTATAGATTATTGCCCACAAGATTTTCGAAGGATTTTTGTTAAGGGTGTAATAATGTTTGATTAGTTGTGGGTAATTTTCCTAGAATCCTGATCAGTTATGATATCTTTGCAGCCAGTTTTGGTGGTGAAAGAATAAATCTTGTTTGCTAATTTTTCATTTTGTTGTGTTTTTCAGTTATTTCGGTCATGCAATTTAGTTATTTGTTCCTATGTAATCTTGAAACATAGGGTAAAGTTTTAGTGATTGGTGTGCCTTGAGAAATTGCCCCAAATTGTCTGATTTTGTAACTTTGGATTGGGTATTTTTCATCGGGAAATGAGGAGCATCTTAGCTGTAGAATCAAAGTGTGGTGAGTTGAGATGATTCCATGCTTTCGGGTTGTTCTGTGTCGAACAAGTACCTATAATTAAGTTAAATAGGAAAATTGGGGGTAGGGGTGGGGGTGGGAGGTTTAGTAAGCAAAATTTGTGATTTAATGATAGATGAACATCTAAAGTGTCTTTTTGGAATAAATATTTTAGGCGTAGGTCTAATTGTAATTTGGGATATTTAATTATAGGGTTTTAGTACTTAGTTTCCTTATTTAAGTAGGACTAAGATTTCCCTATATATTACACATCAAATGTCATTGTTGGGAAGCTTTTAAACTGAATATTATTATTGATAGTCGATTGCATCCTATGATTGGGTTTGCCATTTCCTTGCGATGGAGATTGATTGTTCTTATTTTCTCATTCTTGGTTCTTCGTCTCCTATCGTTATACACCATTTTTAGTGTATCAAATCTTATCCGTCAAGAAATAAACAGATCATCGTAGTTGAATATAGGATTATGGATGGGGTTTGTATTAAGACAAGAACGAACGCATTAAGAGTTGAGCGCATTTCTGGACTCAGAAGCCTGTTTTGAAGGGAATGCCATAGAATTGGAGAAGATTTATTCGTGTGTAAGATGGAAAAATAAATTACTAGTTTATGAAGGGAGAGGTAGTTTCAGTGAAAAGGCTTTGATTGAGTCTTGGAAAATGTGATTGCCTAGACCATTTAGAAGAAGAGTCAGCCCTATTTGTTTCAAGGAATAATGTAGGATATTTTCTTGTTTCTAAGAAGCTAAGGATTTGTTTAGCTCTGTTGAGTGAAATTGTTTGTTCATTTGTTCTAGCTATAAATGATGGTAAAGACAAACAATTTTTTGATGTGGAGCTCTACATCATACTATGTTCATTGATATACTTTTTTAGAGGTTCTTAAATTCAATGACTATATCACCTGAATGGTTTATATGATACTGCTTCTTCCAAGATTCCAAGTTTATGTTGATGTTGTTAGTTTGATGCTTAAAGAATAAGAACTAGCAATTAATGGTTGGGTTGTTGACTATGTAACACGGACTCTTTGGTTTACCTTGCGTACTTGTGTCCGACATGTATCCGAAAATATGGGTATGGCTTTCTAATCCTCCAAAATTAATGAAAAATATACAATAAAACTAAACGAGTACGATACTCGGACACACATACCATTATCTTAACCTTGTACCCAATTCTGGGTAGGGTAACATAGGTTGTGGATACTTTGTCCGCTTTAATCATTTATTATCTTGTGCAAGCAACTTCTTTATGTTATTTTTGGATATCAGTTGATCAAGTTTCTGTTTATACTATTTATTTCTATTTCAACTCGCACAATCTAAAGGAACTATTTTGTTGGTTACTCGCTTGTTGACTTTCAGATGCCAAGTTTCATGTCTGAATTTGACTCCCATATTCCATCTAGTTATGGTTTGATTTCCTCATTGTATGCTAATGAAAGTATTAATGTTTGATGAAATTAAAAGCTTTACAATCATTTCGTATTTAAAATAGAGAAATGAGTGTTTTCCTTTTGTTTGGACTTTATTATTTATGTCAAACATGATTAGCATCCAACTAGAGAATGAATCTTTCCTCCCTCATTTTCGAGCTTTCTTTTTCTTATTTAGGTGACATATAGAAAAATGTCACCTTCAATTCACCAATAATTATATGCATGCATTTTGTGTTTCAATTTATTGGACTTCAATTCACCAATAATTATATGCATGCTTCACTCAATTTGTTGTTATCAATTTCAGTTCATCCACTTACCAATTAAATCTAAGTTTGTGATTATGCCTTCGTTTGCCAAAAATATTTCAATTCTGACTTTCATAACATTGTTTAGGAAAGTCTATTGGCGTCATCTAAAAATGGATAAAAGTTGGATAGATAAACCGAGGACGAGTAAAGCCTATATGGATGGTGTTGCAAACTTCATTATATTTGCATTTCAGAAAGCTTGTGGTCGTGGTAGTATTGTTTTTCCATTAAGAGATATGGTAATTGTTATTCATTTGAACCAGAAATTGTTCAGGTGCATCTATTATACAATGAGTTTAGTCCAGGTTACACCGAGTGAGTTTTTCATGGAGAGAAAGTCCCTCGTATAGACCACACTCACACTAGTTCACAACCCACAAGTGTTCCAGTTGGCTTCATGGGATGAGATGACGTGTTGGGTTTTCTACGAGGTGCCTTCGAGGTTACTTGTGAAAACCCAAACAATGAACCATTAAGTTTAGGAATCGAAGTGGGATCTTCAAATGAGCATGGTGAAGAGCAACAGGCTCATGGTGGGTTTGAGTTCAATAATTGTGATGATCCTGCACACGTCGAACATCTAGTTCATTCTGCTATTGATGAGACGACTTAGTATCGCAATTTGATGAAAGATTACGATAATGAACTTTATCCGGGTTGTCAAAATTTCACAAAGTTAAGTTTTATGTTATATCTACTACACCTCAAATGTTTGAATGGGTGGTCTGGTAAATCTCTGACTATGTTGCTTGAGTTTATCAACATGGCATTTCCAATGTGTGCTCCATTGCCATGAAATTATTATGAAGCTATGAAAATTATCAAAGGATTGAGTCTGGGCTATGAGAAGATTTATATTTGTCCTAATGACTGCACACTGTATTGAGGTGAGCATGTGAATGATGAATTTTTTCATGCGTGTGGTGTGCCACAGTGGGTTAAAAACATTGCTGATGATGAGGATCCGTTGAATGAGATGGATGGTCAATCGAAAAAGTAAAAGCTAGCTAAGGTATTGCGTTATTTTTTGCTAATACCGAGATTGAAGAGGATATATATATCATCTAAAACGGCTTCGTTGATGAGATGGCATGACAAAGATTGGACAAATGATGGGATTTTAAGACACCCGGTAGATGGATTAACTTTGAATGAATTGGACAGATTGTATCCCGATTTTGCAGCTGATCTTCGGAGTGTTAGGCTTGGCCTAGCTAGTGACGGGTTCAATCTCTTTCAAACAATAAGTTTAACTTATAGCACATGGCCCATTCTTTTGGTCCCATACAACTTGCCACCATGGCTTTGCATGAAGCAAACATCCTTCTTCCTTTCAATGGTTATTCCTGGTGAGAGAAGCCTCAGTAATGATATTGATATCTTTTTGCAACCTTTAATGGAAGAGTTGAAACAATTATGGGATGGTGTTGATGCGTTTGATGCATCCACCAATCAAAGTTTTAAGCTGCGCGCTTCTCTTCTTTGGACCATTAATGATTTTCCAGCATATGCAAACTTATCGGGTTGGAGTACAAAGGGGCAGGTTGCTTGTCCATGTTGTGGGGAATCTATGCATTCTGTATGGTTAAAGCACAGGGGAAAGTTTTGCTATATGGGTCATCGTCGATGGTTAGCAGAAAACTATGAGTTTCATTTTCAAAAGGATCAGTTTGATGGCACCATAGAGTTGGGATCTGCTCCTGTTTCGTCGTCGGGACACGATATTTTAAGACAACTAGAGGGTGGAAACTATATCTATGGTAAAACCTCGAAGCCTTCTAAGAAGAGAGCAAGAGAGGATGTTGGTACGTCTACGGGGCAAATACTAGTGGATGAAGGTGATAACCTTTTTGAGGGTGTGGACGATTTCCTTGAAAATGTTGATAATGAGGATCTTCCCATGGATGAGGGAGTTGTAGATACGTTGTGGAAAAAAAGAAGCATTTTTTTGAGTTACCATATTGGAAAGACAGTCTATTACGTCATTATTTAGATGTGATGCATATAGAGAAGAATGTATGTGATAATTTGATTAGAACAATATTGAATATAGATGGTAAGACTAAAGATAATAAAAAGGCATGCGGCGATCTCGAGGAAATTGGTATTAGGAAAGACCTCCATTTAGTTATTCTTCCTAATGGAAAAGATCACTCGCCTCCAGCATGCTACACTATGCCCACGAAGGAGAAGTACAATTTCTTGACAGTTTTGGCAAATCTTAAAGTTCCTGATGGGTATGCATCAAACATCTCGAGATTTGTCAACCTAAAGGATCGTAAGCTATCAAACTTAAAGAGTTATGATAGTCACATATTGATGCAAGAAATCTTTCCTATTGCCTTAAGAGCATCATTGCCTAGACATGTTGTAGCAGTTGTGTAACGACCCATCCTGGGTTGGCCACCCCGAAACGGAGTCATCACATTTTGAGAATCCCAGCACGACACATATATGCAGCAGTAAAAATAAATATTACCAAAAGAACTTTACATCAAACCGTAAAATGCATGAAGAGTTACAAATAAATTTTTCATTTTATTTTCTCATTAGTCTGAGGATAATGACACGTACGCGGCTTACAGAAAAATGATTTCTTCTGAACCTCAACTCATCAAACTATTTGCCAAGCCTGCTACCTGCAAATCATTGTATAATGAAGGATGAGCTTCACAAGCTCAGTGAATTAAATTTACTAAAAGTATTCCAAATTCCATAAATAATCCCCTAATATTTAATCTTTTATTTTTCACATAACTTGATGACAACTTTCCACTATCATTTCCCATATCATAAGATTTATTCTCTATCAATCTCTTCTTCTCAATTATTGGTCCACCTTAAGACAATCAATTATCTCATAATTACCTCGTAATGAGGTTCACATCATAAAATCTTCCATTTAAAATAAGTCTTAACACCATAACTATCTCTTTCTATGAGACTCAACCATCTATAATTAAATTCACAATAATATACCACATCTCAGTATGTCAATAATCTCATTATCATAGCTGTCTCTTTTTATGAGACTCAGCCATCATACACGACAATATACCTCATCTCAGCTTTTCAATAATATTTTCATCATAACTGTCTCTTGCTGCGGGACTCAATCATCTATAATTATTTTCACGATAATAAATCACACATCAGCATTTCAATCATACAACAATAATTAAAACAGATGCAAATGCATGAATGATTATGATGGGAACGTCTTCCCACCTGTCGACAGGTTGTTATTATCTTAGACCAGCTGCCCTCCCAGTTCTTTTATTCTCATCAAACCGACTGTCTTCCCGGTTAATTTCAGCATATACTGGATGTCACGGTTTTCACTTTTCATCCCAGCATATACCGGCTGTCACGGTTTTCACTTTTCATCCCGGCATATACCGGCTGTCACGGTTTTCACTTTTCATCCCGGCATATACCGGCTGTCACGGTTTTCACTTTTCATCCCAACATATACCGGCTGTCACGGTTTTCACTTTTCATCCCAGCATATACCGGCTGTCACGGTTATTTCATTAGACAGGCTGTCTTCCCGGTTCTTTCGGTTATATTATTAAATGCATATGCGCATGAACAATGATATGAAACAGTAATATAAAAACAATATAAAGATTCAAACCATTTAATTTGGCTATCTTGATTATCCACAAATTTTATATAACAAAGTTCTTTAAAATTTCTTACATCCAATCATCCTGATTTTTATCAAATTATATAAAAATTCCACTAAATTATTCTCTTCCCAAATCATATCAAATAATCAATTAAAGTCTGTCAAGATCCACTAAAATTCACCTCAAATCATCCACCAAAATTTGTCAATATCTACTAAAATTCATCTCATCATAACTCGTATTAAAACATCAATATATCTCATCAATAATTTATTTATTGCTTTTATTCTCAAATAAAATTATGATTTTCAAAAATATCATTTCTCACCGAAAAATATTTCTACCTGACCAAATTTCTTATCATACCCATAAATCAATTTTTCATCCATCACCCAAGCATACTTTAATAATTAAATTTAATATTATCACCAAATAATTGATTTTTTTTTTTTAATTTAGACTACTAAAAGTAAATCTAACTTACCCCGTAGCACTTAAAGCTACCCATGGGTCACCTTCTTGTCTTTCCCTATCTTCTCAAAAATTTCTCCCGTTGTAGATAGTTAACACCTTCTACTATTCTGATATCTTCTCGTAATTCTCTATAAAATAAAATATTCCCGAAAATCTCTTTAAAAATTTTGGACTTCCAACTTTTCTTTGAACTTTCAAGTGTTTAGTGAAAAAAAATGGAAAATAAACTCAATTTTTATCCTAACCTATGAATTCGCCGGTTCTCATATATATAGGAAATTGATATCAAGCTTCCTCCTGCAACTTTAGAAGTTGCTTGCCAAGTCAACAATCACATTCTTTAAATTATTCTATAAATTAGACACTTGCAAGACAAAATTATTGTCTTTGCAAAACAAAATGATTTCTTTCTCTTTATGCTTTATACTTGGCCATCATCCATTAAATTTGGGAAAGCATTACTTTAACTTGGCATAATCACATTAGACTTGGCAGCAGGTGCTGCCACCTGCTGCCACGTTGTTACTGTTCATCGAATTTTTTAATTTTTTTTAGAATTGCTTTAGTCAAATACTAATAAACTTTGCACATATACTTTATTTTAAATTCAATGTCCTATTTATTCAATTACTTATTTATCCTTACTTTACATATACGGGTATTACAATTCTACCCTCCTTAAAAAAATTTCGTCCTCGAAATTTTCTTACTTTGCTCAGAAACAAATATAAATAATAGTTTTTTTTTCATACTTGTCTTACACTTTCACGAAATCTCTTCAACATCTTTATTCCGCCACCGAACTTTACACTAGTGAAATTATTCTTTTACACAAGACTTACTCTCTTTGTTCAAAATTCTCACTGGTACTTGTATATAAGTCCAGTCTTTCTGAATTTCTATAACTTAGCTCGAAATGTCATGTAAACACTTTCTTAAAAGTGAAACATGAAATATATTATATAAATGTTTTAATTCTGGAGGCAAATTCAAGTTACTCACAACTAATCCAACTTTCTCAACAACCTCATTGGGTCCCACATACTTCGGATTCAACTTTCCTTTTCTGTTTAAATCTTAATACACCTTTTCATTGAGATTTTTTTCGATACACCCAATCACCTACTTGAGACTCAAGAGGTCTACTTTAGGCTGCTTTACGGTTTTCTCTAACAAATTTGATCATCTCTATTGTTAGCTCAATAATAGATAGATCAGATATATTTTTCTCTTCCATTTCTTCCCAACATATAGGAGTTCTACATCCTATCATACAATGTCTCAATGGGTGCCATCCCATATACAAATTTGATACTGATTATTATAAACAACTTCAATCAATGGCATGTAAGCATGTCAATTTACTGAGAAATTCATCACATTTGTCCTTAGCATATCTTCTAGTATATAAAAAAAATCCAATATGAGCATAGAAAATTATATTCAATTGCCACCGTGTACCCATGGCTTTCTGAAATCCTTTCCCAATATAACATCTTTATTTGACACTATGACCAATGGTACTTCATACAACCTCACAATCTCAGTTACATCCCCCTTCCCTCCTAACCATCAGAATTTCGGTCTCAATCCTGTGTACATCTTATTGTTACTTAGTTGCACCGAATCTACATCATCATATACCTTTCTCAATATCTCCTTTTTCAATTTTGCATTATTGGGAACTCCATCCATGTACCAACACCAAACTACCTTTATTTCAGATTTTGAACTCAAAATGCTTTCTAGTAAGCACTTAATGCACTTAATGCTTTCTAGTTAACCTAAATCCTCTATCACTGATATTCACCTTCATTCTTATCTCTTTTAAATCTATCATCAATTTCACATCAGGATCCCCGTAGCAGTTAACCTTCTTGTAGAATTTTCTACTCAATACATCAGCTATCACCTTCACATTTTTATATGATAATGATTCGTACAATCATAGTTTCTAATCAACTCCATCCACCATCTTTGCCTCAAATTCAACTCTCTCTGGGTAGATAAGTATATCCAACTCTTATAACCCATGAATATCTTACAAGTGGCTCCATACAGATGATGTCTTCAATTTTTAGAGTAAACACTATAACAGTCAACTCTAAATTATGAGTATGGTAATTTATATCATGAATCTTCAATTTCCTAGAAGTATGGGCCACATCTTTCTTTTGTTACACATATCCCAATAATTGATATGACTTATCATTATACACCACAACTCCTTCATCACCAGAAGGAAACACTAATACCGAAGCTGTATTTAATTTCTCCTTTAGAAATTGGAAAAATTTTCTCATACTTCCCTTACCATACAAATCTCATATTTTTCCTAGTCTATCTATTCAACCGTATTACAAAAAAACAATAATTCTGAAAGGATCTTCTACAATAACCAGCTAATGCCAAGAAGATTCTAATCTCAGTTATATTAGTTGGTTTTTCCCAACTTAACATTATCTCTACCTTTTGTGGATCAACTGTTATGCCGTTTCCGAATATTATATGTTCCAAGAAATTTATTTCCTTCAACCAACATTCATGCTTAGAAACTTTGCATATAATTTCTCTCACCTCAGAATCTCTGACACACTGTTTAATGGTCCATATGTTGTTTTATCTTCTCAGAATATATCAGAATGTCATTACTGAACACAACCAATAGTTTAAATATTTCATTCATCAAGTCCATAAATGTTTCTGGAACATTAGTTAATCCAAATGACATCACGAAAGCTTATGAGCATAACGTGTCCTAAAAGTAGTCTTAGGCACGTCTCCCTTCTCTATCCTCCATTGGTGATAACTTGATCTCAGGTTTATCTTAGAAAACATTCTCATTCCTTGCAACTGCTTAAACAATTCATTTATCCTGGGAAAAATGTATTTATTCTTATTCAACTATCTGTAGTCTATATACATCCTTATCGTTCCATCTTCCTTCTTCACTAACAACACCTGACTCCCTAAATACATTAGGTCAGATAAATTGTTTATCCACAAATTCTTAAAACGTTACGTTCAACTTTCTTAATTCAGCTGACGTCATTCTGTAGGGTGCCATTAAATATATGTGATAATCCTGGTATCACATCAATAGAGACTTTAATCTCCCTACTTGGAGGCAACCTAAACAACTCATCAAAAATTAATTTAGAATATTCTTTCATCACTATCTCCTTTTTATAATTCATGATATATGCCCAATACTCCTTAAAACCCTTCTTCAATCATCTCCTATTGGCCAGAGAAAAAATAATATAGTTAAAAGTATCTCACATCTATATCTTGAACTTTTTTCTGGAATAATCAACCTAGACATAAAACATCGATAACCAATTATTTCCCAAAATAAATTATATTCGAAGATAATAAATCAACTTCAGTTTTTTTTTTTGTCATTGGTACGAATCATACAATCCCTCATGAATATTCATGATTATCACTCTATCTCAAGTGAGAACTTTAACAAGGATATTTTGCAATCCAAAGACTAATAAATTCTTCAATAGATTTTATATGAATACTGGATGCAAAAGAATGGGTTGCATCAAAGTCAACCAACACTAACATGTCCACCTTCTCCACACATAAAGTATTTCAAATTTTGAACATTCTGGGATAAACATCTTTTCTGAATCAAATTATAATAAACTTTTATATCCCAATCATACATCAGATTGCCACTTCCACTTGGTGGCATACTTACTTCCTCTACTATGACTTCCAGTTCTCATAATCTGTCTCCCGAATCTAAGGGTCCCACCAATAGTATTTTAAGATACATACGCAACAGATTCTGTTTGCCTCTGACTCTGTACTTCAGTTTCTAGTAACAAGGAATGCCTCATTTAGGGTAGTCTCTCACCCTGTACACTCATACTACCACTACCTCTATAACCTTTATGTCTAAGTTCCTTTAACCACTTTTTCTCTTCCCTTAAACTCCATCACATCTCTCTCGATCTGAAATAATATATCCATAATTCATATGCCTCATGTAAGATAGTTTCGATCAAACCTTAAAACATAGTTCATCTTTGAACCTCTTACATTTCTTCTCCTCTTGGTCTACTATTTTTGGTACAACCATTGACAAAACCATAAATCTGCTATCATATCGAGCCACAATTAACACATTTACCCCAAATAAATAATATCTCTATCTTGTTGGGCTCTAAAGGTCTAAGGAAAGTATTTATCAAAAAAGATCTTCTTGAACCTATTTCAGGTTAAGGGTCGATCAATATTTGTACTTACCTGGAAAAAATATCCTTCCATCATTCTAAGATTTCTCCTTCTAACTTAAATGAAGTAAAGGCAATCGTTTGTCTATCAGTTACTAGTAAAATACTAGATAATATCTCTTGCATGTTTCTCTTAAAACTCAGGTGTAAAAGGGTTCATAGATCCTTTAAACAACAAAGCATTTAGCTTAGTTATATCTCCTTGCATCTCATGCATAAATCCACTTTTCCCCTTTTTTTTAAGTGTCTACAATTACTGAATTAACAACATCAGGCACTGCTTTAGTCTGTTTATCAAGTCTATGCTATAAGTTATCCACTCGATCATCTGAGACATTCATCTTCTCAAAAGCATGAGTAAGAGCTTATCTTAGCTCATCTCTTTTAACTTCAGATTCTCTCATACCTCGATTATATTACTAATATTAATCATATTATCAACACATTCTCTTCTAGGAACCACAGATTCAGACTCAACCTTGACTTATCAAAAATATTTTAGGCCTACCATGTCCTCTCAAATCAATAATTCTAACTCTAGCTCTAGCGCGTCCACGTGTCATTCTCATACTGTTCATTATAATTTACTTTAATCTTTCACTTTCTTACTTTTTATGCAGTCTACAGAATCATACAACCTAATGCTCTGATACTAAAATTGTAACAACTCATCCCGGGTTGGCCACCCCGAAATGGTGTCATCACATTTTGAGAATCCCAGCACGACACATATATGCAGCAGTAAAAATAAATATTACCAAAAGAACTTTACATCAAACCGTAAAATGCATGAAGAGTTACAAATAAATTTTTCATTTTATTTTCTCATTAGTCTGAAGATGATGACACATATGCGGCTTACAGAAAAATGATTTCTTCTGAACATCAACTCATCAAACTATTTGCCAAGCCTGCTACCTGAAAATCATTGTACAATGAAGGGTGAGCTTTACAAGCTCAGTGAATTAAATTTACTAAAAGTATTCCAAATTCCATAAGTAATCCCTTAATATTTAATCTTTTATTTTTCACATAACTTGATGACAACTTTCTACTATCATTTCCTATATCATAAGATTTATTCTCTATCAATCTCTTCTTCTCAATCATTGGTCCACCTTAAGACAATCAATTATCTCAAAATTACCTCGTAATGAGGTTCACATCATAAAATCTTCCATTTAAAATAAGTCTTAACACCATAACTGTCTCTTTCTATGAGACTCAACCATTTATAATTAAATTCACCATAATGTCCCATATCTCAGCATTTCAATAATCTCATTATCATAGCTGTCTCTTTTTATGAGACTCAACCATCTATGATTAAATTCACAATAATATGCCACATCTCAATATGTCAGTAATCTCATTATTATAGATGTCTCTTTTTATGAGACTCAGTCATCATACACGACAATATACCTCATCTCAGCTTTTCAATAATATTTTCATCATAATTGTCTCTTGCTGCGGGACTCAATCATCTATAATTATTTTCACGATAATAAATCACACATTGGCATTTCAATCATACAACAATAATTAAAACAGATGCAAATGCATGAATGATTATGATGGGAACGTCTTCCCACCTGTCGACAGGTTGTTATTATCTTAGACCAGCTGCCCTCCCGGTTCTTTTATTCTCATCAAACCGGCTGCCTTCTCGGTTAATTCCAGCATATACTGGCTGTCATGGTTTTCACTTTTCATCCCAGCATATACCGGCTGTCACAGTTTTTATTTTTCATCCCAGCATATACTGGCTGTCACGGTTTTCACTTTTCATCCCAGCATATACCAGCTATCACAGTTATTTCATTAGACCGGCTGCCTTCCCGGTTCTTTCGGTTATATTATTAAATGCATATGTGCATGAACAATGATATGAAACAGTAATATAAACAGTAATATAAAAACAATATAAAGATTCAAACCACTTAATTTGGCTATCCTGATTATCTACAAATTTTATATAACAAAATTCTTTAAAATTTCTTACATCCAATCATCCTAATTTTTATCAAATTATATAAAAATTCCACTAAATTCTTCTCTTCCCAAATCATATAAAGTAATCAATTAAAGTTTGTCAAGATCCACTAAATTTCATCTCAAATTATCCACCAAAATTTGTCAAGATCCACTAAAATTCACCTCAAATCATCCACCAAAATTTGTCAAGATCCACTAAAATTCACCTCAAAATCATTCACCAAAATTTGTCAAGATCTACTAAAATTCATCTCATCATAACTCGTATTAAAACATTAATATATCTCATCAATAATTTATTTATTGCTTTTATTCTCAAATAAACTTATGATTTTCAAAAATATCATTTCTCACCGAAAAATATTTCTACCTGACCAAATTTCCTATCATACCCATAAATCAATTTTTCATCTATCACCCAAGCATACTTTAATAATTAAATTTAATATTATCACCAAATAATTGATTTTTTTTTATTTAGACTACTAAAAGTAAATCCAACTCACCCCGTAGCACTTAAAGCTACCCGTGGGTCACCTTCTTGTCTTTCCCGATCTTCTCAAAAATTTCTCCCGTTGTAGATAGTCAACACCTTCTGCTATTCTGATATCTTCTCGTAATTCTCTATAAAATAAAATATTCCCGAAAATCTCTTCAAAAATTTTGGTCTTCTAACTTTTCTTTGAACTCCCAAGTGTTTAGTGAAAAAAAATGGAAAGTAAATTCAATTTTTATCCTAACCTACGAATTCGCCGGTTCTCATATATATAGGAAATTGATATCAAGCTTCCTCCTGTAACTTTAGAAGTTGCTTGCCAAGTCAACAATCACATTCTTTAAATTATTCTATAAATTAGACACTTGCAAGACAAAATTATTGTCTTTGCAAAACAAAATGATTTCTTTCTCTTTATGCTTTATACTTGGCCATCATCCATTAAATTTGGGAAAGCATTACTTTAACTTGGCATAATCACATTAGACTTGGCAGTAGGTGCTACCACCTGCTGCCACGTTGTTACTGTTCATTGAATTTTTTAATTTTTTAGTTTTTTTATTTATTTTTAGAATTGCTTTAGTCAAATACTAATAAACTTTGCACATAGACTTAATTTAAATTCCATGTCATATTTATTCAATTACTTATTTATCCTTACTTTACAAATACGGGTATTACAAGTTGTTTCTGAGTTATCATCATTTTTCAAAGCTTTATGCTCTAAAGCCCTTGATCCCCATGAGCATGACATATTGGAGTCGCGTGTTGCTTTGACACTCTGCCATTTGGAGAAAATATTCCCCCCGGGTTTCTTTACCATTATGGTTCATCTTATTATTCACTTAGCCTCCGAGGCTAGACTTGGGGGTCTTGTACACTACAGGTGGATGTATCCTGTTGAGAGGTTAGATGTTCAAAGCTAATTTGTGCACTTTGTTTTTTTGTTATATATTGGTTACTGAATTTATCTTTAATTTTTGGGTTTGCAAGGTATTTAGTGCGCTTGAAATCTTACGTACATAATAGAAGTCGACCCAAGGGGTCAATTGCTGAAGGGTACAATGGGAAATAGTGTCTAACATATTGCTCCCAATACTTCAAAGGTGTAGAGACAAAATTCAACTGCCCCCAAAGGAAAAATGATACTGTAAATTATCCGGATGAATACATGTTTTCCTCTGGTGGACGGATCATGGGAAAGATTGTGAGTGTTGAGCTCGATGACATGTCATTGGCTCAAGTACATCGTTATGTGTTGCTCCATAATGATAAACTTTCTGACCTTCGTAGGTTAGTATCAATAAAGAAATTTTATTAGTAATCATGTGTTTAAATTGAGTTTTTATTATCTGTTGTTATCACTGTGATGGCTAACAGTTAGATAAAAATATCAATTATTGCAGCGAATTTTTGGTTGCTCAAAGACTAACCAACCATTCCAATAGACCAATACAAAGTCTTGAACAAAAATGGTTGGTTGAGAAATTTTCCTCATGGCTTATGAGATAGGTTAGGCATAATAAAAACTATCTTCGAATGTTATAAGTGTTTTAAATAAAACATTGAATGTTGTTGTCTCATATTAATTGTTGAAAAATGTTTAGGTGCCATGGATGGTGGATAACAATTATTCAGATGAAATAATTGCCTTTACTCGAGGTCTGAATAATGTTGTTAGGAGATTTAATGGATTCAACATCAACGGCTTTAAATTCCACACAAAGGAACGTGAGAGGTTTAGACGATCTCAAAATTTGGGAGTTATGGTTGAAGCGGATGAAAGAATGTATTATGGTGTGCTCAAAGATATCATCGAGTTGGATTACTATGGGATGTTTAAGATTGTGTTGTTCCATTGTGATTGGGTGGATATTAATTCACTCAGAGGTTTAAAGAAAGATGCAAGTTAGTGCATTCTCGTGAACTTGAATAGGTTCATACACACGGGTCAGTTATTGAAGGATGACCCGTTCGTTATTTCATCTAAAGCGAAACAAGTGTTTTATATACAAGACCCAACAAGAAAGGAATGGTATCATGTTGTGATCACAAAGCCAAGGGACCTATATAAAATGGGGGGAAAAACGCAGGAAGAGGATGCTGACAATTACAATCAGTGCATGCCTTCTAATGTAGTGGTAGACGATCAATTAGATTGTATCTCAACTTGGGCTAGGATGGACATTGACGAAGATACCATCTAGTTTTACGTGCATTTCCATGTAATTGTATTTGAGATATGTAATTGTGTGATGCACATGTGTGTCAAAGAGAAGAATGTATTGTTTTATTGTATTCTTTTGGGTTACTATTGCAAACTCATCACGCAGTTCAAAAGTCCTTAACTTTTATGTGTACAGTTTGTGGAATGTTACTTCAGAATATAGTAAACTCCTGTTTTAGTTGTATGATTGATTATTGCTTGTTCTTTAAATCCTATCTAAAACACTTATTTATTCATTTATTCACAAGTTCTCAAAAGTTATTGATTGCTGCATTTGCTACGAGCCCTTGACTATTCCTATCTTTTAGGTGTGTTTCTTTTAATTCTTGTTAACTCTTAATGCATTCTTGATAGTTATAATTATTTTTATGTTTTTATGTATACAGATTGCAAGATGTATATGTCAAAATATATTCCTCCCTTAGTCAGAGATAACATGTCAAACCAGACTTCAGCCGAGTGTTCACACCATCAAGAAGATATTGACCATGAGCATGAGTATCACCTTGATGATGATCATGACTCGCAAAATGATTCTGAGCATGAGCCAATAACAACGGAAAGTGAAAACAATAATAGTGAACAATTTGAGATAATTGGTAATTTTTGTATTATAATACATTCTCTTTATAACTAGTTTGATATCATGATGAGAGTTATAAAATGCATCTTTACAGTACTTAATTGTTAGCATTTTAAGGTTGATCTAGGTTTGAAAGGCACTTTTATACCTTAACAACTCTAAAGTGTCATTCTTGGATCATTGATCTATTTCGATGCATTTTCAGGCACTTTAAGTTCAAAAGAGATGGAAAATCTATCATTTCTTGAAGCACAATGACTCGATGAACACTGGAGTGAAGGTTCACAAGCACTTGGAAAGGAGTTTCACTAAATTTCCAGAATTGCCCGTACAGATCAATCATCTTTGCAAATTAAACTATATTGATGCAAGAAGAACCACAAGATGAGCCATATATGCTTAGAAAGATCCGGAAGTCTATTTTCTGGAGAATTTTACGGTTCGTAAGAATGATTTTTCTAGAGAAAGTTATGGCAGTTTAGTGGACAAAGGATAGGCCTCCATAACAACATCAGCCAGCACCGCGGTGCCCAGAAGCCTCCACATCTTGAACCATCAGCCAGCACCACGGTGCTCCTCAGCCAACACTTCGGTGCCTAGAAGCACACCCAACCAAAGTTGAAGCCAGCACCGCAGCGCCCATAGAGGAGCACTGCAACGCGCACACGATGTTATATCTCCGAGTTAGAGCTTAATTAGGGTTTTAATGATAGTCTAAAACCCTAAAACACCCTTGGACCTTTGTATTATAAATAGATCACTTTAGGGTTTGAAATAATGGCATTGGAGGCTGGACAAGGGTCCAAAGACTCAAGGAGGAACCCTATGGCCGTCCAATCTCCAAGCAAGGCGAAGGGATGAATCCCTAGGTGTAGTTGTTCTTATTTTCTAGTCTTGATTCATTGTAGTTTGGATTTATTATCATTAAACATTGTTATGATTTACTTTTTAATCTAATTAGAAGATTTCCCTTTAATCCAGTGTTTGCATCTTTCTCCCCCATATAAGTTCAGTCATGCTCTTCTTATGTGATCTTGTTGAGGTGTGATTGAGTCCGGTAGATCTCTCTTATAGATTTGTCCATTACTACAGTATTATCATTATGATATATTGTCATTTCTTGATAATCTATAAGTTAGGTCATGTGTGCTTGAAAGTAAAGAGGATTTCATAACAATTACATTAGGGTTTACATGCGCTTTAATTGAATACTTGTCGATTGCCTGTTTGGGATGTGAAAATTGCAATCGAGATAAACAATTGAATCAAGATTGGAGTAAGGCAATGAACCTAGGGAGGATTCCCATAACCTTGTTGTTTCCCTGTTATAATTTGCAATCTATTTTACACAATTACTTCATTACCAAAAGTTCATATTTTCTCACTTAAATCTTTATTGTTCGTGTTATGGTTCACACCTTCTTTTGTAGTTAACTTGTTTCCCCGTGGAATCGACACCCCAAAGCCGTATCAAATTTTGGCGCCGTTGCCGGGGAAACACGCTTAAGAACAAAGAAGATTGTCAACTTTTGACATGACGGTAGAAGAATTGTAAATAGTTTTTCTTTTCAGTAGCTGTAAATGCGGTAACTTCGTTCCTTCTTTTAACTTGTTGCATTACTTTTCCTTCTTTCTTTTTATAGTAATTTTTTTTAATATTGTCCTTTCTTCTAAGTTTTGATTTTCTGATTTTTTTTATTACGTTTTTTTTTATTTCCTCTCTGATGCATTTGGTGTATGCTTAGACCGAGAGATTTGCGAGGTAGATTCATTAAGGGACCCAAAATAGAGATACCCTTTCCTTCCACATCTGTTAGTGAAACCTCGCTTAGATCAAACCACAGTGCACCCCCATTAGAGAATTTAGAGGATTTTAATATGGCCGATAACCCTAATGGGAATGTTGTTAGGACACTTCAGGATTAGCTCCACCCTACACGCACAGCCACACCATCATGCATTATGTTTCCAGCCAACACCCGCCATCAAGATTTTAAAACAGGGATGATACAGTTACTCCCTACATTTCGTGGCTTGGATAATGAAAACCCATATGTGCACATTAGAGAGTTTGAGGAAGTAGTTGCGACTTTTCATAGTCAAGATGAAACTCATGACATTGTGAAACTTAAGTTCTTTCCTTTCGCTTTGAAGGATAGAACTAAGAGTTGGCTATACTCACTTAGACCATGATCTATTGGGTCATGGACTGAGATGACTCAAATTTTCTTTAATAAATACTTTCCCCAACACAAGACCAATGCTTTAAAAAGACAAATCTCCACCTTTGCACAAAAAGACAACGAGATTTAAGGAGTTATTGAGCATATGCCCTCACCATAGGTATGAGAATTGGCACTTAGTGAGCTATTTTTATGAGGGACTTACATATAGGGAGCATCAATTTGTAGAGATGATGCATAATGGTGAGTTTTTAGAAAAGGATCCTGATGAGGCCATAGAGTACCTCAATGAGCTTGCCGAAAAAACTCACACTTGGATTGGACCTAGTGCTACTAAAAGCACAAATAGGTCACGACCTATAGGGAACCCAAATGGTGGTGAAATTTACCATCTTAGGGAAGAGGATAACCTTAAGGCCAAGGTCGAGATTCTCACTAGGGAACTAGAGGTGTTAAAGACTAAAAGCCAACACAAGTAGCTAATCACGAAGCATCTTTAAACCATGTTTTGTGTGTGGCGAGGTAGATCATCTCGCCCAAGAGTGCCCCACATTTGCTAAGATGAGAGGGATGTATAAGGAACAATATAATGCCTTAGGCATGTACATGAAGCCTTTTACACCCTTCTCTAATACCTATAATCCGGGATGGTGCGATCACCCCAACTTCAACTGGAAGTCTGAAAACCAACAGCTTGCACAACCCCCTGCACCATATCTTGAACCATATCATGCACCTGTATCTTCTAGGAGTCTTTTAGAAGACATTTTGCACGCTTTTATTGAGGCACAAGGTAAGACTAATCAAAGACTTGATTCTTTAATTACGCAGGTTATTGAAGAAAATAAAGAGATAAAGAGCCAAGTGTCTAAGTTGATGAGCTACTTGAGTATAACTGAGCGAGGTAAGTTCCCTTCTCAAGCTCAGTCCATACCCCATGGTCAACACCTAGCACAACAGAATTTGAAAGAGGTGAATATCATTGAGACACTAAGTGGTAAGTTAATACACATCTCAACAACAAAAAAATCAGAGGATGTGGACAAAACCCACCAAGCATACATGATTGACTCATTCGTAGAAAAGGTCCAGCACCTTAATCTATTAAAGTCCACCCTTACCCATGGCTTCACAAGAACATATATCAAGCCAGAATTTGCGGATGTTACTGATGACATCCTTGAGGCCTCTCCAATGCATACAAGCACCGAATTTGGCAATGAAGCAGTGGCTGGTGCATTCAACCTATGTTTGTCTAGGAGGGAATAAAAGCGTCTGGCTGAAGACGTAAAACTTAGCACTCATGGGAGGCAACCCACAACATATCCTTTTATTTTTACTGTTTTTTGTATTTCTTTTTCTTGTTTATTATATTATTTTGCTATTTTCCAGTTTTACTTTCGTATTTCTTTTTCAGGGACAAAAATACGAAGCAGTTCAAATGGTGGTGCACAATTTTCAGCTTTTGTGCACTTTTGGCTACAAAGAGTGTTTCCTTAACTTTTGCTTTCACATTGAGGACAATACTTATTTTAAGTTGGGGGTGGAGGAGGAAACATCTTCCTGTTTTTCATGTTTTTCATTGAACTGCTTGGTATCATCTTCCCTTTTTGTTTGTTTTTAGCATGCCTAGTGTTAGCCTTGGAGTTAATTCACATGTCCATGATATGACTTAATTGAGATAGCATACAACTTTTAGAAAAAGTTAAATCTTGCTTCGGTTTGAAATTAATTTAAGTATCAATCTTCATTTGGCTTGAGACTCTAGTTTGTGAAAAGATTGTATGATTAGTCTTAAACATTTAGAGAAGTTTATGCGTGATTATTTTGTGAATATTTGTGCGGTCTCGACAAGCTCTAGAACTTATTTGTTAATCACTTGAGGAGAATTCCTAGAATGCACATTACTTAGGATATGATATAGGCCATTTTTGAACCGTTTGAGCCTTTCAAACTTATCCTTGTTATATCTATTACTAGTCACCTGTTTGAGCCTTTTTCTTGAAAAAGAATTTGAGCCTTGTTTCTTTCGAAAACCCATTCACTTACCCTTATGAGCCTAAAAATATTTTATCCTTACCCTTTCTTTTAAAAGAACTTAGTTATACACATTTGTTGCGAAGCACTTGAGAGGAGTAAGGATGGAAATATGAAAAAATATTACTACCATAACCCAAGAACATTAAATGAGATAAGTTGGGGGTTGTGGAAAAGAAAAGAAAATAAAAAAAAAAAAGAATGAAAAGGAGGTGAATGGTCTTATACCAAAAATACAAAAGAAAAAGAGAAGTGAAGTATGGCAAAGAAAGAAGAAAAGAAAAGAAAAGTGGTCGATTTTTTGAGAGATATGCTCTTATATGGTTGAAAGAGTTGGGTGTTGAAGGTTATCCAGTGCTTAAAGTGGTTGTGTTTAAAGCTAAGAGATTAAGTTCTTTTACCTGCAAATCCTTCCCGTTCTTCCTTAACCTTTACCTTAGCCTAACATTACAAGCTTATTAAAGACCTATTGATCCAATGAAGTGTGATTTTTCTACAATAGTGGAGAGTGATTTGAAAAATAAGCCTATGGAGCTTGTTTATGTGGTTGATGTCACACAATTTATTATGTTTTCAGAGATCAAGACTTGTATTCATGAATGTTATGCATAAAATCATCCGGGTGTTCGGATTAATGGATTGTGGTAAGATAGATGTTAAGAGTCGATAACAATTTTAAGATTGATGTTTAGATTATTTTTGGACTAGGGTGAAATTTAATGATTCTATGTGTCGTGTGTTATGTGCAATTTTTGAGACAAAAGTGAATTACTCTTGGTTTAACACTAACATTGCTTTACTTTGTTTTGATTCCCACCGTAGAATTCATCTCTTGTTTTCACTTGAATTGCTAAGGACTAGGAATAAGCTAGTTAAGGGTTATGATGAGAGTAATAAAATGCATTTTTACAATACTTAATTGTTAGCATTTTAGGGTTGATCTAGGTTTGAATTGCACTTTTATACCTTAACAACTCTAAAGTGTCATTTTTGGATCATTGATCTATTTCGATGCATTTTCAGGTACTTTAAGTTCAAAAGAGATGGAAAAGCTATCATCACTTGAAGCACAATGACTCGATGAACACCGGAGTGAAGGTTCACAAGCACTTGGAAAGGAGTTTCATTAAATTGCCAGAATTGCCCGTACAGATCAATCATCTTTGCAAATTAAACTGTATTGATGCAAGAAGAACCAGGAGATGAGTCATATATGCTTAGAAAGATCCGAAAGTCTATTTTCTAGAGAATTTTACAGCTCATAAAAATGATTTTTCTAGATAAATTTATGGCAGTTTTAGTGGACAAAGGTCAGGCCTCCAGAAGAGCATCAACCAGCACCGCAGTGCCCAGAAGCCTCCACATCTTGAACCATCAGCCAGCACCATGGTGCTCCTCAGCCAGCACTGCAGTACCCAGAAGTACACCCAACCAAAGCTGAAGCGAGCACTGCAGCACCCATAAAGGAGCACCGCAGCACGCACCGCAGCGCGCACATGATGTTATATCTCGAGTTAGAGCTTAATTAGGGTTTTAATGATAGTTTAAAACCCTAAAATACCCTTGGACCTTTGTATTATAAATAGATCACTTTAGGTTTTGAAATAAAGGCATTGGAGGCTGGACAAGCGTCCAAAGACTCAAGGAGGAACCCCATGGCCATTTAATCTCCAAGCAATACGAAGGGATGAATCCCTAAGTGTAGTCGTTCTTATTTTCTAGTCTTGATTCATTGTAGTTTGGATTTATTATCATTAAACATTGTTATGATTTAATTTTTTATCTAATTAGAAGATTTCCCTTTAATTTGGTGTTTGCATCTTTCTCCCCCATATAAGTCTAGTCATGCTCTTCTTATGTGATGTTATTGAGGTGTGATTGAGTCCGGTAGATCTCTTTTATAGATTTATCGATTACTATAGTATTGTCATTATGATATATTGTCGTTTCTTGATAATCTATAAGTTAAGTCATGTGTGCTTGAAAGTAAAGAGGATTTCATAACAATTACATTAGGGTTTACACGTGCTTTAATTGAATACTTGTCGATTTCCTGTTTGGGATGTGAAACTTACAATCGAGATAAATAATTGAATCAAGATTGGAGTAAAGCAATGAACCTAGGGAGGATTCCTAGAACCTTGTTGTTTCCCTATTATAATTTGCAATCTATTTTACACAATTACTTCATTACCAAAAGTTCATATTTTCTCACTTAAATCTTTATCGTTCGTGTTAAGGTTCACACCTTCTTTTGTAGTTAACTTGTTTCCCTATGGAATTGACACCCCGAAGCCATGCTACAACTACCACGTTACACGTTGGGCGTAATCATATCACATTGTTATACTAATTATAAAATTTATGTTTTCAATGTATAGATTCTGAAGGGAGGATGAGGAAGCAGACACGTGTCTTGAGAACCTCGCAAGTATGGTCCCTTGAACGTGGGGAAAAATTGTGGTCCACTTCAATGCACGTAATCAGCCAATTAAAAAGGGTGGCCAAAAATTAAGTAGCTGGTTGGGCAATGTTGCAAAGAGAGGGAACCTTTGTCGACTTAATTACACGGATTGGAAGAAGGTCCTTTCTAACTACAAGAAGGACCTTGTTTTATTGATTCGGGTAAGTAACAACTTAAATTTGGGTTTTCCTCCAATTTTTTTTGTTTTTTTTGTCTTTTTTGTTTTTGTGGTGTTGTACATGCATAATCCCTAACACCAATAATGCTTATTTGACATCGATTTCCTTTCTTTGTGGTAGAGAAAGTTTCATTATCCTATGATTGAGGCGATAGACAAAATTTTATTGAGGATGATTGGGAAAAAATGGAAGGACTACCGATATGTGCTTAAGAGGGACCACGTGAGGAACAAAACAAAACAGCAAGTTTTGAGCAACAATGTCCCAAAAGTAGTAGATCAAGACCAGTGGAAACAACTGGTGAACTACTGGTTCTTTGAGCAGAGTGAGGTTGTTTTAAGATAATTATGTTCATTTGGATTCTTATTATTTCTATTTTTCTAATAATGACTTATTATTCAGTTGGTTTATTATCGATGTAGAAATATTCTACTGTAGGGACAGTGACATGTGAAAGACAACAATGTCCTCACACGACCGGTTCAAAGAGTTTTGCTCGAAGACAAGATGAATATGTGAGTTCATTTGTTTTATTCATCCATTCTTTCATTGAGATGTAGTGTATTGAGTCACTATTTGAACTCTTTTCATAAATGGTAGGAGATGACACACGGAAATGAGCCCGGGCGCGTAGAGTTTTTTGCTGAAACTCATAAACGCAAGGATAGGACTTTTATTGATGAAGCATCACGACAATTTGTGGTAAGTTCACTTACGTATATGATGGAATGCTTCAGTCCTATCTCATTTGTTGGTTGATCAAAGAAGAAAATTTCATTTATTTGTCATAGTTGCTCTTGTAAAGCTGAGGTTATCTTTTACTGTAAATTTTGATTCTTTTAATTCATTTTTTAGGATGTCTATATTATTCATTACTCTTTACTGCTCACATAAGAATTTAATTTATTTTAATAAGGTTCTGTAAGAGTTTTTATCTAGTAATATTTTTCAGAAGCTTTGAGTATTGTATCTAGTGATTGGTTTTCTCTGGTTGGATGTGCGACTGTGCTATTAGAATCAATAGCATGTCTATTGTCATCCTAGAATACTGTGGCCAGGCAAGTGAATTTACAGGAGCAGTAGCTCTGGAATTTCTAGGAGCAGTAGCTCTGGAATAGACAGTAAAATTCACAAGCAAAAATGATATTAAATTCATTTCTGCTGCTCTCTCTTAGGCCCTTTTTATGTAATAAGGGATTTACTCCTTCATTTGTACTGGGCCTAACCCATTATTAATACCTACATGTGTTGCTTATTTCAGTTCTTCTATTTCAGCATACAGTGTGTAGATTTCTCATTTAATCACTCACTTGTTCTCTACTTTTTGTTTTTCTTTATTTTTCTGCTGGGAATGAGTTTCTGGTCTGAGTTTATGATGCTCTTAGTGTGTGTGATTTTCAAGGATTTTGGGTGTTTTTATGTGTGGGTTTTGTTGCATGATTTTCTTGTTGATACTTTGTGACCTATACATAACTGAATTTTTGCTTTGTTTTTGAATTTGAATGTTAGATTTCCATGTCATTAATTTGTGACTATGGTGTGGCTTTTAGATTGATCATGGCTTTTAGATTGATCAAACATCTTGCGAGTGAAATTGGTTTCTTCTTCCTGTTGATGATCTTCGATACCTATACCTGCTTCAATAGCTTGAAATGTAGTGATATGGTATTGATCATATCAGTTTATGTCATCGGTTATGACCATGGATGCCCAAATACTTGATCTTCGCATTTCACATATGTTTATGCTCTGATTTTTCTATTTCAAACCCTTAAATACTTTTTTTTTTGTATTAATTACTTTCTTGGGACATATGTGATACATTAATTGGGATTATTCTGGTATTAATTTGGGATACCTGGACAATGATCCTTCATATTTTTCTCGTTAATTAGTGGTTTTGGGCATGGAAATTTTGTGGATCTTGTATTTTGTTTTGTTTTCTTTCAGAGTATTGAATCTAGAACTTAACTCTTAGTATCATTGTTGATTGCTTTTTCTCCCTTAATCTTCTTTTTGGAATTTTATTAATTGGTATTGCTTTGTCATGAAGTTGATTTAGCTTGGGGCCCGATGTTTGACGGGGTTGTGTTGTCTTGGAGCTAGAATTGGGATTGTGATAAGTTTAGTGTTTTTCTTGGATTGTTTTATTGAGTGAATTTTGCGCACATTTTACTTCCTTTCCTTCCACCCGCAGTTCTGGAGTCTCCTTCTGAAAAACCTCTAGTTTCTTTGTGATTGGACCAGCATTGATACTGGTTTTTTGCTACTTATATTATTTTTTCTGGAAGAAAAAGGACTTAAAACTGAATTTATTGCATGTAAACATAAACACCCTTCTAGTTCCACCTTGTTTTCGATTTGAGGTTTTGGGCTAGTGAGAGAGCTTTTGTGTGTGTCTGTTTGATCAGTATGTGTTTATATTGGTGCAATGTGTGGTTGTGAGGGTTTGACAGAGCTGTTGTGAGTTGGTGTGGCTGTGTGTGCAGATGTGATCAGTGTGTGGGTGTTTCTGTCTCTGTTGTATGTGTTGGTGTTCTGTTGTCTGTCTGTGGCTGCAGGGTGTGAGAGAGCCACTTTGTATGTGTGTTAGTGCGTGACATGTGCTGTGCTCTATGATGTGAGATCAGTATAATTAGTGTGCTACTGTGTTCTGTGTTCTGTGTGTGTGTGCGCAACTGCGATCAGTGTCTGTGCTTCTGTGTTCTGCTAGATGTAGTGCGTGTGAGAGAGAGTTCCATCTCTCAAAGTGTATTGATTGCTCTTAAGGCCACTATGTTCTCCTTTTTATTTTCTAAACTTCCTCTGCATCCATTTACATGTGTTTGTGTTCATTCAAATTTTTTGCAAGTAGATAGCAAACTTGACTCGATTTCAATTGCAGGTTAAGGGACGTTCCAGAACGTCAACAGTGCAGGTGCAGCAACTTCAAGCTCAGTTTCGACCTTGATGCGGCCAATATCTCTCAAAACTCAAAATATGAAAGTTGTAGAGCTTTTTCTTGGAGTTCCAAAGCATCTGAATCATCTCAATCGGAGCTTGGATGAGAGAGTTATGCCTAGATTACCAAGCAATGTCGAAACTGTCCAAAATCGCCCAATTAGCTTCGTTTTGTACTTGACACCTCCATTTGCATCCTAAATCAAAATATAAGAATAATTAGTACATTTAGGCACCAAATGAGTATAAAAGACTAAACATTAAGGAAGAAAAATATGACATTTTTCATTCTCATCAACCGGATTAAGAAAAAGATTAGGATTACAATACCCTTTGACCTAGTTTTTCAAAGGGTTTTAATTTCCAAAAAACAGAAGTTAGACCAAACATGCAAAATAAAAACAATTTTTGAAAAGAATCGAAAACTGAAAATCCGATTCTAAGCAGTTGAATTTGTGCCCAAATTTATTTTGATAATCTTTTTTAACATAATATGTTGAGGTATATGTCTTGAATTCTGTTTATCCTAAATCCAAAGGTAAAAGGCCTAATTATCGTATACTAGCACTCGTTTCAGGTTGCAACAGATTAATTCGAGGGTGCAGGAGCAAAGCCCTCATGGTACGATATAACCCATTTTTCAAATAGAAAAAAAAATCATGTATATAATCCTAGCCTGGCACTAGGGTTACCGAATGTGTGAGTGTTGTGTACTGAGGGCTAGTGCTTGAGATAAACACTAAAGTTATTCTA
Organism: Bretschneidera sinensis; assembly: GCA_023935145.1. Lineage (NCBI taxonomy): Eukaryota > Viridiplantae > Streptophyta > Magnoliopsida > Brassicales > Akaniaceae > Bretschneidera > Bretschneidera sinensis. The sequence continues at coordinate 97,408,013 of CM043703.1, forward strand.
ATCTTTTTTCTTCCCCATAGTGAAACTCCAATCATCTCCCATGTGAACGTATGACAACTTGGCGGAATCACAATAAATCTCTATGTTCTTATTTGTTTTATTTTGCTATATTTTTCTTTCTGTCGTAACATAAATTTTACCAAACTCCACAACTGTTTTAAAATCACTTTTGACTCTCGTATAATTGAAACTACATTTAGACTAAACCAAGCCTTAAAAAAAAATATATAAAGTGAAATAAATTTTTAAAAAAAACAAGAGAGAAAATCCTTTTTATGTTTTCTTAATCAAATGTATGATCGAATAAAATTATCTCATTTTGTTTTTCTCTGAATCCAGTGCATAGCAAACGAATCCATAATTTATAAACTTACACTGCTTGATGATGGTTCCACAAGATGGCATATTTATGAAATGCCTTTGATGGATCAAACCAAAGATGAATTCTTTGCTCTCTACCTCCATTATCATTTGCAAACACATTTGTTTGCAACACGAAAGGCGGTCCATCACTGCCTAAAAACTCGAAATCAAGCTCATCATGAGGTCCAACATGATTACCAGGACTTGAAGTTAACTGTATTAATCAAATTATCAGTTTCAAAATTAGTATAGAGATGCAAGATTAATGCATTAATATTAAATTCAAGGCATTAAACAAACAAAAATCCTTACATAAAAAGTTGTAACAATTCCTGGAGAACGGTTTTCTGGTGTCTTTATTCTCATATGAAAGTACCCTGAACCATAACCCAGTTTGGACCTGAACCCATATCCTAATTTTATTTTGCACCAAAAATAAATTATGATATAATTAGAAAAAAAAATTACTCACACTAATTAATTCATGTAAATTAATGCAAAAATGGGTATACATATGTGTAAAGGAAATTAATTAATCAACCAGAAGCTGTGTCCATTGAAAGCTGAATTTCTCTTCTTCGATCTAAATGTTTGACATGATAATTTCCATAACTAATAAAGTAATTTACGTGAAAGCTAACGTTATTAGCTGCGTTTTTATGCTTTGCATTTGCAACACCAAGGAGAAAGGCAAAGAGGAGATTGAGCACATAAAAAAAACACATCTTCTAGGCTGTGTTTGGTGTTGTTAATTTCCTAGTGTGTTTATATAGATTAAACATTAATTAAATGGGTTGCAATTAAGACAGTGTTTTAATTTAATCCCAAACAAAGAAACGGCTAAAACCCAGTACAATTTAGTCAGTTGAACTCATCAATGTAATTACTGGTTGGCTTCGTAACTTTAAACTGATTGCGTTGATGGGTTAAACCGTGTTCATTAAATCGAGCATTTATCGTTTTATCATACAATAAGATCAAAATGAGTAATGAGTTTAGCTCTAACATGCTAGTTGAATTCTATCTTTCACCATACTTAATTACTGTTGCATTGTATATGAATGAGATAGATTTACCAAAAGGAAAATAATCATGGGTTAGATTGATTAAAATAGAAAAGAGAATTTGTCCTTGGGTAAGAGAAATGAAATGGAAGAAAATGGAAAAACAAACGAAAGGGTTTAGCTCAAGCGACATAACAAATCAAGATAAACTCTCACAGTATAAGTTTTGAATTCGATTTTTCATTGAAGAAAAACAATTCTTTAAAGACCACATCAACAAAAAGGATAATTTATTTCGAGTTTTACGTAATAAATATAAACAAGGCAGTTTGCATATATTCACGAGATTAATGAGTCAAAAGTCTAGATATCCCCATCACCCCAAAAAAAAAAAAGTAAATGTCCCTTTTTTCTTGAAGATTCTTAAATGAGAAAACATGAATGAAGAGGTAAACCAAATTCACAAGTGTGATGAAGTTTTTATATTCAAAGATTGCAGGAGAATAAATAATATGTTGTACATCCTTATGCCCCGTACAATTTTTCCTTTCTTTTCTTTTCACATTGACGGAAAAGGGATAAACACGAATCTCTTATGTGAACAACCCGAAAATAACCACCAGATTAGAAAGCCCTAACATCTACAACTTAATTCCCAAAAAAGTATTAAAGCAACTGTGCTCTAATGTGGTATTGACAAGGACTACTGAGTCCATTTGCTATTGTAATTTGCAACAGCAACACATTTTAATATCAATCTGCATTTTGGAGAACAAATCTGTATCAGAAAATAAAATAAAATAAAGAACAAATCTGTATAAGAAAATAAAATAAAAGGCAAATAACAGACATCCATCTTATGTTTTATGGATACTTTTTGGCTTATGGATGATTTGTATAATTTGTATCATCTGTAAGCCAAGGTACTCCTTGCTCAAATAAATAGGCCATAAAAGCCTATTATTTTATTTGCTATTGTCATTTCCAACGGTCACTTTTTCATTTGTAAATTAATTCTTGTGCATTTGGATTTGCAATCTATAATTGGCAAACTTGCATTTATATATTTTGATTTAGGTTGTGATTGATAGAAAAAAAAAATTAGGTGGAAAGAAGAGGAGGAAAGAAAAGTAGGCAGTTATTTTATCATTTAATAGTAAAGAAATGTGAGATTGAATTTTTTTTCTCATATACAAATTACAATTATCTCAAATTAAAAAGATGAGAGATTGAGAGCTAAAATAAGCTAATATTTTCTCTTTTTTTATTTTTTATTTTTTGTTTTCACTTTCCCATTATCACTACTAAATATATGATTGATAGAAAAGAAAAATAGGCGGAAAGAAGATGAGAAGGAAAGAAAAGTAGGCAGAGTTTTTTTATCATTTGGTAAGAAAGAAAAGTGAAATGATTGATTTTTTTTCCCATGTACAAATCATAATTCTCCTAAATTGAAAAGATTTGAGAGTGAGAGCTAAAATAAGCTAATCTTTTTTTCTTTTCTTTTCTTCTTTCTTTTCACATTTTATTATCACTACCAAACACACGATAAAAAACATCAATATTCTTATTTTTTTATCCTCTCTCTCTATTTTACTCTCATTTTTCTTCTATACTAATCAGAGCCTAGTCTAACTAAATACAACTTCCACCCCATTTCATTTATCTTAAATAACCAAATAGAAAGACTCCATTTCAATTCATGGCTAACTCCCAACTGTGTGCCAGAATTTGTTTGATTCCTCTAATTGATTGCCAGTTATAGGAATAGCAGAAGAGAGCACATAATCTAAAGCCACTCCCCAACACTAAATTTTAAATGAGTCAAAGATTATAAAAAAAAAAAATTTATCCTGTGAAAATTAGTAAAGTATTCGTAATATACACCTTGAGAAGTCCAATTACCTTATGATGACTTTCCACTTGAGGCACTTGCCGACAAGGACACCTACGCGAGGCCAGTAGGGGAATGTGACAAAGCTGCCAAAGGATTGCTCTAAGGTGGTTGTAGATGCTGCAATATCAGCAATTTATTGTGAGTTCTGTAGAATATTGCTCGAGAGACTTGAGCCTCATATTTTTTTTATAAAACCTTAATTTCAAAGTAGTCGTGTATGCAACGTTTACAAAGTCAAAACTAGATCCATGCATGCACCTGAACAATACTTGACAAGACCAATATTTCAATCACATAAGGCTGTCAATATAAAGAAGGGGTAAGTTCAATTTAGCTCCTCCCTGTACTTGAGCCTTGTTCACTTTACCCCCTAAACTTTAGTTTTGGACAAATCAACTCCTTGTGGTTTGGGCTAAAGTGAAACTACTAAGGACATTATTGATTAATTACTAATGAGTGGTGCAATATTATGAATTAGTATTGTTTGGTTACTTTGAAAATAACAACTATGTTTATTTTTTAAAAAATTGAGAGTTAGGGTGAAAATAAATAAACTATTGTTAATGAAAAAATATTTTTGACCTCTTATATGTTTAGAAAAATCTCAGCAGTGTAACTAATTCATAAAACTTACTTGGTATTTTTAAAATAGTCATACCCTAATTCACAATTTTGTACAACTTTTTAGTAATTAGTCAATAACTTCGGTTAGTAGTTTCACTTTAAGCCCAAAACACTAGCAGGTGATAGTTCAAAATTAAAGTTTATGAAGGTAGTAAAGTGAATAAGGCTCAAAGTACAAGGAAGTAAATTGAAATTACACCTACAAACAATCTCACTGACATACAATGCAGTGCACCCAACCCGTGATCAGATAAAAGAAAATTCTATAACAGAGTGAGTAATTTAATCCAACACCTCAAAGTTAATAATATCCCAAAATAACAATGTGAGTTGTTTGATAGATCCCAGCCTAACTCATCCTAACCAATAGCCTCTTGTCTGAGAAAAAATTTCCTAGTTGAGTCTGTTGGAAATGAAACACTCACACAAACAACTTTTATTCAAACTCAAAGAAATATTAGAAGAGGAGTCTCACTCAAAAACCAAGATACTATAACTCACTCTTATAAGACTTTGCTTCTTCACTCACTTAGAAGCTCTTACTTCTTATTTATGATTAAACCAAAATGGGGAGGGGTATTTATACTACTTAAGAACAATCCTACACCACACAAATAAACTAATCCAAAATTACAATAACCATACACCTCATTTTTCTTGGTGGTTCTAACAATATTTTAAGTTACCAAATAATTCACATGCACAACTACCACACCAATAAAATTCTAGGTAGAATGCTTGTAGTTTTGGACCTTGATTATGGACTTGGACTCCAATTTGATTGAATTTGGTTTTGGACTCCCATAATGGATCAAGTTTATGATCCAACACCCCCCTTAAACTTGATCTTGTGACTCCTAGTAAGTTCCTTAATCTTATAAAGTCTTCGCTTTTCAGTGGCTTGGTAAAAATATCAGCAACTTGATCTTGTGACCTCACATATTCAACTTGCACATCATTTCTTGCAACACACTCCCTTATATAGTGGTAGCGAATATCGATGTGCTTGCTTCGATCATGGAATACTGGATTCTTTGCTAAGGCAATGGCTGACTTGTTGTCAACACAAACCTTGGTCGGCTTTTCTTGTATCAAGCCTATCTCCTTCAATAGATTTCTAAGCCAAATTGCATGACAAACGCATGAGGTAGCAGCAACATATTCTGCTTCACAAGTGGACAATGTGACAATCGTTTGTTTCTTTGACATCTATGTGAAAGCAACATTTCCCATGAAAAATACGAATCCAGTAATGCTCCTTCAATTATCTATGTCTCCACCCCAATCACTATCGCTATATCCAACAAGCTTGTAATCATTAGAAACTGAATAGAACAAGCCAAAGTCAATTGTACCTTTTAGATAGCGAAGAATTCTCTTTGCGGCTTTAAAATGGGTGATTCCATTTAGCAACTAACCAATCCAACTACGTGAAGAATATCAGGCCTCGTGTAAGTTAGGTAGCGTAGACTTCCCACCAAACTTTTTAAAAATGTTGGATCTACACTTTCGCCTTCTTCATGTTTGGACATCTTGACTCCGTATTCCATCGGTGTGCTTATCGGCTTACAGTTCGCTATCTTGAACTTCTTCAGGATCTCCTTTGCATAGCTTTCCTGTGAAATGAAAATTTCATCCTTTTGTTGCTTAACTTCAATGCCAAGGTAGTATGCCATGAGCCCCATGTCTGTCATCTCGAATTCCTTCGTCATCATTTCCTTGAATTCATTGAACATACTTGGGTTGTTTCCGGTGAAGATCAAATCGTCCACATAGAGGCACACTATCAAAATATCTCCATGTTTGATCTTGATATATAGAGCGTGCTCATAGGGACATTTGTTGAAGTCATTCTCTTGGAAGTACTTGTCGATTCGGCTATTTCATGCCCTTGGTACTTGTTTTAACCCGTAAAGAGCCTTCTTCAACTTCAACACCATGTCTTCATGGCCTTTGACTTCGTAGCCTGATGGTTGCTGAATGTAGACTTCCTCTTCAAGAACTCCATTTAGGAAGGCAGATTTTACATCCATTTGTTGTATCTTCCGCTTGTTTTGAGCTGCCAAGGAAATAATTAGTCTAACAGTCTCCAACCGAGCAACGGGGGCGAATACCTCATTGTAGTCAATTCCAGCTTTTTGACTGTAGCCTTTTGCAACAAGCCTCGCCTTGTGTCTTTCAATGCCTCCCTTAGCATTTCGCTTTGTTTTGTAGACCCATTTGACACTTATCGCCTTGTGCCCTTTGGGAAGTGAAACAAGTTCCCATGTGTCGTTCTTCTCGATAGCCTTGATTTCTTTATTCATCGCGTCTCTCCACTTCCTCTCTTTTGCAGCTTCTTGGTAGCTCATTGGTTCACAATCAACAAATAGACAAAATAATGTAAGATTATCTTGTCGTTCAGTCACTTCATAGAGATCTCAAAGGCTTCTTGTTCGTTACACATCTCTTTCACTTTGACTCATACTTGAAGATGATGAAGGTGACTCGTCTCCGTGGGTAGTTGATGTTGGTGAAGTAGGTGGAGTTGTTGGCCCTTGTTGGGCTTCTCCAGGCTATTCTATTTGTGTCAGCTCATCTCCAAACGGAGGAGAGAAATTGAAGTCATCTATATAAGATCCAAAATCCCATAGTCATTTTTCGTCAAACACCACATCTCGGCTGATCACAACCTTCTTATTGTTCAGATTGTACAGCTTATAGCCTTTTGAATTTGCATCATAGCCAATGAAGATGAAACTCTCGCTTTTATCATCAAGCTTTGTTCTTTTCTCGTCTGGAACATGAACATGGGCTATGCTTTTAAAAAATCTTAGGTGGGAGATGTCGGGCTTTCTTCCACTCTAAGCTTCTTGCGGTGTCTTTCCCCAAACACTTCTTGTTGGAGATCTGTTGGATAAGTAGACTGCACACACCACTACTTCGGCCCAAAACTCCTTGGGTAGTTTCTTGCTTTTGAGCATACTCCGAGCTATGTTGAGGATAGTTCGGTTCTTTCTTTCTGCTACACCATTTTGTTGAGGGGATCTAGGAACTGTCATTGGTCGACGAATTCCATTTACTTCGCAGAACTCTTGAAACTCCTTAGAAGTAAATTCTCCTCCTCGGTCGGATCTCATAGCTTTAATCTTTCTACCGCTTTCTCTCTCCACTGCAGCTTTGAACTTTTTGAAGACTTCGAAAACTTTTGATTTCTGTTTCAAGAAATATACCCATGTTTTTCTTGAAAAATCATCAATGAAGAGAAGAAAATAGTTATTGTTACCAAGAGAGCTTGGTTTGATCGGACCGCACACATCGGTATGGATGAGCTCGAGTGGCTTCTTGGCTCTTGAGTCTGACTCCTTTGGAAAGTTTTTTCTGAATTGTGTCCCGACTAGACACCCTTCACAAAGTTGGTCAGGATGGTTGATGCGAGGTAGTCCCTTCACTATCTCCTTCTTGGATAGCAGCTTTAGACCTCCAAAATTTAGATGCCCAAAACGAAGATGCTATAGCCATGATGCATCTCTGTAGCAAGCTTTCAGGCACTTTGCAACATCGTTTTGTATGTTGATCAGAAACATTCTATTCTTTGACATCGGTACTTTAGCAATGAAGTTATTCTTATCATCTTTTATAGAAAGATTATGATCCTTCATATGAATATCATAACCTTTCTCTAACGGTTGTCCTAAACTCAAGATGTTACTTTTCATATTGGGCACAAAGTAAACATTGGAAATAAACTGATGTCTCCCGTCTTTCAAACGGATAAGAATGTTACTTCTCCCTTTTACTGCTATTGTGGAATCATCACCAAATGAGACATTTCCACTTACTGACTCGTCCAGCTCCACAAACATGTCTTTCCTTCCGCACATGTGATTGCTTGCACCACTGTCAAGATACCAGGATTTTGTTTGGACACCATCAGTCTCTTTTCGTGCTATAAGAAGAGTTTCTTTATCATCGGTCTTCTCCTCCACGTAGCTGGCCTTCTCCTCAATTCTATTGTTAGGAGCTATACATTCTGAAGCATAATGCCCAAACTTCTGAAAATTATAGCATCGAACTTGAAATTTGTCATTCCTCGAGTTTGGATTGCCTTTTCCACGGCCTCGTGTTGAGCTTTCTCTTTTCTCGTAGTTATTGTTGGAATTGTTATTGTTGTAATTCCAACCTCGTCCACGACCGCGACTTCCACCTTGTCCATGGCCTCTATGTCTGCCTCGGCTATGTTGGTTTCTATCATTTCCTTGGCCTTCATGCATATCCTTGAGTTTCAACTTGAGGAGTTGCTCAGTAAACCCTTGCTTCTTCTTATGCTTCTCTTCGTATGCTTGTAATGATCCTTGGAGTTGCTCGATCGTCATTTCTTCCAAGTCTTTAGTTTCTTCAATCGTCACGATGATGTGCTCAAATTTGGAATCCAACGAACGGAGTATCTTCTCTATTATCCTCACGTTCTCTAACTTTTCACCATTTCTTTTTAATTGATTAGAAACAGCTACTACTCTTGAGAAATAATCTGAAATAGACTCATATACTTTCATGTGTAAGGATTCGAATTCACCTCTTAATGTTTGGAGACAAACCTTCTTCACTTGCTCGGATCCTTTGTAAGAGGTTGGTATCTTTTCCCACTCTTCCTTGGCAGAGCTTGCACTCGAAATCTTTTCAAAACCATCATCATCTAATGCTTGATAGATTAGGTAGAGAGCTTTCTTGTCTCTCTTTCTCGTATCTTTCAAACTTATTCTTTTGAGCTGTGGTCAGCGTAGCTTCGTTATCTGGCTCGCTAAAACCTTTTTCTACGATATCCCAAACATCATGTGCGCCAAGAAGAGCCTTCATCTTGATACTCCAGTTGTCGTAATTGTTGTTGATAAGCATCGGGACTTGGAAGGATGCCATACCATTTGCTATATTGCTCAATATGTTGGGATTTTGGAAATTTTGATTGCAAAGATAGATCCGAAACGTTGAAAAACTTTGGGAGGGACCTAGTCAAAATTTTCAACTTTCGGTCAACGGTCAAAGTCAACACTAACCTGGTCAACGGTTAACGACTTTGACGGCTCAGTCAACTCGGCTTGGACGGCTCGGTCAACAGGCTTATGGCTCGGTCAACTAGACTCCAACTCGGCTCCAACTCGACTGACTCGACTCAGTCAATCGGCTCGGTCAACAAGCTTACGGCTCGGTCAACTCAGCTCAACTCGGTGAGTCAACTTGGTTTTCTGGCAGCAATCTTTTGATGGCGCGTCTGAACTCCGATCGGGGAGATTCTGGAGGCGTCGGATTTCTCTCGTCGATACCTTCGATTTGATATGCAATAGTGCATACTTTCCAACTTTGCTCTGGTACTACTTTGTTGGAAATGAAACACTCACACAAACAACTTTTATTCAAACTCAAAGAAATATTACAAGAGGAGTCTCACTCAAAAACCAAGATACTAGAACTCACTCTTATAAGACTTTGCTTCTTCACTCACTTAGAAGCTCTTACTTCTTCTTTATGATTAAACCAAAATGGGGAGGGGTATTTATACTACTTAAGAACAATCCAACACCACACAAATAAACTAATCCAAAATTACAATAACCATATGCCTCATTTTTCTTGGTGGTTCTAACAATATTTTAAGTTACCAAATGATTTACGTGCACAACTACCACACGAATAAAATTCTAGGTAGAATGCTTGTAGTTTTGGACCTTGATTATGGACTTGGACTCCAATTTGATTGAGTTTGGTTTTGGACTCTCATAATGGATCAAGTTTATGATCCAACAGAGTCGTGTTCCCTGGAAGATTTCAACTTTCAAGCACTCTAACTACATATCATATCATGTTTTGGCTATTTCAAATTCAAAAAAAAAAAAAAAAAAAAAAAAAAAAACTTGGAAGATTATAAACTTTTATCAGTGTATATGGTGTTTTTCCTGATCCAGCCTTCTTTCAGAAAGTATGCTGATTGTCATGTTACTTTTAAAAGTTTGCTTTAGGAAGTATTCTCATGTAATGATTATGACGACGTTTGGGGTAGGATTTAAACAAATTTAAATTTAGCTCAAGGCAATTTAAGTTGGAAGAGATTTAAGTAAACTTGATTTAAGCAAGCTTAAATCCTTCCTCAAACATCCTCATAGAAAGATACATAAGCAAAAAATATCCATACCTAAGTCTATGCCTGTTGCAGGATGTAAAGAATGCAACAAGACCATGTATTATGTTTCGAAGGGACCGGAAGACCTGTAAAAAAAGCCCAGTTCTCAAGCAGACGACAAACAAAAATTAGATTAATGAAAAAGTGACAAAAAATTTGGAAATATATATTAGGCAAACCTTTGACAACAGATCATTCCAAAGAGAATGCCAAAATGAGATCTGGGATGAATTAGGCTTTACTTGAGCAAGATATGTAAGCTAATTCATGCTACTAGCAGAAATCAAGAAGGCACTTTCCAGCACTTCATAGATGCTGGACAACATGGAAGCCACATAATTTGCCAACACAAGACAGCCACGGCCAGGAAAGAGGAAAAGTTCCCACATGGAATTAATGAGTGAACAAATGAATGAGAGTGATAGAAAAGAGTTAAAATTAGATTTCCGTGGAGGTAAAACCTGAGCCATTACATGATTCTTTATATTTTTCTGAGCATTCAAAAGAACTGAGGTACCAAAGAATAGTATTATCAAGGCCTAAGTCATTGATTAATTATCAGCATGAGAAAGAACCTCATGGTAGAACCAGATAAACAAGGGAGGACAGGAATTGGCCATGAGACAAGCCAACTAAACTCTTAGTTTTGGTCTGGTAAGAAAGAAATCTTCCGAGTGATAATGATTATACCTAAGCTTAATATACATGAAAAGAGGAGCTTGAACGGTCAGAGTAGAACCTCAACAAAGTCAAGAACCACACTGCACAAGGGCTCCATCATAACTGAACCAGTGATGTATAATTGCTCTTCAAGTGGATGCACCACGGGTTTGTAAGCAACAAAACCGTCAATTTCATTGCTCGCACCATTATTAGAAACCAATTGACAGCCTTCTCAACATTCTGAAGGAACAACATTGTTCCAAGATACCTAATCCTTGAAATCATCTCCCATGCTTCAATCCACTTAAATAGGGGCCCGCAAAGGTGGGCTGCAGTTGCCTTCAGGAGGGGCATTTTCTTATACAGATCATAAAAACCAATCACCACAGTTATGAGTGAGATTAATATATAAAGTGTTCTCAACAAAGGTCGCATCCAGGGACGATATACTGTGCAGAATAGTGGATAGGACTGGAGAAAGATAACCCAAGACGGAAGGCCAGCCTCAAGCAAAGCAAGAAGCTTCAAATCAGAGGTAATTATCTGCCTTAATTTAAATGGAAGATCCCTATCATTGAACATGAATAGAAGAAGAGTGTGATTGTATCCCATGGGCTCAATATTACTATCCTCTTTCGTATATTGTTCTCTCTTCCCACCCTTTGGCTCTTCTACCCTCCGATTCATAATGCAGTTACCGTTGGTCTCAATGGGACATTCTCTGACATCAAAGAATATGTCTTCTGAAAATAGCTCAGTTTGAGATGCATCATTAAATAGCAACTCAATAGAGGCAATAGTAACTCCCCGTGAAGAGCGAGAAGGAACTTTGTCATGCAGAAGGAATAGATTGATCGACAGTGTTTGTGTTTCAAATAGGGTGCCTGAGAACCATGTCGGAATACAGCTCATTGCTTGGTCAATGCCACTGAATTCCCATTTTCTCATAGATTTCACTTCTAAAGCGATGGATGCATCCGTCTGTAGGCAACATACACTATTAAAGAAAAGGTAAATATGAATATATTCATGAAGTTAACAACCAATGCAGTGATTGAAATTTGAATATATGTTTTCTTTATAGCTTTATCTTAATTTGTTACTCAAGCCATTTATAAGTTTGTACATGCGTGATTTCCTTTGCAGATTAATAGTAATGCACTATATTTCCCAAAATTCATAATAAAGATATTCGAGAAAAAGATGTCTATGGTCCTTATATTTGTGGTATTAGATTGTTAAGATTATAGTAATACAGTCATGTTTAATTACCTGAAGCTCATTCAAATAGTTGACACCATTTACATCTTTCCAAGCAACTTCAAACACAATAAAGCCATGCAATGCTTTGTACAAGTTCATCATAGAGAATGGAGCCTTTACTTTCAAACTAGCCAAGTTAATTGCGGGCAACCACTTGTACAAGTTCTTTGTTTTGTGGCTGGAGGAGGATCTGCATCCTAGACTTGGACTCCTAAGCACTTTTTTGTTGTTCCTGAAAGGTGACATCCTGTACTGTGGATGGATAAGAAATGAGATGAGTCAAAATGTAACATAGTTTGAACGTCATTTCATGAAGAGAACAAGCAAAAGATTGACCTTGGTGCTCATTAATTCTCTTATTTGGGTTGATCTTGAATGCTTGCTCATCCGCCATGACTGATTGTCGACAAGAATAACAAACTTATGACTGATTGGGGAAAAATACAGGAATGCCCGTGAAAGATGAGACTTTATATTCCTGTAACACATAAATAATGTGATTAAATGCATCAGACACCTAGTTATTAAGATGCCTATAACACAAAGCCATTGTATGAGTGACCATGAAAGTTTCCAGAGATCTTCAGTATTCAGTAACACAACGCATAAAAAATGAACGTATCATTTAAGCAAGCATGCAACCCCGTAATAAAGATTTCTTATGTCATTGAAAATGGAACTTCTATTAAATGAAAAATAAGATAGAGAATGGAGGGATGGAAACAGAGAGAACCTTTACAAATAGACTACACCAGCATTGTTGGAGCACATCCAAATTTCTTTACAAACACTCCTCTCTAACCTAACGAATAATTAAATTATCAAGGGGTCAAAAATGTTCTGATGCTATAAAGATGCAGTCTCTAGAAGGCATCATATTATTTAGTCATGGAATGAGGGACATGGATGTCTGTGACACTATAACCTGAAAAAAAAAAAAAACACCATAGAATCTCTTTAAATTTCTAGCTGATTCACCTTCATGTCAACAACTCACCAATGGACAAATAGTCCTTAACGACATCTACTCAGCAGTCAGCAACAAAAACTACAAACACAAGCCAAATCTCAGTTGTATCTCCATTATTTCTAATCAGTGCCTTTTGTTAACAACTATTTCTTCAAAAAGGTGCAGAATCAAAGGGAGGGTCAATTCATGACCCTGACACAACCCGATTGTGCAAGTTGCACACTTGCACCCTTTGTGATCTTGCATTTAACAGAATCCAAAATTGTTTGGGGAAGAATGTCCCCGTTTTGGATTATCTCTTCTGACTTCATGAAAATGCACTTTGTATGATGCTTAAGTTAACAAATATGCCATGTTGTATGCATCAAATAAGAAAGAAAACACATTCAAGACAAGATTGATTGCTATTGGAAGTCATGATGTGTAATTGATGATAGATTAAGAGAGATGAGAATAAAGTTGAATATCAATGATAGAGGATCATTGTTAACAAATATGGTTGTACAGTCATCCATAGTAAAATGCTTGTTAGAGATGCAAGGAAGAGATAAAGAGATAGAAAAGATTAAGTATTGGGTGCTTACTAGAAAGCAATATGAGTTCAAAATTTGAAATGAGGGTATTTTGGTATTGGAACATAAGATTTGTGTTCCTAATGATGCGGAGTTGAGAAAGAAGATATTGAGAGATGTACATGATGATGTATATTCGATGCACCCGAGTAACAATAAGATGTATAGAGGATTAAGAAAAAATTACGGGTGGTCAAGATTGATGAGGGATATAGCTGAATATATTTCTAGATATTTGATTTGTCAACAAGTGAAGTCATAGAATAAACATCCGGGAGGCTCTTCTTGTGTTTGAATGACCATAGAAAAATGTGAGTATAGATTTTGTTTCTAGATTTTCCTATACTCAGAGAGGTTACGATACAGTGTAAGTGATAATAAATAGATTTTCTCAGTCATCTCAATTTCTTTCAATTAAAACTAATTGGAGTCCTAAAAAGGTGGTTGAACAGTATGTAGCTGAGATTGTGAGGTGGTATAGAGTATTATTGAGCATAGTGTCATTTAGAGATGCTAGATTTACATCTTGGTTTTGGCGAGCCTTTCAGAAAGCCATGTATACACAATTGCAATTTAGTACAACTTTTCCTCCTCAAACATATGAGCAGACATGGAATTAATTTGATAAATATAACATACCCGAATTCTTAAAGCATGGGTAAAGAAGTAATTTGATAAATATAACATGAAATTAAAATAATGTATATACATGAAAGAATTATTATTGAATACAAAAATTCTATTGAAAAAAAAAACTTGACACGCGGTGGTGTAGTTACAAAGAAAAAAAAACGGACGTGTTCAGGTGTGGGAAAGAAGAAGAAAAAAAAGAAAGAAAAAAAAAGTTTTAAAAAAAATATATTCTGTGGCAACACTTGGAATCTAGGTGTTGCCAAAAGAGAAATGTGAAATGATGTGTATTACTACATGATACACAACACAAAAGGTGAACCGTGGGGGTGGCAAAATTTGCATATATATACTTTGTTTCTTTATTTTCTTTTTTATACTTACCAAATCCTGATTGGTTTTCTTTATTTTACAATTCAAACTACTCTATTTCTCTATACATTTGGGAACCGAAGAAAAGATTGAAATGGTAAAATTTTGAAGGGTTTACCGGAGAATTTTATGGAGAGCCACAAGAAGCTCTAAGAAAAACATAAAGTAATAACGTGAGTTTTATTTTTGAGATCTAGTACACATGAAATTTCCCAGAATTCAATGTGAAAATTTTCAAAGGGTGTGAATTATAAAAGAATTGAAGAATAAATTATAAATTTTAATATAAATATTATGTCAGGGGTTGACGATCAGCAACTGGGGGAAATTGCTGAGAGGAGCAGGAAAGGCAATGAGGTGATCCACGGGTAGCTCTAAATGCTACGTGGTGAGTTAGATTTACTTTAAGTAATCAAGATAAATATGAAATATATAGTGATAGTATTTGAATAAATCATTAACTTATGATTTGGTGATAGATGAAAGTTGGTTGATACGTATAATAGGAATGGTGGATGTGTAGAGAATTATTTTATGAGAAATAATATTATTGGAATAATGAGTCGATTTAATAATAAAGGCGATAAGTGAAATTATTGATGAGCTATGGTTGATGATTTGATATGATATATGAGAAAAGGAATTTAGTGGATCTTGACGAGCTATAGTTGATGATTTGATATGATTTATGAGGAGAGGAATTTAATAAAAAATTTCAAATAATAATTTGAGAATAATCAGGATAGCTAATTTGAATGTTTGAAGACATATTTGTTTCTATATTATTGTTCATATGCATATTTCATATCATTATTCATATGCATGTGCATGAAATAAAAGAATCAGAAAGGCAGCTGATCTAAATAAACAATGAGGTTATGTATTGAATATAGACAGCTGAATAAGATCATCATCAATAATAGATATCCTTTGCCCATGATAGACGATTTATTCGAACAGTTACAGGGAGCTAGGGTGTTTTCTAAGATAGACCTGAGATCGGGTTATCATCAATTGAGAATAAAGTTTATGGTCATCATGAGTTCCTTGTAATACCATTTGGGTTGACTAAGGCTCTTGCAGCATTTATGGATCTAATGAATCGAGTGTTTAAACCATTCTTGGATAGATTTGTGATTATGTTTATTGATGATATTCTAGTATATTCCATGAATGAAGATGAGCATATGCAACATTTAGAGATAGTGTTGGAAATTCTAAGGAGAGAGAAATTATATGCAAAGTTCTCTAAGTGTGAGTTTTAGTTAAGTGAAATATCTTTCTTGGGGCATGTTGTGTCGGGAGATGGAGTAGTAGTTGACCCATTGAAAGTAGAAGCAGTGTTGAATTGGGAAAGACCCACTAGTGTAACTGAAATTAGAAGCTTTTTGGGGTTGGCTGGTTATTATAGAATGTTTATTCAAAAAAGTTCTATGATTGCTAGACCATTGACTAGATTGACCAGGAAGAAAGTGAAGTTTAGGTGGTCAGAAGAATGTGAGAGGAGTTTCCTGCTGTTGAAAGAAAAATTAACTACTGCCTCGGTATTAGTGTTTCCTTCTTATGATGAAGGCTTTATGGTATATAGCGATGCGTCACATCAAGGGTTTGGATATGTGTTGATGCAACATGAGAGAGTTATAGCTTATACTTCTAGGCAATTGAAGAACCATGAGAGGACTTATCCAACCCATGATTTAGAATTGGCTACCATAGTTTTTACTTTGAAGATTTGGAGACATCATCTGTATGGAGCCAATTGTGAAATTTTTACTGATTGATTACGCCAAAAGAGTAACGCGGTAGTTGTAGCACAGCTTTGGGGTGTCGATTCCATAGGGAAACAAGTTAACTACAAAAGAATGTGTGACCATAACACAAACGATAAAGATTTAAGTGAGAAAATATGAACTTTTTGATAATGAAGTAATTGTGTAAAATAGATTGTAAAATATAATAGAGGAACAACAAGGTTCCGAGAATCCTCCCTAGGTTCGTTGTCCTAATCCTAACTTGATTCAGTTTTTTTTTTATCACGATTGCAAGTTTCTCATCCCAAACAGGCAATCAATAAGTATTCAATAAGAACATATATAAACCCTAATGTAATTGTTATGAAATACTTTACTTTTGATTCATGCACACATGATATATCCTATATGTTTACCAAGAAACGACAATATATCTTTTATGACAATATTGAAGTAATGGACAAGCCTAAAGAATAAATCTTCCGGACTCAATTATACCCCAAACAATCTTGACATAAGAAAAGCATTACTAGATTTATATCAAGGAAAAAGATACAATAACCGGATTAGAGAAAATCTTATAATTAGATAGCAAAGTAAATCATAACAATATCTTGACAGTAAATCCTTATTACAACTGAACCAAATAAAGGAAAATAGGAACAACTACACCTAGGGATTCATCCCTTCGCCTTGCTTGGAGATTAGTTAGCCATGGGGCTTATGGTTGATCACTTTGATGGAGGAGAGTGTGGCTCCTTCTTTGAGTTTTTCAGACTTTGATTGCCTTTTTTCTCTTTAACCCTAAGTGATCTATTTATAGTACAAGGGTCTAAGGGTGTTTTTGGGTTTAATCTATTGCTAAAACCCTAATTAAGTTCAGAGTCAGAGATGGGAAAAACGTGTGCGCACTGCAGCACAGGCTGAGGCATGCTGCGGCATGGGCCTTCTCCTTGGTTGGGTGGTCCCTGGGTGCTGCGGCATGGGCTGGTGCATGCCGCAGCATGAGCTGATGCAAAAAAGGTGGAACTCCTTGATGTTGTAGCACATATTGAGGCATGCTGCAGCACACCCTGGTGCTTTGATTTCTCTTCATGTTTGCTTCTCCGTAACCACTTCGATACTTCGTTATGCATGGAATCTTGGCATTTGAAGCAACGATCGTTTTTCCTTCTCTTTTGGACTCAAAGTACCTGAAAATGCACCGAGATAAGTCAATGATCAAGAATATCACTTTAGGGTTATTAATGTATAAAAATGCAATTAACACCGAGATCAACCCTAAAATGCTAACAATTAAGCATTGTTGAGATGCATTTTATGGCTCTCATCACAACCCCCAACAAGCTTATTGCTAGTCCCTAGCAATTCAAGCGAAAACGAGAGATGAATTCTTATGGTAGGAATCAAAATAAGGTCAAGCAACGCTAGTGTTAAACAAAGAGCAATTTACATTTTTGTCTCAGAAATTGCACATAATATGCAGCACATAGAATCATTAAATATCACTTAAGTCCAAAAGTAATCCAAGCATCAATCTTAAAATTGTTATTGACTCTTATCATCCATCTTATCACAATCCATTAATCCGAACATCCGAATGATTTTATGCATGACATTCATAAATACAAGTCTTGGCCTCATAATAAATTGTGTGACATCAATCACTTAAACAAGCTCCATAGGCTTATTTTTCAAATCACTCTCCACTTTTGTAGAAAAAATCACACTACATCGGATCAATAGGTCTTTAGTAAGCTCGTAACGTTAGGCTAGGGTAAAGGTTAAGAAAGAACGGGAAGGATTTAACAAGTAAAAGAAATTAATCCCTTAGCTTTAAACAGAACCACTTTTAAGCACTAAATAACTTTACTTTAATGTTCAACTCTTTCGACCATTTTTTATAAGGGCACATCTCTTGATAAGTCACCACTTTACTTTTCTTTTCTTTTCTTTTTTCTTTGCCATACTTCGCTTCTCTTTTCCTTTTGTATTTTTGACATAAGACCATTTACCTCCTTTTTCATTCTTTTCTTTTCTTTTCTTTTCCACAACCCCCAACTTATCTCCTTTAATGTACTTGGGTTATGGTTTTTCATATTTCCATCCTTACTCCTTTTAAGTGATTCTCAACAAATGTGTACAACTAAGTTCTTTTAAAAGAAGGGTAAGGATAAAATATTTTTAGGCTCATAATGGTAAGTAAATGGGTTTTTGAAAGAAACAAGGCTCAAATTCTTTTTCAAGAAAAAGGCTCAAATAGGTGACTAGTGATATAAATTGCAAGGGTAGATTTGAAAGGCTCAAACGGTCCAAAAATGGCCTATATCGTATCCTGCGTAGTGTGCATTCTAGGAATTCGCCTCAAGTGATTATCGAATAAGTTCTAGAGCTTGTTGAGACTGCAAAAGTATTCACAAGGCAATCACACATAAAACTTCTCTAAATGCTTTAGATTAATCATACAATCTTACCACAAACTAGAGTCTCTAACCAAATCAACATTGACACTTGCATTATTCTCAAAACTGAAACAAAATTTAACTTCTTCTAAATGTTGTATGTTATCTCAATTAAGCTTATATCATTGACATGTGAATTATATCCAAGGCAAACACAAAGCATGCTTAAAACAAAAGGTAAGAGAAAGTAACACCAAGCAATTTAATGAAAAAGAAATACGTTTCCTCCACCCCCAACTTAAAAATTGCTTTGTCCTCAACGTTAAAGAGAAAGTAAAGGAAACTCCATTTGTAAGCATGAGTGCTGAAGATTGTGCACCACCAGATGAATTGCATGCCATTCTTCTTGCTGAAATTTCAATCTGCAACATAGAACAAGACAACAAAAAGAGAGTAACTACGGTGTGCCCTTAAGATTCCCACCATATGTTAGGTTAGCACATAACATGGAGAAAAATAACTAAAAAGAAAAATAAATAACTAAAGGAAAACACAATATAAGGTAGGATAGTGAGGTGATAAAAAAACAAAAGAAAAAAAAATAGGCAAACAAAAGATAGAAACCAAACTATTTCTCAAAGTCCTCCTCATCTTCTTCATCCCCTTCATTTTCATCACCTACCTCAGAAAGTTTATCAAAAGATGAACCTGAATAGGGTGGCATAGTAGCAAAGTGATCCATATGACAACCAGTAGCGGATGCAAGGTGTTGGTACATCTAACGAAAAGAAGAGTAGACCTCCGCTTGATAATCGGCTTGCCTAGCCAAAAATTGGTCTTGACGATCTAACCTATCAAGCAACATTTTCTGATGCTCGTCAACACAACATTTTCTTTGGTTGTTGGGCCTCCTCATCAGTACTGTATTGGACTCTGGCTCGGATGCACAATTGTGTAATTAAAGAAAGAAAGTATAATCCGAGCTTTTTTCTAATAGTGTGTATGATAGAGTTAAAGATGACTTGGCCCACATCGATATTCATCCCCATCAAAATGGCATAAATTAGAACAGCTCTCTCAACAGTTATGGTACTATAACGCGTAGCAGGTAGCATCCTCTGACATTCGAAATATTACCAAACCCTAGCATTGGTAGTCAGAGAATGACCGGGCAAGGTGACATGGGTATCACCCGTCAGTTTCCATGAAGTGCCCAGAATACAGAGAGTGCTGCGAATCTCTTCATAATTAATTGTAGACATATATGCACTATACTCACTGTGTTCAATGCCAGGTAACCCATAAAAGCTATTAATGGATGTGCTGCTAAAAGAGACTATTTGTCCTCTCACCCTTACTTTGCCATTCCTATGCTCGTCTGCATTAGTGTAAAATTCTCTAACCAAATTTGTGAGGGAATGAGAGGGTGGTATTGTAAATGTACCCTAATTCCTATCAAGAATCATTCTAAATAAAGTAGGGTTCCCCCTTTCGGTGATGTTGAATCCTCTCTCGGGAATGGGTTTTCTAGTTTGCATCATTCTAAGATATCTCTCACTTGCCTCAAAACTAACAAATTTGGTTTCATTAGACTCTTGTTGTTATTTCCCCCTAGGTCTCTTGGTCTTAGGTGCCATGAAAATCAAATATATAGAACAATAGACTTAAAGCAAAACTTAACCACCAAATAGCACAAGAGAACAATAAAAGGGAATAAATGAGTCTTACTTGATGTCCAAAGTTTGGAAGGAGAAAGACTGCCTCACCAACTTGAAGTGTTCTTGATGAACCCAAAATCTTCTTGGAACCAGTTAGGAGAGAGATTGTTAGCAAAATCTGGAAAATCAGTGATCAATTTAGCAAGAAATAATGGTACAAACAAGAAATTTTAGAGAAAAAGGGAGTGGTTATGTGAGGGTTTTGTGAGAGGAAGAGAGAGGAGCGAGTGTGCTCCGTTTTGGGAAAGTTAGAAATGAAGAATGGAAGTGCAGATTTAGGTTTTTAGTGTGCAAAGTTTCGAGAAGGTGCTGCAGCATGGGCCTAGGCGTGCTGCGGCATGGGCTGGTGCGGCGATGGACATGCGCTGGGCGCTGCAGCATAGGATGGTGCGGAGATGGACGTACGCTGGGCGTTGCAGCATGGGCTGGTGTGGAGATGGACATGCACTGGGCATTGCAGCATGGGTCTAGGCGTGCTGCGGCATGGATTGGGCCTCTGTACGTGCGCACACTGTGTGCTGCAGTGTGCACTGTCCTGTTTTCCACCAGAAAAATTTGAGTGTTTGCCAAATGAAAGAAAAATAAAATAAAGTCAACCAAATAAATAATAGTATAAAAAGTAGTCCCCAAAAAATTAGATTAAAAGAAAAACTAACAAATAAGATTGAATAAAAATTAATTAAAAACAGAACAAACAAATCAAAAGAAAAAATAAATAAAAACGTACATGTTTGGTATAGTTAAGGTAAATAGACCAGATCTATAAGTGGAATGTCTTCCACTTCCGGATCTTGCCTATCGATCAAGATCTTAAGGCACTGACCATTCACTTTAAAAGTCCGACCGTCCCTAGTGTCCTCTATTTCCACCGCTCCATTTTCAAAAACATTTTTTACTATGAAAGGACCGGTCCAACTCGACCGAAGTTTTCCAGGATGCTTATAAAGTCTAGAGTTGTATAAAAACACCTGATCGTTGGGTTTAAATGTTTTCCTCAAAATATTTTTGTCATGGAATACTTTCATCTTAGCCTTATAGATTCTAGAGTTCTCATAAGCATCATTTCTTAACTCCTCTAACTTGGTCAACTGATATTTTCTAAGCTTACCCGCTTCTCCTATGTCAAAATTAAAAGATTTGATGGCTCAATAAGCTCGATGTTCGAGCTCTACAGGTAAGTGACAAGGCTTTCCAAAAACAAGCCGATAAGGTGGCATTCCTAAGGGAGTTTTAAAAGCTATACAGTAAGCGCAAATCACGTCAACTAGTCTCAAAGACCAATCCTTGCGATCCGGGTTAACCGTTTTTTTCTAAAATCTGTTTAATTTCTCTATTAGCAAGCTCTACTTGTCCACTAGTTTGAGGATGGTAGGCAGTAGAAATTTTATGTAGCACCCCATATTTTCTCATCAAAGCTTCAAAAGAACGATTGCAAAAATGTGTACCTCGATCACTAATTATAGCACGTGGTGTACCAAATCGAGATAACACATTTTCTTTAAGAAATTTAATTACCGTTTTATTGTCATTGTTTCGGCAAGCTGCTGCCTCTACCCACTTAGATACATAATCTATTGCCACGATGATGTATTGGTATCCAAAAGAAGGAGGAAAGGGTCCCATAAAATCGATGCCCCAACAATCAAAGATTTCAATTACTAAAATAGCGTTTAAGGGCATCATATTTCGGCGAGACACAGCTCCTAACTTTTGACATTTTTCATATAAGCGACAATAGATGTTTGCATCTTTAAACAAGATAGGCCAATAAAATCCACACTGAAAAATTTTTGCAGTGGTTTTTTTCATTGAAAAGTGGCCTCCACAAGCTTGGGAGTGACAAAATTCTGAGACACTTGTAATCTCTTCATTAGGGATACAACGCCTTAGAATTTGGTCAGGGCAGTATTTGAAAAGATAGGTAGCGCTCCAATCCATTGGTATCTCACCTGTAACCAAATAATTCACGATGTGAGCAAACCATGGTAAGGAAGTTACGGAGAGTAAATGCTCATCGGGAAAGTCATCCTTGATTGGCATGTCGTCGTAAGTGTCCTCATAAGTGAGCCTTGATAGATGGTTAGCTACTACATTCTCCACTCTTTTCTTGTCTTTGATGGTAATATCGAATTCTTGTAGGAGTAGGATCCATTGTATTAGTCTTGCCTTAGCATCCTTCTTTGTAAGAAAGTACTTAAGGTTTGCATGATCTGTGAAGATAAGAATAGGGGAACAAGTTAAATAAGCACAAAATTTATCTAAAGCAAATACTACAGCTAGCAATTCTTTTTCAGTTGTGGAGTAATTCATTTGAGCACTGTTTAAAGTCTTACTAGCATAGTAAATGAAAAATGGTTTTCTCTCCCTTCGCTGTCCAAGAACAGCACCTACAGTGTAGTCACTAGCATGACACATAATTTCAAAGAGTAAAGTCCAATTTGGTGACTACATTATAGGTGTTGACCCTCACCTGTATTTTAATGATGACAAAACACAACTGTTATTATACTAACAGTACAAACTAAGTGTAGTAAGCAACAAAAGCATTCAACCAAGGATCAAGGTGCAAGAACTCAAACCAAATCAAACTATCAAGTGAAGACTGAAGAACTAGTATAGGTCTAAGGTATTAAAACCAGTGTAAGTCTCACTTGTACATTGAAATAGCTTGTTTAATGGCTCACACACAAAATGTTTTTAAACAAAACTTTTTGAACAAACATTTACAAGATAAAAGCTTTTCTAAAACAGAAAAACTGGGTTGGAAGACAACCCAGTCGATTGGGTACATATACCAGTCGACTGGTATATGGGATAGTAAGTCCCTAGTCGACTGGGTGAAACATACCAGTTGACTGGTAAAATGGACAGTAAGTCTCCAATCGACTGGATAGAACGACCCAGTCGGCTGGTAACCCATAAGCTTTAAAAACGAGAATTTTTAAGAGGACCCAGTCTACTGGTAGTTTAAAAAATATGACCGTTTGACTCGAAATCTAATCTTTTAAAGGCACAATCTTTTCAAATTAAAGTCCCAACAGCCATATTATTTGATGGCTATATAAACCCACTCTATTGAGCATTCAATGAGAGGTTGAGATATTGAAAAAGAGAAGAACATATACAATCAAGTCATTTACTCTTTGAAACACAAAAAGTTTTGAAATATTCATGTTGAGCCATTCTTCAAGCTTTACTTTAAAAGAGAGACATTATTCAGTTGTATAAGCTTTCATCTGTTGTCTCTCTACCATTTACTTTACAGCATTTATTATAAAGGGATTACTTTCGAGAGGAAGGGGATTACTTTCGAGAGGAAGGGGATTACTTTCGAGAGGAAGGGGATTACTTCCGAAATGAAGGGGATTACTTCCGAGAGGAAGGGAATTGTATGGTTTGAGCAACACCAGTAAGTTTCTTGTGTACGATTTGTGCAACACTCGTGAAGTTGTACGACTAAGTTTCTTAGTGGATTACTTCAATGAGGTTCCTTGAAGAGAGTGGACGTAGGGTCGGAACGAATCCGATATTGTCGAACCACTATAAACTGTGTTTGCATTCTCTACTCCTTAAACTCTTTATTTGTAGTACATTACTTATTTAATTGCTTGTTAGTTATATGTTTTTATAAAACTTGTGTTATTCCGAGAAAGTTTTTAAAAAACCAATTCACCCCCCTTCTTGGGTTGAAACCTCAGTCTACAATTGGTGTCAGAGCCTCATTCTCAATTTTAGGCTTAATATCCTTGAGTTGATCCGATGGCAGCAAATATCTATTCTGAGAGACACTCATATAATAGGCCTCCTTTGTTCAATGGCTCCAACTATAACTATTGGAAAAACATAATGAAAATCTTTGTCGAAGAACAAGATTATAATCTGTGGAGAGTCATTGAAGAAGGACCTAGAATTCCATCAAAGAAAATAACTGTTGGAGAAATCAATCATACAATGCCCAAACTCAAAACTGAGTACAATGATGAGGATTGTAGAATGATATCTCTCAATAGTAGAGCAACAAGCATTTTACATTGTGCTTTAGATATATCTGAATACAATAAAATCTATGCATGTGTTTCGGCTAAAGAGATATGGGATAAATTTCAAATTACATATGAAGGAACTAGTGAGGTCAAAAAGTCAAATCTATATGCTAGTTTCTGAATATGAATCCTTTAAAATGTCTCCTAACGAAACAATTTCAGAAATACACTCACGGTTCACAACTATTGTAAATGATTTAAAGCTTCTTGGTAGGAATATTGAGGAGTTTGAACTAACAAAAAGAATCTTGAGATCCTTGCCACCTTCGTGGAAACCAAAGAAGACAGCCATTTAAGAAGCCAAAGATCTTGACAAACTTGATGTTGAGACACTACTTGGGTCATTTTTTACATATAAGATGGAAGAAATGACTTCCATCGTCAATAATGATGAGAAGAACAAAAAACAAATTACTCTCAAAGCTTCTACGAGCAATAAGGAAATGGAATTGAAAAAAAAAGCGGAGAGTAGCGAGGAAGATAGTGAAATGGAATTAATCACCAAACGGTTTCATAGGTTCTTAAAGAAAAGTAAGAAACCTTACACAAAAGATCCCACTTCGAAAAGGGAACCACTTATGTGTTATGGCTGCACGAAGCCCGGTCACATCAGGGCTGACTGTATGATTTCAAACAAACCATACAAGAGCTTCAAGAAGAAAGCCATGATAGCAAACACTCGGAGTGATGACGAAGAAGAAGAGTCCTCGGATATTGAGGTCGGATACGAGGAAATTGCCAGCCTATGTCTTATGGCAATCGATGATGAAAATGAGATATATCTCCACATTAAGGAAAAAGGTAACTGTTGGTACCTTGATAGTGAATGCTCAAAGCACATGACCGGTGATAAAAGTGTATTCAATGAGCTAACTCTAAGAGATGGTGGATTTGTCACCATTGGAGACAACACAAAAATAAATATCATCGGGTATGGAAAAGTTGATAATGATTTCCCAATTATAGATAATGTATTGCTAGTACAAGGTCTTAAGCCAAATTTACTAAGTATTAGTCAACTTTGTGACAAAGGCAACAAAGTTACATTTGAGACCTCTTATTGTCTAGTTATAGACATCAGGAGCAACAAGATCAAGTTTGTTGGCCACAGTCATGAAATGTCTATATAGTTTATTTGAAATCCTTGCATTCTGAAAATGAAAAATGTTTTCCTGCATTTAGTGAAAATCCATGGCTATAGCATAGAAGGCTTGGTCATGTGAACATGAACTTGCTTAAAATCGTTTCAAGAAAAGATTTAGTCATTGGACTTCCAAAAATCAATTTTGAAAAAGACAAAGTATGTGATGCTTGTCAAATGGGAAAACAAACTAAGATTTCTTTTAAAGCAAAAAATGTGGTCTCAACTACTAGACCTTTGGAACTTCTGCATATGGACTTATTTGGTCCAATTGGTACCATTAGTCTAGGTGGCTATCATTATGCTCTTGTTATTGTTGATAATTATTCAAGATATACATTTGTTATTTTTATTTCTTACAAAGATGAAGCCTTCAAAGGATTTGAAAACTTTTGCAAAAAAGTTCAAAATGAAAAAGGAATATGTATTTCAAGCATTAGAAGTGATCATGGAAAAGAAGTTGAAAACCAAAGCTTTTCAAGATTTTGTGATGAAAATGGAATTAATCATAACTTTTCAGCTTTTAGAACTCCTCAACAAAATGGAGTTGTTGAGAGGAAAAACAGAGTTCTAGAAGAATTTTCAAGAACAATGCTTTGTGAAAATAGTTTACCAAAATACTTTTGGGTTGAAGCCGTGAACACTTCTTGCTATATCTTAAATAGAAATTTAATTAGGCCTATGCTTGATAAAACTTCAAATGAACTATGGAAAGGTAGAAAGCCTAATATCTCATATTTTCGTATATTTGGTTGCAAATGCTTCATCCTAAATAACAATAAAACTAACTTGGGTAAATTTGACTCTAAGACCGATGAAGGGATATTTTTAGGATATTCAACATCTAGTAAGGCTTATAGAGTTTTCAACAAGAGAACTCTAGTGGTAAAAGAATCCGTGCATGTAACTCTTGATGAGTCTAACCCTATTAGCAGTAGAGAAGTTTCCTTTAATAATGATGTAGATTTTATTCCAGGAACGGAAACTCCTACTCCTATTGTTGACCCAAAAGAGAGTCCACCTCAAACAAATGAAGAGACAAAAACTCACAATTTGGACCAACCATCTACAAGCTAACAAGAGGATATTCTTCCCAAAGATTGGAGGTATGAAAACAATCACCCGATTGATCAAGTGATTGGTGATCCTTCACAAGGGGTAAGAACTCACTCTTCTACTAGAAATATCTATAATTATGTAGCTTATTTGTCTCAAATAGAACCTAAGACCTTTTTAGAAGCTGAAAAGGATAATAATTGGATTATTGCAATACAAGAAGAAATAAATCAATTTGAGAGAAACAAAGTTTGGAATCTAGTTCCAAGACCTAAGAATCATTCAATAATTGGAACTAAATGGGTATATAGAAATAAGATGGATGAAAATGGTATAATAACTAGAAACAAGGCTAGGCTAGTTGCTAAGGGATATAATCAAGAAGAAGGAATAGACTTTGATGAGACCTATGCTCCCGTAGCTAGATTAGAAGCTATTCGAATGTTATTAGCCTTTGCATGCTTTAATAAGTTCAAGCTATTTCAAATGGATGTAAAAAGTGCTTTCTTAAATGGCTTTATAGAAGAAGAGGTGTATGTTGAGCAACCTCTTGGATTTGAAAATCCTAGTCTTCCAAATCATATCTACAAGCTTTCTAAAGCTCTATATGGGTTGAAGCAAGTTCCAAGGGCATGGTATGAAAGACTAAGTAAATTTTTTATTGACAATGATTTTGTAAAAGGTAGAATAGATACAACTTTCTTCACAAAAACTCACAAAAATGACACTCTTATAGTCCAAATATATATTAATGATATTATATTTGGTGTTACTAATGAATCTATGTGTCAAGAGTTTGTAAAGTGCATGCAAGGTGAATTTGAAATGAGCATGATGGGAGAGCTTACCTACTTCCTTGGACTTCAAATAAAATAACTAAAAGGAGGCATCTTTATCAATCAATCAAAGTACATTAAGGACCTACTAAAGAGGTTCAAGATGGAAAGCTTAAAGCCACTTGGAACACTTATGAGCACTTCTACAAAACTTGATCTTGATGAAGGAGGTACTTCTGTAGATACTAAATATTATAAAAGCATGATAGGTGTTTTGCTTTATTTAACTGCAAGTAAACCTGATATAATGTTTAGTGTATGCATGTGTGCTAGATTTCAGTCTAATCCTAAGGAATCACATGTAGTTGCAGTAAAAAGAATCCTTAGATATCTACAAGGAACCCAAACCATAGGATTATGGTACTCTAGAGATTCATCTTTTGAGCTTGTAGAATATTCAGATGCTGATTTTGCTGGATGTAGGTTAGATAGAAAAAGCACAAGCGGAACATGCCAATTCTTAGGTGCAATGTTAACCTCTTGGTTTTCCGAGAAACAAAATTTCGTTGCACTATCAACCACCAAGACGGAATATGTAGCTGCTGGAAGTTGTTGTGCCCAAGTGTTATGGATAAACAACAACTATAAGATTATGGCATGAACCATAAAGGCATTCCAATATTTTGTGATAATACTAGTGCCATCAACCTAACCAAGAATCCTATTCAGCACTCTAGAACCAAGTACATAGAAATCAGACATCATTTCTTAAAAGACCATGCTAAAAAAGGTGATATAAGATTAGAATTCATACCTTCGGAAGATCAATTAGCTGACATTCTTACAAAACCCCTAAGTGAAGCTAGTTTTTGTAAGATTAGAATGTTGATGGGATTGCTGGATTATGATAAAATGAATATCTGATTGCTCCTTCGTTCATAATATGCATGATTGACATCTAGTGAAAGAGTATTAATTTTTGTTTAAATATCTCCCTCACTCAAAGATGTCATAGATAAACAAATTTTGTGCTAAGATTCAAGACTGGAAATTTTCTTAAGGGTTCAGTCGACTGGTAAATATGACCCAGTCGACTGGTAAGTCTAAGCCAATTCCTTTAGTCGACTGGTAAGTCATATCCAGTCGACTGGTGCCTCTAAACCCTATTTGGAGCCATTTTTTTTTTAAATTCAGTTTTTATCCAGTCGACTGGTAAAAACTGCCCAATCGACTGGTATCTTATTGCCCGTTTACCCAGTCGACTGGTACTTGGACCCAGTCAACTGGATTGAAAAATGTTCATCTTTGTAAAAAGGACCCAGTCGACTGGTATCGCGAATCTATATAAAGACTGTTCATTTTTTTTTGGATTTTACGCCATTTTCAAGCAACTTGGCTTTCTCTCTCTAGAAAATTTCACCATTTTGATCCAAAAACCATCCAAACTTCATCTAAACACATCGATCTACTCATCCCAAACATTATTTTCAACTTTCTACAGTTGAAATCTTCCATTTTCACCAAAAATCTTTTTCCCAAAAAACCCCATTTTTTCTCAAAATATCTGATCGAATCCGCATAAAATGCACAACCGGGGGACCAAATGCGCCAACAAGGCCAAAGTGAACCAAATCTTCTAATCTGGATTCACAGGGAAAGGGAGTGACGGGCTCATCAAGCAAAAAGCCCATAACAGAGCTTGATGAGGCTCTGTTTTCCAGTCCGGCTGCCAAAGCAAGGTATGACTCAGTAATCCGTCATAAGAAGATCATGATGGGTAGAGTTGTCGATTTCGACTCTATTCATTATGGTACCTTTGATATCTTGCCAGCCTTTGAAGCAATAAACCTGACCCCACTGGTCAGAGTACATGAAAAGTACTACCCGAGACTGATTCATCAGTTCTATGCGAACTTGGTGAAACTTAATTCACTGGTTCTGAGATTCAGAACCAGTGTCCGGGGTGTGGAGTTTGAGGTCAACACTGACCTCCTCATGAGCATACTAAGGATCCCTGTAGGAGGGATCCAATGGAGTCTGGACAGATAGCCAGACAATTTTGATGTTGTGGTGGCCTATCAGATAGTCAGGGGCGACCCTAACTATGTGTACAGACCCAATGCATTTCACACGTGTAGTGATATGCCCCTGGACTCAAAATTATTCAACTTAATAGTGAGTTGGACCATCTACCCGAGACTCGGGAGTCGGGGGTATCTATCTAAGATAGATACAGTATTGATTTGGTGCCTTAAAATAGGGCACCACTTCAATATATATCTCATGCTGCTCGCCAACATGATTAACGACGAAGCGAACGACTCTGAGTGTCTACCCTACGAGATGCTCATTACGCTCATACTCCAGCACTTCCGGGTGCCTCTTCCTCTCTCCGAGGCTTAGGATATCGGACCGATGGACATCATCAACATCTCATCACTGAAGAAGATGGGATGCACAATTCATGACGGCTTCATCTATTCAAAGGCCGGGAAGTACATTCGGATCAGGGAGGATGAGAGTAGTGATGATGAGGGAGTTGTTGTTGATACTGCTGATATGGACACAGATGCCCGAGCACCTCCCATGGTGACTCGAGTACTGGTCAGGCTGGGTATGATTACTTACTACAGGCTATCACGAGCCTCCAGATGACCATGCAATCCGAGTTCCAAACCATGCAGTCAGAGTACCAGAGATTGAGCTCCTCCATCGAGCATCTACAGGATGACTTCGAGCTACATCGAAAGCACACCGAGAGTTCCCTCGCGGAGATTAGGGATTTTATTCATGATGGCTCAGACTCTCCTGCTACTTGAGTCATTGTCTAGGTTATTTTGATGTACATAAGGTTTTCCAGCTCCTACCATGTAGCACGAACATATTTTTGTATTTCTGTCTTATATATGGCTCTATGAAGCCCGTTCTTGTGTTGACTTTATGTATGTGTTGATGCTTTTTCATTAATCATATTTCATGGATCTATTTACTTTATTTGTGATATGTTTGCATAGTTTCTAACCACTTTTATTCAAGAATATGCTCTGAAACTGATTCTGCTTGTATGAAAACTTCTGGTTCTTTCCGGGAAGGCTTCTAAACTCTGAATGAAGCCAAATTTTTGGATACAAGTTTTCTTAAGTATACTTTTGATGACTATGATAGCTTAGTAGCATATTTTTTGATTTCTGACCTCTTTGGTTGTTATTGTCAAAACGGGAGAGAAAAATGAGAAAACGAGAAAAACTAAGTAATAGAAACCAATGCATAGATTTAGGGGGAACATTGCTCCAAAGAATACTGAAAATGATTCATTGATTGATTGAGTTGATTG
Organism: Bretschneidera sinensis; assembly: GCA_023935145.1. NCBI lineage: Eukaryota > Viridiplantae > Streptophyta > Magnoliopsida > Brassicales > Akaniaceae > Bretschneidera > Bretschneidera sinensis. Next base: position 97,438,746 of record CM043703.1, read on the forward strand.
TGATTGATTGAAATTAAAATATAAATTGCGTTTGCTAGTTTACAAGGTGGTTTTACTCGAAAAACAGAGGAAACTCTATCCGATTTTTTTTAAAATCCAAACACTTAGTTTTTTAAACTGTTTTCACATTATTAGTTTTGTCATCATCAAAAATAGGGATATTGTTGACCCTCATTTGTATTTTAATAATGACAAAACACAACTGTTATTATACTAACAGTACAAACTAAGTGTAATAAGCAACAAAAGCATTCAACCAAGGATCAAGGTGCAAGAACTCAAACCGAATCAAACTATCAAGTGAAGACTGAAGAACTAGTATAGGTCTAAGGTATTAGAACCAGTGTAAGTCTCACTTGTACATTGAAATAGCTTGTTTAATGGCTCGCACACAAAATGTTTTTAAACAAAACTTTTTGAACAAACATTTACAAGATAAAAGCTTTTCTAAAACAGAAAAACTGGGTTGGAAGACAACCCAGTCGACTGGGTACATATACCAATCGACTGGTATATGGGACAGTAAGTCCCCAGTCAACTGGTTGAAACATACCAGTCGACTGGTAAAATGGACAGTGAGTCCCCAGTCGACTGAATGGAACGACCCAGTCGATTGGTAACCCATAAGCTTTAAAAATGAGAATTTTTAAGAGAACCCAGTCTACTGGTATCTCGACCCAGTCGACTGGTAGTTTAAAAAATATGACCGTTGGACTCGAAATCTAATCTTTTAAAGGCACAATCTTTTCAAATTAAAGTCCCAACGGCCATATTATTTGATGGCTATATAAACTCACTCTATTGAGCATTCAATGAGAGGTTGAGATATTGAAAAAGAGAAGAATACATACAATCAAGTCATTTACTCTTTGAAACACAAAAAGCTTTGAAATATTCATGTTGAGCCATTCTTCAAGCTTTACTTTAAAAGAGAGGCATTATTTAGTTGTATAAGCTTTCATCTGTTGTCTCTCTACCGTTTACTTTACAGCATTTATTGTAAAGGGGATTACTTCCGAGAGGAAGGGGATTACTTCCGAGAGGAAGAGGATTACTTCCGAGAGGAAGGAGATTGTACGATTTGAGCAACACCCATATGTTGCTTGTGTATAGTTTGTGCAATACCCATGAAGTTGTACGACTAAGTTTCTTAGTGGATGACTTCAAGAAGGTTCCTTGAAGAGAGTGGATGTAGGGTTGGAACGAATCCGATATTGCCGAACCACAATAAACTGTGTTTGCATTCTCTATTCTTTAAACTCTTTATTTGCAGCACCTTACTTGTTTAATTGCTTGTTAGTTATATGTTTTTATAAACTTGTGTTATTCCGCAAAAGTTTTTAAAAACCGAATTCACCCCCCTCTTGGGTTAAAACCTCGGTCTACAATAGGTGTGGAAGTAAGCTTGCCAATCAGCATTTTAAAGGCCTCTTGACAAGTTTGAGTCCATTCAAAAGGGCCGTCTTTAACTAGAAGAGCGCATAGTGGTCTAGATATGTTCAAAACATTCTGTATGAACCTCCTATAAAAATCAGCATGACCAAGGAAAGATCTCACATCCTTTATTGTCTTAGGGGTAGGTAATTTAGAGATTAATTCAATCTTAGATTGATCAACCTTAGATTGATCAACCTCAATTCCTTTAGAAGAGATAATATGCCCTAAGACAATACCGGATGGTAACATGAAATGACATTTTTCCTAATTTAAAACCAATTCTTTTTCCTTACAGCGAATCAATTCTCTTTCTAAATTCATTAAGCATGCATCAAATGAAGATCCAAAAACAGTTAGGTCATCCATAAAGATCTCCATACAATTTTCAACTATGTCACTAAAAATACTCATCATGCAACGTTGAAAAGTAGCAGAGGTATTACACAATCCAAACGGCTTCCTACGAAAAGCATAGGTGCCAAAGGGACAAGTAAAAGTGGTCTTTTCTTGGTCTTCTAATGCAATTTCTATTTGATAATAACCAGAATAACCATCTAGAAAATAATAAAAAGGGTTAACCCGCTACACGCTCAAGAATTTGATCAATATAAGGGAGTGGGAAGTGGTCTTTCTGGGTGGCAGCATTTAATTTTCTATAATCAATGCACATACGTCACCCGGTCACAAGTTTGGTTGGGACTAGCTCTCCTAAGTCATTCTTTACCACAGTGACCCTAGACTTTTTAGGGACGACTTGCGTAGGGCTTACCCACTTACTATCAGCTATGGGATATATAATACCCACATCTAACAGTTTCAGCACTTCATTTTTCACTACTTCTTTCATAGTGGGTTTAAGCCTACGTTGAGGGTCTCCACAAGGACTAGTTCCTTCATCCAAATTTATTTTATGGGAGCATATTAGGGGACTAATTCCCTTTAAATCAGCCATGCTCCATCCTAAGTCTATTTGTGTGCATTTAAAGTTTGAATTAATTTCTTACCTTGGGTCTCAGATAATTCAGAAGATATAATAACAGGAAAGGTATCACCTGGATCGAGAAAGGCATGCTTTAAACCCTTAGGTAGTGGCTTCAATTCGACTTTAGGTGCTTCCGCACTTGAGGGAACTTGTGTCTTGCTTCTTTCGGGCAGCTCCTCAAACTTCGGTTGCCATACCTGATTGCTAAAATCCTGAGATTTGTCAAAAACAACACAAATATCAATTTTATCATCAAATAAATCTATCTCAGAATTAACAAGAAAATTTTCAAGAGGATCATAATCATGAGCTAAGGAAACTCCCTCATTGATGAGTGACTCGATCATGTAGAGCTGGTGGTTTTCGTCCTCATTTTCGGGCTGTTTTACAACATTGAAAATATTCACTTCAAGGGTCATGTTTCCAAAGGTCGGCTTCATAAGTCCATTCTTACAATTTATTAGAGTATTTGCAGTAGCAAGAAAAGGTCTACCCAAAATCAAATGGATTTTATAGTTAGTGTCAACAGTAGAAGTAGTATCAAGAATTAAGAAATCAGCAGGATAGTAAAATTTATCGATTTGAATCAAAACATCCTCTACCACACCCCGGGGTACTTTGACTGAACGATCAGCCAATTGCAATACCACATCGGTTGGTTTGATTTCTCCTAACCCCAGCTGTAAGTAGATAGAAAATGGCATTAGATTTACACTAGCTCTTAAATCTAGTAAGGCTTGTCCAACCTCATGATTTCTAATGCTGTAAGCAATGCTAAGATAGCCCGGATCCTTGTATTTTGGGGGAATTATTTGCTCAATTAACACATTAACTTGCTCAATTAGGAATGTTGTTTTCTTGACATGGTGCTTCCTCTTAATTGTGCATAAATCCTTGAGAACTTTTGCATAGGTAGGAACTTGTTTAATCACATGCAAAAGAGAGAAATTAAGTTTCACTTGCCTTAAGTTCTCTAGGATTTCATTATTTGTTTCCAGATTTTTCTTGTTCGATTTTAAGGCTTGAGGAAATGGTGCCTTAACAAGACTTTTGGTCACTTCAGGGTCTTTAGTCAGCTCGGTTCACTACTAGTTTGACCCTTTCTCACATCTTCGGGTTTATTCATTAGTGGGATGTGTAGTGACTTACCACTTCGGGTTACAATGGCATTTACATTTTCCAAATTTGTTTGTGCCATATATTGACCATGGGGTGTGGACTGAGTTTTGGAAGAAAACTTCCCTCGCTCAGTCATACTCAAGGAGCCCATTAATTTAGACACTTGGCTCCTTATTTTTTTGTTCTCCTCAACCACTTGTGTAATTAAAGCCTCACACATTTGATTTGTCTTGCCTTGTGCTTCTATAAAAGCATGTAAGGTGTCTTCTAAAGAGTTCCTAGAGGATGAGAGTGCATGATAAGGTGTTGGGTATAATCTAGGGGGTTGTGCATGCTGCTGATTTTCAGATTTCCAGCTGAAGTTAAGGTAATTTCTCCACCCTGGATTGTACGTATTAGAGGTGCTGGAGGCTTCTTGTACCTGCTTAAGGCATTACATTGATCCTCATACAGCCCTTTCATATCAACAAATGTGGGACAATCTTGAGCGGGATGATCAACCCCGCCACACACAAAACATGGTTCTAAAGGTTCTACTTGATTAACCATATGTGTTGGCTTTTTAGTTTTTAATGCCTCTAACTCACTTGTAAGAATTTCGACCTTCGCTTTCAGGTTGTCTTCCTCCCTAAGATTGTATATTCCCCCACCACTAGGGTTTCCTATAGGTCGTGACCTATTTGCACTTTCAGTAGCACCAGGTCCAGTCCATGTGTGAGCTTTTTCAGTAAGCTCATTTAGGTGCTTTATAGCCTTATCAGGGTCTTTTTACAGAAACTCACCATTACACATCATCTCTATAAATTGGCGCTCTCTATAGGTAAGACCCTCATAGAAATAGCTTACTAAACGCCAATTTTCATACCCATGATATGGACACATACTTAACAGCTCTTTAAATTTCTCCCAAGACTGATACAAAGTCTCGTTTTCCTTTTGTGCAAAGGTGGAGATTTGTCTTTTCAAGGCATTAGTCTTATGCTGAGGGAAGTATTTGTTAAAAAAGACTTGGGCCATCTCATTCCATGACCCAATTGATCGTGGTCTCAGCGAGTATAACCAACTTTTAGCTTTATCCTTTAAGGAGAAAGGAAAAAACTTGAGTTTCACGATATAATCAGTTGCATCTTAACTACGAAAAGTCGCAACTACTTCCTCAAATTCTCTAATGTGCACATATGGGTTCTTGTTTTCCAAGCCATGAAAGGTAGAGAGTAATTGAATCATCCCCGTTTTAAAGTCTTGATGGCGAGTGTTGGCTAGAAACATAATGCATGATGGTGTGGCTGTCCGGCTAGGATGTAAGTAATCTTTAAGTGTCCTAGCAACATTTTCATTAGGTTTTTCAGCCATGTTAACAAAGTTTTCAAAATTTTCTGTTGGCTGTACACTAGGTTTTGATCTAGGCGAGGTTTCACTAACGGATGTGGAGGGGAAGGGTAATTCTAGTTTGGGTTAATGAATTTCCCTCGCGAATCTCTTGGTCTAAGCATACACTGACTGAGTTTTTAAAAGTGATAAATAAAACAGAACAAAATAAAATAATCAAAAAATCAAAACTAATAGAAAGGAACAATAGTACCATCTTGTCTTAGAGTAGACAAACTTCTTTGTAAGTAAGCGCGTTTACCCGGCAACGGCGCCAAAATTTGATTACGCCAAAGAGTAACGCGGTAGTTATAGCACAACTTTGGGGTGTTTCCACAGGGAAACAAGTTAACTACAAAAGAAGGTGTGAACCATAACACAAATGATAAAGATTTAAGTGAGAAAATATGAACTTTTGATAATGAAGTAATTATGTAAAATAGACTGTAATATATAGTAGAGGAACAACAAGGTTTCAGGAATCCTCCCTAGGTTCGTTGTCCTAATCCTAACTTGATTCAGTTGTTTTTTTTATCTCGATTGCAAGTTTCTCATCCCAAACAGGCAATCGGTAAGTATTCAATAAGAGCATATATAAACCCTAATGTAATTGTTATGAAATACTTTACTTTTGATTCATGCACACATGATTTATCCTATAGGTTTATCAAGAAAGGACAATATATCTTTTATGACAATATTGAAGTAATGGACAAGCCTAAAGAATAAATCTACCGGACTCAATTATACCCCAAACAATCTTGACATAAGAAAAGCATGACTAGATTTATATCAAGGAAAAAGATACAATCACCATATTAGAGAAAATCTTATAATTAGATAGCAAAGTAAATCATAACAATATCTTGACAATAAATCCTTATTACAACTGAACCAAATAAAGGAAAATAGGAATAACTACACCTAGGTATTCATCATTTCGCCTTGCTTAGAGATTAGTTAGTCATGGGGCTCATGGTTGATCACTTTGGTGGAGGAGAGTGTGGCTCATTCTTTGAGTTTTTTCAGACTTTGATTGCCTTTTTTCTCTTCAACCTTAAGTTATCTATTTATAGTACAAGGGTCCAAGGGTGTTTTTGGGTTTAATCTATTGCTAAAACCCTAATTAAGTTCAGACTCGTAGATGGGAAAAACGTGTGTGCGCTGCAACACAGGCTGAGGCATGTTACGGCATAGGCCTTCACTTGGTTGGGTGGTCCCTGGGTGCTGTGGCATGGGTTGGTGCATGCCGCAGCATGAGCTGATGCAGAAAGGTGGAACTCCTGGATGCCATAGCACAGATTGAGGCATGCTGCAGCACACCTTGGTGCTTTGATTTCTCTTCATGTTTGCTTCTCTGCAACCACTTCGATACTTCGTTATGCATAAAATCTTGGCATTTGAAGCAACGATCGTTTTTCCTTCTCTTTTGGACTCAAAGTACCTGAAAATGCACCGAGATAAGTCAATGATCAAGAATATCACTTTAGGTTTATTAACGTATAAAAATGCAATTAACACCAAGATCAACCCTAAAATGCTAACAATTAAGTATTGTTGAGATGCATTTTATGGCTCTCATCACTAATCATAAAAGTTTGATGCATTTACCTACCTAGAAAGAGTTGAATTTGAGGCAGATGAGGTGGATGGAGTTGATTAGTGATTATGACTGTACAATTCATTATCATCCAGGAAAAGCTAATGTAGTAGCTGATGCATTGAGTAGAAATGCTACAGGAAGATTAGCTGCTATTGGGAGTCCTAATACTAGCTTGATTATAGTATTAAGAAAAATGAGGATGCAGTTTAGTGTCAATGATAGAGGAGTATTGATGGCAAATATGGTGGTATAATTTTCTATTATTGATCGTTTATTACAGATGTAGGGTAGAGATGAAGGGATAGAGAAGATCAGACATAAAGTATTGAGTAGAAAACCGACTGAGTTTAGAATTAGAAAAGATGGTATAGTGGTATTGGGGCATAGAGTTTGTTTTCCCAATGATGTGGAGATGAGAAAAGAGATACTAAGGGAGGCTCATGATTATGTATATTCCATGCATCCCGGTAATAATAAAATATACAGGGGGTTGAGACAGAATTATTGGTGGTTAGGGATGAAGAATGATGTAGCGGAGCATATTTCTAGATGTTTGACTTGTTAACAAGTGAAGTCTGAAAATAGACATCCAATAGGTTTATTACAACCTCTTCCAGTACCTGAGTGGCTATGAGAAAATGTGAGCATGGATTTTTGTCTCTGGTTTTCCTCGTACCCAGAGGGGTCATGACGCTGTATGGGTTATAGAGGATAGACTTTCTAAGTCTTCACATTTCTTTCCTATTAAAACTACTTGGAGTCCTGAAAAGTTGGTTGAATTGTATATAGCGGAGATTATAAGATTATATGGAGTACCTTTGAGCATTATATCATATAAAGATTCTAGACTTACTTCTAGATTTTGGAGAGGTTTTCAAGAAGCTATGGGTACACAATTGCAGTTTAGTAAAACTTTTCATCCACAAATTGATGGAAGGATGAAGAGAATAATCAGAATACTAGAAGCTATGCTGAGAGCAAGTGTATTGAGGTTTTCAGTGAGATGGGATGCTTATTTACCTTTGATTGAGTTTGCAAACAATAATTAGTATCAAACTCGTATTTGGATGACACCATTTGAGGCTCTATATGGTAAGAGGTGTAAACCTCCAATATACTGGGAAAAAGTTGGAGAGAGAAAGATATTTGGTCGAGAAATGATAAATCTAACTACTGATTAGATCAAACTGGTTAGAGAGAACCTTAGAGCAGCACAGAACAGACAAAAAGGATATGCTGATAATAGAAGAAGACTTCTTGAGTTTCAGGTTGGTGACTGGGTATTTTTGAAGATATCTCCGTGGAAAGGTGTATTGAGGTTTAAAAAGAAGAAATTGAACCCAAGATTTGTGGGGCCATATGAGGTGATTGAGAGAGTTGAACTAGTAGCATATAGATTGGATTTGCCTCCAGAGTTAAAGCAATTACATAATGTGTTTCATGTGTCAATTTTGAGAAAGTACTTACACAATGAATCCTATAATATCTCTAATCAGGCGATAGAACTTTAGGAAGATTTGACCTTTATGCAAGTACCAGTTAAAATTCTAGACAAAAAGGAACAAGTCTTGTGTAATAAAGTTATTCATTTGATTCAAGTATTATGGTGAAACAAAGATGTTAAAGAAATCACTTGGGAGCATGAAGCAAGAATAAGGAAAGAATACCCCCCACTATTTCATGAATTAGATAAGAAAATTTCGAGAATGAAATTTTTGTAAAGTGGGTAGAATTGTAATACCTGTATTCGTAAAGAAAGGGTAAAGAAGTAATTTAATAAATATAACATGGAGTTAAAATAATATATATATATATATATATATATATATATATATGCGCGAAAGATTTAAATTTTTATAAAATAATTTTTTGAAAAAAAAAACAGACGCGTGGACAGCATGTAAGTAAAAAGAAAAAGAAAAAAAAAAGTTTTGGCATTTTAAAAAAAAAAAAAAAAGTGTTGTGCAAAACCTAGAAGTCCAGATGTTGCCTCAGTGAATACTAATCCTCAAAATGAGAATTGGTGGACACTGAGCACATTTTGGAATAGCGGTGCAATGCCGCTGTAAAATTTTATATGTAAAAAATTATTTATATTAAATTGTTTTATTAGTTTTACCAAATCCTGTTTGGTTTTCTTCAACTTCAAATCTAAATTTCTCTCTTTCTTTAAATACTTGGGGACTGAAAGAAATGTTGAAAGAGTAAAATTTTGAAGAGGTTTACGGAAGAATTTTATAAAGAGTCACGAGAAGCTCTAAGAAAAACAGAAGGTAATAACATGAATTTTTTTTTTTAAAATCTAGAATAAATGAAATTTTTCAGAATTCAATGTGGGAATTTTCAAAGGGGTTGACATATGGAAGAATTGAAGAGTTAATTATAAATTTTAATATAAATATTATGTCAGGTGTTGACAATCAGCAACCGAGGGAAATTGCTGAAAAAAACAGGAAAGGCAAGGAGGTGATCCACAGGTAGCTCCAAGTGCTACGTAGTGAGTTAGATTTACTTTAAGTAATCAAGATAAATATGAAATATATAGTGATAGTATTTGAGTAAATCATTAATTTATGATTTGATGATAGATAAAAGTTGGTTGATGGATATTATAGAAGAATAATTGATTTGTAGAGAATTATTATATGAGAAGTAATATGATAGGAATAATGAGTCAAATTAATAATGAAGGTGAGAAATGAAAACCGTGACAACTGGTATATGCTGGAAATAAATGAAAACCGTGACAGCCGGTATATGCTGGTGATAAAAGAACCGGAAAGGCAGCCGGTTTAAGATAAAAACATGTCGACATATGAGAAGACGTTCCTAATTAATAATTCATGCATTGCATCTGTTTTAAATATTGATTTTTTTATTTCTGAGATGCTAAAGTGCTATTATTGATTGTAAAATTATTGATAAATTAATGAGTTTCATTAAGAGACAGATATGGGAGGAAGAAATATGAAAGTATGACATGATAAGAACTATCTGAGTTATAGACTATATGTTATGAATCACATAACGAGGTAATTATGAGATGTAATTGATGGTCTCAAGGTGGATAAATATATGAGAAAAAAGATTGATAAGGAATGAGAATCATGATATGAGTAGTGATAATAGAATGTCATTATCAAATTATATGGGATATAGATGAATCAATATTAGAAGACTTTTTATATAAATTGAATACTTCTAGTAAATTTAATTCACTGAGCTTGTGACGCTCACCCCTCGCTATTAAATAATCTCAGGTAGCAGGTAAGACAGATAGTTTGGTGATCTGAGATTCAGACAAAGTCATTATCTGTAAGCCACGTGGTCCACATCCTCATATGATTAAAATATATATATATATATATATATATATATATATATTTGTAGATATTCATGCATATTACGTTGTATATAATGTTTAAGTCAATATATGAATGATGTATCTCCCCTGTTGAGGGTTGATGATTGATGTAATAATTGCAATTGGTATTATTTTTTGTTGTTGCATATATATGTCGTGTTGAGATTTTCAAAATGTGACAACACTGTCTCGAGAGTGGCCAACCCGGGATGGGTCGTTACACTGCACCTTCGGTCTCTACACTTGGACCCCTAATTTCTTCTCTCGTCACTTAACCCACCCCACTAATGTCTCTTCCCTTGCCATTTCCTTTATCCGTCTCCTCAATTCAAATCTCAGCTTCTTCTATTTCTATTGTCATTCTCTCTTCTGAATCAACCGTTCCATCTACCTCCACTTTTTAACTACTGTCCCAATTCAAGCAAAATTTGAAACCAATCAATTCAAGCAAAATTTAATGGTTTAAATAATGAGTTGTTGTTTTCTGATAGTTGGGGGAGCTATAGTTGGCTAACAATTACAGAATACATTGCCGATGTCGGTTCATTACAGATTAGAAAGCCTGGCTGGCACTAACTAAAACAGTTAGTTAGTCCGGTTGAGTGAAGGAAATAAGCGGTTACAATTGGGTGGGAAAGGCTCTTAGAACTGTTACAGTTAGTTAGTAGTCATTGGTTGATTTTATTTGGAGTTTGTTAGATCTGACTTTGTTAGTTAGATTTGTGGTTTCTGTTACTTACTCAAGCTTGCGATAGCCATGCTTTTAATTGTGGCTTGATTTTTGGGAATAAAAAAAGGTAAAGGAAAGAAAACAAACCATAGTTAAAAGAAAAGTTGCGGCAGTAAACTTGGTTGGCAGCTTTTGTTTTGTTGGTGAAGGAAAAATTGTTAGTGGCCGTTGGCTATTTATGTTATGGTACGGAAAATAAGTTCAAAAGAAAGAGCCATTCTCTTTGTAACTGTAGATGTAAGATATTACTAATGAATTTTTTAAAATTTATTAATTAAGTTTTTAAGTTTTCAATCGGTGTAAATTAGCCGTTAGTTATTTATGTTATAATATGAAAAATAAGTTCAAAAGAAAGAGTCACTCTTTTTGTAACTGTACATGTCAGATATTACTTAAATTTTTAAAAAATTACCAATTAAATTTTCAATCAGTGTAAATTTTTTATATTTTAATTTAATTATAATAAATTTTTCACTATCCCTCATAGATGTACAAATTTTAACTCCAAATCATGTAAATTTTTTATTATTTATTTTGTATGCTTTATTATTAACAAATTCTATAAATAGAGGGCATTACAAGACATTGAAAATTTTTACTCAATTCTCTCAGCCTCTTTCTTGTTCTTTGGAGCTTTAGGTTTTGAGCTATTAATCAAAACCAACTTTTGAGAATTTCTGTATTACAAGGTATGACTTGTAAGTGCAACACTTGTTGTGTCATAACATGTGTGTGTGTTGATCCATGGACTCAGATATGTGATAATTACCTCGGATTTAAAGGGATTTATTAGTAACTGCAGGGAAATCCATCCATAATTATACCTAAATTATCACTCTATCTCTATGCAATTACTTGTGAATTTCCCTGGACCATTCTGTTGTCAATTAGGAAATCAAGTGTTAGTGTGGTGCAGAATTGAAAAATTTGTGTTTTTCAAACAGACAAGAGACAGTGATCATTTGGATCTCTTCATTTAAGGTTGGTCCCTCTCTCTTGGCATAGTAGTTTTAATTTTGTTGTCCTTCAAATAGGTTTCGTTAAAAATCAAAAGTTATATGTAAGAATTATATATACAGCTCCTGACAATAATGTATATTTTTTTTCCCATTATGGGTGTTAATTTTGTTCTTTAATTAGTTTTTGAATTTCAAAATCCTTGATGTTAAAAATTTTAAAAACTAGGAATTGTTTTCCACATATGATAATTGGTACGTGTAATGTATATATTATTTTTAAACTTTAAATCTGGTTATCCTCTTCCGTTTTGAGTACGAAAATTTTCTTTTCTTTTTCGAATTTTAGGTAGGCGTTGGTTTATGCATTTACCCGATATTCCACTTTTCTATATGATTTTGTTTTTGGGTTATAACTTTTTAGATTTTATCAATTGCATTATCTTAAATAGTAACTTTTTTTTTTATGGTAATTAAGGTGCATTGCTTCCCTTCTCTGTTGCCCAAGAACTCAAGTCCAGCTCATCATGCTTGTTACCATGTGAAGTTAGCTGTCAATGATAAAAGAGCAAGAGAGACAGTAATTAAACGGTAAAATAAATGCTTTCCTTTGCTAATTAATAATTCACTTGAAAGTCTTATTTTATCTTTTAATTAGGCTTGAGAAAATTTTAAGGATGTAAGATAGTAGTACTTATGCATGGTATACCCACATAGAAAGCAGTGACAATCCTGCAGAATCTTTGTCTGGTAGCTTCATTCTTAAATGAAAGAATCATGAACCATAGCTTAGCTTTGACTCAAAACCATCCCCTACACTGTACATTGAAATTAAGATTCATAAACTCTGTATATCAAAATTAATCAAGGGGGGGAAAGAGCTAAAGATTGTACTCCTAGTATATAGAAAAGACTACTCAATAAGTGTCAGTCAAGACAGAGATCATCCTTAGCATTTGAATTATGTTTGACAATAATAACGAAGGAGAAGAGGAGGACGAGGAAAGATGAAGATATTAACCCGAAGATCTATCCTTGGAGAGCTGAATTTCACTTCCTCGATTTAGTGAGATAACATGATCGTGTCCCCATATAATAGCATAATTTTGATCAAAGCTAACAATATCACCTTTTCTACTTGCAAGTACCCCACCAATTAGTAGGAGAAATGCAATGAAACAAAGAAGAGAAATACCCATTGAAATTTCTGAACAGGCAAGTACTAGAACTCTTAATATAATATTATTGTTTGCTCGCAAGCGTCGTGTATCAATGCAGCCATTGCATGCTATTGGTCGAGTTTATATAAGAAATGTTTTGGACGCCATGAGGTTCGTAAAACCATGAAAGGCAAAAACATTGTGAGCCTGCCAAATCAACTTACTGTATTATGATCTTCCCCACACCTTATTGACATCTTCATGCTATCTCCATAACAAACCACACCATTGTAGGTAGCTAGGCATATATAGTATTGCTTAGAAGCTACTTCAACCCAAAATTGACTCAGCCTAATTAGTTATTGTTAGGCATGATGACTTAAGTTTGAAAGAAACATTAGTTGGAAAACTCACCAAGCAAATATGCAAATATATGATATATGAGACCATATAAATCTGCACCATATGTATTTTCTTTACTAATCCAATTGTTTTTCATATGAATATACCCAACAGTTATTATAACTAAACATATTAATTAACCATCCTTATAAATTATTATGTGAAGAAATTGATTAGAACAACTAATTAAAGACCATTCACATCTCATAGTGATCAATATAGTGAGATTCATTGATATCAAGTTTAAGAATAATAATGTCTTAATCCATATACTTCCTTCATCTTATATTTTTTTGTCAGTTTTTGATTTTTTAGAGTAACTTTGACGTACTTGTACTTTTTTCTTGATATATTTTCATTTAAAACTATAAAAAAAATAATAATTTTTAAAAACTTGTGGGCTTTATAAAATTATGTTTAAAGAAATATGTACTTGTATAATTTAACATTAACAAAAATTTAATCATTTAATTGGATGAATGGTATAATTGAATAAAAAAAAAAGATAAAAGGAGCATCAAACAAATGTATAAAACACAGTATTAGTGATAGAGTAATTAATTAATACTGTGTTATTTACATATTTTTTTGAAAATGTGTTATTACTTATTAGAGTATAAAAGAATAATATTTAAGTCATTTTTGCATCAGTTTAAATTTAAGAAATAATTTATGTTTTAATTAGCTCTTTAACATTATATAAAAATTTTAGGTGTTGATTTCGAGTCATGAAAACAAAACAAAAACAAAAGATTCCAATAGAAATAATCATCAAACATTCTAGAAATAGTAAACAAATAATCAACCCAAGCAGTACAAGTTACGTATTATAACAAATTACACTCAATAGTTTTGAGCATGGAAGGAGTTTCACTTTTCACATGCAGCTTTGAGCATCATCTCAAACGCCTTCTCTATGCATGCCTTGAACTTTTGGTCATCAATGAATCCCTTTTCTGCTCCCACGGCAACTCTTAGCTCTCCCATATAACTTACTATTGTTATCATAACACTCTGCATGAAGTTCCATAAAATATTACTTAATTTGTAATTAGTAGAAAGTAAAATTCTTAATTAACTCAAAGTTAGCAAAAATTTGCCTCAATAAACCTAATTGGGTAATTCAAATCAAAATGACGGAACCATAAACTTAATTTGAACGTACAGTAGGAAAACCGGTCACCATGAAGTATAAACCTTTAACTGGAAGATTAGCTAAAGCCATTTGCTCCATTGGACCAATGACATTTGTGATACACATGCTTGTGTTCTTCAGTGTGCCATACAGAAATTTGGATGCTGCCTACAACAACAAACGTCCCTATATTAGAAACCAAACAATCCTCATTAATGCAAAAAGATGAATACTTGGAAAATTTTGCAGCATACCTCAGGGCCTCTAATTTTCTTCACAGCTTCTAGGAACCAAGCAACGAGGAAAACAGATAAAGAACTTCTCTTCCTACTAATAATTTGATGTGATTTTTTTATAAATTCAAGTGGATTGAAAAACTCAGTCTCGGTGCCTACATTAGGTATTAATATATTCAAAAATACAAAATGGTTACTCCATGGGGATTCAACATCAAGTTTAACCATCTCTTTCACTGATTTGTAATCTCTAAATAAACATCAAAAATATAGAAAGTGCATTGCTTGATCTCTCGCTCATTTCTTCCATGTATAAACGTGATCCAAAAAAGATTATACCCATGATAACATCATTAATCAACAACAACAACAATTTCTAGCAATCAAATAATGCTGGGAACGCAATGACAAATGCAGTCATAATTATAAAGGTAGACAATTAATGAGCATATGATGACAATTGCATATTTGCATGTGGATGTCAGGATGTGGTAGCTCTTTTTTTGGATGTGGGTCTGTAAATGCCAAACATGTATACGACATCGTATGAAAAACAACACAGAGTGCATGGACTGTTGTTTATTTATTTAATACAATAAGATTACGTATAGATTATGAAAAATGCCATTTTCAGCCGATCTTTACACATTGCAATTGAGCACTAAGAAATGGACGCGCGTTTTATTTATTATAATCATTTTAATGAGTGAAAGTGTGTGATAAGACGTTCAAATCGGATGTTTTTCATTTTTGTGAGCTATTTATCTTTATCACATTGCAATTTAATAAATTTAGTTATTTACATATAATTTCTGAAAAATGCTACTCGCACTCCATCCTACATATAATATAATATACTCCATATATAAATATCAACAATTTTGAAATAATTGATAGTAACTTATAATATAGCTATTTGTATGTCTACAAAGAGAACAGATCCATGTGTGTAAAAATGGGGTATATGTCATGGAAATTTTTTCTCTTTGTAGTGTATTTAAGCATAAATACCAAACAAAAAAAATTGATGAAAATTGAGTGAAATGTCATAAAAAAAATTATCATGCCATATGCTTTTCTTTTGGCCGACAGTCAAACTACCTAACTAGCAATCGATGAGCATGAAGAAAATAAGAATAAAGAGAGTTAAAATTACGTCAACTATAAGAGCCTGTAATAATATAATATTTCTGTTAAAAAAAAGTAGTTGTTCTTACCACTCCAAGACTAGTCTTAATTTGCTTGATGTGATGAAGAGAGAATGCCATAGTTTCTATAGCAACTGGCTTAAAATCAGCATCACCGGATCGTATCGGTGATAGATCATCCTCAATCAAATTACTTTTTAAAATGGTCCAACAAAAATCTGATACCATGTTGAAGGCTGAAGAGAAAAAACTAGGTACTCTCCTCAATATGTCACTACTATCATTTATATTTTGACGTAATTTAACCGAATGAAATGTTAAGGGAAGAGAAGGATTATCTACCCTCTGTAGACAGGAAAAGAGAGCTCCCATAAGAGAATAGCCATCACCAAGGGAATGATGAAGCTTGAATATTATGTTACAAGCAGCATTGCTTGTTGGGTATTTTATTATGTGAATTTCCCATAAAGGTTTGCTTTGTGGTAATTGTTCCATTGTTATCTTTGTTAAGTAGTCATCAAGGCAATTATCATAAAATTTTGATGACATTCCAGATGAGAGAACAGGTACTTTAACGTGATCGTTGAGGTTCACTTCGACTCTTTTTCATTGTTTTATTCTATCTTCATTTGAAACCTGCTTTTATATTTTCAAATTGCTTAATCAATACAATTCGAAGGAAAGCAAAGTGTGTGTATATATATATATATATACTTTCATCATAAACTGATTATAAAACCCTCAATTGTTAAACAGTGCACATTCGAAAACATGGGCGCACGCACCAATACACTTTCAAAAAAAGGAGAAGTAAAGTACATGATACCTACCATGATGGAAGAGAAACGTCGATTAATAGGAAGGAAAACATCCTTAAGCAAGGACATAGTTTGTAAGTTTTTGATTGGCACCTCTAATTCCAAGACACCAATAACACAACTGGACAACACTGAGCTGCTTAAGTATTGTCCAAGAGGGCTCACAGGCTGTGATACTTCTTCTTCCTCGTGATCTTTCTTAAACGTCAAATTTATTTTGCGAAGTTGAATTTTTTTTTCCATTGCCTAGTTGCTTTGTTTTGTAATCTAGAATTAGCTAGCAAAAGTAGAAAACTAGCCAACTTTTCTTCTTTTTTTTAGATGTTAAGGTTTAAGAGAGGAAGTGAGACAATACAAAAAAGAGAATTGTATTGAATTGTGTGATTTACTTACAAGTGAACTATCCTATTTATAGGAGCCAATAAAAGAGCCAAAGATATACACAACCAATGTGGGATTAAACTAACTAAGCAATAACTATGCTATACATAATCTAACAGCCCCCCTCAAACTCAAGGTGGAATGTGAGAAACCAACTTGAGTTTGAAAACAAGATCACAAAAACGCCCTGGAGGATGTGACTTGGTAAAGATGTCTGCGAGCTGATCCTTGGATGTGACAGAATGAAACTGTAGGGAGCATTGAAGGAGATGATGATGGACAAAATGACAATCAATCTCAATATGTTTGGTCCGTTCATGAAACACATCATTATGAGCAATCTGAATAGCACTTTTATTGTCACAGTATACAGGAGTGACAGCAGAAAGTGATACACCCATATCTTGTAACAACCATCGTAACCAAAGAAGCTCAGAGGTAGTGTCAGCTAAAGCATGATATTCTGCCTCTGTACTAGATCGAGCAACAACAATTTGTTTCTTACTACGCCAAGAGATAAGAGAGGTACCAAGTAGGAAACAATAACCGGTGGTAGAACGACGATCTGTAGGATCACCTGCCCAATCTGCATCGGTATAAGCACACAACTGAAGAGGAGACTGAAAAGAGAAAAAGAGCCCATGAAACAATGTCCCCTTTAGGTAACGAAGGATGCGAAGAACAGCAACAAAATGAGTAGAGTGAGGAGCAGCCATAAACTGACTCACCTGATGGACAGCATACGAGATATCAGGTCGAGTAACAGTAAGGTAGACAAGACTGCCCACCAAATGTCGATATAAAGTAAAATCACAAAGAAGTTCGCCATCATGGGGTGTAAGACGAGCATTAAGCTCAGTTGGTGTGTCAACAACCTTACTGTCTGTGAGATTTGCCCGAGAAAACATATCAGAGATATATTTGGCTTGTGTCAAATAATAACCATCAGAAGAAGATGAAATCTCAAGACCAAGAAAATAGCTGAGAGGACCAAGATCTTTCATCTCAAAATGTTGATTGAGAAACTGTTTAAGTTCCTGAATACCAATGGGATCATCCCCGGTGATAATCATGTCATCAACATATAACAGAAAAAGTATGATGCCCCGGTCTGTGCGGCGAACAAACAAAGCTGAATCATAGGAGCTGATGGAATATCTAAGGCTAGACAAAGTGTTGCTAAACTTAGCAAACCATGCTCGAGAAGCCTGCTTAAGTCCATATAGAGCTCGACGAAGACGACATACCTTTCTTGTTAGATTAGATAGTCCAGGAGGTGGTTGCATATAGACTTCTTCATTAAGATCACCATTAAGGAATGCATTTTTAACATCCATTTGAAAAAGTGACCAATGGTGAGAGGCTGCAACAGCTAGCAAAGCACGCATAGAAGATAGACGAGCAACTGGAGCAAAGGTCTCCTCATAGTCCACACCATACTCCTGAGTAAAACCCCTGGCAACAAGTCGAGCCTTGTACCTGTCAACAGTACCATCTGAACAAGTCTTAATTTTGTAAACCCATTTACTACCAACCACAGACTTTTTAGGAGGCAAGTCAACCAAATCCCATATATTATTCTTGTGTAAAGCATCAAGTTCCTCTTTCATCGCAGTCTGCCAAAAAGGGTTAGTGGAAGCCTCACGATAGGAGTGGGGCTCATGTAAAGTAGCTAAAGCATGAAAGCAATGAAAATTCTGGAGATGAGATGGAAGAGATCTTACTCTGGTGGATCGGCGAAGGTCTGAAGAGGAAGTGTGAACATGATCCTCATACGTAACAGACCCTGGGGGCTCAGGCGAAGCGACGTCGAGAGTATCAGGTGGAGTGGAATCAAGAGTATTAGGTGAGGGAGACTCAGGCAAGACATTACTAGTGTGAGGTGAGGGAGACTCGGGCAAGACATCACTAGTGTGAGTAGGAGAAATAGGAGGCTCCATAAGTGTGGTAAAAGGAGGAAAAGATGGCATGCTGAATTTGCCAATTTCATGAAATAGTCTATGCTCCCAGAAAACTACATGACGGGAAATGCAAAGACGACGAGACACAGGATCATAACACCGATAGCCTTTTTGTTCAATTCCATATCCAAGAAAGCAACACATCTTAGAACGAGGCTCAAGTTTGGTGCGCTCATGAGGTTGGAGTAAAACAAAACAAGCAGAACCAAACACACGAAGATGGTGGTATGAGGGAACATAGCCAAACAACCGCTCGTAAGGAGTGAAATTATCAAGGATAGGGGTAAGCAGCCTATTGATCGTGTAGATAGCCATTAGAGTGGCTTCACCCCAAAATGGGGTAGGAACGGATATGGAAATGGGGAGGGCTAGAACAGTGTCTAAAATGTGCCTAAGTTTACGTTCAGCTTGACCATTTTGTTGTGAAATGCCAGGACATGACAAGTGAGGAACAGTGCCATAACTTTTTAGGATGTCTTTAAAAGCATGTTGAGTATATTCTAAAGCATTATCAAAACGAAAAGCTTTGATAGGTTTTGAAAATTGGGTTTCAATCATTTTAGCAAAAGTACGATAAATATCCAATAATTCAGAACGAGATTTCATTAAAAATACCCAAGTGTAACGAGAGAAATCGTCAACAAAAATTACAAAATAGCGTGAACCACTCATTCTAGCAACGGGAGAAGGTCTCCAAACATCAGAATGAATTAAATCAAACGAAGCAGTAGCATAAGACTCACTATTATTAAAAGGCAAAGCCGGCTGTTTTCCAAGTTGACACGAAATACAATCAAAAGAACTTTTAGACAATCAAAAGAACTTTTAGACACTGACCCTAACAACCCCTTTAAAGCTAAAAGTTGTACCCGAGTTGTAGATGCATGACTAAGACGTGAATGCCAAAGTGCAAGGGATGGTGGTGACAAGGAGGCAGCAGCAGAGACGTTAGAGGCGGGAAGGTTGGTCAGGTGTAAGGATGAGAGTTCGATCATGCGCCCAATTCTACGCCCGGTCCCAAGGGTCTGACCAATACGAGGATCTTGCACATTCACACCAGAAAAGTCAAAGATAATTCTATATCCAAGTTCACATATTTGCCCAACGGAAAGAAGATTATAAGATAATTCTGGCACACGAAAAACTTCAGGAATAGAAAGAGAACGACTATTGATGGTGCCTATAGTTTTAACAGTCATAGTGGAGCCATCAGCTATGCGAATGAATGAGGAATGAGGCGAAGGTGCAGATGTAGTAAATGAAGCTGGGAAAGGTGTCATATGGTTGCAACAAGTGGAATTAAAAAGCCAAGAGGCAGAATTACCTGGCAGGACTGAGAGAGCAGAGGAAGATGCATTACCAGAACGAGACTGGATGACATAATTAACTATTGCCTCGAAGTCAGTAGCAGATAAGGTGACAGTAGAACCTGATGACCTGTTAGAGAGTGCAACTAAAGATGAAACTATAGTCGCAGATGGATATGGAACAACTATAGAGAGAGTGCTCTCAGGATGAGTAACTGTTGCAGTGGGAGCATTGGATCTTCCCCTTTGCCAACATTTATCAATAGTGTGCCCTCGACGTTTACAAAAACGACAAAAATTGTTGTCACGAGGCTTAGGAGAAGGTCGAGGAGCACCAAACCTGTCAGAATGCTTTGGCTGAAATGATGAAGAACTAGATAATGGAGCAGCCAACACTAAAGGACTATGTTGAGAGTGCATAGTCTGTGATCTGCTTTCTGCACGAACAAGTTCAAAGATAGCATTGTCCAAAGTAGGGAGAGGAGAGCGATGTAAAAGTTGCACACGAATAGGCTCAAAATCATCACGTAATGCCATAAGAAAATGGTGAAGACGATGTTGATCCCTTCATTCAGTATACATTTTGGCATCTGTAGGATCCTTCCAAATAGGGTCAGAGAGATTAATTTGATTCCATAAGAATTGCATACGAGCAAGAAAATCATTAATACTCTGTCCCGGTTCTTGCTTCAGGCAAAAGAGCTCAAACAGGAGCTGATATTCTCGAGCGCCATCAACAGCAGAATAACGAGAAGCAAGCATATCCCAAGCACCCTTTGCTTCATCAAAGCTACCAAATAGGGCAGAAATAGATGGAATAGTAGTATTACGAAACCATGTGAGAATTTGATGATGATTACTTTCCCAATCAATGAGACGAGTGAGAAGAGCATCATTAGTTTCAGTAGCCCCTTTAACTGGCTTCTCGACAATACCAACCACGTAAGACTAAAGCTTACGACTTTTGAGGAAACTTCGCATAGATTGAGACCAAACAATATAGTTTGTACCATCCAATACAGACTGAACATGAAGAAAAATATCTTTTTCTGCCATCTGGTTAAATCTGGTTGTCGGTCAATGGTCAACGGTCAATGGTTGAATAGTGACATCGATGGAGCAGCGGCTGAGATGACATCGATGGAGAATGAGACTCCGACTATAGTGGTGACCCGACAGACATGAAAAGGATATTCAAGAAGTTTTTCTGATGTGAAGGATCCACTAATAGTGGCAATCACAGAGCATACTCAACTCTTAATATACCGACAACCTTAAAGAAGTTTTTTTGATGTGAAAGATCCACTAATAGTGGCAATCACAGAGCATACTCAACTCTTAATATACCGAGAACCACGAAGGCTCTGATACTATGTTAAGGTTTAAGAGAGGAAGTGAGACAATACAAAGAAGAGAATTGTATTGAATGGTGTGATTTACTTACAAGTGAGCTATCCTATTTATAGGAGCCAATAAGAGAGCCAAAGATATACACAACTAATGTGGGATTAAACTAACTAAGCAATAACTATGCTATACATAATCTAACATTAGAAAACTAGACTTCTTTCTTAACAAAACCAAAAAGGGTATATGTACTTATATAATACATGTACAAATTAAGCCACAAGTCGATATGATAAATTTGAACGCACTCCTTTAATTTTTTAAGTAGGAGTGTAGGACCAGTAGGTAGCTCAAAGATTTTCCCCCCTTACTAACAATCTAATTTATTTGAGATAAAAGAAACCTTTTAGTTAAAGGCAGTAGTACTTTTAAGTTCTTTTCACTTTTTGGTCTATCATGCAAAAGATCCTTACGGGTTGGGCAACCAATTTTTTTGGACAGTTTAGTAATGTCAGCATGTACGTTTAAGTTCTTCACTTTTTGGTCTATCATGCACAAATCCTTATGGCTTGGGCAACCAATTTTTCGGACAGTTGAGATAAAAGAAAGGTCGCAGCAATAAACTTGATCGCAGCTTTTGTTTTCTAATGGTGAAGGAAAAGTAGTTAAAGGCAGTTGGTTATTTATTAGGGGTGAGCATAGAATCCGATTGATTCGTAAACCCGATCTAAATGATATAATTGGTTGAGTTGGGTTGTGTCTTTTTAAAAATTAGACTGGATTCGGTTGAAACTATTTGGAACTCGATGGTTTGGGTTGGGTTGGGTTATGGGTTCAAAGTTTCTAAACTGATAACCTAATCAAATAAATTTTTATATATTTTATATTTATTGAATATAAAATAATGTATAAATAATTATAGTATAATTGTAAAATATATAATCATAAAATGCTCGTTCTAATTACTACTAGTGTATAAAATTATATGTAGCAGATACTTCAATATCCAAACAAGTCTCATACTTTCCAATTACTCAAATTTTACTTAAAAATATTTATACTAGAAACAAATACTGATTTCAAGTTATGAAATAGTTTTCATAATTATTGTTAAGCATAACTTCAATCAAAATAAATTGATGCAAAGTTAACTTATAATAACAAAACTTTGGTTTCTTATACCATCGTAACTATAAACATAGAAATTAACACTCTAACTTGCAAGATTGCAGTCAGGATCAATGTATGCAGATAAGCTTATATTCCAAAAAGATGTACCATAATATTGATAGAAGAAATGTTGAATGCATGATAAAGCTTAGAAATACCAACTTGTTGGAAGCCTTTCATGCAAATATTATTGAACCATTCAATTTGCCTCTCTGTGACCTTTTAAGAGCCTCTATATCGCTTCCAAGTGCAATAAAGCATAGTCCAAAAATTAGACTAATTAGTGAAAAAGCATTAACACGACCAACAAATGCTGAGTTACTAAAATATATTATTAGCAACTGTCTAGAAATCCATATTTCTTTCGTAATTGAGCAGTCTTCTAAAGTAAGTTAAATTCATGTCAACTAAAGCAGTTCCTAGCGCAACATTCTGATAAAAATTGTGTTTTTCAATATAATGATGAATCCATATTCCAATATTAAGGGCTCCAAGTTGTGAGCATGGAGATAAGCAATTAACATTGGTTACTTCATAAGGATTTATATTAATCGCTTACATGTCATGCAACAATGTCAAAGCATCCTTACCAAGTTTGGCTTGAACGTAACTTCCAATTATGGCATTCCATTGCACAACATATTTCTCTTACATGTCATCAAAAAGCTTCTTAGCAGTATCAAAAAAAAACAAATTTAGCATAGCCTACAACCATTGTAGTCTATGTGATAATTGTTCTCTTTTCCATTTTATCAAATATTATTTGTGCTGTCAGGCACATAGAATTTACTTGTAACATGAATGGATTTAGTTTTGGATTTAATAGAATATTTTGTTGTTATGTAATATGTATGATTTAACTATTTATTAAAAAATATATCAACTCAGTGATCCAAACCGATTAAAATAAGTTAGATTGAATTAATGTTAGATAGATTCATTAGTTAAATTTAATTAAGATTTTTTTCAATCCGATATAAATAAATTAAATTAAATTTTTAAACTAACTGAATCCAAACCGATTTATACTCACCTCTACTATTTAGGTTAGGATCCGGAAAACAAAGTCAAAGAGATGTCACTCTCGTTGGCAACTGTGCTTATAAGAGGTTTATTGGCCCCTTATAAGAGTATGACAGGTAACAAACTAATGTGATAGGATAGTACTATAAAAATAACTGTTTGGTAAAAGATTTTAGTAAGTGATTTTTTTATGTTATTATATATAAAAGATAATTTAGATTTTTGTGTATTTAAAATTTAAATGTTGAGAGTTTTATCTGCTTTGATTTATATTTTAATTAATTGAATTATAATTAAATTCATTATCGTCGTTTGTAGGTGTAAAAATTTTAATTTCAAATTAAATAAATTTTTTATTATTTATTTTAAATATTTTATTCATAACAAATACTTACAAAATCAATGAAAATTTTTACTCAATTCTCTCGATCTCTTTTTTCTTCTTCTTTGGAGCTTTAAGTTTTGAACTATTAATCAAAACAAACTTTTCAGAATTTGTGTCACAAAGTGTGACTTGTGAGTGTAACATTTATTGTGTTATAGTATGTGTTGATCCCATAGTGTTATATTATGTGTTGATCCCATAGGCTCGAATATGTGATAATTATATGAAATCAAAAAAAAATTATTAAAAATTACAGAAAAATATTTTAATAATTATAAAAATAAAATTTTAAAAAAAAATCAACACCTAAATTATCACTTTGTCTCTATGCAATTACTTTTGAATACATATATATATTTTATTAATTCAATTTTTTTTTCATATGAAATTGATCTTTGATCCACATGTTCTCATTTTTATGTAAATATTCTTAACAATTATTATAATTAAACATTTTAATTAACCATCCTTATAAGTTATTATGTGAAGAAATAGATTAGAACAACTAATTAAAGACTATTCACATGCTTTGAAAAGATTTAAGTTTACTTAAATATTTCCCAAACGTCGTCATAGTGTTCAATATATTAAGATTCATTGACATCAAGTTTAAGAATATTATTGTCTTATTCCATATACTTCCTCTATCTTATATTTTTTGTCAGCTTTGTAATTTCTTAGAGTAACTTTGACTATTACTTTTTTCTTGATATTGTTATTTAAAATTATAAAAAAATTATTTTTTAGAAACTTGTAGACTTCATAAAATTATGTTTAAAGAAATATTTACTTTTATAATTTAACATTAACAAAAATTTTATCGTTTAATTGGATGAATAGTATAATGAACAAAATAAAATGAGATATGAGCATCAAACAAATGTATAGAGCATGTAGTATTAGTGATAGAATAATTAATTAATATTGTGTTATTTACATTTTTTGCGTTGTGTTATTACTTATTAAAGTATAAAAAAAAATAATTTAGTTTTTTTTAATAATTTATCATTCAGTTAGCTCTTTAACGTTATATAAAAGCTTTAGATCTTAGTTTTGAGTCATGAAAAACTTTATTTCATCATTAAGGGTAAATTAGTCTCTAAGGTTTGGACCAAATAACAATTGGGTCCCTATGATTTCAATTTAAACAATCAGGTCCCTAACTTGCCGAATGCAGAACAATTGAGTCATTGGACCATGATGCTGTGAAGAAAACTAATAGAATTCATATGAGATACCAAAACGGCCATTTAGTTACTATCCTCCTTCAGTAAATTAGACAAGAAAAATAAAATTTTAAAAAGGAATAGAATAAAAAAAGGGAGTGTTATCTCCATCATCTCAGCCCTCCACTAAACCATAGCCATAACCCTCCATCTCTCTTCCCCCATGTCCACCATCGCGGCTCCACCATGAAAACCCCAAGCTACCTTGCGCTCATCCACCGCGCCATCAAATCGCAAAACTGAAAATTTAACAAGCAGCATATACCGGCGCTTTAAAGCGCCGTATATGCTCCTTTCATATTTCGGCACTTCAAAGCGCCGAAATATGATAAAAAATTTCACTTATTCATCCCGTTCCTTGCCACATCGTACGATTTCTTTGAAATTTTCACTCTATCTCTCTGGTTGCTTTTCCCTGAAATTATCACGCTCTCTCTCTGGTTTCCTCCATTGCAAAGCAAGCTTCTTTTCCAGTTTCCTTGTCGTGCCGTTCGTGCTTTTCTTTGAAATTTTTGCTCTCTATCTCTTTGGTTGCTTTTCCCAAAAAATTTCGCTCTCTCTCTCAGCTGGTTTCCTCCATTGTAAACTAAGCTTCATTTCCAGCTTTCCTTGAGGCCCGTCTCTCCTCTACAAATTACAACAGGTACTTGATTACCCAGATACCTAACTTTTGTGTTAGTTCTTTACTGGTTGAGGTTTATTATTTAGTTCATTTGTTTTTTTGCTTATTATTCTTAAATCAAAGATTTGTTGGAGTTGTGAGTTTTGCATAAACCAACCCTCTTTATCTGTTCTCGTGCATTCTTACACAAATTCACTTCAATTAGGTAATTTGATTTCTTTTTTTATAGCGTTTTTTCAATTTCTCTGTTATTGTCTGCTTAATGTGATCAACATATACATGCATGTTATCTTCGATGATTGGAACTTGCTTTCCTTCTCTGTTGTTTGAGATAGATATGGTCTAAATATGGGTTATCTTGATAATTTATTTGGGTATTTTTGTTTCTTTTATTGTTTACCGTTTGTGCTTGGGTATTATCGATGTGTTTGTTTGCTTGACATGTAACTTCTAAGGTAAAATTTGTATAGATTATTGCCCACAAGATTTTCGAAGGATTTTTGTTAAGGGTGTAATAATGTTTGATTAGTTGTGGGTCGTTTTCCTAGATTCCTGATCAGTTATGATATCTTTGCAGCCAGTTTTGGTGGTGAAAGAATAAATCTTGTTTGCTAATTTTTCATTTTGTTGTGTTTTTCAGTTATTTCGGTCATGCAATTTAGTTATTTGTTCCTATGTAATCTTGAAACATAGGGTAAAGTTTTAGTGATTGGTGTGCCTTGAGAAATTGCCCCAAATTGTCTGATTTTGTAACTTTGGATTGGGTATTTTTCATCGGGAAATGAGGAGCATCTTAGCTGTAGAATCAAAGTGTGGTGAGTTGAGATGATTCCATGCTTTCGGGTTGTTCTGTGTCGAACAAGTACCTATAATTAAGTTAAATAGGAAAATTGGGGGTAGGGGTGGGGGTGGGAGGTTTAGTAAGCAAAATTTGTGATTTAATGATAGATGAACATCTAAAGTGTCTTTTTGGAATAAGTATTTTAGGCGTAGGTCTAATTGTAATTTGGGATATTTAATTATAGGGTTTTAGTACTTAGTTTCCTTATTTAAGTAGGACTAAGACTTCCCTATATATTACACATCAAATGTCATTGTTGGGAAGCTTTTAAACTGAATATTATTATTGATAGTCGATTGCATCCTATGATTGGGTTTGCCATTTCCTTGCGATAGAGATTGATTGTTCTTATTTTCTCATTCTTTGTTCTTCGTCTCCTATCGTTATACACCATTTTTAGTGTATCAAATCTTATCCGTCAAGAAATAAACAGATCATCGTAGTTGAATATAGGATTATGGATGGGGTTTGTATTAAGACAAGAACGAACACATTAAGAGTTAAGCGCATTTCTGGAAAGAGAAGCCTGTTTTGAAGGGAATGCCATAGAATTGGAGAAGATTTATTCGTGTGTAAGATGGAAAAATAAATTACTAGTTTATGAAGGGAGAGGTAGTTTCAGTGAAAAGGCTTTGATTGAGTCTTGGAAAATATGATTGCCTAGACCATTTAGAAGAAGAGTCAGCCCTATTTGTTTCAAGGAATAATGTAGGATATTTTCTTGTCTCTAAGAAGCTAAGGATTTGTTTAGCTCTGTTGAGTGAAATTGTTTGTTCATTTGTTCTAGCTATAAATGATGGTAAGGACAAACAATTTTTTGATGTGGAGCTCTACATCATACTATGTTCATTGATATAATTTTTTAGAGGTTCTTAAATTCAATGACTATATCACCTGAATGGTTTATATGATACTGCTTCTTCCAAGATTCCAAGTTTATGTTGATGTTGTTAGTTTGATGCTTAAAGAATAAGAACTAGCAATTAATGGTTGGGTTGTTGACTATGTAACACGGACTCTTTGGTTTACCTTACGTACTTGTGTCCGACATGTATCCGAAAATATGGGTATGGCTTTCTAATCCTCCAAAATTAATGAAAAATATACAATAAAACTAAACGACTACGATACTCGGACACACATACCATTATCTTAACCTTGTACCCAATTCTGGGTAGGGTAACATAGGTTGTGGATACTTTGTCCGCTTTAATCATTTCTTATCTTGTGCAAGTAACTTCTTTATGTTATTTTTTGGATATCAGTTGATCAAGTTTCTGTTTATACTATTTATTTCTATTTCAACTTGCACAATCTAAAAGAACTATTTTGTTGGTTACTCGCTTGTTGACTTTCAGATGCCAAGTTTCATGTCTGAATTTGACTCCCATATTCCATCTAGTTATGGTTTGATTTCCTCACTGTATGCTAATGACAGTATTAATGTTTGATGAAATTAAAAGCTTTACAATCATTTCGTATTTAAAATAGAGAAAGGAGTGTTTTCCTTTTGTTTGGACTTTATTATTTATGTCAAACATGATTAGCATCCAACTAGAGAATGAATCTTTCCTCCCTCGTTTTCGAGCTTTCTTTTTCTTATTTAGGTGACATATAGAAAAATGTCACCTTCAATTCACCAATAATTATATGCATGCATTTTGTGTTTCAATTTATTGGACTTCAATTCACCAATAATTATATGCACGCTTCACTCAATTTGTTGTTATCAATTTCAGTTCATCCACTTACCAATTAAATCTAAGTTTGTGATTATGCCTTCGTTTGCCAAAAATATTTCAATTCTGACTTTCATAACATTGTTTAGGAAAGTCTATTGGCGTCATCTAAAAATGGATAAAAGTTGGATAGATAAACCGAGGACGAGTAAAGCCTATATGGATGGTGTTGCAAACTTCATTATATTTTCATGTCAGAAAGCTTGTGGTCGTGGTAGTATTGTTTTTCCATTAAGAGATATGGTAATTGTTATTCATTTGAACCAGAAATTGTTCAGGAGCATCTATTATACAATGAGTTTAGTCCAGGTTACACCAAGTGAGTTTTTCATGGAGAGAAAGTCTCTCGTATAGACCACACTCACACTAGTTCACAACCCACAAGTGTTCCAGTTGGCTTCATGGGATGAGATGACGTGTTGGGTTTTCTACGAGGTGCCTTCGAGGTTACTTGTGAAAACCCAAACAATGAACCATTAAGTTTAGGAATCGAAGTGGGATCTTCAAATGAGCATGGTGAAGAGCAACAGGCTCATGGTGGGTTTGAGTTCAATAATTGTGATGATCCTGCACACGTCGAACATCTAGTTTGTTCTGCTATTGATGAGACGACTTAGTATCGCAATTTGATGAAAGATTACGATAATGAACTTTATCCGGGTTGTCAAAATTTCACAAAGTTAAGTTTTATGTTATATCTACTACACCTCAAATGTTTGAATGGGTGGTCTGGTAAATCTCTGACTATGTTGCTTGAGTTTATCAACATGGCATTTCCGATGTGTGCTCCATTGCCATGAAATTATTATGAAGCTATGAAAATTATCAAAGGATTGAGTCTAGGCTATGAGAAGATTTATATTTGTCCTAATGACTGCACACTGTATTGGGGTGAGCATGTGAATGATGAATTTTTTCATGCGTGTGGTGTGCCACAGTGGGTTAAAAACATTGCTGATGATGAGGATCCGTTGAATGAGATGGATGGTCAATCGAAAAAGAAAAAGCCAACTAAGGTATTGCGTTATTTTTTGCTAATACCGAGATTGAAGAGGATATATATGTCATCTAAAACGGCTTCGTTGATGAGATGGCATGACAAAGATTGGACAAATGATGGGATTTTAAGACACCCGGTAGATGGATTAACTTTGAATGAATTGGACAGATTGTATCCCGATTTTGCAGCTGATCTTCGGAGTGTTAGGCTTGGCCTAGCTAGTGACGGGTTCAATCTCTTTCGAACAATAAGTTTAACTTATAGCACATGGCCCATTCTTTTGGTCCCATACAACTTGCCACCATGGCTTTGCATGAAGCAAACATCCTTCTTCCTTTCAATGGTTATTCCTGGTGAGAGAAGCCTCAGTAATGATATTGATATCTTTTTGCAACCTTTAATGGAAGAGTTGAAACAATTATGGGATGGTGTTGATGCGTTTGATGCATCCACCAATCAAAGTTTTAAGCTGCGCGCTTCTCTTCTTTGGACCATTAATGATTTTCCAGCATATGCAAACTTATCGGATTGGAGCACCAAGGGGCAGGTTGCTTGTCCATGTTGTGGGGAATCTATGCATTCTGTATGGTTAAAGCACGGGGGAAAGTTTTGCTATATGGGTCATCGTCGATGGTTAGCAAAAAACTATGAGTTTCATTTTCAAAAGGATCAGTTTGATGGCACCATAGAGTTGGGATCTGCTCCTGTTTCATCGTTGGGACACGATATTTTAAGACAACTAGAGGGTGGAAACTATATCTATGGTAAAACCTCGAAGCCTTCTAAGAAGAGAGCAAGAGAGGATGTTGGTACGTCTACGGGGCAAATGCTAGTGGATGAAGGTGATAACCTTTTTGAGGGTGTGGACGATTTCCTTGAAAATGTTGATAATGAGGATCTTCCCATGGATGAGGGAGTTGTAGATACGTTGTGGAAAAAAAGAAGCATTTTTTTGAGTTACCATATTGGAAAGACAATCTATTACGTCATAATTTAGATGTGATGCATATAGAGAAGAATGTATGTGATAATTTGATTGGAACAATATTGAATATAGATGGTAAGACTAAAGATAATAAAAAGGCATGCGGCGATCTCGAGGAAATTGGTATTAGGAAAGACCTCCATTTAGTTGTTCTTCCTAATGGAAAAGATCACTCGCCTCCAGCATGCTACACTATGCCCACGAAGGAGAAGCACAAATTCTTGACAGTTTTGGCAAATCTTAAAGTTCCTGATGGGTATGCATCAAACATCTCGAGATGTGTCAACCTAAAGGATCGTAAGCTATCAAACTTAAAGAGTCATGATAGTCACATATTGATGCAAGAAATCTTTCCCATTGCCTTAAGAGCATCATTGCCTAGACATGTTGTAGCAGTTGTGTAACGACCCATCCTGGGTTGGCCACCCCGAAATGGTGTCATCACATTTTGAGAATCCCAGCACGACACATATATGCAGCAGTAAAAATAAATATTACCAAAAGAACTTTACATCAAACCGTAAAATGCATGAAGAGTTACAAATAAATTTTTCATTTTATTTTCTCATTAGTCTGAGGATGATGACACGTACGCGGCTTACAGAAAAATGATTTCTTCTGAACCTCAACTCATCAAACTATTTGCCAAGCCTGCTACCTGAAAATCATTGTATAATGAAGGATGAGCTTCACAAGCTCAGTGAATTAAATTTACTAAAAGTATTCCATATTCCATAAATAATCCCTTAATATTTAATCTTTTATTTTTCACATAACTTGATGACAACTTTCTACTATTATTTCCCATATCATAAGATTTATTCTCTATCAATCTCTTCTTCTCAATTATTGGTCCACTTTAAGACAATCAATTATCTCATAATTACCTCGTAATGAGGTTCACATCATAAAATCTTCCATTTAAAATAAGTCTTAACACCATAACTATCTCTTTCTATGAGACTCAACCATCTATAATTAAATTCACAATAATATGCCAGATCTCAGTATGTCAATAATCTCATTATCATAGCTGTCTCTTTTTATGAGACTCAGCCATCATACACGACAATATACCTCATCTCAACTTTTCAATAATATTTTCATCATAACTGTCTCTTGCTGCAGGACTCAATCATCTATAATTATTTTCACGATAATAAATCACACATCAGCATTTCAATCATACAACAATAATTAAAACAGATGCAAATGCATGAATGATTATGATGGGAACGTCTTCCCACCTGTCGACAGGTTGTTATTATCTTAGACCGGCTGCCCTCCCGGTTCTTTTATTCTCATCAAACCGACTGTCTTCCCGGTTAATTCCAGCATATACTGGATGTCACGGTTTTCACTTTTCATCCCAGCATATACCGGCTGTCACGGTTTTCACTTTTCATCCCAGCATATACCGGCTGTCATGGTTTTCACTTTTCATCCCAACATATACCGGCTGTCACGGTTTTCACTTTTCATCCCAGCATATACCGGCTATCACGGTTATTTCATTAGACTGGCTGCCTTCCCGGTTCTTTCGGTTATATTATTAAATGCATATGCGCATGAACAATGATATAAAACAGTAATATAAAAACAATATAAAGATTCAAACCACTTAATTTGGCTATCCTGATTATCCACGAATTTTATATAACAAAGTTCTTACATCCAATCATCCTGATTTTTATCAAATTATATAAAAATTCCACTAAATTCTTCTCTTCCCAAATCATATCAAATAATCAATTAAAGTCTGTCAAGATCCACTAAAATTCACCTCAAATCATCCACCAAAATTTGTCAATATCTACTAAAATTCATCTCATCATAACTCGTATTAAAATATCATTATATCTCATCAATAATTTATTTATTGCTTTTATTCTCAAATAAACTTATGATTTTCAAAAATATCATTTCTCACCGAAAAATATTTCTACCTGACCAAATTTCTTATCATACCCATAAATCAATTTTTCATCTATCACCCAAGCATACTTTAATAATTAAATTTAATATTATCACCAAATAATTGATATTTTTTTATTTAGACTACTAAAAGTAAATCCAACTCACCCCGTAGCACTTAAAGCTACCCATGGGTCACCTTCTTGTCTTTCCCTATCTTCTCAAAAATTTCTCCCGTTGTAGATAGTTAACACCTTCTACTATTCTGAGATCTTCTCGTAATTCTCTATAAAATAAAATATTCCCGAAACTCTCTTTAAAAATTTTGGACTTCCAACTTTTCTTTGAACTTCCAAGTGTTTAGTGAAAAAAAATGAAAAATAAACTCAATTTTTATCCTAACCTACGAATTCGCCGGTTCTCATATATATAGGAAATCGATATCAAGCTTTCTCCTGCAACTTTAGAAGTTGCTTGCCAAGTCAACAATCACATTCTTTAAATTATTCTATAAATTAGACACTTGCAAGACAAAATTATTGTCTTTGCAAAACAAAATGATTTCTTTCTCTTTATGCTTTATACTTGGCCATCATCCATTAAATTTGGGAAAGCATTACTTTAACTTGGCATAATCACATTAGACTTGGCAGCAGGTGCTGCAACCTGCTGCCACGTTGTTACTGTTCATCGAATTTTTTAATTTTTTACTTTTTTTTAGAATTGCTTTAGTCAAATACTAATAAACTTTGCACATATACTTTATTTTAAATTCCATGTCCTATTTATTCAATTACTTATTTATCCTTACTTTACATATACGGGTATTACAATTCTACCCTCCTTACAAAAATTTCGTCCTTGAAATTTTCTTACTTTGCTCAGAAACAAATATAAATAATAGTTTTTTTTTTCATACTTGTCTTACACTTTCACGAAATCTCTTCAACATCTTTATTCCGCCACCGAACTTTACACTAGTGAAATTATTCTTTTACACAAGACTTACTCTCTTTGTTCAAAATTCTCACTGGTACTTGTATATAAGTCCAATCTTTCTGAATTTCTATAACTTAGCTCGAAATATCATGTAAACACTTTCTTAAAAGTGAAACATGAAATATATTATGTAAATGTTTTAATTCTGGAGGCAAATTCAAGTTACTCACAACTAATCCAACTTTCTCAACAACCTCATTGGGTCTCACATACTTCGGATTCAACTTTCCTTTTCTGTTGAAATCTTAATACACCTTTTCATTGAGATTTTTTTCGATACACCCAATCACCTACTTGAGACTCAAGAGGTCTACTTTAGGCTGCTTTACGGTTCTCTCTAACAAATTTGATCATCTCTATTGTTAGCTCAATAATAGATAGATCAGATATATTTTTCTCTTCCATTTCTTCCCAACATATAGGAGTTCTACATCCTATCATACAATGTCTCAATGGGTGCCATCCCAATACAAATTTGATACTGATTATTATAAACAACTTCAATCAATGGCATGTAAGCATGTCAATTTACTGAGAAATTCATCACATTTGTCCTTAGCATATCTTCTAGTATATAAAAAAAAATCCAATATGAGCATAGAAAATTATATTCAATTGCCACCGTGTACCCGTGGCTTTCTAAAATCCTTTCCCAATATAACATCTTTATTTGACACTATGACCAATGGTACTTCATACAACCTCACAATCTCAGTTACATCCCCTTTCCCTCCTGACCATCAGAATTTCGGTCTCAATCCTGTGTACATCTTATTGTTACTTAGTTGCACCAAATCTACATCATCATATACCTTTCTCAATATCTCCTTTTTCAATTTTGCATTATTGGGAACTCCATCCATGTACCAACACCAAACTACCTTCATTTCAGATTTTGAACTCAAAATGCTTTCTAGTAAGCACTTAATGCACTTAATGCTTTCTAGTCAACCTAAATCCTCTATCACTGATATTCACCTTCATTCTTATCTCTTTTAAATCTATCATCAATTTCACATCAGGATCCCCGTAGCAGTTAACCTTCTTGTAGAATTTTCTACTCAATACATCAGCTATCACCTTCACATTTTTATATGATAATGATTCGTACAATCATAGTTTCTAATCAACTCCATCCACCATCTTTGCCTCAAATTCAACTCTCTCTAGGTAGATAAGTATATACAACTCTTATAACCCATGAATATCTTACAAGTGGCTCCATACAGATGATGTCTTCAATTTTTAGAGTAAACACTATAACAGTCAACTCTAAGTTATGAGTATGGTAATTTATATCATGAATCTTCAATTTCCTAGAAGTATGGGCCACAGCTTTCTTTTGTTACACATATCCCAATAATTGATATGACTTATCATTATACACCACAACTCCTTCATCA
This sequence comes from Bretschneidera sinensis, assembly GCA_023935145.1. Lineage (NCBI taxonomy): Eukaryota > Viridiplantae > Streptophyta > Magnoliopsida > Brassicales > Akaniaceae > Bretschneidera > Bretschneidera sinensis. Next base: position 97,473,507 of record CM043703.1, read on the forward strand.
CCAGAAGGAAACACTAATACCGAAGCTGTATTTAATTTCTCCTTTAGAAATTGGAAAAATTTTCTCATACTTCCCTTACCATACAAATCTCATATTTTTCCTAGTCTATCTATTTAACCATATTACAAAAAAACAATAATTCTGAAAGGATCTTCTACAATAACCAGCTAATCCCAAGAAGATTCTAATCTCAGTTATATTACTTGGTTTTTCCCAACTTAACATTATCTCTACCTTTTGTGGATCAACTGTTATGCCGTTTCCGAATATTATATGTTCCAAGAAAGTTATTTCCTTCAACCAACATTCATGCTTAGAAACTTTGCATATAATTTCTCTCTCCTCAGAATCTCTGACACACTGTTTAATGGTCCATATGTTGTTTTATCTTCTCAGAATATATCAGAATGTCATTACTGAACACAACCAATAGTTTAAATATTTCATTCATCAAGTCCATAAATGTTTCTGGAACATTAGTTAATCCAAATGACATCACGAAAGCTTATGAGCATAACGTGTCCTAAAAGTAGTCTTAGGCACGTCTCCCTTCTCTATCCTCCATTGGTGAAAACTTGATCTCAGGTTTATCTTAGAAAACATTCTCATTCCTTGCAACTGCTTAAACAATTCATTTATTCTGGGAAAAATGTATTTATTCTTATTCAACTATCTGTAGTCTATACACATCCTTATCGTTCCATCTTCCAGCTTCACTAACAACACTTGACTCCCCAAATACATTAGGTCAGATAAATTGTTTATCTACAAATTCTTAAAACGGTACGTTCAACTTTCTTAATTCAGCTGACGTCATTCTGTAGGGTGCCATTAAATATATGTGATAATCCTGGTATCACATCAATAGATACTTTAATCTCCCTACTTGGAGGCAACCTAAACAACTCATCAAAAATTAATTTAGAATATTCTTTCATCACTATCTCCTTTTTATAATTCATGATATATGCCCAATACTCTTTAAAACCCTTCCTCAATCATCTCCTATTGGCCAGAGCAAAAATAATATAGTTAAAAACATCTCACATCTATATCTTGAACCTTTTTTCTGGAATAATCAACCCAGACATAAAACATCGATAACCAATTATTTCCTAAAATAAATTATATTCGAAGATAATAAATCAACTTCAGTTTTTTTTTGTCATTGGTACGAATCATACAATCCCTCATGAATATTCATGATTATCACTCTATCTCAAGTGAGAACTTTAACAAGGATATTTTGCAATCCAAAGACTAATAAATTCTTCAATAGATTTTATATGAATATTGGATGCAAAAGAATGGGTTGCATCAAAGTCAACCAACACTGACATGTCTACCTTCTCCACACATAAAGTATTTCAAATTTTGAACATTCTGGAATAAACATCTTTTCTGAATCAAATTATAATAAACTTTTATATCCCAATCATATATCAGATTATCACTTCCACTTAGTGGCATACTTACTTCCTCTACTATGACTTCCAGTTCTCATAATCTGTCTCCCAAATCTAAGGGTCCCACCAATAGTATTTTAAGATACATACGCAACAGATTCTGTTTGCCTCTGACTCTGTACTTCAGTTTCTAGTAAAAAGGAATGCCTTATTTAGGGTAGTCTCTCACCCTGTACACTCATACTACCACTACCTCTATAACCTTTATGTCTAAGTTCCTTTAACCACTTTTTCTCTTCCCTTAAACTCCATCACATCTCTCTCGATATGAAATAATATATCCATAATTCATATGTCTCATGTAAGATAGTTTCGATCAAACCTTAAAACATAGTTCATCTTTGAACCTCTTACATTTCTTCTCCTCTTAGTCTACTATTTTTGGTACAACCATTGACAAAACCATAAATCTACTATCATATCGAGCCACAATTAACACATTTACCCCAAATAAATAATATCTCTATCTTGTTGGGCTCTAAAGGTCTAAGGAAAGTATTTATCAAAAAAGATCTTCTTGAACCTATTTCAGGTTAAGGGTCGATCAATATTTGTACTTACCTGGAAAAAATATCCTTCCATCATTCTAAGATTTCTGCTTCTAACTTAAACGAAGTAAAGGCAATCGTTTGTCTATCAGTTACTAGTAAATTACTAGATAATATCTCTTGCATGTTTCTCTCAAAACTCAGGTGTAAAAGGGTTCATAGATCCTTTAAACAACAAAGCATTTAGCTTAGTTATATCTCCTTGCATCTCATGCATAAATCCACTTTTCCCCTTTTTTTTAAGTGTCTACAATTACTGAATTAACAACATCAGGCACTGCTCTAGTCTGTTTATCAAGTCTATGCTATAAGTTATCCACTCGATCATCTGAGACATTCATCTTCTCAAAAGCATGAGTAAGAGCTTATCTTAGCTCATCTCTTTTAACTTCAGATTCTCTCATACCTCGATTATATTACTAATATTAATCATATTATCAACACATTCCCTTCTAGGAACCACTGATTCAGACTCAACCTTGACTTATCAAAAATATTTTAGGCCTACCATGTCCTCTCAAATCAACAATTCTAACTCTAGCTCTAGCGCGTCCACATGTCATTCTCATACTGTTCATTATAATTTACTTTAATCTTTCGCTTTCTTACTTTTTATGCAGTCTACAGAATCATACAACCTAATGCTCTGATACCAAAATTGTAACGACCCATCCCGGGTTGACCACCCCGAAATGGTGTCATCACATTTTGAGAATCCCAGCACGACACATATATGCAGCAGTAAAAATAAATATTACCAAAAGAACTTTACATCAAACCGTAAAATGCATGAAGAGTTACAAATAAATTTTTCATTTTATTTTCTCATTAGTCTGAAGATGATGACACGTATGCGGCTTACAGAAAAATGATTTCTTCTTAACATCAACTCATTAAACTATTTGCCAAGCCTGCTACCTAAAAATCATTGTACAATGAAGGGTGAGCTTTACAAGCTCAGTGAATTAAATTTACTAAAAGTATTCCAAATTCCATAAGTAATCCCTTAATATTTAATCTTTTATTTTTCACATAACTTGATGACAACTTTCTACTATCATTTCCCATATCATAAGATTTATTCTCTATCAATCTCTTCTTCTCAATCATTGGTCCACCTTAAGACAATCAATTATCTCATAATTACCTCATAATGAGGATCACATCATAAAATCTTCCATTTAAAATAAGTCTTAACACCATAACTGTCTCTTTCTATGAGACTCAACCATTTATAATTAAATTCACCATAATGTCCCACATCTCAGCATTTCAATAATCTCATTATCATAGCTGTCTCTTTTTATGAGACTCAACCATCTATAATTAAATTCACAATAATATGCCACATCTCAGTATGTCAATAATCTCATTATTATAGCTGTCTCTTTTTATGAGACTTAGTCATCATACACGACAATATACCTCATCTCAGCTTTTCAATAATATTTTCATCATAATTGTCTCTTGCTGCGGGACTCAATCATCTATAATTATTTTCACGATAATAAATCACACATCAGCATTTCAATCATACAACAATAATTAAAACAGATGCAAATGCATGAATGATTATGATGGGAACGTCTTCCCACCTGTCGACAGGTTGTTATTATCTTAGACCGGCTGCCCTCCCGGTTCTTTTATTCTCATCAAACCGACTGTCTTCCCGGTTAATTCCAGCATATACTGGATGTCACGGTTTTCACTTTTCATCCCAGCATATACCGGCTGTCACGGTTTTCACTTTTCATCCCAACATATACCGGCTGTCACGGTTTTCACTTTTCATCCCAGCATATACCTGCTATCACGGTTATTTCATTAGACTGGCTGCCTTCCCGGTTCTTTCGGTTATATTATTAAATGCATATGCGCATGAACAATGATATGAAACAGTAATATAAACAATAATATAAAAACAATATAAAGATTCAAACCACTTAACTTGGCTATCCTGATTATCCACGAATTTTATATAACAAAGTTCTTTAAAATTTCTTACATCCAATCATCCTGATTTTTATCAAATTATATAAAAATTCCACTAAATTCTTCTCTTCTCAAATCATATCAAATAATCAATTAAAGTCTGTCAAGATCCACTAAATTTCATCTTAAATTATCCACCAAAATTTGTCAAGATCCACTAAAATTCACCTCAAATCATCCACCAAAATTTGTCAAGATCCACTAAAATTCATCTCATCATAACTCGTATTAAAACATTAATATATCTCATCAATAATTTATTTATTGCTTTTATTCTCAAATAAACTTATGATTTTCAAAAATATCATTTCTCACCGAAAAATATTTCTACCTGACCAAATTTCCTATCATACCCATAAATTAATTTTTCATCTATCACCCAAGCATACTTTAATAATTAAATTTAATATTATCACCAAATAATTGTTTTTTTTTATTTAGACTACTAAAAGTAAATCCAACTCACCCCGTAGCACTTAAAGCTACCCGTGGGTCACCTTCTTGTCTTTCCTGATCTTCTCAAAAATTTCTCCCGTTGTAGATAGTCAACACCTTCTGCTATTCTGATATCTTCTCGTAATTCTCTATAAAATAAAATATTCCCGAAAATCTCTTCAAAAATTTTGGTCTTCTAACTTTTCTTTGAACTCCCAAGTGTTTAGTGAAAAAAAAATGGAAAGTAAATTCAATTTTTATCCTAACCTACGAATTCGCTGGTTCTCATATATATAGGAAATTGATATCAAGCTTCCTTCTACAACTTTAGAAGTTGCTTGCCAAGTCAACAATCACATTCTTTAAATTATTCTATAAATTAGACACTTGCAAGACAAAATTATTGTCTTTGCAAAACAAAATGATTTCTTTCTCTTTATGCTTTATACTTGGCCATCATCCATTAAATTTGGGAAAGCATTACTTTAACTTGGCATAATCACATTAGACTTGGCAGTAGGTGCTGCCACCTGCTGCCACGTTGTTACTGTTCATCGAATTTTTTAATTTTTTAGTTTTTTTATTTATTTTTAGAATTGCTTTAGTCAAATACTAATAAACTTTGCACATAGACTTTATTTTAAATTCCATGTCATATTTATTCAATTACTTATTTATCCTTACTTTACAAATACGGGTATTACAAGTTGTTTCTGAGTTATCATCATTTTTCAAAGCTTTATGCTCTAAAGCCCTTGATCCTCATGAGCTTGACATATTGGAGTCGCGTATTGCTTTGACACTCTGCCATTTGGAGAAAATATTCCCCCCGGGTTTCTTTACTATTATGGTTCATCTTATTATCCACTTAGCCTCCGAGGCTAGACTTGGGGGTCTTGTACACTACAGGTGGATATATCCTGTTGAGAGGTTAGATGTTCAAAGCTAATTTGTGCACTTTGTTTTTTTGTTATATATTGGCTACTGAATTTATCTTTAATTTTTGGCTTTGCAAGGTATTTAGTGCGCTTGAAATCTTACGTACATAATAGAAGTCGACCCAAGGGGTCAATTGCTGAAGGGTACAATGGGAAAGAGTGTCTAACATATTGCTCCCAATACTTCAAAGGTGTAGAGACAAAATTCAACTGCCCCCAAAGGAATAATGATACTGTAAATTGTCCGGATGAATACATGTTTTCCTCTGGTGGACGGATCATGGGAAAGATTGTGAGTGTTAAGCTCGATGACATGTCATTGGCTCAAGTACATTGTTATGTGTTGCTCCATAATGATAAACTTTCTGACCTTCGTAGGCTAGTATCAATAAAGAAATTTTATTAGTAATCATGTGTTTAAATTGAGTTTTTATTATCTGTTGTTATCACTGTGATGGCTAACAGTTAGATAAAAATATCAATTATTGCAGCGAATTTTTGGTTGCTCAAAGACTAACCAACCGTTCCAATAGACCAATACAAAGTCTCGAACAAAAATGGTTGGTTGAGAAATTTTCCTCATGGCTTATGAGATAGGTTAGGCATAATAAAAACTGTCTTCAAATGTTATAAGTGTTTTCAATAAAACATTGAATGTTGTTGTCTCATATTAATTGTAGAAAAATGTTTAGGTGCCATGGATGGTGGATAACAATTATTCAGATGAAATAATTGACCTCGAGGTCTGAATAATGTTGTTAGGAGATTTAATGGATTCAACATCAACGGCTTTAAATTCCACACAAAGGAACGTGAGAGGTTTAGACGATCTCAAAATTCGGGAGTTATGGTTGAAGCGGATGATAGAATGTATTATGGTGTGCTCAAAGATATCATCGAGTTGGATTACTATGGGACGTTTAAGATTGTGTTGTTCCATTGTGATTGGGTGGATATTAATTCACCCAGAGGTTTAAAGAAAGATGCAAGTGGGTGCATTCTCGTGAACTCGAGTAGGTTCATACCCACGGGTCAGTTATTGAAGGATGACCCGTTCGTTATTTCATCTAAAGCGAAACAAGTGTTTTATATACAAGACCCAACAAGAAAAGAATGGTATCATGTTGTGATCACAAAGCCAAGGGACCTATATGAAATGGGGGGAAAAACGCAGGAAGAGGATGATGACAATTACAATCAGTTCATGCCTTCTAATGTAGTGGTAGACGATCAATTAGATTGTATCTCAACTTGGGCTAGGATAGACATTGACGAAGATACCATCTAGTTTTACTGCATTTCCATGTAATTGTATTTGAGATGTGTAATTGTGTGATGCACATGTGTGTCAAAGAGAAGAATGTATTGTTTTATTGTATTCTTTTGGGTTACTATTGCAAACTCATCACGCAGTTCAAAAGTTCTTAACTTTTATGTGTACAGTTTGTGGAATGTTACTTCAGAATATAGTAAACTCCTGTTTTAGTTGTATGATTGATTATTGCTTGTTCTATAAATCCTATCTGAAACACTTATTTGTTCATTTATTCACAAGTTCTCAAAAGTTATTGATTGCTGCATTTGCTACGAGCCCTTGACCATTCCTATCTTTTAGGTGTGGTTCTTTTAATTCTTGTTAACTCTTAATGCATTCTTGATAGTTATAATCATTTTTATGTTTTTATGTATACAGATTGCAAGATGTATATGTCAAAATATATTCCTCCCTCAGTCAGAGATAACATGTCAAACCAGACTTCAGCCGAGTGTTCACACCATCAAGAAGATATTGACCATGAGCATGAGTATCACCTTGATGATGATCATGACTCGCAAAATGGTTCTGAGCATGAGCCAATAACAACGGAAAGTGAAAACAATAATAGTGAACAATTTGAGATAATTGGTAATTTTTGTATTATAATACATTCTCTTTATAACTAGTTTGATATCATGATGAGAGTTATAAAATGCATCTTTACAGTACTTAATTGTTAGCATTTTAAGGTTGATCTAGGTTTGAATTGCACTTTTATACCTTAACAACTCTAAAGTGTCATTCTTGGATCATTGATCTATTTCGATGCATTTTCAGGCATTTTAAGTTCAAAAGAGATGGAAAATCTATCATTTCTTGAAGCACAATGACTCGATGAACACTGGAGTGAAGGTTCACAAGCACTTGGAAAGGAGTTTCACTAAATTGCCAGAATTGCCCGTACATATCAATCATCTTTGCAAATTAAACTATATTGATGCAAGAAGAACCACAAGATGAGCCATATATGCTTAGAAAGATCCGGAAGTCTATTTTCTGGAGAATTTTATGGTTCGTAAGAATGATTTTTCTAGAGAAAGTTATGGCAGTTTAGTGGACAAAGGATAGGCCTCCATAACAACATCAGCCAGCACCGCGGTGCCCAGAAGCTTCCACATCTTGAACCATCAGCCAGCACCACGGTGCTCCTCAGCCAACAGTTCGGTGCCCAGAAGCACACCCAACCAAAGTTGAAGCCAGAACCGCAGCGCCCATAGAGGAGCACTGCAACGCGCACACGATGTTATATCTCCGAGTTAGAGCTTAATTAGGGTTTTAATGATAGTCTAAAACCCTAAAACACCCTTGGACCTTTTTATTATAAATATATCACTTTAGGGTTTGAAATAATGGCATTGGAGGCTGGACAAGGGTCCAAAGACTCAAGGAGGAACCCCATGGCCGTCTAATCTCCAAGCAAGGCGAAGGGATGAATCCCTAGGTGTAGTTGTTCTTATTTTCTAGTCTTGATTCATTGTAGTTTGGATTTATTATCATTAAAAATTGTTATGATTTACTTTTTAATCTAATTAAAAGATTTCCCTTTAATCCGGTGTTTGCATCTTTCTCCCCCATATAAGTCCAGTCATGCTCTTCTTATGTGATGTTGTTGAGGTGTGATTGAGTCCGGTAGATCTCTCTTATAGATTTGTCCATTACTGTAGTATTATCATTATGATATATTGTCATTTCTTGATAATCTATAAGTTAGGTCATGTGTGCTTGAAAGTAAAGAGGATTTCATAACAATTACATTAGGGTTTACATGCGTTTTAATTGAATACTTGTCGATTGCCTGTTCGGGATGTGAAAATTGCAATCGAGATAAACAATTGAATCAAGATTGGAGTAAGGCAATGAACCTAAGGAGGATTCCCATAACTTTGTTGTTTCCCTATTATAATTTGCAATCTATTTTACACAATTACTTCATTACCAAAAGTTCATATTTTCTCACTTAAATCTTTATTGTTCGTGTTATGGTTCACACCTTCTTTTGTAGTTAACTTGTTTCCCCGTGGAATCGACACCCCAAAGTCGTATCAAATTTAGCGCCGTTGCCGGGGAAACACACTTAAGAACAAAGAAGATTGTCAACTTTTGACATGACGGTAGAAGAATTGTAAATAGTTTTTCTTTTCAGTAGTTGTAAATGCGGTAACTTCGTTCCTTCTTTTAACTTGTTGCATTACTTTTCCTTCTTTCTTTTTATAGTAATTTTTTTTAATATTGTCCTTTCTTCTAAGTTTTGATTTTCTGATTTTTTTTTTATTACGTTTTTTTTTATTTCCTCTCTGATGCATTTGGTGTATGCTTAGACCGAGAGATTTGCGAGGTAGATTCATTAAGGGACCCATTATAGAGATACCCTTTCCTTCCACATCTGTTAGTGAAACCTCGCCTAGATCAAACCACAGTGCACCCCCATTAGAGAATTTAGAGGATTTTAATATGGCCGATAACCCTAATGGGAATGTTGTTAGGACACTTCAGGATTACCTCCACCCTACACGCACAGCCACACCATCATGCATTATTTTTCCAGCCAACACCCGCCATCAAGATTTTAAAACAGGGATGATACAGTTACTCCCTACATTTCATGGCTTGGATAATGAAAACCCATATGTGCACATTAGAGAGTTTGAGGAAGTAGTTGCGACTTTTCATAGTCAAGATGAAACTCATGACATTGTGAAACTTAAGTTCTTTCCTTTCGCTTTGAAGGATAGAACTAAGAGTTGGCTATACTCACTTAGACCACGATCTATTGGGTCATGGACTGAGACGACTCAAATTTTCTTTAATAAATACTTTCCCCAACACAAGACCAATGCTTTAAAAACACAAATCTCCACCTTTGCACAAAAGGACAACGAGATTTAAGGAGTTGTTGAGTATATGCCCTCACCATAGGTATGAGAATTGGCACTTAGTGAGCTATTTTTATGAGAGACTTACATATAGGGAGCATCAATTTGTAGAGATGATGCGTAATGGTGAGTTTTTAGAAAAGGATCCTGATGAGGCCATAGAGTACCTCAATGAGCTTGCCGAAAAAACTCACACTTGGACTGGACCTAGTGCTACTAAAAGCACAAATAGGTCACGACCTATAGGGAACCCAAATGGTGGTGGAATTTACCATCTTAGGGAAGAGGATAACCTTAAGGCCAAGGTCGAGATTCTCACTAGGGAACTAGAGGTGTTAAAGACTAAAAGCCAACACAAGTAGCTAATCACGAAGCATCTTTAAACCATGTTTTGTGTGTGGTGAGGTAGATCATCTCGCCCAAGAGTGCCCCACATTTGCTAAGATGAGAGGGATGTATAAGGAACAATGTAATGCCTTAGGCATGTACATGAAGCCTTTTACACCCTTCTCTAATACCTATAATCCGGGATGGTGCGATCACCCCAACTTCAACTGGAAGTCTGAAAACCAACAGCTTGCACAACCCCCTGCACCATATCTTGAACCATATCATGCACCTGTATCTTCTAGGAGTCTTTTAGAAGACACTTTGCACGCTTTTATTGAGGCACAAGGTAAGACTAATCAAAGACTTGAATCTTTAATTACGCAGGTTATTGAAGAAAATAAAGAGATAAAGAGCCAAGTGTCTAAGTTAATGAGCTACTTGAGTGTGACTGAGCGAGGTAAGTTCCCTTCTCAAGCTTAGTCCATACCCCATGGTCAACACCTAGCACAACAGAATTTGAAGGAGGTGAATATCATTGAGACACTAAGTGGTAAGTTAATACACATCTCAACAACAACAAAAATCAGAGGATGTGGACAAATCCCACCAAGCATACATGATTGACTCATTCGTGGAAAAGGTCCAGCACTTTAATCTATTAAAGTCCACCCTTACCCATGGCTTCACAAGAACATGTATCGAGCCAGAATTTGCGGATGTTACTGATTACATCCTTGAGGCCTCTCCAATGCATACAAGCACCGAATTTGGCAATGAAGCAGTGGCTGGTGCATTCAACCTATGTTTGTCTAGGAGGGAATAAAAGCGTCTGGCTGAAGACGTAAAACTTAGCACTCATGGGAGGCAACCCACAACATATCCTTTTATTTTTACTGTTTTTTATATTTCTTTTTCTTGTTTATTATATTATTTTGCTATTTTCCAGTTTTACTTTCGTATTTCTTTTTCAGGGACAAAAATACGAAGCAGTTCAAATGGTGGTGCACAATTTTCAACTTTTGTGCACTTTTGGCTACAAAGGGAGTTTCCTTAACTTTTGCTTTCACATTGAGGACAATGCTTATTTTAAGTTGGGGGTGGAGGAGGAAACATCTTCCTGTTTTTCATGTTTTTCATTGAACTGCATGGTATCATCTTCCCTTTTTGTTTGTTTTTAGCATGCTTAGTGTTAGCCTTGGAGTTAATTCACATGTCCATGATATGACTTAATTGAGATAGCATACAACTTTTAGAAAAAGTTAAATCTTGCTTCGGTTTGAAATTAATTTAAGTATCAATCTTCATTTGGTTTGAGACTCTAGTTTGTGAAAAGATTGTATGATTAGTCTTAAACATTTAGAGAAGTTTATGTGTGATTATTTTGTGAATATTTTTGCGGTCTCGACAAGCTCTAGAACTTATTTGTTAATCACTTGAGGCGAATTCCTAGAATGCACATTACTTAGGATATGATATAGGCCATTTTTGAACCGTTTGAGCCTTTCAAACTTATTCTTGTTATATCTATTACTAGTCACCTGTTTGAGCCTTTTTCTTGAAAAAGAATTTGAGCCTTGTTTCTTTCGAAAACCCATTCACTTACCCTTATGAGCCTAAAAATATTTTATCCTTACCCTTCTTTTAAAAGAACTTAGTTATACACATTTGTTGCGAAGCACTTGAGAGGAGTAAGGATGGAAATATGAAAAAATATTACTACCATAACCCAAGAACATTAAATGAGATAAGTTAGGGTTGTGGAAAATAAAAGAAAATAAAATAAAAGAAAAGAATGAAAAGGAGGTGAATGGTCTTATACCAAAAATACAAAAGAAAAAGAGAAGTGAAGTGAAGTATGGCAAAGAAAGAAGAAAAGAAAAGAAAAGTGGTCAACTTTTTGAGAGATATGCTCTTATATGGTTGAAAGAGTTGGGTGTTGAAGGTTATCCAGTGCTTAAAGTGGTTGTGTTTAAAGCTAAGAGATTAAGTTCTTTTACCTGCAAATCCTTCCCGTTCTTCCTTAACCTTTACCTTAGCCTAACATTACAAGCTTATTAAAGACCTATTGATCCAATGAAGTGTGATTTTTCTACAATAGTGGAGAGTGATTTGAAAAATAAGCCTATGGAGCTTGTTTATGTGGTTGATGTCATACAATTTATTATGTTTTCAGAGACCAAGACTTGTATTCATGAATGTTATGCATAAAATCATCCGGGTGTTCGGATTAATGGATTGTGGTAAAATAGATGTTAAGAGTCGATAACAATTTTAAGATTGATGTTTAGATTACTTTTGGACTAGGGTGAAATTTAATGATTCTATGTGCCGTGTGTTATGTGCAATTTTTGAGACAAAAGTGAATTACTCTTGGTTTAACACTAACATTGCTTTACTTTGTTTTGATTCCCACCGTAGAATTCATCTCTTGTTTTCGCTTGAATTGCTAAGGACTAGGAATAAGCTAGTTAAGGGTTATGATGAGAGTAATAAAATGCATTTTTGCAGTACTTAATTGTTAGCATTTTAGGGTTGATCTAGGTTTGAATTGCCCTTTTATACCTTAACAACTCTAAAGTGTCATTTTTGGATCATTGATCTATTTCGATGCATTTTCAGGTACTTTAAGTTCAAAAGAGATGGAAAAGCTATCATTACTTGAAGCAAAATGACTCGATGAACACCGGAGTGAAGGTTCACAAGCACTTGGAAAGGAGTTTCATTAAATTGCCAGAATTGCCCGTACAGATCAATCATCTTTGCAAATTAAACTGTATTGATGTAAGAAGAATCAGGAGATGTGTCATATATGCTTAGAAAGATCCGAAAGTCTATTTTCTGGAGAATTTTACAGCTCATAAAAATTATTTTTCTAGATAAAGTTATGGCAGTTTTAGTGGACAAAGGTCAGGCCTCCAGAACAGCATCAACCAGCACCGCGGTGCCCAGAAGCCTCCACATCTTGAACCATCAGCCAGCACCGCGGTGCTCCTCAGCCAGCACTGCAGTACCCAGAAGTACACCCAACCAAAGCTGAAGCGAGCACTGCAGCACCCATAAAGGAGCACCGCAGCGCGCACATGATGTTATATCTCGAGTTAGAGCTTAATTAGGGTTTTAGTGATAGTCTAAAACCCTAAAATACCCTTGGACCTTTGTATTATAAATAGATCACTTTAGGGTTTGAAATAAAGGCATTGGAGGCTGGACAAGGGTCCAAAGACTCAATGAGGAACCCCATGGCCTTTTAATCTCCAAGCAATGCGAAGGGATGAATCCCTAGGTGTAGTCGTTCTTATTTTCTAGTCTCTATTCATTGTAGTTTGGATTTATTATCATTAAACATTGTTATGATTTACTTTTTAATCTAATTAGAAGATTTCCCTTTAATCCGGTGTTTGCATATTTCTCCCCTATATAAGTCTAGTCATGCTCTTCTTATGTGATGTTGTTGAGGTGTGATTGAGTCCGGTAGATCTCTTTTATAGATTTATCTATTACTACAGTATTGTCATTATGATATATTGTCGTTTCTTGATAATCTATAAGTTAGGTCATGTGTGCTTGAAAGTAAAGAGGATTTCATAACAATTACATTAGGGTTTACATGTGCTTTAATTGAATACTTGTCGATTTCCTGTTTGGGATGTGAAACTTACAATCGAGATAAACAATTGAATCAAGATTGGAGTAAGGCAACGAACCTAGGGAGGATTCCTGGAACCTTGTTGTTTCCCTATTATAATTTGCAATCTATTTTACACAATTACTTCATTACCAAAAGTTCATATTTTCTCACTTAAATCTTTATTGTTCGTGTTAAGGTTCACACCTTCTTTTGTAGTTAACTTGTTTCCCTATGGAATTGACACCCCGAAGCCGTGCTACAACTACCACGTTACACTTTGGGCATAATCGTATCACATTGTTATACTAATTATAAAATTTATGTTTTCAATGTATATATTCTGAAGGGAGGATGAGGAAGCAGACACGTGTCTTGAGAACCTCGCAAGTATGGTCCCTTGAACGTGGGGAAAAATTGTGGTCCACTTCAATGCACGTAATCAGCCAATTAAAAAGGGTGGCCAAAAATTAAGTAGCTGGTTGGGCAATGTTGCAAAGAGAGGGAACCTTTGTCCCCTCAATTACACGGATTGGAAGAAGATCCTTTCTAACTACAAGAAGGACCTTGTTTTATTGATTCGGGTAAGTAACAACTTAAATTTGGGTTTTCCTCCATTTTTTTTTTGTTTTTTTTTTGTTTTTTTTATTTTTGTGGTGTTGTACATGCATAATCCCTAACACCAATAATGCTTATTTGACATCGATTTCCTTTCTTTGTGGTAGATAAAGTTTCATTATCCTATAATTGAGGCGATAGACAAAATTTATTGAGGATGATCGGGAAAAAATGGAAGGACTACCGATATGTGCTTAAGAGGGACCACGTGAGGAACAAAACAAAACAGCAAGTTTTGAGCAATAATGTCCCAAAAGGAGTAGATCAAGACTAGTGGAAACAACTGGTGAACTACTGGTTTTTTGAGCAGAGTGAGGTTGTTTTAAGATAATTATGTTCATTTGGATTCTTATTATTTCTATTTTTCTAATAATGACTTATTATTCAGTTGGTTTATTATCGATGTAGAAATATTCTACTGTAGGGACAGTGACACGTGAAAGACAACAATGTCCTCACACAACCGGTTCAAAGAGTTTTGCTCAAAGACGAGATGAATATGTGAGTTCATTTGCTTTATTCATCCATTCTTTCATTGAGATGTAGTGTATTGAGTCACTATTTGAACTCTTTTCATAAATGGTAGGAGATGACACATGAAAATGAGCCCGGGCGCGTAGAGTTTTTTGCTGAAACTCATAAACGCAAGGATGGGACTTTTATTGATGAAGCATCACGACAATTTGTGGTAAGTTCACTTATGTATATGATGGAATTCTTCAGTCCTATCTCATTTGTTGGTTGATCAAAGAAGAAAATTTCATTTATTTGTCATAGTTGCTCTTGTAAAGCTGAGGTTATCTTTTACTGTAAATTTTGATTCTTTTAATTCATTTTTTTGGGGTGTCTATATTATTCATTACTCTTTACTGCTCACATAAGAATTTAATTTATTTTAATAAGGTTCTGTAAGAGTTTTTATCCAGTAATATTTTTCAGAAGCTTTGAGTATTGTATCTAGTGATTGGTTTTCTCTGGTTGGATGTGCGACTGTGCTATTAGAATCAATAGCATATCTATTGTCATCCTAGAATACTGTGGCCAGGCAAGTGAATTTACAGGAGCAGTAGCTCTGGAATAGACAGTAAAATTCACAAGCAAAAATGATATTAAATTCATTTCTGCTGCTCTCTCTTAGGCCCTTTTTATGTAATAAGGGATTTACTCCTTCATTTGTATTGGGCCTAACCCATTATTAATACCTACATGAGTTGCTTATTTCAGTTCTTCTATTTCAGCATACAGTGTGTAGATTTCTCATTTAATCACTCAGTTGTTCTCTACTTTTTGTTTTTCTTTATTTTTCTGCTGGGAATGAGTTTCTGGTCTGAGTTTATGGTGCTCTTAGTGTGTGTGATTTTCAAGGATTTTGGGTGTTTTTATGTGTGGGTTTTGTTGCATGATTTTCTTGTTGATACTTTGTGACCTATACATAACTGAATTTTTGCTTTGTTGTTGAATTTGAATGTTAGATTTCCATGTCATTAATTTGTGACTATGGTGTGGCTTTTAGATTGATCAAACATCTTGCGAGTGAAATTGGTTTCTTCTTCCTGTTGATGATCTTCGATACCTATACCTGCTTCAATAGCTTGAAATGTAGTGATATGGTATTGATCATATCAGTTTATGTCATCGGTTATGACCATGGATGCCCAAATACTTGATCTTCGCATTTCACATATGTTTTTGCTCTGATTTTTCTATTTCAAACCCTTAAATACTTTTTTTGTATTAATTACTTTCTTGGGACATAGGTGATACAGTAATTGGGATTATTCTGGTATTAATTTGGGATACCTGGACAGTGATCCTTCATATTTTTCTCGTTAATTAGTGGTTTTGGGCATGGAAATTTTGTGGATCTTGTATTTTGTTTTGTTTTCTTTCAGAGTATTGAATCTAGAACTTAACTCTTAGTATCATTGTTGATTGCTTTTTCTCCCTTAATCTTCTTTTTGGAATTTTATTAATTGGTATTGCTTTGTCATGAAGTTGATTTAGCTTGGGGCCCGATGTTTGATGGGGTTGTGTTGTCTTGGAGCTAGAATTGGGATTGTGATAAGTTTGGTGTTTTTCTTGGATTGTTTTATTGAGTGAATTTTGCGCACATTTTACTTCCTTTCCTTCCACCCGCAGTTCTGGAGTCTCCTTCTGAAAAATCTCTAGTTTCCTTGTG
Source organism: Bretschneidera sinensis (assembly GCA_023935145.1). Lineage (NCBI taxonomy): Eukaryota > Viridiplantae > Streptophyta > Magnoliopsida > Brassicales > Akaniaceae > Bretschneidera > Bretschneidera sinensis. Next base: position 97,489,829 of record CM043703.1, read on the forward strand.
ATTGGACCAGCATTGATACTGGTTTTTTACTACTTATATTATTTTTTCTGGAAGAAAAAGGACTTAAAACTGAATTTATTGCATGTAAACATAAACACCCTTCTAGTTCCACCTTGTTTTCGATTTGAGGTTTTGGGCTAGTGAGAGAGCTTTTGTGTGCGTCTGTTTGATCAGTATGTGTTTATATTGGTGCAATGTGTGGTTGTGAGGGTTTGACAGAGCTGCTGTGAGTTGGCTTGGCTGTGTGTGCAGATGTGATCAGTGTGTGGGTGTTTCTGTCTCTGTTGTATGTGTTGGTGTTCTGTTGTCTGTCTGTGGCTGCAGGGTGTGAGAGAGCCACTTTGTATGTGTGTTAGTGCGTGACATGTGCTGTGCTCTATGATGTGAGATCAGTATAATTAGTGTGCTACTGTGTTCTGTGTTGTGTGTGTGTGTGCGCAACTGCGATCAGTGTCTGTGCTTCTGTGTTCTGCTAGATGTAGTGCGTGTGAGAGAGAGTTCCATCTCTCAAAGTGTATTGATTGCTCTTAAGGCCACTATGTTCTCCTTTTTATTTTCTAAACTTCCTCTGCATCCATTTACATGTGTTTGTGTTCATTCAAATTTTTTGCAAGTAGATAGCAAACTTGACTCGATTTCAATTGCAGGTTAAGGGACGTTCCAGAACGTCAACAGTGCAGGTGCAGCAACTTGAAGCTCAGTTTCGACCTTGATGCGGCCAATATCTCTCAAAACTCAAAATATGAAAGTTGTAGAGCTTTTTCTTGGAGTTCCAAAGCATCTGAATCATCTCAATCGAAGCTTGGATGAGAGAGTTATGCACAGATTACCAAGCAATGTCGAAACTGTCCAAAATCGCCCAATTAGCTTCATTTTGTACTTAACACCTCCATTTGCATCCTAAATCAAAATATAAAAATAATGAGTACATTTAGGCACCAAATGAGTATAAAAGACTAAACATTAAGGAAGAAAAATATGACATTTTTCATTCTCATCAACCGGATTAAGAAAAAGAATAGGATTACAATACCCTTTGACCTAGTTTTTCAAAGGGTTTTAATTTCCAAAAAACAGAAGTTAGACCAAACATGCAAAATAAAAATAATTTTTGAAAAGAATCGAAAACTGAAAATCTGATTCTAAGCAGTTGAATTTGTGCCCAAATTTATTTTGATAATCTTTTTTAACATAATATGTTGAGGTATATGTCTTGAATTCTGTTTATCCTAAATCCAAAGGTAAAAGACCTAATTATCGTATACTAGCACTCGTTTCAGGTTGCGACAGATTAATTCGAGGGTGCAGGAGCAAAGCCCTCATGGTACGATATAACCCATTTTTCAAATAGAAAAAAAAAATCATGTATATAATCCTAGCCTAGCACTAGGGTTACCGAATGTGTGAGTGTTGTGTACTGAGGGCTAGTGCTTGAGATAAACACTAAAGTTATTCTAATCTTTTTTCTTCCCCATAGTGAAACTCGAATCATCTCCCGTGTGAACGTATGACAACTTGGCGGAATCACAATAAATCTCTATGTTCTTATTTGTTTTATTTTGCTATATTTTTCTTTCTGTCGTAACATAAATTTTACCAAACCCCACAACTGTTTTAAAATCACTTTTGACTCTCGTATAATTGAAACTACATTTAGACTAAACCAAGCCTTCAAAAAAAAGATAAAGTGAAATAAATTTTTTAAAAAAACAAGAGAGAAAATCCTTTTTACGTTTTCTTAATCAAATGTATGATCGAATAAAATTATCTCATTTTGTTTTTCTCTGAATCCCGTGCATAGCAAACGAATCCATAATTTATAAACTTACACTGCTTGATGATGGTTCCACAAGATGGCATATTTATGAAATGCCTTTGATTGATCAAACCAAAGATGAATTCTTTGCTCTCTACCTCCAAAGATGAATTCTTTGCTCTCTACCTCCATTATCATTTGCAAACACATTTGTTTGCAACACGAAAGGTGGTCCATCACTGCCTAAAAACTCGAAATCAAGCTCATCATGAGGTCCAAAATGATTACCAGGACTTGCAGTTAACTGTATTAATCAAATTATCAGTTTCAAAATTAGTATATAGATGCAAGATTAATGCATTAATATTAAATTAAAGGCATTAAACAAACAAAAATCCTTACATCAAAAGTTGTAACAATTCCTGGAGAACGGTTTTCTGGGGTCTTTATTCTCATATGAAAGTACCCTGAACCAGAACCCAGTTTGGACCTGAACCCATATCCTAATTTTATTTTGCACCAAAAATAAATTATGATATAATTAGAAAAAAAAACTACTCACACTAATTAATTCATGTAAATTAATGCAAAAATGGGTATATATATGTGTAAAGGAAATTAATTAATCAACCAGAAGCTGTGTCCATTGAAAGCTGAATTTCTCTTCTTCGATCTAAATGTTTGACATGATAATTTCCATAACTAATGAACTAATTTACGTCAAAGCTAACGTTATTAGCTGCGTTTTCATGCTTTGCATTTGCAACACGAAAGGCAAAGAGGAGATTGAGCACATTAAAAAAAAACACATCTTCTAGGCTGTGTTTGGTGTTGTTAATTTCCTAGTGTGTTTATATAGATTAAACATTAATTAAATGGGTTGCAATTAAGACTGTTTTAATTTAATCCCAAACAAAGAAACGGCTAAAACCCAGTACAATTTAGTCAGTTGAACTCATCAATGTTATTGCGTTGATGGGTGAAACCGTGTTCATTAAATCGAGCATTTATCGTTTTATCATGCGATAAGATCAAAACATGAGTAATGTGTTTAGCTCTAACATGCTAGTTGAATTTTACCATTCACCATACTTAATCTTAGAGTATGTTTTGAAAATGAAATCAATTATATGGTATTTTTTGTCAAAACAAATTTGAGGTTTTTCTTGTCAAAAAATTTCAGAGTACTTTTTAAAAATATAATTGAGTACTTTTTATAAATAAACTTTTTTCATATCAGGTTGGGATTAAATATTTGCAAAAAAAACATAAACATATCTATTTTTATTTTTTATTTTGGAAACAATGAGCAGATCTATTAAATACTAGTAAAATATAGCATTCTTGCAAGATTAAAACAATCATTTCTTCTCTTTAAAAAAGTTTCCAAACGATGCCTATATCTCGTTTAAAATAGAGAATTAAGCTCTTTGGCCTTTGTTCTTTTATTCTGTCTTTTCTATATTTTATATATATCCAAAATATCTTTTAAAAAATCTATATATCTATCTTTGTTCATGCATGATGCAACATTAATGGTGATATATTAAATTAATAATAATGAAAAAGAACATTTGTGATTAATTGGACAAAAAAACAGAGCTTCAAATTTGAAGTTTAATAATAATGAAAAAGAAAGAGAGAACTAAATAAGGTTTCATAAAAATAAAAATAAAAAAGCATCCTTACAAACTCTATAATTATTAGCTTAAGCTATGTGTTTAACAAAATGATTTTCTTCATCTACTTATTTAACAAGGCACTCCTTGAAGACCCTTCCCTTATCAACTGAACAATAGTCATATTTTACATATTTATTTCTGACATTATCATAAGACCTTTGTTGACGAGGGTTTAGCTGCAAATTGGTCTTCCCATTCCATGAAAATTTAGGAGAATAACAAGATTTTCCCTCAAATTTGCAACCACTTACATCAAATCCTTGATAATGAGCTTGAAAGGGTGCCTTTGACCAATCAATTCTTCTTCCATTAGATGCCCATACCTCGCCATTCCATATGCTTCCCTCAACAAACATTTTATTTGCAATATATCTCGCTCCTGATTTTTTGTTATTTTTATATACTCTTATGGGTACATTATCCACGAAAAACCTGAAAATTTTCATATAATTGTGAATATCATATAAAAATAAATTATTAATGAAATAGTATACTGGATTAAGAAAAAGAATAGGATTACAATACCCTTTGACCTAGTTTTTAAAAGTGTTTTAATTTCCAAAAAACAGAAATTAGACCAAACATACAAAACAAAAACAATTTTTGAAAAGAATCGAAAACTGAAAAATCCGATTCTAAAGGTTGAATTTGTGCCCAAATTTATTTTATTATCTTTTTTAACATAATTTGTTGCAGTATATGTCTTGAATTCTGGTTATCCTAGACTCAAAGGTAAAAGGCCTAATTATTGTAAATTGGCACTCGTTTCGGGGTTGCAACAGATTAATTCGAGGGTGCAGGGGCAAAGCCCTCATGGTACGATATAACCCATTTTTCAAATAAAAAAAATCATGTATATAATCCTAGTATTAGCCTGGCACCAGGGTTACCGAATGTGTGAGTGTATGTATATTGAGGGCTAAGGCATGAGATAAACACTTTCGTCATAGTAAAACTCGAATCATCTCCCGTGTGAACGTATGACAACTTGGCGGAATCACAATAAATATTTGTATTCTTATTTGCTATATTTTTCTTTCTATCGTAACATAAATTTTACTAAACTTCACAACTGTTTTAAAATCACTTTTGACTCTTGTATAATTAAAACTGCATTTAGATTAAACCAAACCTTCAAAAAAAAAATAAAGTGAAATAAATTTTTTTTAAAAACGAATGCATAATATATAAACTTACACTGCTTGATGATGATTCCACAATATGGCATATTTATGAAATGCCTTTGATGGATCAAACCAAAGATGAATTCTTTGCTCTCTACCTCCATTATCATTTGCAAACACATTTGTTTGCAACACGAAAGGCGGTCCATCACTGCCTAAAAACTCGAAATCAAGCTCATCATGAGGTCCAACATGATTACCAGGACTTGAAGTTAACTGTATTAATCAAATTATCAGTTTCAAAATTAGTATAGAGATGCAAGATTAATGCATTAATATTAAATTCAAGGCATTAAACAAACAAAAATCCTTACATAAAAAGTTGTAACAATTCCTGGAGAACGGTTTTCTGGTGTCTTTATTGTCATATGAAAGTACCCTGAACCATAACCCAGTTTGGACCTGAACCCAGATCCTAATTTTATTTTGCACCAAAAATAAATTATGATATAATTAGAAAAAAAATTACTCACACTAATTAATTCATGTAAATTAATGCAAAAATGGGCATATATATGTGTAAAGGAAATTAATTAATCAACCAGAAGCTGTGTCCATTGAAAGCTGAATTTCTCTTCTTCGATCTAAATGTTTGACATGATAATTTCCATAACTAATGAAGTAATTTACGTCAAAGCTAACGTTATTAGCTGCGATTTTATGCTTTGCATTTGCAACACCAAGGAGAAAGGCAAAGAGAAGATTGAGCACATAAAAAAAACACATCTTCTAGGCTGTGTTTGGTGTTGCTAATTTCCTAGTGTGTTTATATAGATTAAACATTAATTAAATGGGTTGCATTTAAGACAGTGTTCTAATTTAATCCCAAACAAAGAAACGGCTAAAACCCAGTACAATTTAGTCAGTTGAACTCATCAATGTAATTACTGGTTGGCTTCGTAACTTTAAACTGATTCCGTTGATAGGTGAAACCGTGATCGTTAAATCGAGCATTTATCGTTTTATCATACAATAAGATCAAAATATGAGTAATGCGTTTAGCTCTAACATGTTAGTTGAATTCTACCATTCACCCTACTTAATTACTGTTGCATTGTATATGAATAAGATAGATTTACCATAAGGAAAATAATCGGGGTTAGATTGATTAAAATAGAAAAGAGAATTTGTCATTGGGTAAGAGAAATGAAATGGAAGAAAACGGAAAAATAAACAAAAGGGTTTAGCTCGAGCGACATAACAAATCAAAATAAACCCTCACAATAAAAGTCTTGAATTCGATTTTTCATTGAAGACAAATATTTCTTTAAAGACTACCTCTACAGAAATTTCTTTAGTGTTTTTTGTTGGTAATTTATTTCGAGTTTTACATGATAAATATAAAAAAGACAGTTTGCATATATTCACGAGATTAATGAGCCAAAAGTCCAGATATCCCCATCACCCAAAAAAAGAAAATAAATGTCCCTCTTTTCTTGAAGATTCTTATTGAGAAAACATGAATGAAGAGGTAAACCATAGTCACAAGTGTGATGAAGTTTCTATATTCAAAGATAGCAGGAGAATAAATAATATGTTGTACATCCTTACGCCCTGTGCAATTTTTCCTTTCTTCTCTTTTCACATTGACGGGGAAGGGATAAACACGAATCTCTTATGTGAAAAACCCGAAAATAACCACCCGATTAAAAAGCCCTAACATGTACAACTAAATTCCCAAAAAGTATTAAAGCAACTGTGCTCTAATGTGGTATTGACAAGGCCTACTGAGTCCATTTGCTATTGTAATTTGCAACAGCAACACATTTTAACGTCAATCTGCATTTTGGAGAACAAATCTGTATCAGAAAATAAAATAAAGAACAAATCTGTACAAGAAAATAAAATAAAAGGCGAATAACAGACGTCCATCTTATGTTTTATGGCCTATTTGTTTGAGCAAAGAATACTTTTTGGCTTATGGATGATTAAGCCAAGTACTCCTTGCTCAAACAAGTACAATTTGTACCATCTATAAGCCAAGTACTCCTTGCTCAAATAAATAGGCCATAAAAACCTATTATTTTATTTGCTATTGTCATTTGCAACGGTCACTTTTTCATTTGTAAATTAATTCTTGTGCTTTTGGATTTGCAATCTATAATTGGCAAACTTGCATTTATATATTTTGATTTAGGTTGAGATTGATAGAAAAGAAAATTAGGTGGAAAGAAGAGGTGGAAAGAAAAGTAGGCAGTTTTTTTATCATTTAATAGTAAAGAAAAGTGAAATAATTAATTTTTTTTCTCATGCATAAATCACAATTCTCTCAAATTAGAAAGATTTGAGATTGAGAGCTAAAATAAACTAATCTTTTCTCTTCTTTTTATGTTTTCTTTCTTTCTTTTCACTTTTCCATTATCACTACCATACACATGATTGATAGAAAAAAAAAAAAAGTAGAAGGAAAGAAGATGAGGAGGAAAGAAAAGTAGGAAGAGTTATTTTATCATTTGATAGGAAAGAAAAGTGAGATGATTGATTTTTTTTCCCATGTACAAATCATAATTCTTCTAAATTGAAAAGATTTGAGAGTGGGAGCTAAAATAAGCTAATCTTTTTTCTTTTTTATCTTTTCTTCTTTCTTTTCACTTTCCATTATCACTACCAAACACATATTTTTTTCATCCCCTCTCTATTTTCCTCTCATTTTTCTTCTATACTAATCAGAGCCTAGTCTAACTAAATACAACTTCCACTCCATTTCATTTAATCTTTAATAACCAAATAGAAAGACTCCATTTCAATTCATGGCTAACTCCCAACTGTGTGCCAAAATTTGTTTGATTCCTCTAATTGATTGCCAGTTATAGGAATAGCAGAAGAGAGCACATAATCTAAAGCCACTTCCCCAACACTAAATTTTAAAAGATTCAAAGATTATAAAAAAAAAATTATCCTGTGAAAATTAGCAAAGTATTCATAATATACACCTTGAGAAGTCCAATTACCTTATGATGACTTTCCCCTTGAAGCACTTGCCGACAAGGACACCTACGCGAGGCCAGTTGGGGAATGTGACAAAGCTGCCAAAGGATTGCTCTAAGGTGGTTGTAGATGCTGCAATATCAGCAATTTATTGTGAGTTCTGCAGAATATTGCTCAAGAGACTTTAGCCTCATATTTTTTATAAAACCTTAATTTAAAAGGAAAAATTATTATGCATCAACAATTTCAAAGTAGCCGTGTATGCAACGTTTACAAAGTCAAAACTAGATCTATGCATGTACCTGAACAATACTTGACAAGACCAATATTTCAATCACATAAGGCTGTCAATATAAACAAGGGGTAAGTTCAATTTAGCTCCTCCCTATACCTGAGCCTTGTTCACTTTACCCTCTAAACTTTAGTTTTGGACAAATCACCTCCTTGTGGTTTGGGCTAAAGTGAAACTACTAAGGACATTATTGATTAATTACTAATGAGTGGTGTAATATTATGAATTAGTATTGTTTGGTTACTTTGAAAATAAGAACTACGTTTTTTTTTTTAAATTGAGAGTTAGGGTGAAAATAAATAAACTATTGATAACAAAAAAAAAATTTTGACCTCTTATATGTTTAGAAAAATATCAGCAGTGTAACTAATTCATAAAACTTACTTGGTATTTTTAAAATAGTCATACCCTAATTCACAATTTTGTACAACTTTTTAGTAATTAGTCAATAACTTCGGTTAGTAGTTTCACTTTAAGCCCAAACCACTAGCAGGTGATTATTCAAAATTAAAGTTTATGGAGGTAGTAAAGTGAATAAGGCTCAAAGTACAAGGAAGTAAATTGAAATTACACCTACAAACAATCTCACTGACATAGAATGCAGTGCACCCAACCTGTGATCAGATAAAAGAAAATTCTATAACAGTGTGAGTCATTTAATCCAACATCTCAAAGTTAATAATATCCCAATCTGATATCAACCCAAAATAACAATGTAAGTTGTTTGATCGATCCCAGCCTAACTCATCCTAACCAATAGCCTCGTCTGAGGGAAAATTTCCTAGTTGAGTCGTGTTCCCAGGAAGATTTCAACTTTCAAGCACTCAGCTGCATATCATATCATGTTTTGGCTATTTCAAATTCGAAAAAAAAAACCTGGAAGATTATAAACTTATATATGTTTTTGCTGATCCAGCCTTCTTTCAGAAAGTATGCTGATTGCCAATTTCAACATAGTTCAAAGACCAAATTAGTAATCACTCTGAATTATACCGAAAAGGCAACTGCCATGTTACTTTTAAAAGTTTGCTTAAGGAAGTATTCTCATGTAATGATTATGGCGACATTTGGGGAAGGATTTAAGCAAGTTTAAATTCTGCTCAAGGCAATTTAAGTTTGAAGAGATTTAAGTAAACTGGATTTAAGCTTGCTTAAATCCTTCCCCAAACGTCATCATAGAAAGATGCATAAGCAAAAAAATATCCATACCTAAGTCTATGCCTGTTGCAGGATGTAAAGAATGCAACAAGACCATGTATTATGTTTCGAAGGGACCGGAAGACCTGTAAAAAAAGCCCAGTTCTCAAGCAGACGACAAACAAAAATTAGATTAATGAAAAAGTGACAAAAAAATTGGAAATATATATTAGACAAACCTTTGACAACAGATCATTCCAAAGAGAATGCCAAAATGAGATCTGGGATGAATTAGGCTTTACTTGAGCAAGATATGTAAGCTGATTCATGCTACTACCAGAAATCAAGAAGGCACTTTCCAGCACTTCATAGAAGCTGGACAACACGGAAGCCACATAATTTGCCAACACAAGACAGCCACGGCCAGGAAAGAGGAGTAGTTCCCACATGGAATTAAGGAGTGAACAAATGAATGAGACTGATAGAAAAGAGTTAAAATTAGATTTCCATGGAGGTAAAACCTGAGCCATTACATGATTCTTTATATTTTTCTGAGCATTCAAAAGAACTGAGGTACCAAAGAAGAGTATTATTAAGGCCTAAGTCATTGATTAATTATCAGCATGAGAAAGAACCTCATGGTAGAACCAGATAAACAAGGGAGGACAGGAACTGGCCATGAGACAAGCCAACTAAACTCTTAGTTTTGGTCCGGTAAGAAAGAAATGTTCCGAGTGATAATGATTATACCTAAGCTTATTATACATGAAAAGAGGAGCTTGAACGGTGAGAGTAGAACCTCAACAAAGTCAAGAACTACACTGCACAAGGGCTCCATCATAACTGAACCAGTGATGTATAATTGCTCAGCCATGTTGGCAAAAATGCTCCACAATGGTGCTACAAACTCTATTATTGCTTCAAGTGGGTGCACCACGGGTTTTGTAAGCAACAAAACCATCAGTTTCATTGCTCGCACCATTATTAGAAACCACTTGACAGCCTTCTCAACATTCTGAAGGAACAACATTGTTCCAAGATACCTAATCCTTGAAATCATCTCCCATGCTTCAATCCACTTAAATAGGGGCCCGCAAAGGTGGGCTGCAGTTGCCTTCAGGAGGGGCACATTCTTATACAGATCATAAAAACCAATCACCACAGTTATGAGTGAGATTAATATATAAAATGTTCTCAACAAAGGTCGCATCCAGGGACGATATACTGTGCAGAATAGTGGATAGGATTGGAGAAAGATAACCCAAGACGGAAGGCCAGCCTCAAGCAAAGCAAGAAGCTTCAAATCAGAGGTAATTATCTGCCTTAATTTAAATGGAAGATCCCTATCATTGAACGTGAATAGAAGAAGAGTGTGATTGTATCCCATGGGCTCAATATTACTATCCTCTTTCGTATATTGTTCTCTCTTCCCACCCTTTGGCTCTTCTACCCTCCGATTCATAATGCACTTATCATTGGTCTCAATGGGACATTCTCTGACATCAAAGAATATATCTTCTGAAAATAGCTCAGTTTGAGATGCATCATTAAATAGTAACTCATTAGAGGCAATAGTAACTCCCCGTGAAGAGCGAGAAGGAACTTTGTCATGCAGAAGGAATAGATTGATCCACAGTGTTCGTGTTTCAGATAGGGTGCCTGAGAACCATGTTGGAATACAGCTCATTGCTTGGTCAATGCCACTGAATTCCCATTTTCTCATAGATTTCACTTCTAAAGCGATGGATGCATCCGTCTGTAGGCAACATATACTATTAAAGAAAAGGTAAATATGAATATATTCATGAAATTAACAACCAATGCAGTGACTGAAATTTGAATATATGTTTTCTTTATAGCTTTATCTTGATTTGTTACTCAAGCCATTTATTAGTTTGTACATGCGTGATTTCCTTTGCAGATTAATAGTAATGCACTATATTTCCCAAAATTCATAATAAAGAAATTCGAGAAAAAGATGTCTATGGTCCTTATATTTGTGGTGCTAGATTGTTAAGATTATAGTAATACAGTCATATTTAATTACCTGAAGCTCATTCAAATAGTTGATACCATTTACATCTTTCCAAGCAACTTCAAACACAATAAAGCCATGCAATGCTTTGTACAAATTCATCATAGAGAATGGAGCCTTTTCTTTCAAACTAGCCAAGTTAATTGCGGGCAACCACTTGTACAAGTTCTTTGTTTTGTGGCTGGAGGAGGATCTGCATCCTAGACTTGGACTCCTAAGCACTTTTTTGTTGTTCCTGAAAGGTGACATCCTGTACTGTAGATGGATAAGAAATGAGATGAGTCAAAATGTAAGATAGTTTGAACGTCATTTCATGAAGAGAACAAGCAAAAGATTGACCTTGGTGCTCATTAGTTCTTTTATTTGGGTTGATCTTGAATGCTTGCTCATCCGCCATGACTGATTGTCAACAAGAATAACAAACTTATGACTGATGGGGGAAAAATACAGGAATGCCCGTGAAAGATGAGACTTTATATTCCTGTAACACATAAATAATGTGATTAAATGCATCAGACACCTAGTTATTAAGATGCCTATAACACAAAGCCATTGTATGAGTGACCATGAAAGTTTCCAGAGATCTTCAGTATTCAGTAACACAACGCATAAAAAATGAACGTATCATTTAAGCAAGCATGCAACCCTGTAATAAAGTTTTCTTATGTCATTGAAAATGGAACTTCTATTAAATGAAAAATAAGATAGAGAATGGAGGGGTGGAAACAGAGAGAACCTTTACAAATAGACTACACCAGCATTGTTGGAGCACATCCAAATTTCTTTACAAACACTCCTCTCTAACCTAACGAATCAGAAATTAAATTATCAAGGGGTCAAAAATGTTCTGATGCTATAAGGATGCAGTCTCTAGAAGGCATCATATTATTTAGTCATGAATGAGGGACCTGGATGTCTGTGACACTATAATCTGAATAAAAAACCATAGAATCTCTTTAAATTTCTAACTGATTCACCTTCGTGTCAACAACTCACCAATGGACAAAGAGTCCTTAACGACATCTACTCAGCAGTCAGCAACAAAAACTACAAACACAAGCCAAATCTCAGTTGTATCTCCATTATTTCTAATCAGTCTGCCTTTTGTTAACAACTATTTCTTCAAAAAGGTGCAGAATCAAAGGGAGGGTCAATTTTGACACAACCCGATTGTACAAGTTGCACACTTGCACGCTTTGTGATCTTGCATTTAACAGAATCGAAAATTGTTTGGGGAAGAATGTCCCCGTTTTGGATTGTCTCTTCTGACTTCATGAAAATACACTTTATATGATGCTTAAGTTAACAAATAGGCCATGTTGTATGCATCAAATAAGAAAGAAAACACATTCAAGACAAATTCTCACAGAAGGGTTGATTCTTACCCAATTTGCAAACTTGTCAAAGGATAAAGATCGGGAAAAGAGTCCATTTTGTCACAATCTACTCAATAAAATCCTTCAATATTTCCTACCCGCCAAAGAGATTCTTATTTATGATACAAAATATTGAAAGAAATTACCTGGAAAAAATTATTAAAAACACAGAAAGATAAGCATCAAAACAACTATTTCCCAACGAAGTTAGCAAACACCTAAGAACAAAAACAAATCAAAGTAAATAACTATATTTACCACGCTGCAAAGTTACCAACATTAGAAACAGTGACTTAGAATAAAACAAAGACATTTGGTCTTTAAATACAGACAGTACAATCCCCAGATTAAAATTTTTGAAAAAGAAAGATAACCCGATTCTTTAAAAGGGAAGATAATTAAGAAGCCATGACACATCAATAGATTAAAACGTCAATATAGGAGCATTCCGTGAACCCAAAGAAAGAAATGGACGTAAACATCTTGGGTGATAAAATTCACAGATTATAGAACCCCAAAAATTAGCAAAAGCAATAAAATGAGCTACAGAATTGATCAGGGCTAACCTTTTTGTTTTCTTTTGGCAAGAAGGAATGGATGACGAGAAGAGATGAAGAAAAAGAAGAAGAGGTGAAGCTCCAACAACATTCGACAACTGCCTTTGTTTCAACCTTAAAAACCGACCGAAATATCAGCTCTGCTAAATCGTGTTAGGTAAAGCTGCTCTTAAGATGTCGTGTAGGATTCATCAAATTGGCTTAAGTAGAACCGTTACACGCTGCATAACTAATTCATCTATTTATGCTGAGCATTGATTCATGGTTTGAACAGAAAACTCTCTCTCTCGTCCATTTAGCTCGGGTGGGAGGACGAACCAAAATAACCGCTTCGCATCGTGTAAAGCTCGGGTTCGATTTACCGGTTAGTGCAATAACCCCTAAAAAATAACGTTAACAGATTTTATTTTGAATTTTAACTCGTATATTTTGGCGAGGCAGCTTACATATACCTAACAATTAATCGAATCGAAATCCGAGAGTACGGTTTTGCAAGAAAAGGGCGTATTGACTCGTTTCGTTTAGTTTCGTTATGTTTTGATTTGATTCGGCCTTTCGGTCTTTTCGTTTGGTTTTGATTATTTAATTATTTTGTAATTTTGACACTCAAGACTCGGATTTTTTTGGGTCTCGTAATGCATTGGTCACAGGATTCGTTGCGCTCAAAATTTGAGTCGTACGAATTTTTAATTGTTCGGGACTCAAGGTGTCAGTATTTGAGTCATTCGGATTCCAGGTCACTCAAATCGCATTTCATTCAAGTTTAATAAAAACTTGTTCATATGTTATTTTTAAAAGTTTTATAAAATAATTTTCAAAAAAGAAAAGACAACCCATAGATGTTTTCTAAAACTACGGTTTAAAACACATTTGTTTTGAAATTAGGTTTTGAAAAACAACAATCCAAACAAGTTTTTGGAGCTTAAAATTGTTTTTGATTTTTTTTTTAAATATATATTCTAAAATGCATTACTAAACATTTAAATAACAAAAACAAAATCAACGTTATATCGACACAAGCATAAACACATAAAAAAATAAAAAAAAAATTTAATGCATTGATTTCAAAACATGCCAGTACAATTAATATAGAGATTAAGTGCCGAGTAAAGAAAAATTGTTATGTACTATCTTACTATTAGAGTATATTTCATTGTAGTTTGTCTAATGTTTTTATTGAGTATTTGAAGTTCAAAACGTCAATGTTAGGTTATTTAAGTCTAGTACCTATTCAAATTAGATCATTCACCAAAATGGTTTTATTTCATTAATTAGTGATTCAAATGTGTACGTTAAGTGCTTGAAAGTTCTCAAGTCAAGAGTTATTGAATTTTATTTGGAACATAAAATTATGATTGATGTAATAGATGAACAATTAAATAAGTTTGATGAAGATGTGAAGATCACAAATTATATGATTAAACTATTTGAATTTGATGAAACTGTTTTTGACTATATTGTTGAACTTGATGTAAATGAGTTTGTTGTGAATGGAGTAAAAAACTTGATTAGAATAAGTACTAAATTTAAAAGTTCCAATAAAAACATTTTAAACTTCAATAACCTAATAAAGACAGAGTAAACCAAAAAAAGCCAAAAATGAATTTTACTCTTACTAGTACTACTATAAAATGCATTGGTGATCACTTTGATTTTTGTTGAAAAACTAAAAAAGTATTTTTTTAAAAACATTGCTTTTTGAAAACTAAATAGAAATATCTTTTATTCAACTTTAAGACAAACGAAAATCTTCATAAACTTAATATAACTCTTCACACTAAAAAAGGAATATTTTTTTGCCTCTATTTATGTGATCTTATCACTCTAAATTATTCATTTAATTAAATAGTTGAAATTTATTTAAAATTTTAAATTATAAAAATTCGAGTTAATATTATTTTTACCCTTTATTATTAGTAACAAATTTCTGCATTCCTTTAAAATCAAACAATTTCTCTCTATTTTAGAGTTTTAACGAATTGCTTCATGTGTTCAATTCTCCAATTAAATTTAATAGGTTTCTTACACATGTGCACACGTACGATAAAAACATGCGAACATGTAAAGATAATACGATAAAATGATTTGAATGCTTTTGCCACGTGTTAAAAATTGGTTAAATTTAACTAAAAAAATTAGATGCATGGGAATTATTTGACCGTAAGGGTTTGGGGCAATTTATTACCATTGAAAAAATTAAAGGGACAAAAATAATATCAACGGTTAAATTTTACAAACATAATTTTATAAAGCTTACAAGTATTTAAAAATTATTTTATAATTTTAAATTAATAAAATATTAGCATATTGATCCTCTATTCTTCGTGATGAAACAGTATGTAAACTTAGATGATAGAGATAAAATGAAATAATTTAAAGTTCAAAGTTAAAAGAGACAAATTGAAAGGGAGGCGGAAGGAGAAATTATTTTTAATAATATACGTAGGATTCAAGCCAGACACATTCCGACCGGATGCTACTTGACAAAAATACGAACCGTTACGATCTAACTGATGCAAGCGGATAAGGAAGAATCTCAGATTCCAAACAAGCCAATAAATTAAATTAAATCAATTTTCTACGAAATCCAAAAGTACACATCGTACTTCCCAATTTATGAAAAGAAAACAAAAAAGAACCAAACTACTTTCAACTCATCCTCAGCTGTCCGATTCCTCATTAGTCGATCCTAGCCGTTGTTTATATCCACTAACTAAACTAACCTTCTCTGTGTCTTTCATAGCCACCACAATCAATGATTCCTCGGATTCCAAATTTTATAAAATCTGGCTTAATATCAACCCTGCATACTCGCGCGTAAAGAAAACTCGGATACACGCTCTTTTTAAAAGACACGTCAGCGATAAGGGCATTTGAGTGAATAAACACCGAGGTATTTTACAATAATGACCCTAATCCAGTTGTCGTGCGAGTTTGACTAAACCAGGGCTCCCATAGTGGAGCACAACTGTAAATATATAGCGTGAAAATTACGCTCTCTTTGTCCTTTTGGTCTGCTTATTTCTACTTGCAAATAAGAGAGGGCACCCTACTACAATCACACACAGAGAAAGAGGGAGAGAGTGGGAGAAAGAAATCAATAATGTCTGCAACAGGTGGTGGTGGTCACGAGGAGGAAAAGAAGCCAGGGGATCAGTCTGCCCACCTTAACCTCAAAGTCAAGGGCCAGGTAATTGTATTTTTATTATACACAGTATATGCATATGCAGATTTACACATTCTGAGTTGTGTTATATAGATATATGAGATTGGTTTCGGCTGTATTGTTTTAATTGTTTCTGGGTTTGTTTAGTTCATGAAAATGGGTGAAATTTGTGCCTGATTAATTGAGTCTTTTTAATGTTTAGTTCAAGTTAATGAGGAAGTGCCGGTATTGTGAAAACGTGTAGGATTTACCAAAACAGAGGGTGTTTTGTTTTGCCTGGATTTCTGTTTTTTGTTAATGCGTTGTAATTTTGTTTCTTGTTACATGGTTAGACTTTGCTTGAGGCCTGAAATCGCTAGGTTTTGTATGACCGAAATCAGTTTTTCTTTTTTGCTTTGCTTAAACCTTACCCTATTATATTGCAGTTAGATAAGATTCAGTTTTTAACTTTGCTTTGCATGTTTTTTTTTAATCTGTCCGGTGTGTGTGATTATAGGATGGCAATGAAGTATTCTTTAGGATTAAGCGAAGCACCCAACTGCGGAAACTCATGAATGCATATTGTTATCGTCAATCTGTGGAGTTTAACTCTATCGCGTTCCTGTTTGATGGGCGCAGACTCCGAGCAGAGCAAACTCCAGATGAGGTAAATTTTTGTAAAATCCAAAGTCTTGGTGTCATACATATTGTTACTTGTATTTCATAGCGTGCTTGTAGATGAATTGATGACTGTTCTGTCAAATTGGTGCTCATCATTGTGATGACGTTTATTTTTTTTCATTTATGAAATGAAATCTGGAATATATGCTTCATGCTGGCTGCACGCTACTGACTTTTTTCTGGATGAACAACTATAGCTTGATATGGACGATGGAGACGAAATTGATGCAATGCTGCACCAGACTGGAGGATGGCTTGGATTTCGTTAATAGCTACAAATAGGACTTGCATGATCATGTACAGAGAAGGCGCGGAGTTTCTTATTTTGTTACATCTATGGATATATTAGTGTAAATGAAATGGATGTGATGTTGAACCTTTGCAAGTTAAAGTGAATTTTCTTTGATTTTTTTTCTTTGCAATATGGCGCCGTTTTTAATGCTGACTCATAGAATGCATGTGTTTCAACCACTAAGAAGAATATAGAACGGAAGAAATGGGCCGCAACTGCTATTCTAAAATCAGCACGTCCTGAGCGTTGCTTTGCTCCAAACCTTCTACCTTTTGCAAATCCCCAACCATAGCATCTTGTCCTTAGCTTCCAGTTCACAGGAGAAAATTAACTTAAGCTGGTAACTCTAGCTTTTTGTTGTTCTTCAAGCTGCATTGAAAAGTATCAGCATTGATTATGATAAAGAGGGCGATTACCAGCTGAAATGAAATGATTGCATATATCAGCATAAATTATGATAAATAAGGCAACTACCTCTTAAAATAATAATAAAAGAAGTCGGCATAAAGCAATGTTTGAACAAGCCCAGAAATCCAAACTGCGATAGCAACAGAAGAAGATTATTGAAACAAGAGTAATGGGAAATAGCAATAACTTGTAGATGATAGAAAATAGCAATAGCCCAGAAAACCCATTTGGACAAATGAACAGACAACTTAGGAGTTGCATTTCAACGCAGCCTTCCTTCCCAGTGAAATATTTGCTAATTGACTTCTCACACGAAATTTTTTCCAACATTATAACAGCTAGCATGTGGCACAAGTACCTCAAAACTCCTGTGGTACCAAGGACATCGCCTTTATCCATGTAAGCAAGACACCAAATCAGAAATTCCAAGGAGCTAAAGTGAAGGAATAATCCACAAATCATGAATAGTCTAGCTCTCTGTTACCACAAACTTCAGTATTCTTTTTTTTTTTAACAATGAGGGTATGTTATGCAGATAGTTCTATTGGGGAACAAAGGGAGAGACGCCAGTAAATGAACACCTGTATAAGTGGGCATAAGTACTTTTCTTTTTTTTTTTTAAAACTGAAAAAAAAGGTGGGGGAGAGCGAGGGGTGACTGCAGGATCCAAAAAGAAAATAAAAGCACACACACACACACATATATATATATATATATATATATATATATATATATATATATATCCTTTGAATATGATGCTAGGAGTTTAGACATAATAGGTCGGACACTGTTTACATCACCTTCTATGTAAATAGACTACAGAAAAGAGTCATGGACACAATTCGCAGACAAACGGCGCAGAAAATCCATACAGAAATGAAGGCTCAATGTTGTAAGAACTAAAACCAATAACTTCTTGCATCAACATTAATGTGGCAATCGTATTTGAGGTACATGCCCTCAAGAATATATGCCGCAAAATGAACTCAGGAAACTACCCTCAACCACAGGCCCAAAAAAAATGTGCAACCATGTTTATGATACAGTTAATAACACAGAAACAATATAAGCATAAATTAAATACAGAGCCATACACACAAAGGTACATAGACAGATATGTGTAGTATGCATGCTAGTGCAATACACAGTCAAACATGCACTAAGACACGCCCAATGTATGTGCACACACGTGACTGTGTGTTTGAGAGAGAGAATTCATACTTATCCAATGAACATAGTGTGGCTCAGTGAAGTAGCGATAAATCCAGTTGAGAATGTACAATGCGCGATACGCACTGCATTAAGACAAAAAATTGAATATGTAAGTATCCTTTCTTGAGCTTCTAAACTTTGAGAAAATACCAACTTCATCAAGTGATCAGGCAGAAGTGTATAATTAAACCAAACATGAGACAATGCAAGAGGCTAACAAATTTGATGTTTTGGCACAGTACATCTAACAGATGCAGAAATTAAATGTCCCAAATGGTAAAGATTACAAGGCAAAATGATATTAGACAGACTCACTAGATGAGAAGTTTCAATAATAAGACAAATCATATTGCAGGTTTTACTTCACGATTTTTACTGAAGAGGAGTTGATCTCTTCGATATAATGCAAAGCAGGCTAAAAATGACCTAGAAATTCATCAATTCAATCGCCTTTCTCCAAGAGGAATTGATTTTATATTGCAACTGATCTGTGTCAATGCTAATTACAGTTGATTACTTGATTTCCATAAAAAATTCAATCATCAAGAATGATTCAAGTCAAAAGCAAAAAAGTTAAAAAAAAAAAAACGTAATTTAACATTGGCCATTTTTGGTATCCAATTTAAGATCATTTAAGCCAACTTGCTTTAAGTTGGCTTAAATTGGATACCAAACGTGGCCATTGTAACGGAATAGCTAGAAAGAAAATGAACATGGAGTACTTCATTTGCAATGAAAACTTGTCGAGCATGGTCTATACATGTAGTCAGAAGTTCATTTTGGTGCTCCAAACATGTTCACTTTTTGGTATGTCTCAGGTCAAGATCAAGCTTTAGATACTATTCTTTGTAGCAGCTGAACATAATTAAAGGATTCTGTTGAGAGTCCTAATTAGGTTTATGTTGAGAGTCCTAATTAGGTTTCCTATTATGTGTCATAGTAGGTTTCCTAAATCTTATCTATTTTATATCTATCTTATCTAATTATGTCTCTTAGTCCTATTAGGTTTGATATTCATAAGTCTATATATATGACTGTTGAATTGTATTCAGAAAATCAATAATACATAATTCTTTTCAATTCTTTTTGTTAACATGGTATCAGAGCTTTAGATTTTTTTTTTTCCTGGAAATTTCAAAGCCTTCATCGCTTCATCTGTTTTGGCCTTCATAGCCGACCATATCTGTTTTGGCCTTCATAGCTGACCATACCTCTGGCCTTTATCGCCAATTTTTTCTTCCCTCTCATATTGCCTTCTTCTCCACCATTAACCCACCATGGCTGAAAACACCACCCTGTCCATAGAAGTTCTCAATCATCCGACTTCAGGTGATCTACAGAATATTCAAGCACCGAATAGCCGCGATACTCTCTTGTGCACTTATTGCAAGAAACCGAAACACACTAGAGAGAGGTGCTAGAAACTGAATGAAAAACCACCGAGCAAGGAGTGGGGATACCAAGGAGGACAGCAACGTAATCTGGCACAACAGCAGAACTAGTCTTATTTCACCATGAATCAACTAGGTTCAGACCAAGGTATGCTTAATATAGAGGAGGTAGAGAAGCTAAGGGGACTTTTGGGATCGCTGAAAAAACCTAGTGGTTCATGCTCTCTTGCATGCTAAGGTAAGTTCTCATTTTCTCAATGACTAAATGTCTCAAATGAAACTATCAGGAATTTATAGGTCATTGACTCAGGAGTCACAGACCATATAACTCATTCTTCACTAAATTTTAGCACCTACTTTCATGTCCTAGCAATCGAAAAATAGCAGTTGCTGATGGTTCTTTAACTACTATAGCTGGTCTAGGAGATATTCATATCAGTCTTTCTCTTACTTTAAAAAATGTTCTTCATGTCCCAAAGTTGTCCACCAACTTAATATCCATTTAAAAACTCACACATGATATGAATTGTAATGTACTTTTCAATCCTTCTCAATGTGTTTTTCAGGACCAGGTTTCGAAGAAGAAGATTGGACTTGTTAAGGAGAGAAACGGGCTCTACTATCTTGATGAACCAAGCAAGTCACATATGGTCAGGAATAATTTATCTCTGTCATTTCTATCATTATCCAATAAAGACACCATTTGGCTCCACCATTTTAGACTAGGGCATCCATCTTTTGAAATCTTGAAAACTATGTTTCCTACTTTGTTTAGAGGTCTAGGTGCTGAACAATTTCATTGTGATGTATGTGAGTTTGCGAACCACAAACGTGTAACTTTTCCAATCAGCAATAATAAAAGTCCAGTTCAGTTTTATTTGATTCACAGTGATATATAGGGACCCTGTACGGTTCCAAATGTGTCTCATTTTCATTGGTTTGTCTCTTTCATCGACGATTGTACTAGGGTTTCTTGGATCTTTCTTATTAAACATAAATCAGATGTAAGCAGTGTATTCCCAAACTTCCACAACATGATTCAAAACCAATTTGGGGTAAAAATCCAAAGATTCCGATCAGACAATGCAAAGGATTATTTTAATCAAGTTCTATCTCCATATTTTCAAAAAGAGGGAATCATCCATGAATCCTCTTGCGTTGATACTCCACAACAAAACAGAGTGGCAGAGAGGAAAAATTGTCACTTGCTAGCCACAACCCGAGCCCTTCTCTTTCACCATAATGTTCCAAAACACTATTGGGGGGAAGCCGTACTCACAGCTGCTTATATGATTAATCGTCTACCTTCTCGGGTGCTAGGGTTTAAGTCACCAATGGAAACAATGTCCCAATTCTATCCCAACCTTCGAACAACAAATAACCTCACTCCAAGAATCTTCGGCTGCACTGCCTTTGTCCATGTTCATAGTCGAATCAGAGGAAAATTAGATCCAAGTGCTCTTAAGTGTGTGTTTGTAGTTTATTCATCCATCCAGAAAGGATACAAATGCTACCATCCACCTACACATAAATTCTTTGTCTCCATAGATGTTACTTTTGAGGAAACAAAACCATATTTTAACCAGTCTTATCTTCAGAGGTAGACTTCATTTAGTGAAGATAAGAATAGAGATCTATTTCTGCTCGATCTACCAATTCTGCTCGATCTACCAACTCGTGAGTTAGTTGTGTCCACCGGATCAGCCCCAT
Organism: Bretschneidera sinensis; assembly: GCA_023935145.1. Lineage (NCBI taxonomy): Eukaryota > Viridiplantae > Streptophyta > Magnoliopsida > Brassicales > Akaniaceae > Bretschneidera > Bretschneidera sinensis. The sequence goes on from CM043703.1 coordinate 97,511,615, forward strand.
CTGATCTAATTCCAGCTGAACCAACTCTAGCTAACCCACATGTATCGCCCGAACCATTCCAGCCGGTGTCAACACCCACACCCGCCCACACTGGACCTATGACAGAGCATAATGAACGTTATGACTCTATGTGATTTGTGCAGGCTTGTTCAAGGAGAAGAGACTCGGATCCTAATCCCATGTAAGTCCAAGCTTCAACTCCTAATCTTGAGAATGAGGTAAATACAATTTCTGACCAATCTCAATTAACACCAGACCATGATCTCCCAATTGCTATTAGGAAATGCACAAGAGAATGCACAAAACACCCATTGTATCCTTTGGCAAAAATCGTCTCTTTTGAGAAATTCTCACCCTCACATAAGACCTTTCTAGTCAATCTAAACTCTATTCCTATTCCTGATACTTTATCTAAGGCATTATCTAATGAGAATTGGAGAAATGCCATGAGTAAAGAAATGCAGGCACTAGAGAAGAACCGAACGTGAGAAATAGTTGACTTACCACCTGGAAAGAAGGTTGTGGACTGCAAGTGGGTGTTTACCATAAAATACAAGTCAGATGGCTCTCTTGAAAGATACAAAGCCAGACTCGTGGCGAAAGGATACACGCAGACCTATGGTGTGGACTATCAAGAGACATTTGCTCCAGAAGCTAAGATGAACACGGTGAGAGTTTTATTGTCACTGGCTGCTAATTTCAACAGGTATTTAAGAGCAATTTGATGTAAAAAATGTCTTTCTTCACGGCGAATTAGAAGATGAGATATACATGGACATTCCTCCAGGATATGAGCAGCAACTGAGTGGCAACAGAGTCTGCAAGCTAAGGAAGGCGCTCTACAGCCTAAAACAATCTCCATGAGCTTGGTTCGAAAGATTCACCAAAGTGATGCTAGCCACCGGATACAAGCGAAGTCAGGGAGATCATACACTCTTCATAAAACACTCGGATGCAGGGAGAGTAGCGACCCTTTTGGTGTACATCGATGACATAATAGTCACAGGAATCGATGAGAATGAGAAGGAGAAGGAAGCTCTACGAAGATGTCTTGTCAGTGAATTTGAGATAGAAGAACTTGGGAGGTTGAAATACTTTCTAGAAATTGAAGTAGCTCATTCTAGAGAATGAATCTTTATCTCACAACAGAAATATGTGACTGATCTCCTTAAGGAAACAGGAAAGTCGGCATGTAAACCAATTTTCACACCGATTGAACAAAATCATAGACTTGGAGAAGCAAAAGATGATCCAGCCGTGGACAAGGAGAGGTACCAGAGATTGGTTGGGAAGCTCATATACCTTGCCCACACACGGCCAAACATTGCTCATACCGTGAGTGTTGTCAGCGAATTTATGCACAGCCTGAGAGAAGTTCATCTACAAGCTGTCCATCGCATACTACATTACCTAAAGGCTAATCCAGGACAAGGGATTCTATTTAGAAGAAACATGGGGTTAGTCCTTGAGGCGTATACAGATGCTGACTATGTAGGTTCACCGGTTGATAAAAGGTCCACAACAGGCTATTGCACTTTCCTAGGAGGCAATCTTGTAACATGGAGGAGTAAGAAGCAGAATGTAGTGGCAAGATCAAGTGCTAAAGCAGAGTTTTGGGCGATGGCACAAGGAGTTTGTGAATTACTGTGGCTCAAAATAATTATTGGAAGACTTAAAGATTAAGTGGAATGGACCTATGAGGCTATTTTGTGAAAAGAAGTCGGCTATCAACATCGCTTATAATCCCGTTCAGCATGACCGGACAAAATATATTGAGGTAGGTAGACATTTCATAAAAGATAAGTTGAACAGGGGATTAATCTGTACACCGTACGTCCCAACAAACAATCAACTTGCTGATGTACTTACAAAAGGACTGAACAGTGAAGCATTCCAACGACTTATATGCAAGCTGGGAATGAAATATGCATATTCACCAGCTTGAGGGTGAGTGTTGAGAGTCCTAATTAGGTTTATGTTGAGAGCCCTAATTAGGTTGTTGAGAGCCCTAATTAAGTTTCCTATTATGTGTCATAGTAGGTTTCCTAAATCTTATCTATTTTATATCTATCTTATCTAATTATGTCTCTTAGTCCTATTAGGTTTGATATTCATAAGTCTATATATATGACTGTTGAATTGTATTTAGAAAATCAATAATATATAATTCTTTTCAATTCTTTTTGTTAACAGATTCTCCATGTACACTAAATGCAACTCATATTCCTATCACTTTATGAGTGATATTTAGATACGGGAGGAATCTACAAAACCTAGCTAGGAAACAGCTGCTTCACAGCTCCAATATGAAACAACATGAGCATAAGATTATTCTACCAAATGCTGTTCATTTTCTTGTCAATTGAAGAATCATATCATGATCAATGATAATCTCAATTTAATCAGTAGCAATGCCATATTACGCATTATACAATGTTTATGATATATATGGAATGACACACAAAAAAACAATGCTATAACTAGCAGTTTGGGAATTGGAACTTGAAACTTCAACAATAAACTAAAGAATCACATATCAAACGTTTAACATCAAGCATTCTTATCAACAAATTGTTTACTATTGTTGAGAGGTTTCTTAATTACATATGTATTAGGTTTCCTAATTTTTCTTAATTTACGTTTCCTATCATGTTTCCTATTCCTATTAGGATTTATAGTCTTTAGGTCTATACATAAGGTTGTTGGTTTGTTTACATAACAACATCAATAATAATAATCATTCTACAATATTTCTTCTCAATCTGTCATCACTCTCCAACCTAAATTTCAACATAGTATCATAGTCAATGGTTTGGGACCCTGGTGGTATTTGAGTAAACCCTCATGGGCAAAAACCCACTATATCTAAATAATAACCCAGTTGGGTTAGACTTGGTGCCCAAACCAAACCCTTTATCTATCTAAAGTCCTACGTAAAAAAACCCTTATTCTTCATTTTTTTAAACCTAGCACCCAAAGCAAGTCATAAAAGAAAAAGAAAAAGAAAAAATATATTTGTTATGTGTTTTTGGTCTTGCGTTTGAGTTCCTGAAGTTTTTGAAGAAAAGTTCGAGATAGTTCTGAAAGAAGAGTTTCTTACCCTGTTGATATTGTTAACCCATGCATGTTGATATTGTTAACCCGATGTGACCTATGTTGATGTTGTTATCCTTTTGACTCATTGATTGCAGTCCATTCAAGTCAACGTTAGTAAAAAACAAGACAAAAAGTCAAAGTCTTGTTGATCTAGTGCTCTCGTATCTTGTCTAGTGGTGTCCTAATTGTTTTTCGTGGGTGTGGAGCACCGATATGTTCACATGGATTATTGTAATTTATGGGTTTAGGTTTATTTGTTTCAGATTGGATCATGTTTGTTATTGGTATGGGTTTATTTGTAACAAGTTGGTGCATGTGCATGCTCCAACTTGAGGGGGAGTGTTGAGAGGCTTCCTAATTAGATATGTATTAGATTTCCTAATCTTTCTTAATTTATGTTTCCTATTATGTTTCATATTCCTATTAGGATTTATAATCTTAGGTCTATGTATAGGGTTGTTGGTTTGTTTACATAGCAACATCAATAATAATAAATTTTTTTATTGGTAAAACACACGCACACACTACTTGAACCTAAGACCTTTAGGACCTAGGGCCTCAGAACATCAATAATAATAATTATTCTACACTATTTCTTATCAATCTCTCATTTTTCTCTCTAACCTAAATTCCAACAACTATCAAGCATGGATAAAACAACTTATAAGTTGATATTTCACTATACTTGTATGTTTGGTTCAGCTTATATTCTAGAGAAATTATAAATTAAGGATAAAACAATTGGAGTTTGAGAATTGATAGACACTTTCTCTGATATTGTTTGAATTGGTTTGCTTGACTTTGTTTGTAATTTGAATTTTGTATTCTTTTGTTTCATTATATTTAGGGGTTAGTTTAGATAGAGCTGTTGTATTTGAATTTGGAGTTAGATAGAGCCGTTGTATTTGAATTTCCTTGTAACCTACTATGAATACTGATCAATGCAAAGTCATTTTGTGTGATCTTTATTTCCTTTATCATCTTCTACATTTCTTTGTATATGGTATCAGAGCACCTACCTTCACTGCCCTCTTCTTCACGGCAAGCCTTCTTTGCTCTCCTGGCAGAAACATACTCTGTAAAAAAAAATTAACTTTTCTAAGACCAGCTTTGATCACAGATAATACATCCTTCTCTAATGAGATAGTTTCTCCCAACCGGGGTGGAGATAGAACAGGCACTAGTGCTCTCTCCAATGGTTCTATAGTTTCCTAGGCAGTTCTCAATTCCAATAAGCTGAGTGAAATACAGAGCTAACGGATGAGGCTTAGCAGCACCAGAAGAGGGTGTCAGAGGGATGCTTAACTCAAACTCTTTCTGATCAGATGCAGAAGCATATTCAGCAAAGTTCAACAATTTTGTTCCAAGAACAGGAACCTGGTTCTTTGACCTCTATTTCAAGCCATTACTAATGGCAGTGAAACCGATCTCCCAAGGGTGAAACACATCCTCCGCTTCTTTAGTGAAGTTCCTCTTCACCGTCCGTCTGAGAGAACTCAACGTCATCTTTGGGCCCTTCCAACGAATCTCCACCGTTAATCTCTCCCCCCCCCCCCGGTCCCTCTCCGATGAACCCTCCCGCACCAGATCCCACCCCTCTCTCACACACAACCAATAACTACCATCACTTTCCTTCTTTCTTTAATCTTTCTTTTCCTTTAACTTTTCCTTTTGCATTATCTCTACTATCTCTTTTTTTTTCTCTAAGCCACTACAGTCATGACTACAAACAATCAATCAACCTCCCAACCTACAATTCACAACACCAACGAGCCAAATAATACCTTAATCACCATCAATATCTCAGCTCAGGCCCCGCTCAAACTCACCAGCAACAATTATGTCTCATGGAAGCTTCAATTTCACACCCTCTTTATCGGATACGATCTCTTAGGATATGTAGATGGATCAAAACCATGTTCACCAGCCACTGTTACTACAAACAACACCACTACACCAGATCCTGCGCACATCATATGGGTTCGACAAGATCAATTAATTCTAAATGCTCTTGTTGAATCTTTTTCTCCCACTATCATTTCTTTCATTGCTCGAGCCAAGACATTGCACTAAGCATGAATAATTTTGGCAAACACATGTGCCAAGCCGTCACGAGGACGCATTAAGCAGGTAAAAAGTCACCTTAAAAATCTAGCCAAAGGCTCTCAAAGTGTTACTGATTTCCTACAAACAGTGAGAGCTCGTGCTGATGAGCTTGCAATTCTTGGAGCACCAATAGAAGAAGATGATCTCATAGAGAAAATCCTTGATGGTCTTGGTGATGAGTACAAAGAACTTGTTCGTGCAGTCCAAGCCCAAGACACTACGATCACTTTTACGAGCTTTAAGAAAAACTTATGAATTTTGAAGCAACTCTCTCTGGCACAAAATCTGAACTTGCTTACTTTCCAGCATCAGCAAATCCTACAAATCGAACCAACAATGGCTGGCGTCCTTTGAACATCTCCAGGAACAGAAACAACAACAATTAGCGTCCATCACAATTCTCTGGACATAGCAACACTGGCTGGCGCCTATCGCCAAACTACAATAATCGCTCCCCCGCAGCCTCCAATGCTGGGCCAAACTCCAGTCAAAATGATCGACCTCCTCGTCCCTATCTTAGCCACTGCCAAATTTGTGGGATTCAGGGACATACGGCCAAGAAGTGTCCATCATTTCGCCTTGTTCCCATTTAGCCATCCACTATCACAAGTGCTCTGATGACCAACTCTCCAACACCATGGCAGCCTCGAGCACACTTTGCTGCGAACACTTCTTCCAACACTCCAACATGGCTACTAAACAGTGGTGCTTCTCATCATGTCACTGCAGACTTGAGCAATCTATCCCTTCATACGCCTTACACAGGTTCCGATGACATCATGATCGGCGATAGCACGGGTCTCCCCGTCACTCACACTGGTTCCACTTCTCTTAACACTCCTAGTGCTTCTTTTCAATTAAATAATGTTCTTTGTGTACCTAACATGAAGAAAAACTTAATATCCATTTCACAATTTTGTCTCTCAAATAATGTGTCCATTGAATTCTTACGCTCTTCTTTTCTTATGAAGGAACTGTGCATGGGGGCAACTCTTTTGAAAGGCCAAACGAAGGATGGAGTGTATAAATGGTCATCATCTTCTCCAATAAATTCTCCTCTGTTAGCATTTTCTAGTGTCAAGACAACTTCCCCTGAGTGACATCATCGATTAGGTCATCCAGCATCTCCCATTTTAAATCACACTCTTTCTCATTATCAATTAGACTCATCCACATTATTGTCTTCCAATTTTTTTATGTAATGCCTACAATAAAAGTCACAAACTTTCCTTTTCTAATTCTTCTCTTGTATCTTCTCAACCACTTAAAATAATTTTCTCTAATGTATGGACTTCACCTGTTTTCTCACATGATGGTTTTAAATATTATGTCATCTTTGTTGATCACTTCACCAAATACATATGGTTTTATCCGCTTAAGCACAAATCTGAAGTCAAAGATGTTTTTATAAGATTTAAAGCTATTGTGGAAAAACACTTCACACTTAAAATTTGCACACTTTCTTCGGATAATGGTCGTGAATATTTAGCTTTAGCCAACTTTCTTGCTACCAATGGAATCTCTCATCTCGCTACTGTACCACACACTCCTGAACATAATGACTACTAAGAAAGAAGACACTTGTTGAAACAGGTTTATCCCTACTCTCTCATGCCTCAATACCTTTAACCTTTTGGCCTCAATTCTTTGCTACTGCAGTTTATCTAATTAATAGAATGTCAACTCCAACACTTAATCTTTCGTCCCCTTTTGAAAACATTTTTGGCGCTTCTCCAAACTGTTCAAAACTTCGGATCTTTGGATGTTTATGCTACCCTTGGCTTCGCCCCTATTCCTCTCACAAACTTGATGCTCACTCTAAACCATGTGTCTTTCTAGGCTACTCTCTTATACAAAGTGCATATCTTTGTTTCCATCCATCCACATCAAAAACATATGTCTCTAGGTATGTCAAGTTTGTTGAGTCGGTGTTTCCATTTCACACACTATCCACTCACCTTCCTCGTCCACAACTTGATACAGTGTCTACCTGGATTCCTCATCCTATCACTGTTCCATTGCCAACCGCACCTTTGCCAACAGCATCTTCACCAAGAAACGCCACCCATCTGACGTGCAACCTATCAAGCAGCCCCAGTGTGTAGTACCAATGCCATCTACCAGACCATTAGCCTCAGCCACAAACACACAACCTTTGCCATCCAATTCAACCACCACTGCACCTTCGCCCAACCCACCACCTCTCACAGTAACCACTTTCAATCCCTCAACCTCTCAATCTACTCACACCCACCCAATGGTCATAAGAGCCAAAAACAACATTACCAAACCTATTCAAAAACTAAACCTTTCCACTCAACTATCTCCACCCACTAACAGAGAACCCACCACTGCGACCTAAGCCCTCAAGGATCAAAAATGGTGGTGGGCCATGTCTGAAGAATATGATACTCTTGTTTGAAATGAGACATGGGAGCTAGTACCTCCTGCTTCTACTCACAATATAGTTGGTTGTAAGTGGATTTTTCACATTAACGACATTCTGATGGTTCTATTGATAGGTACAAAGCATGTTTAGTAGCTAAAGGATTTCATCAACGTCCTGGTGTTGACTATCATGATACATTTAACCCTGTGGTCAAGCCAACTACGGTACGCCTTGTTCTTAGTCTTGTTGTTAGTCGTAGATGGTCTATCCGACAACTTGATATCAATAATGCGTTTTTACAAGGTCATCTTTCTGAAAATGTCTATATGTCACAACTACAAGGCTTTGTTGATCCTGATAATCCATCTTATATATGCAAGCTTAGAAAAGCAATTTATGGGCTCAAGCAAGCGCCACGTGCCTGGTACACTGAGCTTCGCAAATTTCTTCTTGCTTTAAGTTTTCAAAACTCACTAGCTGATACTTCTCTATTCATTTTCAAAAATGGTGGTCATCTTATCTATCTCCTGGTTTATGTGGATGATATCATTATAACTGGTGATAATGATGGTTTTGTTCAACAATTTGTGGCTCAATTATCTCAACAATTTTCTATGAAAGATCTTGGGTAGCTATCTTATTTTCTAGGTGTATTGCATCTCATGGTCTTTTGATCTTTCAAAGACGCTATATAATGGATCTTCTAGCTCGTACAAAAATGATAGACGCCAAACCTGTTCTCACACCTTTTCCCACTTCACCACCGATCACTTTGAACTCTGGTTCTCCACTTTCTGATCCATCTTAATACCGTGCCATTGTTGGGAGCTTACAATATCTATTACTTACTTGGCCGGACATAGCTTTTGCCGTCAACAAGTTGTCGCAATTTATGCATAAACCAGCCTCAGATCATTGGATTCTAGTTAAGAGACTGCTACGTTATCTTTGTGGTTCGGTTAATGAAGGCATACTCCTCTACCGTGAATCACCACAATCTTTACATGCTTTCTCTGATGCCGATTGGGCTGGGAACATAGATGATTTCACTTCCACCGGTGCATATATTGTTTACCTTGGTCGTAATCCGATTTCCTGGAGTTCCAAGAAGTAACACTCTATTGCCCGATCCAGCACTGAGGCCGAGTATCGATCTGTTGCAAATACTGCCACCGAACTCAACTGGGTGTGCTCTCTCTTGACTGAACTTGGTGTGTCTCTTTCACATTCACATGTGATTTACTGTGATAACATTGGGGCCACTAATCTCTGTTCCAACCCAGTTTTTTACTCTAGAATGAAGCACATAGCTATGGACTTCCATTTCATTCGTGATCAAGTTCAATCGGGATGTCTGCGTGTTGCTCATGCTTCTAGTAAAGACCAGCTTGCTGATGCTCTGACAAAGCCCCTATCTAGGACACCATTTCTTACTCTTAAGACCAAGATTGGACTCTCTACTCGAGCTCCATCTTAGGGGGCATGATACAGACACTTTCTCTGATATTGTTTGAATTGGTTTGCTTTTGACTTTGTCTTTGTAATTTGAATTTTGTATTCTTCTGTTTCATTATATTTAGGAGTTAGTTTAGATAGAGTTCTTGTATTTGAATTTAGAGTTAGTTTAGATAAAGTTGTTGTATTTGAATTTGGAGTTAGATAGAACTGTTGTATTTGAATTTCCTTGTAACCTACTATAAATACTGATCAATGCAAAGTCATTTTGTGTGGTCTTTATTTCTTTTACTATCTTCTACATTTCTTTGTAGGAGAATCATCTCAAGATTATAATCTGGTTTGACTTTAATCAATGCCCTTCTTATCCTTGGGCTTTCTCAAAAATCTCTATCTAAAACGCTATTTTAGATTATAATTTGGTCATTCTGACATTTTAAGTTGATTTCAGCACTTTTTTATCAAACTCCTCTACATCTTATTTAACACTTTAAGCAAGATACCCAAATACAACAACTTATTTCTTAAAAACAATTTTAAGCATCAAATTGTAATATGTTAGTAAGTGATAAGTTGATTTCTTCGGCTGAACCAAACAAGCCCTTAGAGTCAATATAATATGCAATTATCACATTTTGTTGAACAATGTAGTTAAATATGAAAACCAACTATAAGGTACACATGCCATGGAAGGCACTCAAGCAAGTCACTAATAATTAACAACATGTGTATAATGATGTGGAATCATGAGTCATGACTGGCAGTCGTGTAAGGGAGTTGATGTCTAAGATGATTCTAATATAAAGCACAACAAGTTTGAGAGACCAACAAAAAGATAGTGAATTCAATTGAGATAAATAAAAGTAAACAGCAGAGTACTTTAAAACTGGTTAGAGAATTCTGGGAATGCTGACATACATACCCAAGAAGAAATACATATTGCCCTGTCAGGTTGTCAATATTTTTAGTCCTTTGTAAGAGTACAAGCTGTGGAAGTATGGCAACAGCCTCCAAGTACAATGAAAATGCCCACATGACCTGATATTGTGAAGCATATAAGAAGGCATGACCATCGTTTTCATCCAAATTTAGTAAGAGAGCTAAAAATGGTCAAGTAGCCTGAAAGTATAGATAGCAGTGACACAAACAACATATAGACAAATCGTAACTAAAAGTAGATAAAAACAAACCTCTATAAAGGTGAATTTCTCATTTATAAGAAGGGCCAAGACTAGGCAAGGCAGTACAAGGAATAGATGGCGGAATGTGTCTTGCCCTCTATCATAAGACCTTCGAACAATCTTGTGATGCCTTATGTACCAAACAATCGAAAATGAACTCCCCAAGAATATTAACTTCATCAAGGTATTATATAAAGATATAAAATCAGTAAAGATATCCAAGTAACGGGCAGCAAAAACAAGGACATATAGTTCTTGAGTCTTCAAAGAAATACCTGCATGTATTAAAGCACGTCAAGTGTCATAAATCTGCAGCATGTTACAACAACAAAAAGCACTGGATCTAATCACAAGATCATTGAATATGAAATTACTCCGCTCTCTGGCTACTACCCATAGCAAGTTTTACCCAGTACCAATCAACTCCATAGTGGCCTTGGTATGGTCAACTCCCCACTCTTTCTCTCCTCAAATGTCATCTTCCTATTCCAATCAAGCTGAGTCAACCCATAACCCATAACCTTTAGGACCTAGGGCCTCGTCCTTAACAACTGAGCCAAGGCCACCATAGCGAGGAATCAGAAGCCTAACCAACCTCTTTTATAGTCATAATATCCAACTATTTCACTTGGTGTTACTTATCAGAAAAACTTTCGTGAGGTGTTATGTGCTTCTCCATTTCTATTTATATAAAGTTAATATTGATTGTGTTTGAAAACTTGCTTCTTGGCTGCTGATTGCATTTGTATGGATCGTTTTAGGGATTTTGACCGTTCTGTAGTACAGATTACTCAGTGTCTCAGTGTTAGACTATCTTAACTCATTAGTACTAGTTTCGAGGTCATAAAAACATCCTTCAAATAATCAAAGTCACTACACAAATTTATTTATCACAATTTCAATTTGCTATCATATGCTGAGCCTTAATGTTCACAAAATGCCACTGCATATATCATGAATTTTCAAAAAATTAAGAGTTCAAATTACAACGAAAATCTAAATAACAGAGAAAAAAATGCAGCGAAGCCGCAAAAAGCAAACTAATCACAATCTGAAGCAAAAATCCATCACCAATAATAAATTGAAGTAACATACAATACAAGCAATCATATACCGTTTAAGCTCAAATCAGTACAATGAGTACATAAATTGTACGTACCAGCGCAGGATTTGATGGTGTGGATCTTGAGGAGCAAGACGAGAACACTGCAGAGGTGAGTCATGTCACCAGCTAATCTGAATATATTCATCTCTTCTGATTTACTTTTTCTTTCTTTTGATGAATAATCTTCTATGAATCAATCTCTATTTTCACGAAACAAAACAGATCCAGGCCCTCAAAGAGAAAACAAAAATATGAGGGTTTTCGCACAAACTTAACGATATAGATACAGTCGGACAAACTAACCAAAGATAAATTTTAAAGGGAATCGGTTTGTAGTTTAGTACACTTGATTGAATATCTTATATGGCATTTCTTTTTCTTTTTTCTTTTTTTGAGAAACTGGCCTTTTTCCTATTTTTGAAGGAGAAAATTGCCGTTTGCATTTCCTTTTTTTCTTTTATTTCATTTTACATTTTATTTTTAATTGAAAAATAAACTAAATTTTAGGCTGCTTGATTTCTATAAAATTATATCCCATAATTGATGTATCCAACTTTTACTTATATTTTCTTTTTTATAGGATGTACTTGATTTTTTAAAAGAGTAAAAATATTGGATACTAATTTTTGATTTTCTTTTCTTTTCTAAAAAATAAACTAGCAAGGTTGTGGAAGATTTACTCATTTATTTGATTTTATTTAGGAAAGTCATTTTATCGTTTCTAAATTTATAAATTACCCTTTCATCATTTCAATATTATTTTTTACTATCTTGTTAAAAACGAAACTAGAAAGTCTTAAACTAATTACATTTTTTGAAAAAAAAAATATATATATATATATATATAATAGTAATATTAGCAAATATTTAAGGGAAATCATGCACATGGTAAAATTAACTTACTCAAAATCATGAAAAAAAAATTATTTAAACTAAATGTTTATAGAAAAAATGAATCATCATCATTCAAGATGAAATTAAAAAGTAATAAATCACTTTGTCCCAATAATTTATCTCCCCAAATTACTTGAAGACAAAAAACAGTTGAAAGAAAAAGTTAAGAAGTTTTCGACTTTTTCAATAAAATATATTTTTAGCAAAAATTAAACAATCTCTTGATTTTAACCGTTATATAAAATTCATTCATACATAATTAAAATTAAATAATCATCTTACTCAAGAATTTTTTAATCTCTCTTTAATATAAATCAATTATATTTTGTCGCGATGTTATCATTGTCAATATTTAAAAGCCAACGAAAAACCTAGGTTTTTCATTATTTTTGTAAAAAGAATTGCAACTTAAAAAATGTGATGTAAAACAGCTAAATAAGTCAAAAATATTATGTAAAAAATACAATTAATTTGTTGAGTTATCGTAATATATACGTAAGAGGCACTATTCATTTTTGTGTCAATAACATTTTAGTCCTCCACCAGTGGTATTGTTTTGGTTGTTGGGCATATCCCAATTAATAATCGCAAAAAACTTACATGAAGTTTGTAAAATTTATTTTAAAAAATTCACATTTATAACAATAAAATTAGTAATTATAATATACCATCTAAAAAATATTTATGAGAATTTTATATTTATAAAAAAAAAAAATCAAAGTGTTTTAGTAAATTTTAACCTATAATCAAAACTTTGGTTTTTCGAACAAAATTTGTTATGTTTTGAACCGTTTGTGAAATATGTATTATCATAAATATTGACTTGTATTTGATTTTAATAATGACAAAATACTACTCTAATTGCATTAACAGTTTTATCTAAGTGTGTAAGCGGTAAAAACATTCAGCACCGAAACAAGATGCAAGAACTCAATGCAATTCAGACACCAAAACAAAACAAAAGATCTAGAATAGGCATTATGGCAATTGAAACAATTATAAATCTCTTATGGTCAATTACATAGCTTGATCTCTGATTCAATTTTCAAAAGACTTTAACAAAACTAAAAATACAAAAAAAATCTAAGTCAAAAACTGTTTTGAAAAGGAAAACTATGTTGAAGGACAACTCAGTCGACTGGCACTCTCCCAGAGTCTAAAAAGTGAAATTTCTCACTTGATCCAGTCGACTGGTGCAAGGACCCAATCGACTGGTAATTCGAAAATATGACCGTTTGAGACGCGGGACTTGAGTATTTAATGCCCCAAACCTACCAAGTCAGTGTCAAACGGCCATATTGATTCAAGGCTATATAAACCCACTTCAATGAGTATTTAAAAAAAGAAGAAAACACATTCAATTCACAAGATAGCTCATTAGCTTTGAAAATTTTATTGTTGAGCCATTCTTCAAGCTTGTTCTTGAAAGAGAGATATTGTTTATTTGTAAAAGCACTTATTGCTATCTCTCTACCATTTACTTTACAACAAATTTTATTTATTGTAAAGGGAAAGAATTGGTATAACTCTTAGAGTGTTTAGGGTTAAACACTTCATTGTAGCTTCTATGATGAAGGTATCGGTTGTAAGGTTTGTACAACACCTGTGAAGTTGTACGACTAAAATTTTAGTAGATTACTTCAAGGAGGTTCCTTGAAGAGAGCAGACGTAGGGTCGGAAGGAATCCAATATTGTCGAACCACTATAAACAGAGTTTGCATTTTCTCTTCCTTAAACTCTTTTGCTTTCAAGTATATTACTTGTTTGTGTGCTTTGTGCATTTAACTGTTTAAAAATTTGCAAGTAATTAGCAAAAGTTTTTAAAACCCAATTCACCCCCCTCTTGGGTTTGAACCTTGGTTTACAATTGGTATCAGAGTCTCATACTCAATTTCAAACTTAAAATCCTTGAGTTTTGATCCGATGGCATCAAATAGCTATACCAAAGGGCATTCCTATACTAAGCCTCCTTATTCAATGGCTCCAGCTATAACTACTGAAAAAATAGAATGAAAATCTTTGTCGAATGATAAGATTACAATCTATGGAGAGTTATTGAAGAATGACCTAGAATTCCTACAAAAGAAATAACTATTAGAGAAATCAATCATACAATACCTAAACTCAAAACTGAGTTCAATGAAGAGGATTGTAGAATGATGTCTCTAAATAGTAGAGCCACAAGTATTTTACATTGTACTTCAGATATTTCTGAATATAATAAAATTTATGCTTATGTTTCGGCTAAGGAGATTTAGGACAAACTACAAGTTACATATGAGGGCACTAGCGAAGTCAAAAAATAAAAAATCTATATGTTAGTGTCCGAGTATGAATCTTTCAATGTCTCATAATGAAACAATTTCTCAAATGCACTCATATTTCACCATTATTGTTAATGGCTTAAAGCTTCCTGGTATGAACATTAAGGAGTTTGAACTAACAAGGAAAATCTTAAGGTCTTTGCCATCTACTTGGAAAGCAAAGAAAATGACCATCACGGAGGCTAAAGATCTCGACAAACTTGATGTCAAAACACTTTTCGGATCACTATTGACATATAAGATAGAGGAAATGAATCCTATTGTCAATGATGATAAGAAGAAGAAAAAGATGATTTCTCTCAAAGCCTCTACAAGCTACAAAGAGAAAGAGAAGGAAAAAGAGGATGAGAGCAGTGAAGAAGATGGTGAGATGGCTCTAATCACCAAAAGGTTTCACAAGTTATTGAAAAAGAGCAAAAAACCTTACACAAGCGATTCCACTCCAAAAATGGAACCTCTTATGTGTTACGGTTGTAAGAAGCCCGGCCACATCAAGGCCAACGAGTAAACCATACAAGAGCTTTAAAAAAAAAACTATGATTGCAATCACATGGAGTGGCGAGGAAGAAGAATAATCTTTGGACAATAAGGTTGGATTCGAGGAGATTGCCAACCTATGCTTGATGGCAATTGACGATTAAAATAAGGTATCAAATTCTTCCCCTTCTAATAATAACATTGTTAGTAATAGTGAAGAGTTAATTAAAATTATAAATGAGATGCATGAAGAATTGAAGAAATTTTATTCTAGAAATGTGGCTCTCAAGAAGGAAGTTTCATCACTCTCTAAAGAGATGGACGACTTAAGGGAAGAAAAATAAAAACTATCTTCCATGCTTTATAACTCTTCGCAAGATTTTTTAAAAAATGAAAATGACATTTTAAAGAAGAAAATAATGGATTTGAATAGTATTATATCTAGACTTATGCTTGGAAAAGAAAAGCTAGATGAAGTGTTATCTAGCCAAAGGATAAATGGAGGAAAATACGGCTTGGGTTATTTTCCATTAGACAAGCAAAAGTCTAAAGAGACTTTGTTCATGAAAACAACATGTTTGAATGAAGCCTCCACTTCCGAGACCTCTAGCAAGATTAAAAAGCTCCTTCAATACAAGCTAGTAGGTCTAAGAATGTGAATTTAAATGCATATACTAGAATGAAGCATCCTAGAAATACTCAAGCATATATGTATGCTCACTCAAGAAATGCAAATGTTATGAATGATCATTCAAGGAATGTTATACTAGAAATATACTTCCTAGAAGTAACAATCACGTGCCTCCTAGAAATGATATGTATGCTCATAACTTACACACCACACATGAACATCCTAGGAACTACCATCATGTGTATTTTTAATGCTATACTAGAAATATACTTCCTAGAAGTAACCATCATGTGCATCCTAGAAATGATATGTATACTCATAACTCACACACCACACATGAACATCCTAGGAATTACCATCATGTGTATTTTAGAAATAATATGTATGCTCACACCAGAAATGCACATTCTAGGAGCTACCATCCTACATTTCCTAGAAATATCATGCATGTTCATAACTTTAATCATAGAAATATGTATCCTAGGAATGCTTATCCAATGAACTATAGACATGCACAATTAAGGAATCCTAGAAATTTCAATAATTATTATCCTAAGATTATGCATCATCAACATGTCTATAATTATAGAGCATCTTATAATGTTAAGAATGTATGAGTCCCTAAAGGAACCGTATTTTCTAGAACTAACCCCAAAGGATCCAAAAAATTTTGGGTACCTAAGAGTGTAATTGTTATCCTTGTGTAATATAGATATGTTTCTACACCAAGGAAAAATGTAACTATTAGTACCTTGATAGTGGATGCTCAAAGCACATGACCGGTGATCAAAGCATGTTCAAAGAGCTAACTCTAAGGGATGGCGGACATATCACCATTAGAGATAACACAAAGATAAAGATCATCGTGCATGGAAAAGTTGGTAACGATTTTTCAACCATTGATCATGTATTATATGTTAAAGGCCTTAAGCCAAATTTGCTTAATATTAGTCAACTATGTGACAAAGACAACAAAGTCATATTTGAAACCTCTCATTGTCTAGTTATAGACATCAAGAGTAACAAGATCAAGTTTGTTAGCCATAGACATGAAAATGTCTATATAGTTGAATTAAAATCTTTGCATTCGGAAAATGAAAAATGTTTTCCCGCATATAGTGAAAACTCATGGCTATGACATAGAAGACTTGGCCATGTGAAAATGGATTTGCTTAAAATCATTTCAAGAAAAGATTTAGTCATTGGACTTTCAAAAATCAAATTTGAAAAAGATAAGGTGTGTGATGTTTGTCAAATGGGAAAACAAACTAGAATTTCTTTTAAATAAAAAATATAGTCTCAACTACTAGACCATTAGGACTTCTACATATGAACTTGTTTGGTCTAATAAGTACCATAAGTCTAGGTGGCCATCAATATGCTCTTATTATTGTTGATAACTATTCAAGATATACCTTTCTTATTTTTATTACTTACAAGGATAAAACTTACAAAGGATTTGTGAACTTTTGTAAAAAAGTACAAAATGAAAAAGGAATTTTTCTTTTGAGTATAAGAAGTGATCATGGAAAGGAATTTGAAAATCAAACCTTTTCAAAATTTTGTGATGAAAATGGAATTGATCACAATTTTTCAGTACCTAGAACCCTCAACAAAATGGAATTATTGAGAGGAAAAAGAGTTTTAGAAGAATTTGCAAGAACAATGCTTTGTGAAAATAGTTTGCCAAAACACTTTTGGGCAGAAGCCGTAAACACTTTTTGCTATGTTTTAATCGGGTTTATACTTAACAAAACTTCATATGAATTATGGAAAGGTAGAAAGCCTAATATCTCTTATTTTCGCGCCTTTGGTTGTAAATGTTTTATCCTAAATAACAATAAAACTAACTTGGGTAAATTTGACTCAAAGACTGATAAGGGGATATTCTTAGGATATTCAACCTCTAGTAAAGCTTATAGAGTTTTTAACAAGAGAACTCTAGTGGCTGAAGAATATGTACATGTAGCCTTTGATGAGTCTAACCCAATTAGTAGTAGAGTAGGTTCTTTTAATGATGATGCATATTTCATTCCAAGGATAGAAACACCTACTCCCATTGTTGACCCGAATGAGAGCCAACCTCAAACAAGTCAAAAGGTAGATGCTCTCAATCTTGATCAACCATCTACAAGTCAACAAGAAGATAGTCTTCCCAAAGATTGAAGGTATGTGAATTATCATCCAATCGATCAAGTGATTGGTGATCCTTCACATGGGGTAAGAACTCGTTCCTCTATTAGAAATATTTGCAATTATGTAGCTTATTTATCTCAAGTAGAAACTAAGACATTTATAGAAGCTAAGAAAGATGTTGATTGGATAAATGCTATGCAAGAAGAAATAAATCAATTTGAAAGAAACAAAGTGTGAAATCTAGTTCCTTGACCAAAGAATCACACTATAATAGGAACTAAATGGGTATTTAGAAATAAGATGGATGAAAATGGAATAGTAACTAGAAATAAGGCTAGACTAGTTACTAACGGATATAATCAAGAAGAATGAATAGATTTTGATGAGACCTATGCTCCTGTAGCTAGATTAGAAGCTATTCGAATGTTATTATCCTTTGCATGCTTTAATAAGTTTAAGTTATTTCAAATTGATGTAAAAAAATGTCTTTTTAAATGGCTTTATAGAAAAAGAGGTGTATGTTGAACAACCTATTGGATTTGAAAATCCTAGTCTTCCAAACCAAGTCTAAAAGCTTTCTAAATCTCTATATGAGTTGAAACAAGCTCTAAAAGCATGATATGAAAGACTAAGTAAGTTTTTGCTTGAAATTGACCTTACAAAAGGAAAAATAGACACAACCCACTTCATAAAAACTCACAAAGATGACACACTACTAGTCCAAATATATGTTGATAATACTATATTTGGTGCTACTAATGAATCTATGTGCCAAAAGTTTTCTAAGTGCATGTAAGGTGAATTTGAAATGAGCATGATGGGAGAGCTTACCTACTTTCTTAGACTTCAAATCAAACAATTGAAAGAAGACATCCTCATCAATCAATCAAAGTACAAATGACCTATTAAAGATATTCGAGATGGAAAGCTCAAAGTCAATAGGCACTCCTATGAGCACCTCTACAAAACTTGACCTAGACGAGGAAGGTAAGTGTATAGATACTAAAACTTATAGAAGCATGATAGGAGCTTTACTTTATTTAACTGCAAGTAGACCTGATATAATGTTCAGTGTATACATGTGTGTTATATTTCAAGCTAATCTTAAGGAATCACATGTAATTACAGTAAAAATAATCCTTTAAAACTTAGTATTATGGTATTCTAGAAAATCAATTTTTGAGCTTGTAGGATATTCAGATACTAATTTTGTGAGTTGTAGACTATATAGAAAAAGCACTAGTGGAGCATACCAATTCTTGGGTGCAATACTAACCTCTTGGTTTTCCAAGAAACAAAATTCAGTTGAGCTATCAACCGCCGAAGCGAAATATATAGTAGCTAGAAGTT
The DNA here is from genome assembly GCA_023935145.1 of Bretschneidera sinensis. NCBI lineage: Eukaryota > Viridiplantae > Streptophyta > Magnoliopsida > Brassicales > Akaniaceae > Bretschneidera > Bretschneidera sinensis. The sequence continues at coordinate 97,530,759 of CM043703.1, forward strand.
GTTGTGCACAAGTGCTGTGGATGAAACAACAGTTATAAGATTATGACATGAACTTTAAAGATATACCAATTCATTGTGATAACACTAGTGCTATCAACTTAACCAAAAACCCTATTCATCACTCTAGAACCAAACATATAGGAAAAAAAACATCACTTCATAAGAGACCATGCTCAAAAGGGTGATATTAGATTAGAATTCATTCATTCAGAAGATCAAATAGCTGATATTCTTACAAAACTCTTAAGTGAAGATAGCTTTTGCAAAATTAGACTATTGATGGGCATGATAGACTATGATAAAATGTATGTTTGATTGCATCAACATTCATCGTATGCATATTTGACATCTAGTGAATGAGTATTAACTCTTATTTAATATATCTCTCACTCAAGATGGCATAGATAAACAATTTCGTGCTGAAATTTCAAGTTGGAGCTCAAAATTTTAAGTTTTCTAGAGGACCCAGTCGACTAGTATATTGACCCCAGTCGACTGGTATCCCACTGCCCATTTTACCAGTCAACTAGCACAAAGCATTCAATCAAATGGTACTATAAAACATTGTTTAGACCCAAAATTTGAAATTTTGGTGTCCTACTCAATCGACTGGAATGGCTCACTCAGTCGACTGGTATGTCTCTATCAGTTTACCTAGTCGACTAGTGTCTCGACCCAATCGACTAGTATGTCAAAAATTCCTCAAATTATGAAGGACCCAGTCGACTGGCACCCTAACCCAGTCAACTGGTATCGCGATTTTATAAATAGTCTTTTCAGATTTTTTTTAGCTTTCACGCCATTTTTGAAAACTCTAAGCTTTCTCTCTCTAGAAAATCTTTGATTTCTGTCTACAATCAAAACCATTCCATAGAACCCTCAATCTCATCCTATATCACCTCAATTTCAACTTTTCACGGTTAAAAAATCCTTATTCCCCGTAATCTCTTTCTAAAATGACATTTTTCATAATGTCAGAGAGAATCCAGATCAAAACCACAATTGAAGGACCTCACAGGCCTACAAAGCCCCGGTCCAAAAAGTCCTCCGAAATAAACACCAAGGAGAAGGGGCTAGCCGTTTCTTCGAGTAAAAAGGTGAGGACAGAGCTCGATGACTCTCTTTTCTGGAGCCCCGCCGCCAAGAGTAAGTATAACTCCGTCATTCGCTATAAAAAAATCATGGCAGGTAGATTCGTTGACTTCGATTCTATCTGTCATACAAATTTCGATATATTACCTTCTTTTGAAGCCATTCACTTAACACCACTTGTCAAGATATACCAAAAGGTTTACCCATGGTTTATTCACCAATTTTATGCCAACTTGGTTAAACCAAGTGCACTAACTCTTTGGTTTAAAACAATCGTAATAGGCATTGAGTTTGAGGTGAATACTGACCTCCTGATCAGTATATTGAGGATCTCCATGGAAGGGATCCAGTGGAGTCTGGATAAATGGCCAAATAACTTCGATTGCAATGAGGCATGCCAATTTTTTAGGGGCGACCCTAACTAGATCTTTAGGCTCACAACATTTTACCACTGTAGTGACATGCATCTCGACTCGAAGTTGTTCAATCTCATTGTGAGTTGGACCATTCACCCACGACTCAATAGTCGGGGCTTTCTCTCGAAGATAAATGTAGTATTGATTTGGTGTCTCAAAACTGAATATCACTTTAATATCTACCCTCTAGTACTCGCCAACATGATAAATAGCGAAGCAAGTGACTCTGGGTGCCTTCCCTATAGGATGTTCATCACTCTGATCCTCCAACACTCTCGTGTCCCACTACCCACCTCAGAGGCTCAATACATTGGCCCAAAGGACATCGTCAATGTCTCTTCTATGAAGAAGAGGGGTGCACGATCCTAGAGGGTATGATTTACTCCAAGGCTGGGAGAAACATTAGGATTGGAGAGGGTGACAACAACGAAGAGGACGACGAGGTTCCTGGAGATGTAGCTCTTCCCACTGTTATAGACGCTGACGCACGAGCACCTAGTCCTCAACACAGTGGCTCTAGTGCTGGTCAGGCTAGATACGATGACATACTTCAGGCTGTGGCGAGCCTTCAAATGTCCATGCAGTCTGGGTTCCAGTGCTTGAGCTCTTCTATCGATCACATGCATCGCGAACTCCGCATACTTTGAGACGATTTCGAAGTACATCGGGAGCACACAGAGGACTCTTTGGCTGAGCTTCGGGATCTTCTTCGAGACGAATCTGATTTCCTCACTCGTTAAGCTCTTAGTTTTATCATCTATGTTATCCTTGTATAGCTCTTAGATGTTTTAGCACGAACACTCATTTTTCTTGTTACATTCATGTACTTATACTTTCAGACAGCATCATATAAGCTTATGATGAATGGATGTATCTATATTTACTTGTTTAGGCCTTAGATCATATTTATATATGTTACTTTTATGCTATTTGGTTGATTGGTTAGAACTATTCATGCTCATCTATATACTTTCACTGATGTCACTTATGTGCAAATTTTTTATTCTTCACGGGAAGTCTTCTCAACTCCGAATCATGCCTAGTTTTTGAATACAAGTCTATATTTGCCTTATCTTCATGATTGTGGTGTTAAATTTCTTATTTTACATGCTTTTACCCCTTTTTTACTATTGTCAAAACGAGACAGAAAAATGAGAAAAATCAATGCATAAGAGAAGACTGTATGTAAACTTAGAATAGAGCATATATTTAGGGGGAGTATTGCTCCGAACATATTGACAAATGTAATACTGTCTTGCATTAATTGGTTGGGTTGATATAATTGTATTTAAACTGCATTTTAATGTTTAACAAGTTGGTTTTAATCCGAAAAACAGAAGAGACTCTGCCCAAATTTTTTTTAAAATCCAACACTTAGTTTTTAAAACTGTTTTTTCTCTTTTTAGTTTTGTCATCATAAAAAATGAGAGATTGTTGACCCGTTTTTTTATTTTAATAATGATAAAACGCTACTTTAAATGCACTAATAGTTTTATCTAAGTGTTTAAGCGGTAAAAACATTTAGCACCGAAATAAGATGTAAAAACTTAACGCAATTCAGACACCAAAACAAGATAGAAGATCTAGAATAGGCATTATGGTAATTGAAACAATTGTAAATCTCTTATATTCAATTATATAGCTTGATTTGTGGCTCAATTTACAAAAGCTTTGACAAAACTAAAAACACAAAAAAAATTCTAGTCCAAAAACTGTTTTTGAAAAGGAAAACTGAGTTGAAGGACAACCCAATTGACTAGGTCCATATACCAGTCAACTGGGATTTGGGACAGAAAAATCTCAGTCAACTGGTAACTTCACCTAGTTGACTGACACTCTCCCAGAGCCTAAAAAGTGAAATTTCTCACTTGACCCAATCAATTGGTACAAGGACCCAGTCGACTGGTAATTTGAAAATATGACCGTTTGAGACATGGGACTTGAGCATTTAATTCTCCAAACCTACCAAGTCAGTGTCAAACGACTATATTGATTCAAGGCTATATAAACACACTTTAATGAGCATTTAAAAAAAGAAGAGAACACATTCAATTCACAAGATAGCTCATTAGCTTTGAAAAATTTATTGTTGAGTCATTCTTCAAGCTTGTTCTTGAAAGAGAGATATTGTTCATTTGTAAAAGCATTTATTGCTATCTCTCTACTATTTACTTTACAGCAAATTTCATTTATTGTAAAGGGAAAGAGTTGGTATAACTCTTAAAATGTTTAGGATTAAACACATCATTGTAGCTTCCGTGAGGAAGAGATTGGTTGTAAGGTTTGTACAATACTCGTGAAGTTGTACGACTAAAGTTTTAGTGGATTAATTCAAGGAGGTTCCTTGAAGAGAGTGGACGTAGGACCGGAAGGAATCCGATACTGCTGAACCACTATAAACGGAATTTGCATTTTCTCTTCCTTAAACTCTTTTACTTTCAAGCATGTTATTTGTTTGTGTGCTTTGTGCATTTAACTGTTTAAAAACTTGCAAGTAATTAGTAAAAGTTTTTAAAACTCAGTTCATCCCCTCTTAGATTTGAACCTCAGTTTACAATGAACTAAAGTGATAATTTTTTTTTTAAAAAATTTGTCTAGATGATTTATTACATGAATTTTATTGAATTGTATAATCTAATATGATATTTTATCTTTCTAAAAAAAAATCACAAACTTCATTTAAAGATTTCAGTGTAATTTTTGCGCTTGAGGTAATCAACTATTTATGAATTCAAGCAACCGTTATTGAGTTGGTCAATGGCTCTTTTAGCGTGTATCTACCATCTAGCAATATGTGCAATGCATGACAAATCAACACTATATTTAATTATTTTTATTGCCTTAAAAGTGTGAAGCAAAATATATTAATTTAACTAGATTGCTATTTTAGGTAACATTTATCATTTTTTTCCAAACGGAGATTTATTATCACACAAACAGTTGTATTACGTTCTGTTATAATTGTGCTAAGGTCTTAACATCAAGTATAAAAATAATGTTTTTTAAGAAAATATAAAAATCTATTATATTTGATCATATATATATATATATATATATATATATATATATATATATATCAACTATAGATATTTGATCAACGTAATATTTGGTATACATGATTCACGAGAATACAAAATTAAATATAATTATATTTTTTGTGAAAAATATATATAATAAATAATAAAATGGTGTAAGTTACCATATTTTTATGTCAAGTGTCAGCTAATCTTACTATTTATAATTAAAACCTACAAGCACAATATTATAGTCATGAATGTCAAAGATCCATTATTTTTTAATTATAAATGCAAACAAGTTAGAAGCGTATCGACAATTGAAATTGTACGGTAAAAACTGTGACACATAAGTTTGATAAGGAATTAAATTGTTTATGAGCCACTTGAGATTTGTTCAAACCCAAATTGAACCGATCTCAAACATTACAAATACTCATGAAGCCAAATCCAAGTATAAATCTTAATTCTAGACTTTAGTCAAGCTTAAATATATATTTTCATCCAAGTTTGGCTTGTTTCACAAAGTGATAAATATTCCTAACAAATGTAACTCATCTAATGGAAAAAAATAAAAAAATATATATAATGAGTAAATCAGAAATTTATAATAATGCAATCCTTGTGCATTCACTATTATCTACAAATTGCCATGAGCCTAAAGATTCTTTATGGTGAAATAAAATCTAAAAATCAATGCATCCCCTGTTTGGCAATTTATCCAGCCCACTGTCATCCCAAACCCAAATCCACCAATAAACAGGTACCACGTTCTTAATTAATTTGCTCGAACAATTCACCTCACACGCCATTCAGAAATTGACAACCACGCGCTCCTTTCAAGCGGATAGAGCGCATCGTGCTCCCTGCAAGAGTAGTGGGATCAATAGGGACGGTTTTCTCCCCAACACTGGACACTTGACCCACGCGCCCAAACGTTCGCGTTAAATAACCATATACATACAGTAATTATTTTTTGCATTTATTAATTTTTGGCAGGAAATCTAGCAAAAGTAATGGTACTTATATGGTTAATTTATAAAAATCTAGATAATCCCACGGGCAACGGACCCACATTGAGTAAAACGTGCTCTGTAAATCTGTAATGGTCCGTCTTTTCTTCCGTGAGATCTCTATCTGTATGCATATACATGTAAAATAAGGTAAAAAACAGAAGAGAGAGAAAGGGGGGAGAAAGAGATTGAGACGGCGCTTTTTCTTTTCTTCACATAATAGATAGCACATATCTCAAGCACAGAGCAGGGCAGTGCCGCTATATATAGATACACATAAAATATTTACAGTGAGGGACGGGATTGATCTCTGGGTAACGGCTACTTTTGATGATAGTGAAGTGAAAGAGGGAAGAAGGAGGCTGTGATTTATTAGTACCATTCAATTGCATATACAGTGATGGATTACAACAATGACCAGTAAATCTCTTCCCCTGTGACTTGTTTTGATTGCTGGGTTGGTTTGGAAATGCATGTTTTGTGATGCACGTTTCTGTTTTTTTTTTCACCCTTTAATTCTTTTCTTTTTGGCGTCTGTATCAGAGTACATGTTCTGATTTTGTGGTTGAATGCTGGTTTGTGAAATGGGTTTGCCTGATTTTATTTTATTTTTTTAGATAAAGGGTTTGCCTGATTTCGCCTTGTTTTGCGATTCTTATTTTTTATTATTTTAATTTATTTTTTCTGGGGTTGTTTAATTGATTTAATGCTGGTATTAATGAAATGGGATTGTTGGATTTGCCTTCAATTGTAAGGTAAGCTGAAAACGGGGATGTGGGCTCTGAATAAAACGGTGGGTCATTGCTGTGTTTCCCCTTTCATTTTTTTCTTTTTGCTTTTTATCAGCTTAACTATTATTATTATAATTAATTTTTTCGTCTTGCATCGTTGCTCTGTCTGCATAGATCCAAATGGGACAAGTCTCCTTCTATTATTCTACTAGTGATGTTTGTTCGTTTCTCTATAATTAGATCCGATGCTACTTTTTTGCGTTTTCTCCTTTTTACTTGTCATGCTAGTACTATTTTGCTGTTTGTTTTTAACCTGCTTTTTATAGTCCATCTGGGTTTTGGGCCTGTGTATAGTTTTGTTGGTGTTGTTATTTTAATCCTTGATTTGTTTCTTTCACACCTTGTTGATTTCACCTAATCTTAATAAAATGCAGCTTGAATTTGTCTTATATTCATTTACTTGTGTTCAACATTAGAACTATACTATGAATCTAAGGTTTATATTACTCTTTACTGTGCGAAATGGTAGTGGCCAGTCATGGGATTGGCAAGGGGAAGATTATTGTCTCCAAAAGGAGTCCAATTTTGGTAAGTTCTTACTATAATTCTTAGTATTTGCTAGAGAGCTAAGATATGAATGGTGCCTGACTGAATCCTCTTGTTTTCAGCAGACATATCCCAGTGCCTGTGGAATGAAGTGACACTGAATGGAGAAGATCTTTCTTACATGTTGGATGAAGCAACCCCAGTTAAAGCTTGTGGGGACTTGGCTTACCATGTTACTCATGGTGGTAGCGCATTGTTTCCCTTTGTTGTTTCACATTTCTGATTTGCAAGCACGAGTTGGTTGGCAACATTACCTAATTTAAATTATTGGATTCAGATAACATGAACAAGGAACCAGAACAACATAGGGAAACCTTTTCGCAAGTAAAGAGGCGCCGAATGCTACAGTTTGACACTCAAGTAGTAGATTCATCCCTCAGCTGTGAAGAGTCATCATCTGCATTCCTAAAATCAAATGTTAGTTCTACAGAACCCATTTATTGTCTGGTATCTATATATCAACAACATTCAACATTTTCTTAAATACTATTAGACATGTTCTGAACCTTCGATATGATTAAAGCTACACGTTGAACTCATTGATCACCAAATAGATTTGTGCAACTGATAATTTTATGTTGATACCATTTTTATCTCGTTGTCAAAGAAAATCTATAGTCCATGTCTCATAATGTTTATAAGTATGTGTTGCCAGTCAATGCCTATCAATTTTTAACATCAGTCATTTGTTAAATGCATTTAACATTTTTTTAAATGCTATTTAGGCTTTGTATTAAAAGAATGCTATTTAAATTTACTATATTTAGTCCTTTGGACATTTGTTTAAGGGAGAAGATCCTCTCCAATAACCTAGGAAAATTTTCCCCAAGTGCACCGATGAATGTCACATCAACACTATAATTGCTTTGAACATTATAAATGCTTTATGTTGAACTTGATCGATTGCCAAATAGATTTGTACAAAGGGTAAATTTAATATTGATACTAGTTTTATATGCATTTTTTTGCGTTAATTATATACTAGTTTTATATTTTATCAAAGAAATCTGTTATCCATGTTCCTTCTTTACAAATATGTGACAAATTTACTGTGTTTATTAGTCAAAGGTCACCAAGCTTTAACATCAATAATTGTTAGCCACATTGCATTAGGGTGCGCCATTGAACATTTTGTGCCTTCTTCCACTTTTGATGATACTACGTTACTAATTAGGGAGTTCTGAAGTTCAAAACCAAAAAAGAGTAGAATTTTGAAGTTATCTAGTTGTGAAATGAGATCAGATATTCAAGTAGCATTTTTTTTGCCCTGATTTCTGTTATTAACACTATGTTCAGGAGAGGGAGGATTCGTTTGAAGAGGTTTTACCTGATGGATCACATTGGATATCAGCGTTGTCAGAAGATGTGTCTGCCTCCAGTTATGAGGGCCTGGATCAATCCTCTGAAGGGTGGCTTGCTGAATGCTTTAATGATACTGACATGCTGTTCAGCCCGGATGATATGTATGCTTCTTTGGACTTGTAGCTTTTTAGTTTGACAATATTCCACTATTATCTGATTGCTTTATAATGTGAGACTCAGGAACTTCACTGGACCGTCCGATGTTCAAATTGATATTTCAGGTGCATGAGAATGCCTTTTTCTTTCAATAGCCTGTGCTGTGTTTCTTTTCTTCTCTTCTTTCTCTCATTGTATTTTCCTCTCTTCTTTTATGCAATATGTTAAGTTTCTAAAATCAGTTCTGTTGTAGAGTTCTGCAATGTCCCAACTGAGTCTGAAGCTAATGTGGTTCAGCAGCGCGTCACTCGAACTCCCCGAAATGTTGTGTTCAAAGGTTTTTCTTTGTTCTCAGACTTCTCTTTATTGTTTGTACTTCATATGCATCCAACTTAATGTAGTAATGATACTTAGGGTTGTGCATGGGTTGGATTAGGTCAGAGTTCTGCGAAGGCAAAAGATTCATACCAAACCAGAATGTTAGGGTTACCCAAAACATGAAACTGAATCTGAACCGAACATAAGAAACTGAATTGCCCAGAAGCACAAAATAGCAGTTCTAGTTGGTCGGCACTTATCGGGTTTTTCTTTATTTGGATTTTTTCCTCATTTTTTTGTTGTGAAATTTAATATTCTTGACCAATATAGTGCTAAACAAAACGTACACCAAAGTTTTTTAAAAAGTTAATCTTTGCCAGGCCTTGGATTGTAGATTTTTATTTTGAAATGTTTAACAGAAGTAACTACATCAGACTCCGTTTTCCTCATTTAGGTAGGAAGTCTTTTATACGCACCCCCACTAAGTTGGCATCGTCTGTTGTCTATCCATTTGCGTTCATTAAACCCTGTGGGGTCCATGGAGACGTTACTCTTAAGGATATTAACCAGCGGATTCGCACTCCACCGCCATCAAAATCAAAGCAAAATGGTGAAGATCCTTCTATTTTTCCGACTTCAGCTTTTTCTGGGAAGCCTGTTGTTGGCAAAACTAAAATTCGCACCGAAGGAGGAAAAGGCAGCATAACAATTATGAGGACAAAAGGTTGAGTAGATAATTGCTCTTCAGAACTTACCTTCTTGCGGCCCTTTCATCTCACTCCATTCTAGTGTGGGGTTGAGTAATATTTGTATTATTCGAGAGGGCCTATTAGATAAGAAGTTGATACTGCAATTTTTTGTTGTTCTTGGAATTCATAAATCACATCAAAGTGTTTATGATTCCAAATGGTATGTCAAATAGCTGTTGTTTTATGTATGGTGACTTTGCTTCTGGACTCTAAATGAAAAATCATGATGTCTGAGATCAACCAATGTTCTTTTGGCTTCAGAGGACCTTATAATGCTTTTTTCTGAAATCTGTTAATATGCAGAGCTTGTTTCTAGAACTTGTAATTTCGATGAAGTGGTAACTACAAAAGTGTGTTGATTTTGTTATGCACATGAAGCCATCACTTCCCTTTGCATTTTCTCTATGCGCTAAATATGTTAGGTTAGCTCTATTATTTATACTCGGTGCAGCTCAAACTGTAACTTCAAATCTTTATTTCAAGTGGGTTTAGGTACACAATTGTTGACACAATCGTTCCTCCTAACAAAATACTCCATAATTTTCTTTCTGGCAGATAAATAGTTTGCTGCTGATACGCATTCAGTTTGTTAAATCAGTTTTTTGTTGTATGGTGTTTTGTTTTTAACTTGTTTATGTTCATGTGTGGTAAATTGAAGTTGTTTCTCACAAGATTTTATTTTGAGTTATGTGCAGTCGATTACAAGTTTCTTAAGCTTAGGTAATTTATTCATAAAAAAAAAAAAAAAGATATCTTAAGTTGTGGTAGTTATATTTTCTATGTGGATTTTCTTGCCCATGTCAAATTTACATTGAGAGTCAATGACCCGAATTCTATTCTTTTATGCATGGTTACCAGAATTCACTCCTTAGATAAAAGAAATTTAACTCCAACTCTCTGTTTACATTGAGGGTCAGGTTTGTTTTGATTCTGAAACCAAACCTGGACTTTTAACTCTAACTCTCTGCAAGTCATCAATTTTGCCAGGCCTGAGGTAGGTTATAAAGGTCAGGACTTTCACCGGCAAATATTTGCCCTAATTCGAAAGTAATCCCTTGTTTTGTAGTTTTAAAGTACGTTGTGGATAACAGGGTTCAAGTTGTCTACAGCATTGTCTTCCCTGACCTATGGCTTATGGATCTAGATATAGGATCAAAGTGTTGGTTTTGCTGGGAAATGTTAGTATTAAGAAGGAAACATTTTTCTTGTTTTAAAATTTCTTACAACGTAATTGACATTTTCTTTCTTGGGCTGTGAGCATATAGTAGAAATTGCTTCTGCTTGAACTTTGCCTGAATGGAAAATGGTGTTTTGAATCTCTCTTTTACCAGAGATTGTTTCTTAGGAAATAGAAACGAGACCCATCATTCGTATTTGTTGTGACAGGCTTTAAGTAAAAGAGAAAAATGCTAAAAGATAGTGAGATGCCAATTTGCCATGCTTCCACTTCCATGCCTTGCTGCCCAAAAGTTAAGGCTGTGGTTAGCATGATGAAAGCTATGGGCAATGATATTTTTGTTACTTTTTGGACTATGAGACCATGCTTAATCCTTGGGAAGTGTTTTCTAGTATTGAAATGGTCTTTTGTGATGATTCAAGAATATTTTAACTTTCAGAAGCTCGGTTTGTGTCTCAAGTAACACTATGTTTGGGAGGGAAGTTTTGAAGGGAAATGGAAAGCTAAAGAGGGGTAACTTAATAACTTAGTTCGGAAGTTCTTTTAAGTTTTTTCATAGAAAGGAATGGGTATAGAAGGTTTTTATTTAAAACCCTCTACTTGTCAATAGTACTTTTAATTTGAGATGTTCATTACATATAAAACTCTAGATTAATATTAAAAAAATAACTTGTAGTTGATTGTATTTTTAAAAAATGCTTTGAAATTTTTTTTTGGTAAAAAATAACGTATGATATATTTCTATAGTTAAAAATACCATGCGATATGTTTTTTTAATCAACTACAATATAGAAATAATTAAATGTCACAATAAGTATAAAATGGAATAATATCACTTATAACACTAAGAGAATGGATTTGAGGTATGAATCAATTATTCTTTTTAAGACTTACTGTCATTGAAAAGGTAAACTTTACTTATGCAACGAGTTTTCATAAACGTGTCGCTCCTAGAATATGACAGTTTAGTGTTCTCTCTTCGCTCTTGCTCAATGGTATTTGTGTTCTATCAATTAGCCAAAACTTTTTATACCATATTTTCTTTACCCTTAACCACGAGAGTGTAGTGAAAATAAAAGTTAGATGAGGAGGAAGAAATTATATGATATATAGAGTAGAAGGTGAAAAGTGTATCTAATTAGAAGTGTAATTATGTAGTTAAGCGATGTTTGAGAACTAATTAAAACATGTTTAAATTAATAAACTTAAAATGAAGTCAAGGTTAAAATTGTTTTAATTTACTTATTTAAACATGTTTTAATCTATTATCAAACTTCACTGTAGTGACCTTATTAATTTACTAATTTACCTTGATGGCTTGTTTGGCAAGATCCAGGTACCCCAACTGTTGAACCAAATATAGCCTAAGATAGTAACGTGGTTGGGCCGATTGTGACATAGCTTACTAATTACCTCAAAAACCATGGGCCGGAGTAAATGCACGTAAATGTGCCAATCGATTAATCAAACATTTTTCTTATTCATCACTTGTGGTTTGCACATCAGCACCAAGGTAGTGCATGAAGCCTTGAATGCGATTAGGAGGAGTAATCCTTGGATTGGTTTCCTATCCTTTTTTTTTTTGGATAGTAGAAAATGAATTTAAAAACACTTTGTACACAAGAAATTCACACATATACTGCAATTGTCTAATTTGTTGAATGCAATAATTAACTTAGTTGGTAAAGTATTTGATGATTATACCAAATATATGAAATCAAATCTTGACTTTATTTAAGATTGGGATGTAAGATGATGAGGGTTTCTCATTGTGTAACCTAACTAAAAAAAAATTGAGCTTTCAACTTTTAGTTTTTTTTATATTTATTATGAATATTTTTTGGGAATAAATTTCGAGCATTTACGCTATAAGGATGGACAGAAAATATACTTAATTGCAATTAAGAGTATATTGAATTGAAATTAGTCCGGTGCGGTTATTTGTTTAGTACATTAAATTAAGAAGAGAATAAATATAAAATAATATTTATCAATTAATGCGATATGATTATCTTTATGATTTTTTATTAAATAAAAACTGATCACTTAATTTTTAAACAAATGATTTAAAATACTTAAATAAAAGTAAATAATATATATAAATAAAGATTGATAGTCGTCCAAATTATTCAACATTTTTATCTATCAATGGACTCAACAAATAAGAGCTTTTATCATGTTGTGTTGACAATTTAAAGTTTTCGTTTGTGTCATTAAGATATCATAATTATTCTGATGGATAAAAATTATAAACAACTTAAATTATTACTTATTACAATTCAATATTATTTTTTAGTAGGATAAAGACGAAAAAATGGTAGTTGAAGATAACATATTTTATCTTTCAAGATACAATCCATACGATTCGCACCATGTAAACATAAAATGATTATTTTTTTTAATATTTTTATGTCATCAATTGAGCTTTTAATGAATTTTTAAAAAATTATTAATAAAACTTTTAAAATAAAAAATTTACTATGATCGGATAATGTTTTCCTTCCTTTTAATAAATAAAAATATAAAATACCCAATTCTAACGATAAGTTGTAAAAGGTTGATTGAGACATTCTTTTCCAACTGACATTAGTAGACGAAACTGCTAGGTAAATAATATGACCCATTTATGAAGGTGATAAGGTATCCATTTTTGAAGGATGATTGAGGCATTCTATTTTATTTAAGAACTCAAAAGGAATATTCCCCGCCGAAATAAAGCACAAAAGAATAAAGATATGCAGTTCAGCTGAGAACAGAACATTACGGCTACAGTTAACTGTCTTAAAAAAACCAACAACACACGAACAAATCACATAAAATAATGTCATTCTGTTCGCTTTTCTCTTCGTTTAATTATTCCTTCCTTCTCTCTGGATGGATGGAAAATCAGAATCCACCGTAAAAACGATGACGTTTTGGCAGCGCTCTGCTTTTGCGGCGCTCTGCTTTTGGTGTTTGGTTCTGATCGTCATTGACGCCAGGATTCCGTCAACTTTGGATGGCCCGTTCCAGCCGGTGACGGTCCCTTACGACGTCGGTTTGCGCGGCAACGCCGTTGATTTACCCGACACTGATCCCAGGGTGCGCCGCCATGTCAAGGGATTCGAGCCCGAGCAGATTTCCCTCTCTCTCTCTCCACTACTCACGATTCCGTTTGGGTCTCTTGGATTACAGGTTTCATCTATTTTGTCAAAAAAAATCAAATTTGCTTTGAATCAATTATTTATAATTTTTTTCTGAATCAATTAAGTTTTGGTAATGTGAGAATTCAACTCTGTTAATCTTTGATAATTATATTTTAATTATCACCCCTTGAGCTTATTAGAATGGAGAAAGCTTTAGCAATTTCTTTGAAAATTGACAAAATATGCAAATGAACTCACATTGTACAATTCATTTCAATTCTACAATTTAAGTGAAGTATACCAAACATCTTGAATTGATTTGAATTCATTTGCAAATGAATTCTTACTTAAATTCAATTGAAAATGAAGTATGCATCTAATTTTATGACAGTTTATAATTGTTTGTTTTCTTTTTCTTATAAAAAAATGGGTTTAAATTTGGCTTGTGTTTGCTTGGTGCCCTGAAAACAGAGGATATAATGGCAGATACATTGTATTAAACTATACAACAAATGTTCTTGCTTGCCCCATTCAAGCGTGAGAGGATATTTCATACTCTTATCTATCGATAGCTGAGTTAGATTATCATCAGTATTAAAACTCAGCTTCTATGTTTTTTCTTTTCTTTATTAAAAAAATAAAGATTTTCTTTTGTACTAATGAAAAGGGCACATTTGATGATTAATTGTATAATTATCTACTACCATAATTTTTAGGAACTTGTATAAGTGTAGTCAAATTGTAAGTCAATGAGTAATATATTATTTATGAGGCTCGAATTTGATACTGAAATTCTCAGGGGAATTCCAAATTGGTAACAACATAAAGCCATTAGATCCTAAAACTGTCTCAAGTGTTGTTCATTACGGGAGTGCAAGACATTTACTAACTCATGAAGCAAGGGGCTATTCTCTTGTTTACAATCAGCTTTACCCCTTTGAAGGTCTCCAGAACTACACTTCCGGAATCATACACCATGTTCGTCTTACAGGTTCAATATTTCACTATTATTTAACTTATTCTCTTTTTTAGTGAATTGTGCTATAAATTTACTTTTTTTTCCTGATGTTTGTTGTGCCTATACAGGGTTGAAACCTGGCAGATTGTACTATTATCGATGTGGGGATCCTTCAATACCATCCATGAGTGATGTTCACCATTTCAGGACCATGCCGGTTTCTGGTCCACAAAGCTATCCTAACAGAATAGCAATTGTGGGAGATCTTGGTCTTACTTATAATACGACTGCTACAATTAGTCGTTTGATTCGTAACAATCCTGATCTTGTTCTATTGATCGGTGATGTGTCTTACGCCAACCTATACCTCACTAATGGAACCAGCTCTGACTGCTATTCTTGTTCATTTTCACAAACACCCATACACGAGACCTATCAGCCTCGTTGGGATTACTGGGGAAGGTGAACTGCTCCATTTTTTACTTGTTCTTTTTGCTTTCATTTTTTTCTGTGGAGAAGGGGAGTTTGTGAAAGTACCCTTGATGGATCTTTGTTTGGGAAGCAATTTTGGCTAATGTTTTTATTGTTGGATGTTTATTTACAGGTTTATGCAGAGTTTAGTTTCTGAAATTCCAATGATGGTGGTAGAAGGGAACCATGAAATAGAAGAGCAAGCTGGAAAGCTGACATTTGAAGCTTACAGTTCCAGATTTGCATTCCCATCTAAAGAAAGTGGATCTTCATCTACATTCTACTACTCTTTCAATGCGGGAGGGATACATTTTATCATGCTTGGGGCCTATATTGCTTATGATAAATCAGGTAATATGACATGCTCTATAGTAGTAGTATCCTTTATCCTGATTTCTTGGATAAAGTATATTAATGTTTCTGGGTGGATTAGTTGTTAGCTTAGTTTTCTAATGTACTTAGATGCCTCTTTTTTATGGCAATTTATGATCTGGGTATCTAAGTATTAAAGAAATTGAAAGACTAATCAATGGTTTTAAGCATGTAAAAACCTAGAAATAAAGTGATATATGTTTCTCCAGAGCAGTTAAAGGTAGAAGATTATATTCTAGGAAGGAATCATTATAAAAGTAAAAAAAAAAATTGTGTTACTCTTTGTTGGTATCACCTAAAAGTTACTAGGAAAGATCTTGAGAGGAAAAAATATAGAATGAAATATCCAATACCTTGCATCTGGTTCTCCTGTTTTCAAATGCTATTAAAAGAAAATGCGAAGTGGACTTAGTTTAAACTTATGCATAAAGTGATTGAGTAATTACTCCATGGGATGAACCCTGTCTGATTATTTGATTTGAATTGACAAATCAATATGTACCAGAAAAGAAAATGTACTTATGGGTAAATGGGCTTTTTTTAGGGGAGGGAAAACATCGTACTCTTGTAACCTGGTCTATAAATCCATATTGTATAATATGAAGCATATAAATCCATATTGTATAATATGAAGCAGCAGGCATCTTCTGGCATGCTGAGAATTTGTTTTACATTAAAAATTGTGCTAGAATTGTATATGGTGGTTTGTCAAATACAGGCATGTTAAGAAACAGACAAGGAATGGCCATATTTCTTGTTTCAATGTGAAGCATATGTCTGGTTAATCTGGCCTTTGATTCTTCGTAGTTCTCTGAGCTAATCGCTTGCTAAGCCTTTACATTTATGAGTATGTTTTTATTTCTTTTGCAGCGGAACAATACAAGTGGCTAGAGAGGGATTTAGCTAACGTCGACAGATCCACAACTCCATGGCTTGTAGCTACTTGGCACCCACCTTGGTATAGTTCTTATGAAGCCCATTATAGAGAGGCAGAGTGTATGAGGGTAGCCATGGAGGAATTACTTTACTCTTATGGTGTTGACATAGTCTTCAGTGGACATGTAAGTGATGAAAACCAAATATTATTGAAATGTTTGGGCAGTAAATGTGAATGAAAAAACTTTATTACTACTATATATTCATAGCATTAGAGGAAAATAAGGTGTCCTCTGAAATTGATCCAAGGAAAATTAGAAATCAGCTGAGGTAAGAAAAGTTACATACATGCAAGGAAATTGACCTCTATTCAGATGCTATGAAGAACAAAGTAATACTAAAGGTCTAAGTGAAGCAATTCTATTGTTTTTGTTTCCAGTAGTGGAGGTCCTCACCTGAAGATTTATATATTTCCAGGTGCATTGAATATTCTTCTGTTTTCTCGTAAAATGTCAACAGGTTCACGCTTACGAGAGATCAAACCGAGTTTTCAATTATGAGTTAGATCCTTGTGGTCCTGTATATATCACGGTTGGAGATGGTGGTAACTGTGAAAAGATGTCAATCAAACATGCTGATGAACCTGGTAACTGTCCAGAGCCATCAACTACGCCTGATACTTACATGGGTGGCTTTTGTGCAACGAACTTTACGGCTGGTCCAGCAGCAGGCAAGTTCTGTTGGGATCGACAACCTGATTATAGTGCCTTTAGGGAAAGTAGCTTTGGTCATGGGATCCTAGAGGTACTCTCTCTCTCTCTCTCTGCTTGTTTGTGTCTTTGGTCATTTCGATCTTCATATGACTGTCAATATTCTCAAATGGGTTGAATTTGAATTCATATTTATGAAATCTACAAGAAGTACCCATGTCCTATGCATGCACATTTCTGTTCATCACAGTATTACATTGATAACTCGGGCCTCTTGACCTAGTGGTTACCCCTGTGTTCTCCATATAGGAGACCCGGTTTCAGTCTTCCTCCCCATCGATGTACCAAAAGGAAATATTGTATTGATGGGATAAGTTTGAATACATGTGCCAGAAGGTGACTTTGCAATGAAATTGAAAGTAAATATAAAAGATGACTGAAAGTATTGATTTCTCACCAGCCAGTGGGCTCTCAAGAAGTATCCAACTTCTTGATGGGAATCTGCTCTGTCATCCGAGTTCAAACTTCAATTCCCTACCATTCAACTCCAATTCTATGGAGAAGCAGAACTAGGTTCAGCATGTGTAGAAACGTGGGAATATCTCCTACCGTTCAACTCCAAATCTGTGGAAAAAGGAGAATTAAGTGGAGAACATGTGTAAAAATGTGGGAATAACAAAACTATCTCTTAGGGTTTTAGAAGTTTAATAGATGCTCTTGATTTGTTATATGCACGGTTGGTCTATTCCTAAAGGCATAGTCTTTAACTGTATAGAAATGCACTGTTGGTCTATTTCCTAATGGCGTAGTCTTTAACTGTATAGAATACAGTCAGAGTGTGTTTGGTATCATCTAATCCCACCTAAATCCCTTGTCCATGTTTGGTATGTATTTTTTACTATTCAATTGGGATTGCATTGGGACAAATATAATCCTTACCCCACAAAATCTGTCCTAGCCTCAGGGACAGACTTAATCCCAAGTCTTGGGACTAAAATATTTTTTCTCATCAGCCTCTTCTTCTTCTTCGCCCCATCTCCCACGATTTCTTCCTTCTTCTTCACCTCCTCCTTCTTCCTCTCTCCTCCACCTTCCTCCTCCTCCTCCTCCACCTTCTTCCTCTCTTCTCTACCACCTTCCTCCTCCTTCTTCCTCCCTTCTTCCTTCTCCTCCTCCTTGCTCCTCCCCTCCTCCCCCAAGCCTCCTCCCTCCTTCCCCCTCCTCCCCATTGCCTCCCTTCTCCTCCCCTCCTCCTCCTTTCCCTTTCTCTTTCCCTTCCTCTTCAACTTCCCCCTCCTTCTTTCCCAGATCGCGCTGCGTGCCTCCCCTCCTCCTCTTGCTCCTCCTTCTTCCTCTCTTCTCCCTCTCTCCTTTCTTCTCCTCCTACGACTGAGACCACCATCGAACCAGTCCGACTGAGACTAGAGAGCTTTGGATTTGCGGGGTTTTTCATACTTTTTTCTGGGTTTATGGGTTTTGTGGATTTGTGCGGTGGTTTGTGTGGATTATTGTTGACTGGTTTTTAGATTTGTGGATTTCTTTTGATTTTTGTAGATGATTTTTCTAGGTTTGTGTTGATATTTTTGGTGATTTTGTGTTGATTTTTTTGGTGATTTTGTGGTTGCTGATGGTATATGGGGTAGTGAGGAAGGTGACGGTAGTTAATGGGGTGGTTGATGGGATGGTTGATGGGAAGAAGAAGAACCGAGAGAGAAGGAATTATGGAGAGATTTGGGGTTGGTGCAAGGTATATTGTGTTTACAAGAGTATTTTGGTCATTGTTCATGTTATCTTAATTTAATCCCAATTTAGAAATCTCATGAACCAAACATAGTATTCAAATAGTTTCACTTTAATCCCGTCTAATTCTATCCCATTTTAATCCTAATATTATCCCATCATAATTCTGTCCGTAAACCAAACGGACCTAGTGTAGTCACCCATAGGTGATAGGACTAAAATCTAATTAATGCTGCAAATGTGCGAACTGCAGGTGAAAAAAGAGACTTGGGCTTTGTGGACATGGTATCGGAATCAGGACTCTCACAATGAAATTGGGGATCAAATTTACATTGTGAGGCAACCTGATATTTGCCCTTTGCATCACACGCTACGTCAACATTGGTTTGCAGCCAGTTAAGACTGCATTACTAGGAAATTTGCTCATTGATGCAGCTATTATTTTACGGTGTGTTTCTGATAAAACTCTCAACTGAAGGTGGAGATGATGGAAGAGCTAAAGACTTGCAAACAATTCTAGATGCGTGGTTGTAATTTGTTCCAAGTGATAGGGACTTGAAAGTTGAAAGTTGTTTGTTAATTATTGTTGTGTTGTAAACTATAAGCATGTCATAGTGCCTAAAAGTGTGCTTGGATTACACAGAGGGTTGAAGAAGGAAAAGGAAGAGAAGTCATTTTTACGACAGCAACGGTCACAGATTTTCATTACGTCGATTATAAATTTGTTACATGAGAACCAATACTGTATGATCACATTATATGCCATGTCTTATGTCTTTTGTTATATCAAAAGAGAGGCCAATAGACCTTTGCAAGAGGATCCCTAATATTTTTAGGAGCTACCCTCTAAAAATTGCATGCATATCTCAATGTTGGAGGTTGGATCTACCAATACAAAGAGAGTAAAATTGGTAAACAAAGACAGTATTTGCCATACTCAAATCATTGATTGCTTGCTATTATGCTATATGGTACCTCACCTGAAAAACTTGCGCTTCTAAATACTAAAGCTAAAGTAGTGTTTAAGTTGAAAAGCTGACTTTTAGAGTGCTAATCAGATTACAAATTTAACATTGCTTAGAAATGAGGTTAAAATAATCTTATATCTATTCACACATGTACATGCATGAGAGACGGATAGAGGATTCTTTGAGTTGAAAAGGACTTATGAAGGAGGCGAACCACATGGTTCTGGTCGAAGTTGATAATAGAGATAACACAACTTCTGACCCACCTCATTTATCGTCACAAAAAGCCATGCTCAAACCAGGTATGCATCAATGCATTGGTTACGTTATGTCCTAAACTTTGATGCTTGCAGGTTTGTCTGTTATAGGTTTCATTTTTTTGCAAAGATTATGATTCTCGTGTCAGTAAAAATTTTGACCAACCTGGAGGAAAATTTCTTGTTTGTTGCTATAACTTCTCAGCTGGGTAAATTACTTGTTTGTACGTTGCTATAACATCTCAGCTTGGTTTATTCAATGAATCATAAATGTGTGTTGGTTTGGCTAACACTTACACAGAGAGAAAATTGGGGTAGTTAAGCAATGGAGCTTGATTAAGTACCTTCTTATCACCCTTAAAAAAAGCACTTTCTCATCAGGCTGAAAAACAAATGGGTTCTGTAAAAGGCCTATTCTGGTAGGTATATATATTAAATTTTAAACCAACCCAGCAGACCAATTAAGTTTTGAATAAATATAAGGAAACATCACTTGTGACGGCGGATTTTACATCACATGGTACAAACCAACGGAAGCCAGGCGCCAGGCAAGCGGGTGTGAAGTTATCTTTTTATTTTTTCAGTTCCTTTTCATTATAAGTGAAACTTCCTGATGTTACTAATGAATTTTTAAGTAGTTATCAATGGACTTTCTAACCAAAAAATATCAAAACTTGCCGGGTAAATGTATATCAGCGCTGCTAAGTTCTGTATCCTTGTGTATTGGCACCATAAAAGTCACTATCATATGACCTGCTTTGAGAGTTTTCTTTGAACCGATGACAATTTGAATGGTAAGCCAAAACAAAACAAAATTCCAATTCATGTTCTTTGATCAACAGCATTTCCAAACCAGTCACGCTTTACGGTTATTGATTCATCACATCATTACTTTAGAAAAGGGAAGATCCTGTAAATTCTAACACTTGTCCTACACGATGCCTTTACAAACCAGCCATGCTTCACTAGTACTGCATATCTTACTAGTTATAAACAGCAAAAGATAACACCAAATTCTAACACTTCCCATACAATTGCACCTTCACCTACATATTATCTAGTAATTTTTTTACAAGTGAAAGGATTCAACGATAACAATCCACTTCAATCCCAACACTGCAGGGTCCAAATATGTACTCCTACTGTAAATTCTTATGTAACATCTTCAAATTCTAACAGGACAACTTACCAAAGAACCATTAGGAATTTAGAAGTAAGAAAAAATACCAAAAATTTCAGAGAGATCTTTACACAAATTCCTCCACAATTACAATGATGGAAGACAATTAAACCAGTTGAAAATTTTGAATAAAAATAACTAAAAGATGTCAAGGATTTCCAAGATGAACCCATTACAAAGAGGGCAATTCCCTCTCTGCACCCACAGCTCCCTTGAACACAGCCTGCAAAAAGTATGCCCACAGGGAATAAACGCCGAACCTTTACTCCTCACCATGCAGACGCAGCAATTAAACTCAATTCCTCCTCCTTCCTCCAACCCATCCTCCTCGTCCTCTTCCTCATCATCATCACCCATTGTGTACCTAGACCCCACCAGCCCCATCTCCCTATCAGTCTCCTCCAACAAGTCCATCAACGACATCCTCACGGGTTCTGGCTCCGGCGGTGCATCCATCTCCGCCGTTTCTGCAGCCTCTTCCTCCAATGCAGCCGCGGCCGCCGCCTCTGCAGCTTCCTGTGCCGCAACCGCCTCTCTCGCCGACAACACCCTCTCCTCCGCCAAAGCGGACCCCAGGAGGCGAGTGTTCACACGCGCCGCCGGCTCGTCATCATCCCCCGGATGGCCGGGCTCGGCATTCCCCCCGTTGAACCGGATCGAATTGTGGCAGGAAATCTGTGGCCTGAAACTCCGATCCGAAGAGGCGTCGCCGGGCACGCTGGCGTCGGCGGAGTCATCTGGCTGGGCTGGCCCTAACCGGGTCGAGGGCCGACGAGTGAACAAGGGCCGCGAGGTGGGAACCGGTGGATCAGAAATGGGAACCGTCTCAATATAATCTTCGTGGTGATTCGCCTCGTGACTCGACCCGGCGGAGTTGGAGCGGAAGGATCCACGGCGGGAAAAGCGTTGGCTGTTATTCTGGACAGGCATATCCGATGCCGGGATAGGGACGGAAGAGGTCCAGGCAGAACCGGCGCGCTTCAGTCTGAGCTTCTCCCTGAAAATCTTCCAGCTCTTCTTGTCCCTGTGCCCGTCCTTGTAATTTGGCTGCTCCTCGCGGATTATATCGAGAAGCGTGCGGCTTGAGTGGCCCGACGGCGGCGGCGCTCTCTTATCGGAGCCCAATATGGCATCTAGCGTCAAGCCGGCTAGCGAGCTACGGCCGTTATCTATCGCCGACATTTGATCCAAAAGCGTAACTCTCAGTCGACCACCACCACCACCTTCCATTTAAATGCCGTCAATAAATCGTAACCAAAATACATATAAAAAAACAAATCTCGATAAAATTTAAAATATAATTGTGGTGAACTTGCAAAAAGTCCACATTTTCTCGGGAAAATAAACAGTGAATTCAAGAATCCGAAACTTCTAATTAGTTTCCGAGTACAGAAAGAATTCTCGGAAATGAAAGAGGAAACAATGAGATGCACCTAATTCTACAGTCTCCACCACCTTCCATTTAAATACCGTCAATAAATCGTAACCAAAATACATATAAAAAAAAGAAATCTATATAAAATTTAAAACATAATTGTGGTGAACTTGCAAAAAGTCCACATTTTCTCGGGAAAATAAACAGTGAATTCAAGAATCCGAAACTTCTAATTAGTTTCCGAGTACAGAAAGAATTCTCGGAAATGAAAGAGGAAACAATGAGATGCACCTAATTTTCTACACTCTCCACCTCTCAAAAAGAAAAACTTTCACGAGAAAAATTGCAATTTCGTCACAAACATAAATAAAAGCGATTAAAAATGTACTGCGTATCAGATAACGGATCTACAATAATGAAGCATGATTTATCAAAAGATTTAATGCAATTATGCGTTAATTGGTGCAGGTTTTGAGGCAGCATCGGATACCTTACGTCCTGCTTCTTTGTGGTACCCGAATCAGAAGAAGGGAACAGATCTCTGATTATCTTTTTTTTTCACTGCTTTTAATTATATAATCTGTAAAAAAAGTAAAATGAATTTTAATTTTTTAACAAAATCAGACCACAAAAATATTCTCAGTAAAACGTAAAAAAAAATGAAGCACATCAATGATCAAGAATAAAGAGAGAGAAAATATAACACGCACCAAAAGGAGTCCTCTTAAATTGATCTTTTTCACTTTTCTTTTTCTTTCTCCATCTCTGTTATTGTTTTTTTTTTGTTTTTTCTCTGTGTTTCTCTCTCTATCTGTCTTACTCTCTAGTGCGTTTGGATTTTGGAGAGAGAGAAAAAGAGGGGTGATGGAGAATAACTGATTAAGAGGCTTTGGGCAGTGGAACGAGTCTTGAGGAGACGTGGGGTTTTTTTCTTTGGTCCCCATTGTTTGCGGGAATATTTTGGATATCTTTTTTACTAATTTACCCCTACATCTATCCCAACATCGTTTCTCTTTTAGTCTCGGACAATATCACAGCCCGTAATCGTGAGCATCGATCAAACGCACACCGAGGATGCGTACACACCTTCAACATGCGTGCTTAGCATATACATGCGCACAGCTGCACACAATCAGTATGTATTTGGACACTTCTATTTCTTCACACTTTTCATGGACTGTAATTATAAGTGCAATTTTGATAGAGATATGTATTTGACTTAAATCTGTTGAGATAAGCTTATAAATGTTGATTGACTGTAAATTTAGAATTTATGGATATTTATATTTAGGGTAGAACATTAGGTTTAATTGTTGTGATTTAGTTTTTGTATATGCAAGGGCACATACTTATAAATAGGAGTCTTAGGGGTCATTTGTAATCAAACACAAAGCGAAGGATTAGTCCGCACAAGTAGGGCATTCGATGCTTAAGGGGAGTTGTTCGAGAGCATGAGAGACACAAGTCACAGTTGTCAAAGTAAGGAGAGTTTGTTATGGATTGTATGCAAACTACACAGGATGGTGTGCATGAGAAGTCAAAGTGGGGTTGCTTTGGCAAATAACTTGTTTATTATGCGATAGGGAACACTCGACAAAGAACTGTCCAACTCACAGGGAACTTGAAGAAGTCTTTTGGGGCCTTGAAGTGCACAAGTCATTACACCAAACGGACTTGGTTAGTGATGATGAAGGTGCCTTTGTGGATAATAAAGACTCGTCGGAGGACAAGGCCATCAGTGCAGATGAGACCAAAAGCATGGGGCCGGAGGTTAATGAAGTGCATTTCGAAAAAGAGATGACGAAAGCTACTCAAGAAATGGAGAAACTGTTCAGAAGCTGTGTTGTTCCATGGGTGGGAGAGCACGACGTCAAGCATGATGTTCCTTGTCATGAAGAGACCAAGGACATACAAGTTCATGTATGCACCAAATGGCGAGCTGGTGGGCTTGATTTTGGTCTTGGACAAGGGTGCCTCAAGAAAGGGATTGAAAGTCGAGTTCACGAGGGAGCGTGAGTGCTAGAGAAGGTCGAGCCTGAGGCTGGAGCAAAAGAACAAACGTCACGGAGCGACAATACTGATACGATTCTTGGTTAAGTGGAAAGGATTTCAAGACAATAACTTATGTGGCAACAAGGGTATTGCCATACTGGGTGGGGAGAATGTCATGACCTGTGATCGTGAGCATCAATCAGACGCATTGCAAGTGTGAATGAGGATGTGCGCACACACATCCAGCATGCGTGTACACAATTATTCCATCATTTATTTTCATATGCTGTAATTATAAAAGCAGATTTGATAAAGATATGAATTTGACTCAAAAATGCTGAGATAAGCTTATAAATGTTGATTGGTTGTAAATATATAATATAGGTCTATTTATATTTACTACAAAATATTAGGCTTAATTGTTGTGATTTAGTTTCCATATATGTAAAGGCTTAGACCTATAAATAAGAGTCTTAGGGGTCATTTGTAATCAAGCATAAAGATTGTTACTCTTCTTCTCTCTCATTCTCACCTATCTAGTGTGTGTTCTTGTGTAAGTGAGTGAGAGAGGCCAAGACTGTTTGTGAGCAGGTCAGTCACACCAAAAAGAGTGAAACACGAGGGAGATGGTGAGTAGTGCATGCTCAAAGTTCAAATTTCAAAATGTGAATTCAATTACTGCTATCACTTGCTATATCCAAACTCCAAAGTAAAGTTTAAAATGCGTCTGATTTTAGAAAATTTAATCATTTTCTGTTTTTATTTTCACATAAAAAATTTAAAAAAATCATACCAAAAAAAAGAAAATACGTTGTGCGATTGAAAACAAAAAATGTTTTTTCTATAAAAAAAATGAGAATAGGCAAAGCTTGAAAACAAAAAAAAAAAAGAAGCAAATTTGAGAATAAAAATGAAAATGATATTTTAAAAGTTAGAAGGTGAATATAAAAATATAAAATGAAAAACAATTTTTATTTTGAGATAGTAAAAAACCAAAACCCACAAAGTTTTCGAAAACCATTCTCGTCCTAATTATTTTATTTATTTCGTCTTCATAGACTAAAATTTCCTTCAAAGTCCATAAGATTTTCCTTCGTTCATGATTGAATACTTGAGAATAAGGTAGATTCAAGTCAAGTCGAACCCAAGTTAGGGAGTGCTCGAGCTCAGCTCGCAAACTAAAAGGCTAATTGAGTTGAGTTCAATCTTAATTTTCTGAGCTTAAGTTCAGCTCGATTTTAAAACTTAAAATTTAAACTAATTTAACCAGTCTTAAAAATATATAACAATTTAAGTTTTAGTTATAATTTTATAGTATTTATACTTATATATAAATATATAATATATAATATATTAAAATTAAAAGTATTAATTCAATTTAACTTACTCACAAGACTATCGAGTTGAGTTTGGTATTATTCGAACTCGATTTGATTGGTTATTCGAGTCAAAATTATTGCTCGAGCTCTATTTAATTGAGTTTTTCGAATCGAACTTTTCAAATGAGCTGTACTGGTTCAAACAATTAGAAAAAATATGAAATTACATTATTGTGTGGGTTTTAAATTAAATTATGTTATAAGTGCATTCTTTTTTTATTCATATATTATAAGTGCAATTGAAAGTACACGCAAAGATGGAAATAGAAAGGGTTTTTAGCACACTTAAATGGCTACTCAATTTTTTTTATTTTTTTTTAAAATGCCTTTCATGGACAATTCTACGCGATAAGATGCCATTCCAAAGAGATTTTACGGTTGATTATTGTAATACTCCAGTTTTCGTATCAAATCCAATGGACTGGCCCACAAGAGGCCGTGTCTACTAATCCAATTCCATTTGGAATGCAATCATCAAATTGTTCATGAATTGATTTTAGAGATTTTTTTATTGAAATAATGTTACATAAAAATATAATGATTAATTTGATAATAATATAAGTTGTCATATGTAATATTTTATAATCCAAATAAAAACTTATAACACTATAATATTAGCTAATTAAAATAAAAATTATAAATAAATCGAATAAATAATTTACACGTGGGTGAAAAAGTCGAATTTTGAATTCGGTGATTATAGAGCTTCAACTTTGATTTGAACTATTATTTTATCAACAAACATAAAATGAATTTTTCTTATTAAAATTTTAAATAAATGTAATGCATGCGCTTATTTATTTTGTTTACATTATTGTTGATGCCAAAAATTTGCTGCTGCTGATGTGGTATGGGCGCTGACGTGGCCTGGGTGCTGACGTGGTCTGGGTACTGCACAAGTAACATGGATGAACTAAAGGTCCTCGGAAGGAGGGGAGGGGGAGACCTTTGAGGGCGCTCCGAAGCTTAAGTTAGCACAAGGGCTAGATGGAGAGGCCGAGAGCTTAAGTAAATCAAGTATAAGCAGATAAGTCTGAATGAATATAAATTCTATACCTCGACTTATTTATAGCCATCCGCCCGTGGGAACGCATTGATTATAGGCTCAGGGGACGGTACATCGCAGGGTGGATGCAGAGCGGCGCGCCATAGGGTGGCTGTAGGACTGTGAATGTAGGGTGACATGTTGTAGGGTGGCGTAGAGTGGCTGCAGGGTTGTGTTCGTAGAGAGGGCTCAGGTGTAGGTTTTTCAAGCCAATCTTCATTAGGCCGGAGAGTTTGCTGGGCTGGAGAGTTTGCAACTAGGCCGGAGAGTTTACTGGGTCGGAGTATTTTGGGCCACATCACAGGCCCCCCACTTCCTTGAGTATATTTATGTGCTTAAGGAAGTATTGTGGGGCACGACCTTTTAATGAAGGATCGAGCCGGGTGTGAGTGGAGCTGAGGATGCATCCCACGGTCTGAGCGCTCGGTCTTGGAGCGTAGAGTGTCTGACTCTGGGACACGTGAGTCAAACTCGCGTTAAATGGCCGACCTTGGGAACGAGTTTGGCATCCTCGAGAAGTGAAAAGTTGTCTGGAGAAGCGTATGAGTGGCCTTGGAATTTTAAAGGTCTCATTTTTTTTTTCTGTGTTTGTATTAAATGCCCTCGTTGAACGTGTTTTCCCTTCTTATAAAATGGGGTTTCTATTAGCAAATCCAAATCAAAGTGAGTTTAAGAGCCTAGAACTAAAATCCTAGTGCTCGGATGGTAGTGGTCTTGGAGAGAGAGGGGAGTCAGCAGTTCCTTGAGGGATTTATGGAAGCCAAGAGGAGGGTCGAGGCCATATATCTGGAGGTAAGCTCCTCTGGCCTTGCTCTGCTAGAGTCTGAGGAGGGGCCTGCCTAGGGGAAGGGGCAGCCTGGAGGGCAAGAAGAACACTAAGGCCTAAGGGCGTCCATCCTAGGAGAAAAGCATCTAGGCTCAGGATGAGAGTAGCCCACCACAGGGGAATGCCCCAGGACAAGTCTCAAGATGAGGAGGCTGAGGCAGCCCCTTCATTGATTGACTTGTATTAGGGTAATAGGTTTTTTCTTTGTACTTCGAGGCCGTTAGGGTTCTCTTTTGTTTGTACTTCGAGGTCGTTAGTTGTAATCCTTTGATAAATTAATAAAATATTTTTCTTACGATTTTTGCTTTGCATAATCTTCCTGTTCTTATTTTTCGCTTTCCATAAAACGAAGGCTTGATTTTGGGCGAGACCTTGGCTGAGTGTTTGAAAAGAAGTTTGAATGCTCGGTCCTAGAGAAATCTTAGCTGAGTGTATGAGGAACGGCTCAGACGCTCGGACTTGGTGAAATTTTGGCCGAGCGTTTGACAAAAAGCTCAAACACTCGGACATGGAGAAATTTGGCTGAGTGTTTGACAAGCAGCTCAAACGCTCGAACCTAGAGAATTTTGGCCGAGTGTTTGACAAAACATTCAAACTTGGAGAATTTTGGTCGAGCGTTTGACAAGCAACTCAAACGCTCGAACTTGGAGAAATTTGGTCGAACATTTGACAATCAGCTCAAACGCTCAGACTTGGAGAATTTTGGCCGAGCATTTGACAAGCAGCTTAAACACTCGGACTTAGAGAATTTTGGTCGAACGTTTGACAATCAGTCCAAACGCTCGGACCTGAAAAAATTTGGCCGAGCGTTTGACAATCAACTCAAATGCTCGGACTTGGAGAAATTTGGCCGAGCATTTGACAATCAGCTCAAATGCTAGGACCTAGAGAAATTTGGCCAAGTGTTTGACAATCAACTCAAACACTTGGACCTAGAGAAATTTGGCCAAGCGTTTGACAAGCAGCTCAAATGCTCGGACTTGGAGAAATTTGGCCGAGCGTTTGACAAACAGTTCAAACGCTTGGACTTGGAGAATTTTGGCCGAGCGTTTGCAAGGCAGCTCAAACGCTCGGACCTGGAGAATTTTGGTCGAGCGTTTGATAATCAGCTCAAACACTCGGACTTGGAGAAATTTGGCTGAGCGTTTAACAATCAACTCAAACGCTCGAACCTGGAGAATAACTTGGGTGAGCCATTAATACTTGGAGAAATTACACTTACAGTTTTGCTCCCATTTTGTGCTCATAGGCTTTCTTTCTGTATTGGGCCTTATGGGCCTTTCCTTTTACCTTGGGCCTTATGGGCTCTTCTTCGTTTTAGGCCCATAGGTTCTTATTTTACAGGCGCAGTAAATAATGGCGGCTGTCATTAAAAGACGTGATAGCTAGCACCTCGAGGTATGTAAACGGCGCCTGGGTGACAGCAAAGGGCACGTCCTCTCATTTGACGAGCCAAGTTAATGCTCCTCGTTTCTGTTGTCATAGCCCCTATATAAGAGAGTCTTTCCTTACTACAGTTCTCACTTGTATTCTGAGAGATATTGAGAGCACATAGTGAGAGAAACACTTCAAGAGCGCTCGATTTTCTTAGGAGGTGACTCAAAAAGTTTTCATGGTGAATACAATGTCTGAGAGTAATGTGAGCGTGGATCTTTCGAGGGAGTTGGAGGAGACAATAGGAGTTTTTTCCAGTGAGAAAGTTTCTTCCTTAGAAGTTGCCCCTCGCGATGGGAATCTGGCCCTTGTGTCTTACGTTCTAAGGAGAGGGGAGGAAAATGAGAGTGAGGATGGAGAGTCATCTGGGGAGGAGGATGTCTAAGCGTCGCTGCTCATTAGGGACGACACCTTGGATACTTAAAGGGAGGAATGGACGTTTGAAGTGAACTCCATTTCAAGTGTGGTAGAGGAGTCTAAACTTGTGGGGGATAAGAATTAGGTATAAGATCCCCATGGAGTACCATTTGAGGGCACTAGAAAGAGGGGAGAGGGCTTGCGATGCTCTTCCTAGCTAGGTGCCTTACGAGCTTTGTGTTTACGAACACCAGCTGAAGGCCGGGCTTAAGTTCCCTCTCCATTCGTTCTCCTGCTCAGTGCTCAAATACTTCGGTATCGTGCTGAGTCAACTGATGCCTAACTCCATCCGGTTGATCCTGGCATTCATTACCGTGTGCCAAGAGATGGGAGGGGTGATGAACATGAATTTGTTCAAAGCTCACTTCCAACTTGCTTGCCTTGGTCATTCGGGGTGAGTCATCGTGAGTTCGAGGAGGCGGAAGAGAGTTTTAAGGAATAAGCTTTATTCCATAAAGAGGTGAAAATGGACTTTCTTTTACATAAAGAGTGCTGAGAGCTTTGACGCCGCCCTTTCTTGGAGCTTAGAGCGTGTTGGCAAGTGCAAGAGGCCGCACCTCCTGCGCTGAGAGCAGGAGAGGTTGAATGTCATGTTAGCCGCGTTTTTGGATATCGAGGTGCTTGAAGATAACGAAGACCTCTACAGGTGCGGCCTCTACCTTCTTAGACTTCAGCCAAACCTCGAGCACGGTACCCCTCGGTCTTTTTTAGCTTTCAGTAATTTTGATTTTTTAATCTAAGTTATTAACGCCCATTTTTTGATGCAGAGATGGAGTTAGCAGCCAAAGCCAGGGAGAGGGCCAGGCGTATGGCTCGAGAGAATAAGAGGGCTACAGAGACCGGTAGCTCTATACAAGAGCAGAAGAAAAAGGCCCGGGCCTCATCCCAGATGCCTATTGCTGCGGAAAGCCCTTCGAGGCCTCCAGTTTTCGAGGAGAGGGTGGATTCTATAGCGCCCATCCCTCCATCGAGACCATCTTCATCTAGGGAGAGGCCTGGAGTAGCTTTCATCTTTATGCCCCGGTGGGCACTGAAGGTGGATGATTCTGTGTTCGCGCACCCAAAGGTTGCTCACGAACACCTCATCAGGGGAACCCCCCCTCATGATTTTGTGGAGATCTTGGCGAAGCCCTTTGAGGCGTTTTGCTCGACCGTGGAGACCGCTCTCTCCCAGGTATGGTTTCTTTCTCTTGTCTTGGTTCTTTGATTTGCTCGTTTTTTATTTCAACTGCTCTTGACAATGCCTTTATTCTAGGCTGGAGTCCTTGGCGGGATCCTTTCTCGGCAAGGTGCTGACATAGCGGAGCGCTTAACAAAAGCCGAGCATAAGTTGGAGGAGACCCGGGACCTAGCCTTGGCCTTGTCTTCTTCCTTAGAGGCTGCTGAAAGGGCCAAAGATATAACAGTAATGGAGAGGGACCATCGCCGCCGGGCTAAGGAGACTTTGAGGAAGGAGAACGAGCTGCTGAGGGCTGAGATGGAGGAGGTGCTTGCCAAGGCTGTTGAAAATGAGAAAGCCGCGGCCAATACCGAGGAGGCCTTAGTTGACGAGGCTGGGGCTCAGTATCTGATAGGTTTCAATGAGGGCAGGAGGAAGGCTGAGTCTCTTTACCCGGGGGTTGACTTTTTCAGGCTTGATCTGGGCTCTTTTTCTAGGGACTCGGGTGTTACTGTTGCAGGAGAAGATGCAGAGGATATCGTTGCAGTTGGCGTCGCGGAGGGCGAGTCTCGTGAGACTACTGAGGGTGAGGCCCAGGAGGTGGCGGGGAGTAAGGGCGAGGTCCACGAGGCCCCTACTCCTTTAAAATAGATTTTCTTTTTTTTTCTTTTTTGTATCCGATACCGATAGGGCCCAATTTTGTACCTCAATCTTTAACTTAAATGAAATTTCAGAACGTTTTTATAAACTTCAAACTTTATTAATTCTTTACTTCACATTTTATATCACTGATAAAATTTACGGAGGTTCTCCGCGTTCCAAATGCATGGGATGGGTTTGCTGTCCAATTCCTCAAGCTCATAGGTGCCAACCCGACAAACTTTTTGGATTCGGTACGGAACTTTCCAATTTGAAATGAGCTTTCCTGTGTGGCGAGGACGGGACACTTCACTCTTTCGTAGGACGAGGTCATGAAGTTTGAAGCTTCGGTTCTGAACTTGGGAGTTGTAGTACCGGGCTGTCCTCTGTTGATACATGGGTAGACAGATCTGGGCTTTGTCTCGCGCTTCGTCAACCAAGTCTGCGTTCATCCTTAAGGCTTCCTCATTGTTACTTGGTTCAAAAAACTGTACGCGCATTGATGGAATTTTGATTTCGACTGGGATGACAGCTTCCGAACCGTACGTCATGAAGAACAGGGTTTCTCCTATTGGCGTACGTACGGTCTTTCGATAGGCCCAAAGAATGTTGGAGAGTTGGTTAGCCCAGTGTTTATCTTCTTCGTCTAGTTTTCTCTTGATACCTTGGAGGAGGGTCCTTTTGGTGACTTCGGCTTGGCCATTGGCTTGTGGGTATCCGACGGATGAGAATCGATGCTCGATTTGGAGATCTTCACAGAATGTTCTGAATTGGGAGCTATCAAATTTCTTTCCATTATCGGTGACCAACACCCGAAGAATCCCAAACCAACATACGATCGACTTCCAAACAAAGTTTCTAGTTTGGTGATCCGTAATGCTGGCTAGTGGTTCCGCCTCCACCCACTTAGTGAAATTATCAATGGCTCCAATGAGAGTATTGCTGATAGTTTCTGCACTTCTTGACCAAGTCAGCCGTGTCTTCTTTCATTTTGGGCCAATAGTACCCTTGGCGTAGAATTTTGAAAGCAAGGGCTCGGGCTTTTAGGTGATTTCTGCATATGCCTTCGTGGACTTCTCGGAGGGTGTAATTGGCATCGACTGGGCTGAAGCATCTTAGGGAAGGTATAGTTAGGGTTCTGTTGTATAATTGCCTATCTATAATCGTGTACCGAGAGGCTCGGGAGATTAAATTTTTGGCTTCGCTTCTGTACTCGGGGATCTTTCCATCTTTCAGGTAGCGTAGGATTGGGTCCATCCACGTCACGCCCTCTTCCACCGGTAGGATCAGGGCTTTGTCTATGCTAGGAATAGATAGGGTTTCTAGATAAACAACTCGAGCTAGCTCTAGGTGCTGGGATAAGGCCAGGTTAGCCAGAGCATCTGCCTTGGAGTTTTCGGTCCGTGGAATTTGAGTTATTCAGAACATTTTGAACTTGGCAACGAGCTCTTTCACTTTTTGGAGGTACTGAACGAGCTTTTCTCCTTGGGCTTCGAATTTTCCTGTTACCTGACTTACTACTAACTGGGAGTCGCTGAACACATCTATGACCCCGGTGGCTAGGGCATTAGCCAATCTTAGGCCGGCTAGTAGGGCTTCATATTCATCCTCATTATTGGAAGCCTTGAATTCAAATCTTGAGGCATACTCGACTATGAAGCCGTCAGGGCTGCAGAGGATGAGTCCTGTTCTGCTTCTCATGACATTCGAAGAGTTGTCCATGTGGAGAGTCCATATTGGAGGCGATTCATCTGGAGTCTCGTCCGGCGTCAACTCTTCTCTTATATTGAGGTCCACCGAGAGGGTTGTTTCGACGATAAAGTCAGCCAGAGCTTAGCCTTTGATAGCCTGTCGAGGGCGGTACCAGATATCGAACTCTCCGAGTTCTACTGACCACTTTAGTATTCTCCCGGAGACACTTAGACTGTGAAGGACTTTCCTTAAGGGCTGGTCAGTCAAAAGAACGACTGTGTGTGCTTGGAAATACTGCCGGAACTTTCGAGCGTGTTGACCCTCGTTCGTATTTTAATGATGGCAAAACACAACTGTTGTTTTACTAACAAGTTTAAGCTAAGTTATATTAAGGATCAAACGCATTCAACCAAGGAACAAAGCGCAAGAACTCAAACCAAATCAAGTATCAAGTGAAGACTGAAGATTTAGTATAGGTCTTAAGGTTTAGAACTAATGTAAGTCTCACTTATACATTGTATTAGCTTGTTCAATGGCTCGAACATAAAAGGTTTTCTAAAACAATTGTTTTTAAAACAAATATTTTTTATGTAAAACAAAAGAAAAACTGGGTTGGAAGACAACCCAGTCGACTGGGTACATATACCAGTCGACTGGTATATGGGACAGAAGGTCCCCAGTTGACTGGATGAATCAACCCAATCGACTGGTACATGGACAGTAAGTCCCCAGTCAACTGGATGAATCAACCCAGTCGATTGGTAAAATGGACAGAAAGTCCCCAGTCGACTGGATACCTAGAAGGTTTGAAAATGTGTATTTTTCAAGTGAACCCAGTCGACTGGTATCACGACCCAGTCGACTGGAAGTTCAAAAATATGACCGTTGGACTCCAAATCTGAATGTTTTAAAGTATATCTTTTTCAAATTAAAGTCCTAACGGCCATATTAATTGATTGCTATATAAACCCATTCATTTAAGCATTCAATAACATGCTGCAAATATTCAAAAAGATTTGATCTCACATAATCAAGTTTTTATACTCTTGAAACACAAAAAGCTTTGAAATAATCTTGTTGAGCCATTTCTTCAAGCTTTACTTTGAAAGAGAGACACTTCTGTTGTAATAAGCTTTCGTTTGCTGTTTCTCTACCTTTTACTTTACACCATCTTTGTAAAGGGATTACTTCCGAGAGGAAGAGGAAACTTCCGAAAGGAAGGGGATTGTTCGGTTTAAGCAACTCCTGTAATTTGCTTGTGTACAGTTTGTGCAACACCCGGCTAAGTTGTGTGACTAAGTTTCTTAGTGGATTACTTCAAGTAGTTCCTTGAAGAGAGTGGACGTAGGGTCGGAACGAATCTGATATTGCCGAACCACTATAATCTGTGTTTGTATCCTCTTTCCTTAAACTCTTTATTTACAGCACATTACTTGTATTAATTGTTTGCTGCTTATCAGTTTTTATAAACTTGTATTAATTCTGCAAAAAGTTTTTAAAAACCCAATTCACCCCCCTCTTAGGTTGAAACCTCGAGCTACAATTGGTATCAGAACTTCGTTCTCTTAATTAGGCTTTAAATTCTTGAGTTGATCCAATGGAAGCAAATAGCTACTCTGAGGGACACTCTTATACTAGACCACCATTGTTCAATGGCTCAAATTATAACTATTGGAAAAATAGAATGAAAATCTTTGTCGAAGGATAAGATTACAATATATGGAGAATCATAGAAGAAGGACCTAGAATTCCTTCAAAAGAAATAGTTATTGGAGAGACTCTTCATGCAATGCCTAAACTCAAAACTGAGTTCACTGACGAGGATTGTAAAATGATGTCTCTCAATAGCAGAGCAACAAGCATGCTTCATTGTGCATTAGATATTTCTGAATATAATAAAATATCTGCATGCGTTTCTGCTAAAAAAATATGAGACAAATTACAAGTCACATATGAAGGAACTAGTGAAGTAAAAAAGTCTAAAATTTACATGGTAATTTCTGAGTATGAATCATTTAAGATGTCTCCTAACGAAACCATTTCTGAAATGCACTCACGGTTCACCACTATCATAAATGGTTTAAAACTACTTGGTAAGAATATTGAGGAAGTTGAACTAACCAGAAAAATCTTGAGATCTCTGCCACCAAAATGGAAACCAAAGAGGACAGCCATACAGGAGGCCAAAAAACTTGACAAGCTTGATGTTGAGACGCTGCTTGGGTCATTATTGACATACGAGATGGAAGAAATGACTCCCATCGTCAATGATGATGAGAAGAAGAAAAAGCAAATCGCTCTCAAAGTTTCTATGAGCAACAAAGAAAAGGAATTAGAACAAGAAGCAGATAGCAGTGAAGAGGATGGTGAAATGGTCTTAATCACCAGACGATTCCATAGGTTCTTGAAGAAAAGCAAGAAACCTTACACAAAGGATCCCACCTCAAAAAGGGAACCACTTATGTTCTATGGCTGCAAGAAGCCAGGACACATAAAAGCTGAATGTCCAGTTTCAAATAAACCATACAAGGGCTTTAAGAAGAAAGCTATGGTAGCAACTACCTGGAGCGATGACGAAGAAGATGAGTCATCAGACAAAAAAATCGGATACGAGGAAATTGCCAACCTTTGTTTGATGGCAATCGACGATGAAACTGAGGTAACATCTTCTCCCTCTTCAAAAAATAATATTGTTAGTAGTAGTGAAGAACTGCTAGAAGTAATAAATGAAATGCATGAAGAATTGAAGAAATTTGATTCTAGAAATTCTGTTCTTAAGAAAGAGGTATCATCTCTCTCTAAAGAGATGATAAATCTAAGAGAAGAAAAAGAAAAACTATCATATTTGTTATATGATTCTTCTCAAGATTTTCTCAAAAAAAGAAAATGAGAAATTAAAAAATCAAATTTCTGAATTGAATAGTACTATATCAAGACTTATGCTTGGAAAAGAAAAGCTTGATGAAGTGCTTGCTTTCCAAAGATCAAGTGGAGGAAAATCTGGTTTAAGATATTCTCCATTGGGAAAGCAACAATCAAAAGAGGGCTTATTCATGAAAGGCTCTTGTGTAGATGGAGCTTCTACTTCAAAAGCTCCTAGCATGGTTAAGAGCACTCCCTCGATGAATGCTAGGAAGTCTAGAAATTTAAATGTTCATACTAAATTGAAGCATCCTAGAAATACTCATGCTTATATGTATGCTCATTCTAGAAATGCTAATACACGTCCTAGAAATAATTATCATGCTCAATCTAGGAACAATATGTATAATCAAAGAATGCATTCTGCTCATGCTCATCCTAGGAATTATCATCATGGTTATCCTAGAAACAATATGCATACACAAAATAATGCTAACAGGTCTCCTAGAATGCATCATCATACTTTTTATGGAAATGACATGCATTTTCATACTCCTTACCATAGAAACATGAATTATAGGAATGCACATGTAAGATATCCTAGAAATTTCTATGACTATCATACTAGGATTGTGCATCATCAACTTGTTCATAGAGCACCACATGTTAAGAAAGTATGGGTCCCAAAAGGAACCGTATTTTCAAGAACTAACCCTAAAGGACCCAAGAAATTTTGGGTACCTAAAAGTGCTATCGTATATCCTTGTGTGATGTAGATTTGCCTCCACACCAAGGAGAAAGGTAACAGTTGGTACCTTGATAGCGGATGCTCGAAGCACATGACCAGTGATAAAAGCGTATTCAAAGAGCTAACTTTAAGAGATGGTGGACTTGTGACCATTGGAGACAATACTAAAATAAAGATCATCGGGCATGAAAAAGTCGGTAATGACTTCTCAACCTTAGATAATGTATTGCTAGTACAAGGCCTTAAGCCAAATTTACTTAGCATTAGTCAGTTATGTGACAAAGGATACAAAGTCACATTTGAGACCTCTCATTGTCTAGTTATAGACATCAAGAGCAACAAGATCAAATTCATTGGCCATAGACATGAAAATGTCTACATAGTTGATTTGAAATCCTTGCATTTTAATAATGAAAAATGTTTTCCTGCTTTTAGTGAAAATCCATGGTTATGGCATAGAAGGCTTGGTCATGTAAACATGAACTTGCTAAAAATTGTTGCAAGAAAAGATTTAGTTATTGGTCTTCCTAAAATCAATTTTGAAAAAGACAAAATTTGCAATGCTTGTCAAATGGGAAAACAAACTAAGATTTCTTTTAAAGCAAAAATTGTAGTCTCAACTACTAGACCTTTGGAACTTTTGCATATGGACTTATTTGGTCCAATTAGTACCATTAGTCTAGGTGGCCATCAATATGCTCTGTTATTGTTGATGACTATTCAAAATATACCTTTGTTATTTTTATTGCTTACAAGGATGAAGCTTTCAAAGGATTTGAAAAGTTTTGCAAAAAGGTACAAAATGAAAAAGGAATTTGTATTTCAAGCATAAGAAGTGATCATGGTAAAGAATTTGAAAATCAAAGTTTTTCAAAATTTTGTGATGAAAATGGAATTAATCACAACTTTTCAGCTCCTAGAACTCCTCAACAAAATGGAGTTGTTGAGAGGAAAAATAGAGTTCTAGAAGAATTTTCAAGAACAATACTTTGTGAAAATAATTTACCAAAATATTTTTGGGCTGAAGCCGTGAATACTTCTTGTTATATTTTAAATAGAATTTTGATAAGGTCTCTGCTTGATAAAACTCCATATGAACTATGGAAAGGGAGAAAGCCCAATAT
The DNA here is from genome assembly GCA_023935145.1 of Bretschneidera sinensis. NCBI lineage: Eukaryota > Viridiplantae > Streptophyta > Magnoliopsida > Brassicales > Akaniaceae > Bretschneidera > Bretschneidera sinensis. Next base: position 97,568,682 of record CM043703.1, read on the forward strand.
TTCCTATTTTCATGCTTTTGGTAGTAAGTGCTTCATCTTAAATAACAATAAAACTAACTTGGGTAAATTTGATTCCAAGACCGATGAAGGAATATTTTTAGGATATTTAACTACTAGTAAGGCTTATAGAGTTTTCAATAAGAGAACTCTAGTAGTAGAAGAATCTGTGCATGTAACTATCGATGAATCTAACCCAATGAGTAGTAGAGAAGTTTCCTTTAAAGATGACGCAGATTTTATTCCAAGAATGGAAACTCCTACTCCCATTGTTGACCCAAAAGTGAGTTCACCTCAAGCTAATGAAGAGATGAAAACTCCCAATTTGGACCAACCATCCTCAATTCAACAAGAGGAAAGTCTACCCAAGGATTGGAGGTATGTAAATTATCATCCAATTGATCAAGTGATTGGTGATCCTTCACAAGGGGTAAGAACTCGCTCTTCTATTAGAAATATTTGTAATTTTGTAGCTTATTTATCTCAAGTAGAACCTAAGACATTTATAGAAACTGAAAAAGATAATGATTGGATAATTGCAATGCAGAAAGAGATAAATCAATTTCAGAGAAACAATGTTTGGAAACTAGTTCCAAGACCAAAAGATCATTAAATAATTGGAACTAAATGGGTATATAGAAATAAAATGGATGAAAATGGTATAGTAACTAGAAATAAGGCTAGATTAGTTGCTAAGGGATACAACCAAGAAGAAGGAATAGATTTTGATGAAACCTATGCTCCTGTAGCTATATTAGAAGCTATTCGAATGTTGTTAGCCTTTGCATGCTTTAATAAATTCAAGCTATTTCAAATGGATGTAAAAAGTGCTTTTTTTAAATGGCTTTATAGAAGAAGAGGTTTATGTTGAGCAACCTCTTGGATTTGAGAATCCTAGTCTTCCAAATCATGTCTACAAGCTTTCTAAAGCTCTATATGGGTTGAAGCAAGCTCCAAGAGCATGGTATGAAAGACTAAGTAAATTTTTGATTAACAATGATTTTGTAAGATGTAGAATAGACACAACTCTCTTCACAAAAACTCACAAAAATGACACTTTGATAGTTCAAATATATGTTGATGATATTATATTTGGTGCTACTAATGAATCTATGTGTCAAGAGTTTGCAAAGTGCATGCAAGGTGAATTTGAAATGAGCATGATGGGAGAACTTACCTACTTCCTTGGACTACAAATCAAGCAACTAAAAGGAGGTATCTTCATCAATCAACAAAAGTACATTAAGGACCTACTAAAGAGGTTCGGGATGGAAAACTCAAAGCCAATTGGAACACCTATGAGCACAACTACTAAACTTGATCTTGATGAAGGAGGTAAAACTGTAGATTCTAAATATTATAGAAGCATGATAGGTGCTTTACTTTATTTGACTGTAAGTAGACCTGATATAATGTTCAGTGTATGCATGTGTGCTAGATTTCAGGCTAATCCTAAGGAATCACATGTAGTTGCAGTAAAAAGAATCCTTAGATATCTACAAGGAACCCAAACCATTGGATTATGGTTCTCTAGATATTCATCTTTTAAGCTAGTAGGATATTCAGATGCTGATTTTGCTGGATGTAGGTTAGATAGAAAGAGCACAAGTGGAACATGCCAATTCTTAAGTGCTATATTAACTTCTTGGTTTTCCAAGAAACAGAATTCCGTTGCACTATCAACCGCTGAGGCAGAATATGTAGCAGATGGCAGTTGTTGTGCCCAAGTGTTATGGATGAAACAATAACTAGAAGACTATGGCATGAACCTCAAAAATATTCCTATATTTTGTGATAATACTAGTGCCATCAACCTAACCAAAAATCCTATTCAGCACTCTAGAACCAAGCATATAGAGATTAGACATCATTTCCTAAGAAACCATGCTCAAAAAGGTGATATAAGATTAGAATTCATACTTTCAGAAGATCAAATAGCTGATATTCTTACAAAACCCCTAAGTGAAGCTAGTTTTTGTAAGATTAGAATGTTGATGGGATTGCTTGATTTTGATAAACTAAATGTTTGATTGCATCTCATTTTATCATTTGCAAATTTGACATTGAGTGAAAGAATATTAATTCTTGTTTAATTATTTCCTTCACTCAAAAATGTCATAGATAAACAAAATCGTGCAAAAAATTCAAGACTAAAAATTTTACTAAGGGTCTAGTCGACTGGTAAATGTTCTCCAGTCGACTGGTAAGTCACTACCAGATCTTCCAGTCGACTAGTACATCTGACCCAGTCGACTGGTAACTCTCTGCCAAATATTCCAGATGACTGGTAAGTATTCTCCAGTCGTCTATTAGGTTGAATCCCTGTTTGGCGCCAATTTTTGAAAAAAGCCTTGTCCTTCAGTCGACTGGTAAAAGTAGCCCAGTCAACTGGTAAATGACTGCTAGTTTATCCAGTCGACTGGTACGATTACCCAGTCGACTGGTATGCAAATTGTTCATATTTTCAAAAGGACCCAGTCGACTGGTAACTCGACCCAGTCGACTGGTATCGCGATATTATAAATATAACTGTTCATTTTTCTGAAATTTTACGCCATTTTCGAACTCCCAAATTTTCTCTCTCTAGAAAAATTCACCATTTTGATCCAAAAACCATCCAAACTTCATCTAAACACACCGATCTACTCATCCATAAAGAGATTTTTGACTTTCTACGGTTAAAATTTCTTATTTTCACCAAAATCCATTTTCCCCAAAAACTCTTTTTTCTTCAAAATGAGCGATAAGATCCGTATAAAACTCACAACAAGTGGACTTAATGCGCCTAAAAAACCAAGGTCTTCAAAATCTTCGGCATCGGAGTCGAAAGGAAAGGGAGCAGCGGGCTCATCCAGCAAAGAGCCCAGAACAGAGTTGGAGCAGACTCTGTTTTACAGTATGGCGGCACATGCAAGGTATAACTCGATAATCTATCACAAGAAAATCATGACGGGTAGAGTCGTTGATTTCGACTCTATTCGCCATGGAAATTTCGATATTCTACCAGCCTTTGAGGCAATAAATCTGACCCTACTGGTCAGAATTCATGAGAAATATTACCCGCGACTGATTCACCAGTTCTACGCGAACTTGGTGAAACCCAGTCCTCTGGCTCTGAGATTCAGAACCAGAGTCAGCGGTGTGGAGTTTGAGGTCAACACTGACCTCTTGATGAGCCTTCTGAGAATCCCTGTAAGGGGGATTCAATGGAGTCTGGATGGATGGTCAGATAACTTTGAAGTCGATGAGGCCTGTTAGATAGTCAGGGGAGACCCTAACTATGTGTACAGACCCACTACATTTCATACATGTAGTGACATGCCCCTCGACTCAAAGATGTTTCAGTTGATTGTCAGTTGGACCATCCACCCGAGACTCGGGAGTCGAGGGTATCTATCTAAAATAGATACGGTATTGATTTGGTGCCTAAAATCTGGACACCACTTCAATATATATCCTCTGGTGCTCGCCAACATGATAAACGACGAAGCAAATGACTCCAGGTGTCTTCCTTATGGGATGCTCATTACGCTCATCCTCTGGCACTTCTGGGTACCTTTGCCTGCCTCCGAGGCTCAGGATATCGGATTGACGAACATCATCAACATCTCATCACTGAAGAAGATGGGATGTACTGTTCATGAAGGGTTCCTCTATCCGAAGTCCGAAAAGCGCCTGAGGATCCGAGCGACAGTGATGAGGATGCTGCTGCTGATACGGCTGCTGAGATGGAGACGGATACCCGAGCACCTCCCATTGGTGCCTCGAGTACTGGTCATGTTGGATATGATGAAATTCTACGAGCTATCACGAGCCTCCAGATGACGATGGAGTTCGATTTTCAGTCCATGCAGTCTGATTACCAGAGACTGAGCTCCTCCATCGACCACCTACGGGACGACTTCGAGTTACATCAAGAGCACACCGAGGGTTCTCTAGCTGAGATTAGAGAACTTATTCATGATGGCTCGGACTCTCCCGCACCTTGAGTCTATGTCTTTAGTGTGTACTTAGTGTTTTCCAGTTCTTATCACATAGCACGGACATATCATGTATTATTTTGTCTTAGTATGGCTCTATGAAGCCCGTTTATGTATTGAATTTTTATATATGATGATGTATTTCTATTATCCATATTTCTTGCATCTATTTATGCTATTTGTGATATGTTAGCACTGTTTTACAACTCTGTTTAGTCACTAAACTGCTCTAAAATGCTTCTACGTGTATGAAAACTTCCGGTTCTTCTCGGGAAGGATTTCGAAATCCGAATGAAGCCAAATTTTCGTATAAAAGTTTGTTTTCTTATACTTTAGATGATTGTATTAGCTAAATAGCTTATTTTTTGTATTATGCCCCTTTGGTTGCTGTTATCAAAACGAGGGAGAAAAAAATGAGAAAAACGAGAAAATCTCAGTAAACACAACCAATGCATTGATTTAGGGGGAGCATTGCTCCATAGCCTTGTAAAAATGTTTATTGATTGGTTGAGTTTGATTCTAAATTGGTTGAAAGAAATATAAACTGTGTTTGCTTGTTTATAGGGTGGTTTTACTCGAAAAACAGAGGAGACTCTGTCCAATTTTTTGTAAAATCCTAACACTTAGCTTTTAAAACTGTTTTCACATTATTAGTTTTGTCATCATCAAGAAGGGGGAGATTGTTGACCCTCGTCCATATTTTAATGATGGCAAAACACAACTGTTATTTTACTAACAAGTTTAAGCTAAGTTGTATTAAGGATCAAACGCATTCAACCAAGGAACAAAGTACAAGAACTCGAACCAAATCAAGTATCAAGTAAAGACTGAAGATCTAGTATAGGTCTTAAGGTTTAGAACCAATGTAAGTCTCACTTATACATTGTATTAGCTTGTTTAATGGCTCGAACACAAAAGGTTTTCTAAAACCGTTGTTTTTAAAACAAATTTTTTTTTTTATGTAAAACAGAAAAAAAAACTGGGTTGGAAGACAACCCAGTCGACTGGGTACATATACCAGTCGACTGGTATATGGGACAGAAGGTCCCCAGTCGACTGGTACATGGACAGTAAGTCCCCAGTCGACTGGATGAATCAACCCAGTCGATTGGTAAAATGGACAGAAAGTCTCTAGTCGACTGGATGAAATATACCAATCGACTGGATACCCAGAAGGTCTGAAAACGTGTATTTTTCAAGTGAACCCAGTCGACTGGTATCACGACCCAATCGATTGGAAGTTCAAAAATATGACCGTTGGACTCAAAATTTGAACTTTTTAAAGTACATCTTTTTTAAATTACAGTCTTAACGGCCATATTAATTGATTGCTATATAAACCCATTCATTTAAGTATTCAATAACATGCTGCAAATATTCAAAAAGAGTTGATCTCACATAATCAAGTTTTTGTACTCTTTAAACACAAAAAGCTTTGAAATAATCTTGTTGAGCCATTTCTTCAAGCTTTACTTTGAAAGAGAGAGATTTCTATTGTAATAAGCTTTCATTTGCTGTCTCTCTACCTTTTACTTTACACCATCTTTGTAAAGGGATTACTTCCGAGAGAAGGGGAAACTTCCGAAAGGAAGGGGATTGTTCGGTTTAAGTAACTCCTGTAATTTGCTTGTGTATAGTTTGTGCAACACCCGGCTAAGTTGTGCGACTAAGTTTCTTAGTGGATTACTTCAAGAAGTTCCTTGAAGAGAGTAGATGTAGGGTCGGAACGAATCCAATATTGCCGAACCACTATAATCTGTGTTTGCATCCTTTTTCCTTAAACTCTTTATTTATAGCACATTACTTGTATTAATTGTTTGCTGCTTATCAGTTTTTATAAACTTGTATTAATTCCGCAAAAAGTTTTTAAAAACCCAATTCACCCCCCCTCTTGGGTTGAAACCTCGAGCTACAAGGCGACTATTACTAGGGCGTAAGCCATCTTCTCAATGGGAAGATACCTCATTTTTACCTAGTGGATGACTCTACTGACGTGGTATATGGGTTTCTAGACACTCTCCTCTTCCCGAATCAGGACAAAGGCCACAGTGCTTTTCCAAGCAAATAAGTATAGGAACAGATCTTCACTTGGGAGAGGCTTTGTTAGGAGTGGAGGCGAGCTCAAATACTTTTTTAGCCCTTCGAATGCTTCCTGACAATCTTCTGTCTAAGAGAAGTCTTTGGCCTTCTTAATAGCCTTGAAGAAAGGTAGGCACATTTCCATAGATTTGGACATGAAGCAACTTAGGGCGACAATTCTCCCGGTGAGTCGTTGTACTTCTTTCACAGATCTAGGAGGGGTCATGTCGATGATGGCTTTTATCTTCTCAGTGTTGACTTCTATTCCCCTTTGGGTGACCATAAACATTAAGAACTTTTCTCTGGTCATACCGAAGGCGCATTTAGCTGGATTTAATCTCATGTTGTGCTTGCGCAGTATCCCAAAGGCTTCTTCTAAATCGAAGTTATGGCTCTGTGCCTCCATAATTTTGACCAGTATGTCATCCACATAGACTTCCATGTTCCGCCTTATCTACTCCTTGAAGATCTTATTGACCAATCTTTGGTATGTCGCACCAGCATTCTTGAGTCCAAAGGGCATGATCTTTTTACAATAAAACCCTCGGTCGATGGTAAAGGCGGTCTTGTCTTGGTCCGACCCGTACATAAAGATTTGGTTGTACCTGGAGTACTCGTCCATGAAGGAGAGGAGTTTATGCCTCGAAGTGGCATCTACCAGCTGATTAATTCGGGGGAGGGGGAAGCTATCATTTGAGCAGGCCTTGTTCAGGTTGGTAAAGTCAATGCAGATCCGTTATTTACCGTTGGCTTTTCTGACCATCACTACGTTGGATACCCATTCAGGGTACTTCACCTCTCGGATGAAGCCAGCCTCAAGTAGTTTGTCTACCTCAGTGTTGATGGCGACTTCGGGTTTTGGGGCGAAGAATTTTTTCTTCTGGACAACTGGTTTGTACTTGGGGTCCACATTTAAGCGATGCTCAATGGTCTTGGGGTCAATCCCAGGCATATCTGCTGCTGACCAGACGAACATGTCTCGATTCTTCTGGATGAGGGAGAAAAGTTCTTCCATGTGCTTTTCGGAGAGGCTTGATCTTATCTGGATAGTCCGGTTGGGATCTTTTCCAAGGGGCAACGGAGTTAGTTCTTCTACTGGTCGCCCTCTTGGGGTCTTCATCTCATCCCTGAGGTCTTCCACCTCAAGGAGAAGGGCTTTGGCCTTCTTTTTTTCCTTGATAGCATTTAAGTAACAGGACCGGGAGGCTTTCTGATTACCCTTTATTATGCCCACCCTCTCACTGGTGGGGAACTTAACCTTCAGATGGTACATGGAGACAATGACCCTTAGTTTGTTGAGGGTGGGTCGCCCGATGATCATATTGTAAGAGGAGGGTTGCTTTACTAATAAAAATATGGTTTGCACAGTGGAGGTCCGTGGCACTGTCCCTGTTATGATAGAGAGGACTATGCTTCACTAGGGAAAAACTGGAGATCCACCAAAATCGTAAAGCGGGGTTGGGGCTGGCTTTAGACGCTCGTTTTTCAGTTCTATGCATTAGAAAGCATTGTAAAATAATATATCGACGGAGCTTCCGTTATTGATTAAGATGTATCGCACCTCGTGGTTGGCTACCAGGAGAGAGACCACCACTGCGTCATCATGAAGAGTCTGCACATCCTCTAAGTCATCCTTTGTGAAAGAGATTGCCAGTTTCGCCTTTCTGCGCTTATGAGGTCCATTGACAGAGGCCATGGTTCTCGCGTATACCTTACTGCTTTGCTTCGAGCTTTCTTTGGTGGTAGGGCCTCTACATATTATCTTGATGATCCGGGTGGTAGTTGTTACTTCTTGGTGTTTCTGACCGAACGTTTCCCACCTGGCTCTAGTGTCTCGCAGAGAGTCTCGCCTGTCTTGTCCTTGGGGAGGGAGATATCCAGAGTTTCTCCTTGGCTGTGCAGACGCCTTTCTCCTTTTGTAATTTTTAAATTCCTTTAGATGCCCCAGGCTGATAAGGGCCTTGATCTGTTCTTTCAAGGCATGGCAATCTTCAGTATCATGGCCGTAGCTTCTGTGGAAACGGCACCATTGTCTTTGATCTCCACTGAGAGACTGTGTCCTGGATGGCCACTGGAGCATCGACTTATCTTGGAGCTGCATGAGGACATGAGTCCTAGATGCATTAAGGGGAGTGAAACTGTCGAGCCAGGGTTGGGGTTTGTACTTCTTTTCTTGAAGGGGTCTTCTGATCATCCCTCTCTGTGGGTCGACGTTTTTCTTCTTCTTTTCTGTTTCTCCTTCCCTTTCCCTCTTGAATGCCTGATCATCCTCTGCCAGCATGTACTTCTCTGCTCGGGCTAAGACCTCGTTTATGTCCTTGGGCGGATGCCTGGTGAGCTTGGAGCTGAAGATCCCGAACTTTAGTCCATTTTTGAAAGCCATCATTTGAACGTTTGGGTCGAGATCGGGGATTTCCCAGGCTGCCGAGTTGAACTTGGATATGTAGACTTAAAGCCTCTCTTCTTGGTGTTGAATAATGTTAAACAAACTTTCTGAGGTCTTCTTTGGTCCCTTACTGCTGAGGAAGTGCGAAGCAAAGGTGTAACTTAGTTCTTTGAAACTGCTAATGCTTCTTGGCCTCAGACGTGAATACCAAGTGCCTCCGGCTTTCTCGAAGGTCAAGGGGAATGTACGACACATGATGGGGTCGGGATGTCGAAGCAGCATCATAGTTGTCTTGTAGTGCTATAAATGTTCTAGAGGGTCTCCTGAACCATTGTACATTCTGACCTGTAGTATTTTGAAGTTGAGGGGGAGCGGGGTCTCGAGGACAGCTTCTGTAAATGGGGGATCTTGGATGCTAGGCTCATCTAAGATGCTGAGGTTCTTATGTTTTAAGGCCAAATCTATTTTCTCTTCCATTTCTTTGAACCGTCTGTCTAAGTTGAAGTTGCTTTTCGAAGAGGAGCTCTCCTTAGACCGATCGTTACCCAGCGAGGGCTCGGTAGGGGGTTGATTGTAGGTAGGATCGTCTCTGTCGAATGACTTTGCTTGCTCTGGGGTTTGGTGAGGAGAAATGGAGGGTTGTCGGCTTCCACCTCGGACTTGGGCTGCCAAATTGGCTATCATCAGGGAGAGTTCTTGGAACTATGCTTGAGTCACAGGGGCCTGAGGATGCACAGCTGCTTCCTCGTAATCATGAGAGTTGGTTTTGGAGAGGTTAGGGCATTGTTCCCTGGAGGGGGGCCACCTGCTCGACCCCGGGGTTGCATGTTCTGGGATTGCAGGCAACCTGGGTCTAGATTGTTGGCTGCGGGCACTGCCCCGAATAGGAGCAGAGCACGCTGTTGGGGCTTCTTTGTCGGTCTTTCTCATACTGCTTCTAGGTGGCATCGTGACAGATGAATTCTTTTCTACTTCTTAGCTTTTGTTACAGCGAAAGATTGTGGCTTTCCACGGACGGCACCAATCTGTTGATGCCAAAAATTTGCTGCTGCTGACGTGGTCTGGGCACTGACGTGGCTTGGGTGCTGACGTGGCCTAGGTACTGCACAAGTAACAAGGATGAACTAAAGGTCCTCTGAAGGAGGGGAGGGGGAGACCTCCAAAGGCGCTCTGAAGCTTAAGTTAGCACGAGGGTTAGAGGGAGAGGCCGAGGGCTTAAGTAAATCAAGTATAAGTAGATAAGTCTGAATGAATATAAATTCCATACCTCGGCTTATTTATAGCCATCCGCCTATGGGAAGGCATTGATTATAGGCTTAGGGGACGGTGTGTCGCAGGATGGCTGCAGAGTAGTGCGCCGTTTGGTGGCTGCAGGGCGACGTGTCGTAAAGTGGCTGTAGGACTGCGAATATAGGGCGGCATGTTGTAAGGTGGCGTAGAATGACTACAAGGTTGCATGCGTAGAGAGGGCTCAGGTGTAGATTTGTCAACTGAAGAGTTTACTGGACTGAAGAGTTTACTGCTGATAGTCATTGTTGGTGGTGTAATTATTTTGAGATGGTAGTCATTGTTTATCATTAGTTGACAATGCACACAGTTTATGTTATCATATGTTATATAATTATCAAATATTGATGACCTCACTTGTATCACCATCATTATCTTAAAGGAGTACAAGGACTCTTATATGTGGACCACCATTGTCATTTGTCCTTTTATCACATCATTAGGGTCATAGGTTTTAGCTGATAACGACCTAACCATTTCAAGCAAGAGGACCTAACTTGTAACAGTTTTCAGAAACTTGACCCATTGATCATAGCTGGCCAACAAATATATTGGGCTAAGCCTAAAATCAGGTGAGATTCACAAGATACGAACAACTTGGGCACGTAGATTATGCCTCATTAGTGCCCAATATCCAAAATAAACTGTCAAAACTCTCTTTATAAAATCGGACGGCGGAGACAACTTATTTTCCACAAATCTAGGGCTCATAAACAGTATAATAAAAGGCAGGACGCATCTCGATATTAGATGGACCAAAAACGCTTTTGGATGTCTCATTTTAGATTTTTTTGTTTACCGGACGTTCTTATTTACTGTTAAACGAGGTGGATTAAAACCATTTTGGAGTGGGGGTGGGGTGCTCATCCTTTAAAGGGTTTTTAAAAAATTTAAAATTTTTAAAAAAATTATAAGTTGAAGATTCAAATTCATGATCTAAAAATTATAAATCTTAATTATTAAGCTAACGTTTTTGTTATAATATTATTACATTTCGTAAATATATATCACATGTTATTTAATTTAATAATTATTATAAATTATTTAATTAATTATTTATAAATTATAACAATATAAAAATATAAATTATATTTTATATAATTTATATATAAATATATATTAATATTTATAAAATTATAATTATTATTTTACACAGTATTAATAAAATATTAAATTTTAATAAAAATTAATTAACAAATTATTTTATTATTTTAATTAATTTATTATTATTATTTTATTAAAATTTTAAAACGCTACAATACATTTAAAAAACCAAAAACTTACGCCTGAAGTTTCTATCATCGCTTTCACAAAGTTATTAAATTAATTGCCCAATCGCAATATTTTTATTTATCTATTACAATTTTGACACGTAATAAGAGAATTTATGCGCTTCTGGAGTCTTCCATAGCATCGACTGGTTCACAAACAGCTCTTTTTATCTTCGGTTCCTCTCAGACTCCAGAGTTCACACAAAGAAAGAAAGCAAAAATCCTCTCTCTTCCTCTATCACGCCTTATTCTCTATAGCCATAATCAGGTAACTTTATTTCTTATTTGTCTTTCTATTCTTTTTTATTGGATTAGTTACTTTTCTAAATATTTTTTATTGCATGTAAAGTTGATTGATTATGGATTTTGGTGTGAAATTTTCAGGGTTTTGTCTTTGCTGATCTTCAGTATCACCAATGACTCATATCCTTTTGATCTGTTTCTTTTCTCTTTTCTCCTTTAAATCCTCTCTATCTTATCAACATTTGTGATTTTCTCTGTTTGGTTGCCGAGAAAATTCATGAAAGAGTGGGGAGTATGGGAAAAGCCTTGAACTTTATTCCATGGAAAGTTCAATATTTGTGGCGTTACTTTTTTCGTTATTGCCTTTTTTCTTTCTTTGGCAACCAAACGGATGAGGAGGAAACTTTTGGTTTGTGATATATGTTTGTTTGGCTTTAACTGAAGCGAACGCGGTAACCAGAGAGATCGTGACCGTGAAAGGGCTCAAGCCAGAGCCAACCAAAAGGCCAAACAGCGTAAAGAGGATGGATTGACCCCTGAACAACGCCGGGAAAGGTACCTAATTTGTCTCTTATTTTCCGATTTTGTGGTTGATTTTATTCTCAACTTTATTGAACTTTTTTAATTTTCTTTTTTTGGGGTTAGGGATGCCAAAGCACTGCAAGAGAAGGCAGCGAGAAAAGCAGGGCAGACTGCAGGAGGGAACAATGCGGGTGGTGGTGGAGGTAATAACAATAGGAAAAAATAGAGCAATAATTATAATGGTTTGGGAGAGGGGTAGAGAGTTAGTAACGGGATTGTTCTGTTGTGGGTCAGATCTGGGCTTTATTGGTTCTTGGGAGGCGTCTTATTTGTCATTTAGATGATGAACAAACAGTTGGGTGTTTGTTTTAACGACTATTTGATGTTTTCATGAACTATTTATTCTACATCTGATTTGGAATGGAATCCCTTTGTTGTATCACATTTTCTTCGATTTTTTTTGCTTTCACCTTGTTTATGCTTCTCAATGTTTTTGTTTTCATTGATGTGTATTGTTGAATGTATAATGTGTATTGTGTAAACATAAAGGCTATGATTGATAGGAGACAAATGTGAGGGGGAAGAAGAGAGGGGAGAAAAATATGGGAAGAAAAGAAAATATAGATGGAGGATGGAAATGCGAAAGGAAAGAAAAATGACAAAGGAAAAACAGCCTATTTTACCATCAATTTCTCAATCCTCTCAACTAGGAGAATTTTGCTATGTACTGTGTACATGTGAGGAGAAAACATGTCAGGGTTGTTCAGTGAAGGTTGAAGAGTGTCAAATCTTGGAGGGATCATATGCACTGGAAATTGGATGCCCAGGTCTGCAGGGTGTGGGTTTTCTTTAATTTAGTATGGTTGATTGTATTAGGCCATACTAAGGAATTATGAAATGAAGAGCGAAGAAGTTGTATCTCTGAGAACCCATATGGGGAGTTATTTCTCTCAACATTAACGAGGGAAAAAGAGGGCAAATTTTTGTTGTTGGAAAGACTACACTCGACTCTACGGTGAATTGCATTTTTTTCGTCCGTAATTTCTATAATGGTATTTCTAAATAAACAGTCCGGATCTGTTTCATTTGAGTTGTGTTTCTTTGAGCATCTTCTTTTGGTTTTGAAGTGGACTTTTTTTTAATGCATATTTACTTGACAGAATTTCGGGCCCATTACTACTTTCTACAGTATCATTTTTTCTTGCAAATTTACCAAATCGAATGCGACATCAAGATATAATGCTATTAAAGGTTCAATGCAGCGTTGGTGTGGTTTGGTTTGGCTTTAATTTTAAACCAACTTAAAACATTCGAAGTTAAACTTGGGGATAGTTTCATGGTGCCCAGAGCGTACCGTACTCATGCTGAATCAAATGACAACACTCGGTAAAAACGACACTGTTCTAAAAGTTCATGTTTTTTTATGTGGATCCCACCTTTGAATTTTGCTGGTTTGGACAAAAAAAAAGAAGAAGGGATTATATGAGTCGTCTAAAGATAATTTTTTTTATATATATTTAAATAAATATAGTATAAAATAATAATTTATAGTAATACATAATAAAATTATTAGTATAAATATACATATCTTTAAATAATTTATGATGTTTTCGTAGAAAATTTCTAAAAAAATATTTATTTAATAGTTTTAAACGATAAAATATGTTTTGTTTTTTAAAAAAAATGGGGCAAATGAATGAGCTTGGAAAATGGAATAAAGCACCGTCCAAACATGCCTCGGCCTGATATGGTCCACAGGCTTATTTTTATATTTAAAAACCCAACCCAATAGTTTGTATATAGTATAGATCAGTCCCAAGGTCCAAGAGTTTTTTCAAATAGGCCCAACAATGTTTTGTGGGGCTTAGACCAATCCACCCGCCTTATGACCACAGATTCAAAGGTAAAAGGAAAAAGAAGGCAAAAAACAGAAATCCTCTTTTCTGCAAAAAAAAAATCCAAAAGGCCCCGCTATCGACAAACCACCCGCGCCCATTTCCACCGGCGTTTAACCGAAGACTGGCACCGAATTGGAAGCCTGTACGTAGCGCGTCCATACCCGTATCCAAATACGAGCCCAAATCTAAACCAGAGCCATTTTCTTCTTCTTCTACTACTTCGGCCAATGCAGAGAAAACGAGTAGCTTAGCAATAACAGAGAAAAGCCAGAGAAGAAGGCTGATAGATGTAGAGAAGCTGAAGGAGAGAAAGGAGAGAGTTAGTGAACAGGAAAAATAGCTTCAAAGAAGGCGATATTGGTGATATTGAGAAGAGAGGCAACGAAAGCAATTATCGAGAAGAAGAGAGGACCCAACAATTCAAAAAAGCTGCTTCCAACGACGGTGCTTGAAGCTCTTCATGAGAGAATCACTGCTTTACGGTGGGAGTCTGCTCTCAAGGTGGGTTCAGCTTTTGGGTGTTAATTTGATCGAATTTGAGTTTGATTTTAGATTTTAATAGATGGGTTTGGTGTATTTTAGTTTGGGATTTTATCTGTGTGTGTTTGGTAGCGTTGAAAATGCAGGAAAATGTGACAAATTGCACCTTGTGAAAGTTTGGTTTCTCTAATTTTGTGACTGAACATGAATAAATTCTAAGACGATGCTTATCATAAAAAAAATCTAAGACAATAAAGCATCCAAGTAACTTATCATGAATAAATTTAGGTAGATTTCATATGGAAGATAGAAATTGTTGCCGAGAAAATGGAGGAAAAGAAAGAAAAATGGAAGTTTAAAGTTATTGGACTTTGCAATTTGCGCTGATGCGGGTTGAGAAAGGAAGAAAAATAAATAAATTTTTTTATAACACGAGTATCCATTTTCAGTAGGATTTGAGCTTAATTTTGGTTGTTCTAAATTAGGTTTGGGCACTTTTGTTGGAGATTTTGTGTTTGGTGAGTTTGATAGATGAGAAAATCTCGGGGAGTTAAGACTTGAGATTTTGAACTATGTGAAAGTTTGGCTTTTGGGATTTTGTGACGTGAAAGAATGAAGGCATCCAAGTAATTCTAGATGAATAAACTCGGTTAGAGTACATTTTCTGGAGCTACTTTTGGCTTAGTTGGGTCTTGGGACAAGCTTTTATGGCCACTGGACCAGCAACAGGAAATGAAGGATGAATATAGTATTTAACAATAAAGTAAATGAAAATTAATTAAGTGACGGGTAAAGAAGGGTACATATATTGATCATTTGAGAATCATATGTGATTTTGGATATTATAAATGTGGTATTTTGGTATTGATCAGTTACTTGAGAGTGGTGATTTTGTCTTTTTTCCCACTTAACCAACAGTGAGTGCACTAGAGCACAATGCTCCCATTTTGCTTGGTTGGGAAGATATTGAAATTGGTGATAGTATATAGAGATGGGGAAAAAAGTGTAAACTAATGAAGATAAGCTTCCGAGATATTGTAGCATCCAGGGGATTTAACCGGTCATTTAGGAATCATTTGCTATCTGAGATATTCTTATAAACTGGATTTATGTTGCTAATACAATTGTTGTTGTACTTATATTCTGTTGTTGTTCTGACGCAACAATTTCAATTTCTTCAAATAGGGAACTTAGATATATTAGTGTATCCTCTCATAACGGTGATACTTTTATATATTCAGGTTTTTGACCTTCTACGTGAGCAGCTATGGTACAGGCCAAATACGGGTGTGTAAATCAAGCTCGTTGTCATGCTTGGAAAATGCAAGCAAGCCGGAAAAGCCCATGAACTCTTCCAGTCTATGATTGATGAAGGCTGTATTGTGAATCATGAAACCTACACTGCTCTATTATCTGCCTACAGCAGAAGTGGTTGCTTTGATAAGGCATTTTCTCTCCTTTAGCAGATGAAGAACACTCCTGATTGTCTGCCTGGTGTGCAAACTTACTCAATCCTTATAAAATACTACCTGCAGGTGTTTGCCTTTCACAAGGTGCAGGCTTTGCTATCCGACATGGAAACGCAGGGAATCAGACCCAATACAGTCACTTCCAACACCCTCATTGATGCACATGGAAAAGATAAAAAGTATCATGCAGCTTTCCCTGTCCTTTCAACATTCTGAATACTACATCTGGTTGCTGAGACATAATGGAAGGGAGTAATATTAAATCATAAATATTCCAAGATCTGCTCTCCAGATACTTCAAAAACACATCACTTAAATTTGGCAACTAGATGGAGTTTGATTTTGCGATTCAGTCGCAAAGTAGTAACTGATCATTTATGTTTCCTGAAAGGTTTGCAGAGATAGAATCAACACTCATCGACATGCGGCGAGAGGACTGCAAGCCTGTTGTTTGGACCACGAGCTCCACACTCAGAGCCTTTGAGAGCAATGGGCAAACAGAAACAATAAAGAAGAGTTACGAGACGTTTCAGAGTGCTGGGATTGAACCCAACATTAAGACCTTCAACATTCTCTTGGATTAATATAGGAAAATTGAAAATTATGAGAAAATGAGTGCTGTGATGGAATAAATGCAGAAATTCCATTACCCATGGACTATTGTTACCTATAATGCGTTAGAGTTGGTGCATACTTCACGGGACCAGATATATAGAACTCCAGACGAACACGGGGTCCCACTCCAGGGTGAGCGAGCGGGGTCTTGCTCCCCGGTGAGTGAGTGGGGTCTCGCTCCACGGTGAACGAGCGGGGGTCTCACTGCCCAGTGAGCAAGTGAGGTCCCACTCTCTTGAGAGCGGGTGGGCGTTAGGGGACATCACCCCTGAAACTTTCAGGCCATGTACATGAGTTGGGCTTGGGTTTTTTCTTGGCGGTTTGGGCTTGGGCTCATGAATAGCCGTAATTCTGCAGCAGAACGAACATCCTAATTAGATCCTAATTAGGATGTCAATTAGGATGTCTTAAGTTTTTTATAAGTACTCTTTATGTACTGAGCATACATTGTAACGAGAGATTTGTGAGGTTGATAATAAGAAACTTCTGGCAGGACGTAGCCCTATTCTAGGGTGAACCTGGCTAAATCTTGTCTTCTTTTCTTTCTGTTTATGATTCGTGTGATTGATAGGTTTCGAATCGTTCAAGGGTATCAGAGTCTTGTGTTTGAGGATTAACGATCAGAGATGTCGATTGAATCACGGATTGAAATCGAGAAGTTCGAAGGGAAGAGTTTCGAGTTATGGAAAGTGAAGATGGAGGATCTACTCGTGGATAGGGATCTGTGGACGGTAATAATCTATGAGATACCGAAGAGTACGGCGTCAACGGCAGAGGTGTCGCTGGTGGTCGTTTCGACATCATCTTTAGTGACCATCACGGAGTGGGAGAAGCTCGATCGAAAGGCACGAAGTCTGATTAGATTGTACCTGATCGATTTTGCCCTGATAAACGTTTCTGGAAAAAAGACTGCGAAAGATCTCTGGAAGAAAATAGAAAGACTTTATCAGAGTAAATCTCTGGTAAACAATCTGTTTCTGCCGAAGAAGTTGTATAACCTTCGGATGAGGGCGATTCTTTCTCTGTTCATCTACATGAGTTACACTTTGATAGGTCCGTTATTATCTATTAGTGTTGATGTGACGGATGACGATAAGGCTATTACGCTGCTCTGTTCACTGCTTGATTCGTGAGATAACTTGATAGTTGCAATTGGTAGTGGTACGACTGATCTGTCTTTTGAGAATGTCGTGCCAGTCCTATTGTCTGAGGAGATAAGGCGGTAGGGTACAGAAAACTCGTCAAAGGTGGCCTTATCTGTAAGAGGGCGAACCCATGATAAAGACTACAAGTGGTCTGGTGATAAACCCAAGTTTAAGGGAAGATCGAAAAGTAGGGATAAATCTGGGTTAAAGTGTAGGAAGCTTGGGCATCTAAAGAAGGAGTGCAGAAGTAAGAGTATGAACCCTGAAAAGCAAACAGGCGAGATATCAACTTAAGGTAATAGAAACCAGTATGATGATGATGCTGATGACTTAAATATAGCATCCTGTTTGGCTCAATCAGATCAGAGTGTTTGGATAATTGACACAAGAGCATCCTTTCACATGACACTTCATAAGGACTGGTTTCGTGAGTATGAAACCTTTGATGGGGAAAATGTTTTATTGGGAGATAACTCTCCGGTGAAAATTATTAGTCGTGGGAAGGTAAAGGTGAGGATGAATAATGGGACAGTGTGAAAATTATTAGTTATGGGAAGGTAAAGGTGAGGATGAATGATGGGACAGTCAGAACACTTCCAAGTGTGATGCATATTCCGGGTTTCAGAAGGAACCTAATATCAGTCAGCAAGATGGCAGATGGGGGAGTGAATTTCAGCTGTGATAAAAATTCGTGCAAGATGACTCATGGATCGTTAGTAATTGCACGAGGTGTTCGGTATGGTACGTTGTATATGCTGTTAGGAAATATAGAACAAAGTCAGTGCAGTGGAGGTTTTATCTCTGAGAAGGCGACTAATGATGAAGCGGTGTCCTCTATGTTGTGGCATCAGAGCTTGGACATATCGGTTAAAATGGACTATCTAATTTAATATCAAAGTAGATGGTGAAGGGAGTCCCAAATTGCTCCATAGGATTCGGTTTCTGTGAGTATTGTCTATATGGCAAGCAGAACCGAGTGAGTTTTAAGTCCGCTGGCACGAGGGCAAAAGGTATTCTGGATTTAATACATAGTGATGTGTTTGGGCCAGTTCCGGTCCAATCCCTTGGAAAATCAAGGTATTATGTCTCTTTCATTGATGATTTTTCAAGGTATGCATGGATTTATTTCATTAAGAGTAAAGCTGAAGCATTTGATAAGTTTCATAAGTTTAAAGCATTGGTAGAAAATCATATGGAAAAAAAAATAAAGGTACTGAGAACAGATAATGGAGGGGAATTTTGCTCAGACAAGTTTGAGCAATTCTGTGTGGCAAACGGCATTGCAAGACACAAAACAACTCCATATACACATCAACAAAATGGGGTGGCCGAGAGACTCAATCGGTCACTCGTGGAGAAATCGAGGAGTATATTAAGGTGTGCAGGCTTGGAGTCGGAGTTTTGGGCAAAGACTGTAGCTACGGCATGTTATCTGAAAAACAGGTCACCTACATCAGCTTTACAGGATCAGGCACTGTTTGAGGCATTATTCGAGAAGAAGCCGAGTTTGGCTCATGTTAGGGTGTTTGGGTGTGATGCTTATATGCATGTGCCAAAAGAAAAGGGGAACAAACTTGACAGCAAATCAGTTAAGTGCATCCGCATTGGTTATAAGGATGGGGTGAAGGGGTACAAGTTATGGAATCCAGAAAACAAGAGTACAGTTTACAGAAGAGATGTGTTTAGGGAAACACTAAGAGATGTGGCGGCTATCCAAGATGTATCGGAACAGCCAAAACAGGTTCAGATTGATCTTAGCCCGGGAGATAAAGGGTGGGAGATTACCCCACAGACTGTATCAGATACTTCAGATACTGAGTCAGTTGGGTCTGAGCAAGATATTCATGTTTCTGATGTAGAGGATGAGGATTCAGATGCTGGCTCGGAGGTAGAGACCACACCTGTCATAAGGAGATCGACACGGGTTAAGAGACCACCCATCAGGTATTCCCTTAGTGCTTGCAGTGCATTATATGCTTTAAATATTACTGGTGATGATCATAGCACAGTAAAAGAGGCAAGGACCTCGGAGGATGCAAATCTGTGGGAGGATGCTATGAAAGAGGAGATGCAGGCACTGGACAAGAATGAAACATGGAGCCTTGTGAAATTGCCTAAAGATAGGAAGCCAATTGGGTGCAAATGGATTTTCAAGAAGAAAACAAATGTAGATGGAATGGTAGAAAAGTATAAGGCACGTCTGGTTGCAAAGGGGTACTCGCAAATAGAGGGAATTGACTATGGTGAGATATTTTCCCCGGTAGCAAAGTTGACATTTATCAGATGTGTCTTATCCATGACAGCTGCTTATGATCTAGAGGCTGAGCAACTGGATGTGAAAGCAACTTTTCTTCATGGGGACTTAGAGGAGGAAATTTACATGAAACAGCCTGAAAACTTTGTGAGCAAAGGCAAGGAAGAGCTGGTTTGTAAATTGAAGAAGCCTTTTGTACGGACTAAAACAGTCACCACAGATGTGGTACCAAAAATTTGATACATATGCCATTCAGCTTGGGTTCACTCGCAGCTATGCTGATCATTGTGTCTACGTAAAAAGGTTAGGGGTTGATTTTGTCATTTTAACCTTGTATGTGGATGACATGCTGATCATTGGACATAACAAGAAGATGATTAGCATTGTGAAAACATTATTGGCAAGGCAATTTGACATGAATGACCTAGGTCCAACAAATTTTATCTTGGGCATGCAGATAAAGAGGGATCGTGAAAATCGAAAACTATGGCTAAGTCAGAAGAAGTATATTGAAGAAGTGTTGAAGAAATTCAACATGTCTGACAGCAAGCCGGTAGGGACTCCCATTCCTTTGGAAACCAAATTATCTGCGGAACAATGTCCGAAGACGGAGGAAGAAGCTGAAGATATGGTGCACGTACCTTACCGCTAGTGCGGTTGGAAGCTTGATGTACGTCATGGTATGTACGAGACCAGATATTGCCCAAGCAGTGGGAGTATTGAGTAGATATATGTCTAATCCTGGGAAATAGCATTGGACTGCAATCAAGAGAGTTCTTAGATATCTTTGTGGCACATCAGAGTTTGCATTATGTTATGGAGGTATAAAAGGTAAGAAGAATCTTGATATTGTAGGATCAGTTGATGCTGACTGGGGAGGAGACATTGATAATCAGAGGTCTACAACCGAGTATGTGTTCAATCTGTTTGGTGGGACAGTGAGTTGGATGAGCAAAAGGCAAAGTGTTGTTGCCTTTTCATCTACAGAAGCAAAGTATATGACAATAGTTCATGCAGGAAAGGAAGTGGTTTGGCTTCAAAGGTTGTGTGTTGAGCTTGGGTTTAAACAAGAAGCAGTGAAGGTCAAATGTGACAGTCAAGGTGCTATCTTCTTAGCAAAGAATCCTGCATTTCATTCACGGACGAAGCGCATTGATATCCAATATCACTTCATCCGGAAAAAGATTGAAAAAAGGTGATAATCTTGGAGAAAGTCGATACAGCAGTGAACAACGTAGATTTCTTGACTAAGGCAGTTAGTCTAGCAAAGTTTGAGTGGTGTGCTACTGAGATGGGCTTGAAGAAATAGAGTCCTGAGAAGTTTTCCATATGTGTGAAGTATTTATTAAGTGGGAGATTGTTAGAGTTGGTACATACTTCACGGGACCAGATCTATAGAATCCCGTACGAACACGGGGTCTCGCTACCTGTTGAGCGGGCGGGGGTTAGGGGGCAGCGCCCCTGAAACTTTCAAGCCATGTACATGAGTTGGGTGAGGAGGGAAAGCTGAAAAGATTGGGGTGTATTGAGGTTTGTTGAGAACATTAGATACTGTGTTTTTCAATTGTCTGGTGGATGCCTATGGGAGGTTGGGACCCTTTGTAGAGATGAAGGGGGTTCTTGAACTAATGGAGCAGAAAGGATGTAAACCCAATAAGGTTACACATATAGAACCATGATTAAAGCTTATAAAATTAGTGGGATGACTAGCCATGTTAAGGAGCTTCATGATCTCGTTGAGTCAGCAGAAGGGACTCGTGGAGATGAGGAAGCCTGATTTCTGACAAGAAGAACTTTCCAGGTTATACAGCCGCAAATTCTAATGAATTTTTTTTTCAACATTTAGGATGTCCATATTAGCTAAAAGAATGATGTTGTAAATACTTCTAAGTACGTTTTGGGGTTAATTAATAACCATGTCATTTTTTTGTTACATAAAAAATCTAATATTAATGGTTCCTTATGGGTGGTTTTGATCAACAACAACATTCTCAAGGGTAGAAGCTTGTGGGCAGTAAAAGCTTCTTCTAGTTGCAGCTGGTCTTGGAAGAAGTTCCTAAATCTCAGACCAGTAGCAAAGAGTTGTATTAAGCACCTAATTGGAAATGGCGAAAGAACTTATCTTTGGCATGACAATTGGCATTCAGCAGGGCCATTACTTGATCACTATTCTAGAAGAGTGATAAATGACTCCGCATTAGATGAAAATTCTAAAGTAGCAGCTATCATTCAAAGCTGTTACTGGAGCTGGCCAGCATCAAATGAGTTAGAAGAGATTCAAATAGCTGGCAGCACCATATACCTCAATGCTACTCCAGATAAAGTGATTTTGATCCCTTCTCCTAGTGGTTCTTTCCAAAGTAGACGTACTTGGGATGCTTTTAGGATGAAAAAACCTTAGGTGGCCTGGTTTAATCTTATTTGATTTGATCATTCCATTCCCAAGCATAGCTTCATTGCTTAGCTTGCAATTCTTGACAGACTCACAACTAAAGTCAGGCAAAAGAAGTAGGGGAGCACTGTATATGTTCTCTGTGTAACAGTGAGGATGACTCTAGAGACTACTTATTTTTTGGTTACTCTTTCTCCAAATGCATCTGGTTTCAGGTACTTAGACTTTCCAAGATAAACAAATCTTCTGTGGATGATTGGAATTCTGAGTTCTCTTGGGTGGTGCAGAATTGGGGGGGTCAAAGTTTGCTTGTCATCTTCTTGAAGATTGTTTGGTGTGCTTATGTCTACCATATCTGGAAAGGGAGAAACTCCAGGCTTCACAAGAATTTTTTCCAGGGTGCAGAGGCTATTCTAACTCTCATTAGAGATGATGTTAGAGATAAAGCTCCTAGGTGTTGCACAGTTTAGTATTGATTCTCCAGATGAAGAGGCTGCTGTAAACTGGGGCCTCAATGTTGTCGTTTGATTGTTTTTTGTTTAAAGCTAGCTTGTTTTGTATCAGTACGTAGCAGTTTTCTGCTTTGTGTTTTTGCTCTTGGATATATAAAGTTAGCATTTATCCAAAAGATGCTCTTCTATCGATGACCCATGCCATCTCTATATTTAGCTTCAGCAGATCTAAATCCCTTGCACGGTAATTATCTGTTCTCCTGTAAACATGATCAGACAACGGTAATCTTCTTAATGAAGACAGTTGATACTCAATAAAACGTGGTTAGAAGAAGAAAATGATATGATCATCATCTGGCACCATTTTCTTTCTGGACTTTGGTTGCTCTGCTATTTTATCTGTGTACAGTTGACCTACTTAATTTTGGCATTGAGGGAAATTTTGATGAAAAAATAGGTAGCAAGAACTGTGCAATTATGAAGTAAAAGATCAGATGTTATTAGACTATGATTTTCTGTTTCTGGGATATAACTACCATGCAGCTCTAATAGGGAAAATCTGGTGGGAATAGACATATAGGCATTCAAAGTTCACGTCTCAGGAATTTACATCAGAAGTTAACAACATGAAGATTTACACAAACAAATTTGAGATGTTGAAATCCAATATTCATTTTAAGTAGGAAGCTTGGTAAAGATAGTGCATGGATTGATGTATTCCAGAACTTATATGCATATGGTGTATCTCAAGAAAATATATTATGTACAAAAATAGTCCATGATTTTATAAGCAAAGTTCGGAGCTATTTTTTTTTTTGCTAGAAGAAAACTCATTTTTGTACGTATCTCATTAATTGTGATGAGCAGTGGATTCCCCTTAAAAGGATATGTCCAATTTATGGTCAAGATCAACCTAGTACATGTCCGATGTGTGACTAGTAGCGTTCCTTGTTAACCCTCACTCATTTATGGGTTTTTGGTCCTCACAATTTCCTCTTTTAGTCATCTTTTGGATCAAATCAAACTTCCACCTCTTTGTTGAACCTGCGATGCAATGTCCTCAATCAAACATTACAGTCATACCTTCAAATTTACTTTGATTTCTGTTGCTGCCAAAAATATATCGCTGAGTTGAAGGCTGGGCTTCGAGGGAATCTGCATAGGGAAGAGAAGATGAGCTAGGGAGTCGACGGAGTGGACGCCTCTGAGGATGCTCCGATGCTTTTGTTAATATGTGGTAGAAAGTATCGAAATAACAGTGTTCCCTTTTTAGCTTTTGAGAGAAAAAAATCCTCCTTTTGAAATGCCCACCCGAGTCTTTTTATAGGGCTTTGGGGGTGAAGCGGTCCTTTCGCCCAAGGCGATTATGACGTGGAGGTCCAGCTATGTGGGCAATGATGTCCTAGATGCCCAGCTGCCTAGTCGTCCGCTTGTTTACCTTGCTGTCTCGTTTTAAGGGCTGTCCACGTGGAGGTCCAGCTGTGTGGGCAATGATGTCCCGGAGGCCAGCTGTATTGTCCTGGGTCGTCCGCGTGTCACTTTGCTGGTTTGGTTAGGGGCTATCCACGTGTCATGTCTTCATTAGGTGTGTGTTTTTTGAGCAGTATCAGAGGCCACCCACTTCTTTAAGTACATTTATGTGCTCAAGGAAATTTTGCAGGGTTCGGTCTTCAATAAAGGGGCGATCAATTTTTTAAGCCTTGGAGCTGCCGAACAGAGGGTGCATGGAGCAATCCATCTGCTCGGCCTTGGACCTATTGGGACGAACGTGTGTGGAGCAATCCATACGCTCGACCTTGGATATCTTTGAGCCGAACATGTGTGGAGCAATCCATATGCTCGGTCTTGGAGACTTGTCCGAGCATGTGTAGAGCAATCCATATGCTCGGACTTGGAGCGCATTGAGTTGAGCATGTGTGGAGCAATCCATATGCTCGGACTTAGAGATCATTGAGCCGAGTATGTGTGGAGCAATCCATCTACTCAGCTTAGGAGACTTGGGTCCGAGTATGCGTGGAGCAATCCATATGCTTGGACTTAGAGATCATTGAGCCTAGCAAGTGTGGAGCAATCCATCTGTTCGACATTGGAGACTTTGGTCCGAGTATGTGTAGAGCAATCCATATGCTCGGACTTGGAGATAATTAAGTCGAGCATATGTGGAGCAATTCATCTGCTCGGCCTTGGAGACTTTGGTCCGATCATGTGTGGAGCAATCCATATAGTCGGACTTGGAGATCATTGAGTTGAGCATGTGTGGAGCAATCCATCTGCTCGACCTTGGAGACTTTGGTCCAAATATGTGTAGAGCAATCCATTTGCTCAGCCTTGGAGATCATTGAGCCGAGCATGCGTGGAGCAATCCATCTGCTCAGCCTTGGAGACTTTGGTCCGAGCATGTGTGGAACAATCCATATGCTCGGCCTTGGAGATCATTGAGCTGAGCATGTGTGGAGCAATCCATTCTGCTCGACCTTGGAAACTTTGGTCCGAGCATGTGTGGAGCAATCCATATGCTCGGCCTTAGAGACATTGAGCAGAGCATGTGTGGAGCAATCAATATGCTTGGCCTTGGAGACATTGAGCCAAGCACATGTGGAGAAACCTTATGCTCGGACTTGGAGATCATTGAGACGAGCATGTGTGGAGCAATCCATCTACTCGGCCTTTGAGACTTTGGTCCGAGTATATGTGGACAATCCATATGCTCGGACTTAGAGATCATTGAGCCGAGCATATGTAGAGCAATCCATCTGCTCGGCCTTGGAGACTTTGGTTCGAGCATGCGTGGAGCAATCTATATGCTTGGACTTAGAGATCATTGAGTCGAACATGTGTAGAGCAATCCATCTGCTCGGCCTTAGAGAATTTTTGAGTTCCAAGGAGACTTTTGGGCTCCCTGTCTCTTGGGCCCATAAAGAACATTTTTGGGCTTTTGTGCTTCTGGGAAGCCTTGTTTGGCTTGTGGGTTTGGGCTCTCTTGGGGCCTAATTTCCTTGGGTTCCTTGGATTTTTTTGACACGTGGCTCGTGTCAGTCTTCATTAAATGATTGTAGCCGTTTTTGCAAGAGTGGCAGTGCTCGTTTAATGATTGATTCCTTGGGAAACAAAACGGTGTTTTTAGGAACCTAAACGGCACCTAGGGGAACGAAACGGCCCCTAAGTTTAATCATGTGCCGTTCAGTTTGTGGCGGCAGACTCTTTAGAGAGCATAAAAGTAGCCTCGAGCTTCTGAAACGTCTTTTTCCCTATCTATTTTGGCTTTAAGTGTCCTAGATCCTTATGCTCTCTTTTCCTATATAAGGGTTGCTTACTTCCATTCTTTCTCACTTCAATCTCCAGTGAGTTTTTAGAGAGAAATTTGAGAGCACTCGTCTTCGTCTAAAACATTTTCTGAGAGTTTGAGAGCTGTTGTCCTCGTCCTTGAATCTAGAGAGTTTTGAGGGTTTTCATCCTCGCCTTTGAATCGTGAGAGCTTGGCGCCTTGATACTTCCTGGTGGATAATTGGGCTATTGTTTCGACTTGGTCAGTTGGTGCGAGTTTTCGAAGGAGTGGTATGGTAGAGTCGTTGAGGAGGGATTTCGAAGAGTTTGGCCGATGAGGGAGTTTGAGTTCGAATCACTTGGACTTTGGTGAGTTTCCCTGAATTTTACTTTAATCATGTCGTCGTTTGATAGTTACCGTGACCGACCAAGTAGTGTTAGTGGTAATAGTAGTAGCGGTAGTAGTAGTGGTAGTTTTGGAAGACGGGGTCGGCCACGTACTCCTCTAAGAGTGAGACCCCAAAAAGGGCCATAGTTAGGGAGGGGCCCTTGGCGATGGTGCCTTACGTCCCTATTATGGATGAATATGAAGAGGACTCCTCCTCTGAGGATGAGGCGGACGAGGCCCTGGCCGACATTAGGGGGGCCTCGACCATGGAGGAGAGAGAAGAATGGGAGTTCGTGGCTAACGCGGTCCCTAGCCAGCTTAAAGAAGAAGACTTGGAAGTGATCTGAACGTCGTACCGCATCTCGTGCGAGTACACCCTCCGGTTGGCCAGGGTAGGGAAGAGGGCTTGCGATGCCCTTCCTAGCCATGCGCTTTATGAATTGTGAGTGTGAACAACACATGAGGGTCGGGCAACGCTTCCCCCTTCAACCGTTTTTCTGTGCCGTACTCTGGTACTTTGATATTACACTATGTCAGTTAGTGCCAAACTCAGTACTGCTGATATTAGCCTTTATCTGCGCCTACTCAGAAGTGGGCAGACTGATGAATCTGGATGTGTTTAAGGCCCACTTTTAGATTAGCAGACATGGCTAGGCCAGATGGGTGGTGATCAGTACCGGGGCCAAAAGAAGACTCTGTCCTCGATCAAGAGATGGAAGAAGTCCTTTTTCTTTGTCCGGGCCGCTAAAGATTTCGGTCTTCCTCTCTCGTGGAGCCTGGACCGTGCTGGGAAGTGTAAAAAGCCGAGTCTTCTCTTACGCGAGCAGGAGACGGTGGACGCTATGGTGGCCGCGCCGTTCGATGTAGAGGTCCTCTACGAGAACAAAGAACTGGCGAAGTGCGACCTTTGCCCTCATACCCCGAGCCCTCCATTGAGAGTGGTAACCCAACGCCTTTCTCTTTAGACTTGTAACTTTCTTTCATTTCTTACTTTACTTTTGCCCTAGACTTCGCACTTATGCATTTTCTTTTGTTTTGTGTTAGGCAGAGATGGAGGCTACGACGAGAGCCAAGGAGCAGGCGAGTAGACTCACTTTAGAGAAGAGGAGGGCTGCTACGGCTGAGAAGTAGTAGGCCTCGAGGTCGGGGGCCAGGAAGAGGCCTCGAGCTCTATGTCCTACCCCGATCAACCTAGAGAGTCCTTCGCGGTGCTCTCCCCAGTCGGAGCCTGTTCCGGTTACTGTTGTCGCCCCGGGGCCTTCAATTGCCCCTGGCCCTTCTCAGGTTGCCGCTTCCGAGGCAGCAATCTTTAGGCCCAACTGGGCCCTGAAGGTTTATAACTCCGTCTTTGAGCACCCCCGGGTAGTGCATGAGCATTTAACCATAGGGATCCCTCTCCGTGATCTGTTGGAGCTGTCGATGAGTCTTATCGAGGCTCTGTTCTGCAGTTTAGACAGTCACATCTCAGGTAAGATTTCTTTTCCAAGTCTTTAATTTCCCTTTCCTTTCCTTATGCTTTTATCTTGTTGGCTAACACTTATTCGTCTGGTTACATATGTATGTCCTCCTGGGCGTTACATCTCACCGATGCCTGGACAGGATCAAGTTGCTAGGCCGAACTCAGCACAAGCTGGATGAGAGCACCAAGATCGTCCAGCAGCTGCAGGTATCGCAAGATGCTTCCAACCTGGCTAGGATGAAGGCAATCTTGGAGAGGGATGCTGCCCTCCAAGCATAGATTGAGGCCGACTGGCAGAGAGATGACATTGTTTGGGAGATGCAGCGGCTGGTTGAGGAGGGCGAGGCCCGTACTTGGGCTGTTATGGAGGAGGTTCTGGCAGCCTTCCATGACTCTGCCTCCTTCCAGATAACAGTTGATTTAGAGGGAGGTTGATAGTACCTCGAGGGCTTCCTGGAAGCCAAGGAGAAGGTTGAGGCGTTGCACCCTGAGATCAACTTCTCGGGCCTCGACTTTCTAGATTCCAAGGAGGACGAGGTTGCTGCTGCTGCGGAGGTCGAGGTCGGAGCTTCTGCTGAGGATGAGGTGGCTGCTCAGCCTAAGGTCGTGGCCGATGCTAAGGCTGCCCCGGGCCTAGATTAGGTTTTTTTGCTTTCCTTTTTGTAACTCAAGGCCGTTAATGCCTTTTTTGTACTTTTCAATAATTTTAATAAAATCTTATTTTTTTATTAAACTTGTTGCTTATTGTAATCGTCCATTACAATTTTTAATCGAACTTGTTTTATGACTCGTGCCCGAGGTTCGAGTTCATTGATAGAATCGTTGGAGATGTTCGGCGTTCCAAGTGCGTGGAATGTGTTTCCCACTTAACTCCTCGAACTCGAAGGTGCCGGGGCAGCACACCCTTTTGATCCAGTATGGGCCCTCCCTGTTAGGGATTAACTTCCCTGTTTCTTATGGATGAGATACTTCATTCTTCCGTAGAACGAGATCATGGAGCCGAAAATGCCTTCCTCGTACTTGAGAGTTGTATACCCGACGGTTCACTGCTGATAGGTGGCCAGCCGAATCTGAGCTTTATCCTGCGCTTTGTCGAGAAGATCAACGTTCATACAAAGAGCCTCGTCATTGCTATTGCTCTTGAAATTTTATACTTAGAGTGAGGACACCCCGATTTCCAAGGGGATGACGGCTTCGGAACCGTAGGTCATGAAAAATGGGGTTTCCCCAGTGGGTACTCGAGCGGTGGTTCGATACGCCCAAAGTATGTTTAGCAAGTGGTTTGTCCACTGCCTGTCTACCTCGTCCAATCTTCTCTTGATACCTTGTAAGAGGGTCTTGTTAGTTACTTTGGCTTACCCACTAGCCTATGGGTACCTGATGGAGGGGAAGTGATGCTCGATTTGTAGCTTGTCACAGAACGTTTTGAACCGAGTGCGATCGAATTGCTTGCCATTGTCCATCACCAGCACTCGGGGAATATCGAAGCAGCATACTATCAATTTCCGGATAAAGCCCCTGGCCTGATGGTCGGTGATATAGGCCAGTGGTTCGGCTTTTACCCACTTCGTAAAGTAGTCTATTTCCATAATGAAATACTTCTGTTGGCCAGGTGCTCTGGTAAAAGGTCCGAGGAGGTCCATCCCTCACATGGCAAAAGGAAGCGGGCTAGTGACGAAAGTAAGGGGGTTCATCGGTCTGTGAGAGATAGTAGCATATTGTTGGCAATTTTTGCACTTCTTTACCAATTTCATGGCTTCTCCTCGCATCCCAGGCCAATAGTAACCTTGGCGAAGAATCTTGAAAACAAGGGCTCAATCCCCAAGGTGGTTCATGCAGATCCCTTCGTGAACCTCTCGGAGGGCTTAATTGGCCTCAATCGGGGTTAGGCATTTTAAATAGGGTGTTGTGAGACCCTTTTTGTATAATTGATCGTTCAACATTGTGTACTATGCTGCTCGAGAGATGATTTTTCTGGCTTCATTCCTTTCACCTGGGAGATGACCATCTCGCAAATACCGGAGGATAAGATCCATCCAGGTTTCCTCGCTAGCCATGGGTGGCATAATGGTTTCATCAATGCTGGGTGTGGCAAGTGTCTCGAAGTAGACTACCCATGTGGATTCGGGCTGTCGAGAGGAGGCGAGCCGGGCTAGGGAGTCAACTTTTGAGTTTTCAACCAGGGGAATCTGGTTGATACGAAACACTTTGAACTTGGCGACGAGCTCGTTGGCCTTCGCTAAGTAGCGGGCAATTTTCTCTCCTTAGGCTTTGAACTCCTCGTTAACTTGGTTCACCACCAATTGCAAGTCACTGTATGCGTCCAAGGCCTCTACTGACAGTACCCTAGCTAGCTTCATCCCGGCCAACAAAGTCTCGTACTCAGGTTCATTGTTTAAGGCTCTAAATCCGAACTTTAGGGCACACTGTTGCGCGATTATCTACCTAAATAAATAAGCAAATAACCGCACTCGTTTTACTTGCAAGTGCACAAGGTCAACAATGTAATATAGTGTGCGAAAGCAAGGTTATCTCCATAGGGAATGGTAAAGTTCGGTTTTAGAATTAGTTTCTTTAAAGTAAAAAGAAATAAATAACTGTTGAATGTGAGTGATAATAATAATAAAGACATAGGGCTTTGATATCCACCACTAGTCATACTTTCCCAATTGTATAAGGTATCAGTGCACTAGTCTCATTATGTATACCTATTAGTTGCCAACCTAAGGGCATGGTATCTACTCCTTAAGCTATTGATTTCCCTAAGCAACGAGTTAGGCATGGTATCTACTCTAACTCATTTCTTCCTTAAGGGATTCAGCATGGTATCTGCTTGAGTTGTTCCTTAAGAAAACATAAGTACTATGGAAATCAACAACCACATGAGACCTAGGGCATGGTATCTACTCCTGGTTTCCCATGTTGATTAACCCGGGTATCCGGATAAGATATCCCTTGTTACTAATATTAGACCTAGGAATCGGTCATCCAAATTGATCTAACTAATAGGTCTATACCACATGCATACGCTGGCCATACACATACATATGAGGAACTTAAATAAGCACAAGCATTAATCAAGTTAAGCAACATAATAAAGGCTATTGGCAAAGATTTATAAATGCATAAATATATGAGAAAACATAACTAGGGCTTCAATCGAGCCCTATAAGAAAGTTAGTTACACATGCTGTCTAAAGTAAACATCATATATAAACTAAACATAAGGGAAGAATAAACCCAAGAGAAGAGGCGTCAATTCTCTCCCAAAGCTTACAACTCCAAGTAAAAGCTAAGAGAAGTGTTCTCTAAGTTGTGGTGTATGTTATATGTGCTTTACAGGTGTATTTATAGGTCTTTGAGAAGTCCTAAGAGGTGCAGGAAACCCTAATTTTCCTAAACTGACAAAAACTCTTTATTTCCAAAACAAGGTTCTGCAGTTTACTGTTCATGCCCGTATATCTGCGCTCTATCGCACACGTCGTGCACTCGATCGCAGTGCTGCACTCGATCCCTCTTCTGTGCACACAATTGCAATGTGCACTCGATCGCATTGCATGGTGCGATCGATCGCAGTTTGTCCAGAGACTGCCCCAGGGATTCCAGGCTTTTTCCTTTAAGTGCCAAAACTGCTTCTTTTCTTCCAAAACCTATAAAACACATGTGAAACACACAAATGGAGTAAAAGAGATAAAATTAACGTAATTAAGGTCCTAACAAATGTAAATAAGGGGGCTTAAATATGAATATTTAAGCACCTATCACACCCCCAAACTTACATATTGCTAGTCCCTTAGCAATATTAAAAAAAACTAAAACGAAAAAAAACAGATAAATCAAATGTTCATGGTGTCCAACAAAATTTTAGATCTTTCAAAACTATGATGCGCATTCATGAGCATGCTTAACAGATATAAACATATTTTTGCAATAAATAATAGCTTTGAACGCAAATCGCTTTCATGAGGCAATTTAAGACATCACAAGTTCGACTTTTGGTGTGTGGTGAACTAGCACACAAAAGATTGGATTTCCAAGAAATTCAAACGTGTAGTGTTTCGATGACTTAAGATTCACCAAATTTCCTATTAGAGTCAACAAATATGGCATAGACTTTTATTTGTGAGATTTTTGCCAAGTTAGTTCCCTTAAGCTTTCTTGTTAACTCGTGTAATGAATGTTTAGCCAATGACTCCCAAACCAAATGGTTTTAGGGCATTAGGTAAAAAGACACCCCTAAGGACTTACTAGCTCGAGTCAACAAGGCTACGAAACTAACTGATTTTAATACTACCGCTTAGAATTTTCCACCTGTTGACGTGACACTCAATGCTTACTGAGGCAAGATGGCCAGTTACTCAGCGGAAGATTTGTTTTTATTGATCATTATGAGCATTTTTATTTTATTTTTGAGCACTAATCAATATTTTCTATTTTCATATGCCAAAATGTCAATCTAATAGGTCATCTAGTTCACAGTTGAGCAAAAGAAACATACCAATCCAAATAACATGTCATACCCCACAATTATATGCTAATGTGCTCGTGGTAGTTTAAGTTAAACTTGTGAATCCTTAAATGTCAAAAAGGCAGTGATCTAGGTTCAAAACTTGATTATTGGCCTATATGTTCAAAGTGTTAAGCTAGTTGATGAAGTCGAATCATAAAGTTCTGTTTAGATCACAAAAAAAATTTATTGGACAGAATGAACATGTATTTATCTATGAAAATAACAACAAAAAAGAAAAATGTGGGACATAGTGAGTGTGTGAATGTGTCCCCATACCCCCAAACTTAATTTGCACATTGTCCCCAATGTGTGCATAGCATAGAAGGAGCTGACCTGGGAGATGGAGAACTGATGGATGGCATGGCTCGTAGCATGCCCCCAAACTTTAACTGGATGTACTCATGCTACCCTTGAAAAGAGAAAGGAAAACAAACATAATATGGAAAACAAGTAATAGATAGAAAAATAAACTAAGAAAAATGATATACTTTGGGGTGCTTCCCATGAGCGCTAAGTTTAACGTCTTCAGCCAGACGTGGTATCCTGGTAGGTGATCAAGAATGGCCTACAGTGTAGCCTCCTGTCGTGCTAACCGTGCCTCCAAACTATCCATGCACTGATGCACGAGTGTGGTAGCAGCAGAGACCTCACCTCGGAAGGAGGACAGCTCAGCTAGAAAGTGCTAGGACTCGGTGGGTCCCATGTCTGAATGGTCCTCCTCACGTACTGGGCTAATGACCGGGGTCTCGGTCTCCATGCAATCCTCCTTAACTCGCTCAGCTGCTGGAGCAAGTACTGGGGGAGCTCGTGGCATATGCGAGATGCTGTGTGTCCACTTAGCTTTCCCGAAGAAGAGATGCTCTCGCACTGGCCTATCACTATTGGTCCCCTTAATCCCTTTCTTCTTGAGGATAGATGAGAGTAGGAACGAGAAAGGGAGGCCCCAAGCATTGGCCATGGTGGTCTAA
The DNA here is from genome assembly GCA_023935145.1 of Bretschneidera sinensis. Classification (NCBI taxonomy): domain Eukaryota; kingdom Viridiplantae; phylum Streptophyta; class Magnoliopsida; order Brassicales; family Akaniaceae; genus Bretschneidera; species Bretschneidera sinensis. The sequence continues at coordinate 97,601,741 of CM043703.1, forward strand.
TAGCCATGTACATGATCCCAAAATTTATGCAGCTAGCTCCAAATGACAGCCGAGATGGAGTACCAGTGGCCTCTATGGAAGGCATATAATGACTAGAGAAACTGGTCTCGCCACTGTGTCTTGTGCCCCAATGGACACACATTACGTTGCAGGTTCGTGTCGACAAGCCACAATCGTGGAGGCAGCTTGGACCGGCTGGCTGCATTGTTATGTCTATTGGCATACTGGCCAGCGCACATGTCTGTGATGATCTCAACCAGGGCAAAGGACTCTGATTGCTCCTTGATACTGTGTCCTCAGGAGGGGACTCGTCAGTGCAATGAAGAGCAGCGGCTATATCGGCATTAGTCACCTCGATGGGTGTGCCCTGGACTGAAGAAGTGAGAACTCCCGGTCTGCTGCAGTCAAATGATAGGCTCGCGTAGAACTGGACTACGAGCTGGGAGTAAGCAGTGGAACAGACCGGCTTAAACAGCCTCTTTAACCCTCGGTGTCGGAAAGCCTGGACGGCCCATTGAGTGGCATCCATGTGTCAGAATACGTCATCTATCGCGAACGTGGTCTCGAATAAAAGCTCTCGCTGTTCTATGCTGGGCCGGGATGACGAGGCACGGCTGCTGGATGCACCGAAAGTGGAAACAGATGGTCTAGACATGTTTTTTTGTAGTTTCTGCTTGATTTGTGATCGATCTTAAGGAGGTAAGCTCGATCGCACACTGGCTATGCGCTCGATCGCAAATACCGTACGCTCGATCGCACACGGTCAGGATTTTCCTCGAACAACTTGTGTGCACCAAACGACCAAGCTATGGTCTTGAGGATTTGAATGTGATCCCAACCTCCTGCAAACAGACAAGCACCCAATCATTCACAAGATACATCTATTTTTACTTGAAAAGTGATTAAAACATATTAAAAATTCGTGTGTGTGTATCGAAATGGGTACCTTGTGTATGGATGTAATGGGTAATGGGGAGGGTTTATGTGGCAGAAATGGCTGTAACGGTGGTGATAGTGGATGTCAGTGGTGATGGGGAGTAAGGATGAAGGTGATTGTGAAGTGGAGAGTGTGAGTGAGAATGGCTGAGTGTGAGGGTGTGAGTGTGAGAGTGTGAGTCTTGTGCAAGAGGGAGTGAGTGAACAGTGAGATAGTGAGTGAGTGTGAATGAAAATTTGCAGATTTATATCTAAACCTTCTGCCGCGAGTGCGCTCGATCGCACACGGGTTACGCTCGATCGTATTTGTGCGCTTGAGCACATTGACTGGCGCGTTCGATCACACTCTTGCGCTCGATCGCATAGAATGTTGCGATCGATCGCAAGAAGTGTGCATGTGTAAAAATAAAAACTTATCTCAGCTGTAAAAATGAGAAATGTGGAACAGTACAACCTTACCATGTGTTAGTGGCCTCAGTACCACTAACCTATGTAGAGATGCTTGAGCTGTATGAATAATTGAAATGAACTCGCTCAAGCACTCTCGAGCTACAGTGCTAGTTGTTTGGAAGGAAGCACTTTGAGCCCACATCCTATGGTTCAAGTGCTTTTGATGGTTGCTTCATCTCCCATTTTGATGCCTGGTCAATAAAGTAAGTAAAGGTAGTGTCAGTAAGTGCATGAGGTTCAAATTGAATACCATACTTACTTAAAGGCTTTGGTGTGTTCTTGAAAAGGTGCACAGCTTTATTGACGTCTTTAATCACATTGTCCTCCTCCGGCCTAGTGTCCACTCTTGTGTCCTTCTGGTTGGGGATGGTCTCCAATTGAAAAACGTGATGGACCTGTGAAACTTCCTCAACAATATCTTGCATGAGGCTCACATTAGAATATTCATTTTCCTCATTGACTGATTTTGATGTATTAAATATTTTAAATTCTATCTCATTATTTACTTTCATAGTGACTACTCCCCTTTTTACACTAATGTTAGTATCAACAGCTATCATAAAGGGGCGTCCTAGGATAATGGGGAGAGGTGATGGTAAAGTACATTCTTCCATATCTAATACTACAAAATCAGCAGGTATAATGAATTTACCTACTCTTACCAACACGTCCTCAAGGATACCTCTCGGTCGTTTGATGCTTCGGTCAGCTAATTGTAAAGTGACGGAGGTCGGTTGAAGCTCCCCCAAACCTAATGTCTCGTACACACTGTATGGCAGCAGATTGACGCTCGCTCCTAGATCCAATAGTGCATGCTCGAACAGTTGGTCACCTAACCTGCAAGGAATAGTAAAACTACCCGGATCTTTTAGCTTAGGTGGTAATTTTCTTAAAAGTACAGCACTTGCCTCTTCGGTTAAGGCTACCATCTCATGCTCCTGGAACTTCCTTTTGTTAGTGCAATAATCTTTTAAAAACTTAGCATATGCAGGTATTTGTTTGATTGCATCTAACAGAGGAATGTTAATTTCAATTTTCCGCAAGGTTTCAAAAATATGAATTAGTTTATTGTCTTTCTTTTGTTTTACTAACCTTTGCGGGAAGGGTGGTGCATTCCACTTCTCTACTTCACTTACCCTTGATGCTGATGGTGTCTCTTTGGATGCTGTTGCAGATTCATTGGACCCTATTACTTTTCCATTTATCAAGGTTATCACAGCATTTAGTTGTTGATGCCCCCCAAGGTTGGGTAATGTTTGAGCTGGGAGCTCTCCTTGCTTTCTGTCACTGAGCTCCTTAGCTAGTTATCCCATTTGTACCTCTAGTCTTTGAATTGCTTGCTCATATGCCGCATTAGTTTGTTTTTGCTGAGTCATGAACTATTCTTGTGATGTCACCAGTTGTCTTACTAGACTTTCGAGGTCATTCTTCTTTGGTTCGGGAGTAGCATGAGCAGTGGGATGGGGGTTTCGTTACTGTCCTTGATTGTTCTGGTTGTTGCTCCACGAGAAATTTGGGTGGTTTCCCCATCCAGAGTTGTACGTGTTAGCATATGGGTTGTTCTTCGGTGGATAGTTGTTAGGCCCCATGTAGTTGGCTTGTTTCGGATATGCAGATGAGTACAAAGGACACGTATCAGTATTATGGTCGTATTGAGAACAAATTGCACATTCCTGGAGTGGGGTGGATGATAGGCTGGATGAGGCATTTTGAGTAATCATGGCTTTTACAATCATATCTAGTTTTCTCTCCATTGCTGCCATTTGAGAGGAAGATCCTCCATTTACATTTACTTCATACATACCTTTACCCTTGGTCACATGTCTACCTCAAGAGGAGAATTGTTGGGTATGCTCGCTGTGGGTTTCGAAGAGCTCCATTGCTTCTTCACTGCTTTTCTCCATCAGGACTCCTCCATAACCTGAATCAACAATACATTTGTTAGTATCATTTAAACCTTCATAGAATGCTTGTACCAGTTCATCTTGAGGCAGGTTGTGGTGTGGGCATTTTAGTAGCAGCTCGTTGAAGTGTCCTCATGCTTCGAAGAAGAGGTCCCCATCCTTTTGTTGGAAGGACTCGATCTCCTTCCTCATTTGTATCGTCTTTTGGGCTGGGAAGAACTTCTTCAGGAACTTGCTTACCAACTCCTCCCAAGTGTGGATGGAAACTGCAGGCAAAGAATTATACCAAAGTTTAGCATTATCTTTCAAGGAAAAAAGGAAGATAATTAACCTTATTCATTCTTGGTCTAGTCCTTGTATGTGTTGGAACTTGCAAAGATCAAAAAATTCTCGGAGGTGCAAGTGTGGATCTTCGTTAGAAGTGCCTCTAAAATGAGTCAAAGTATTCAAGATTTGCCGAGATATGTAATAATTTCCCGCTGCCTCAGGTTGATATGCAATGCATGATGGTTGATCAATGTTTCAAGGGATGAAGGAGTGCTTCATCGGTACTCGTGCAGGTGGTTGCTGGTTCTCGAGCTGTTCCGCCATTTGTGTTTCGTTCTCGACTTCTTCTTCGTTCTCCTTGACATTGTTCCTTAGCTTTTGTCAGATAGTCCGCTCAAGCTCGGGATCAAGGGGAAAAAATGTTGGATGTCGGGATCGCAGTCCGTGCATAAATCAGAAGAAACAGCTTCAGTGCAGTAGTTCAACTCTGCTGCTCGGATACTTTCTGCCCTAAATGCGCTCGATCGGACAGGAGGTTGCGATCGATCGCAAGTACCACAGAAAGTGTGAGTTAGGGTTTGATGTGCCTGAAACAGAAAACAATTTAATTAGGTTTGATAAAGATAGTAAACAAAAATAGCGTAATAATAATGAAAGTAATTCTAAAAAGAACTTTAGTGCAGTCCCCGGCAACGGCGCCAAAAACTTGTTGTGCAATTATTTACCTAAATAATTAAGCGGATAATCGTACTAGTTTTACTTGCAAGTGCACAAGGCCAACAGTGTAGTATAGTGTGCGAAAGCAAGATCATCTCCACAGGGAATGGTAAAGTTCGGTTTTAGAATTAGTTTCTTTAAAGTAAAAAGAAATAAATAACTGTTGAATGTGAGTGATAATAATAATAAAGACATAAGGCTTTTATATCCACCACTAGTCATACTTTCCCAATTGTATAAGGTATCAGCGCACTAGCCTTATTATGTATAGCTACTGGTTGCCAACCTAAGGGCATAGTATCTACTCCTTAAGCTACTGATTTCCCTAAGCAACGAGTTAGGCATGGTATCTACTCTAACTTTTTTCTTCCTTAAGGGATTCAGCATGGTATCTGCTTGAGTTGTTCCTTAAGAAAACATAAGTACTATAGAAATCGACAACCACATGAGACCTAGGGCATGGTATCTATTCCCGGTTTCCCATGTTGATTAACCCGGGTATCCGGATAAGATACCCTTGTTACTAATGTTAGACCCAGGACTCGGTCATCCAAATTGATCTAACTAACAGGTCCATACTATATGCATACGCTGGCTATACACATACATATGAGGAACTTAAATAAGCACAGACATTAATCAAGTTAACCAACATAATAAAGGCTATTGGCAAAGATTTATAAATGCATAAATATATGAGAAAGCATAACTAGGGCTTCAATCGAGCCCTATAAGAAAGTTAGTTACACATGCTGTCTAAAGTAAACATCATATATAAACTAAATATAAGGGAAGAATAAACCAGAGAGAAGAGGCGTCAATTCTCTCCCAAAGCTTACAACTCCAAGTAAAAGCTAAGAGAAGTGTTCTCTAAGTTGTGGTGTATGTTGTGTGTGCTTTACAGGTGTATTTATAGGTCTTTGAGAAGTCCTAAGAGGTGCAGGAAACCCTAATTTTCCTAAACCGACAAAAACTCTTTATTTTCAAAATAGGGTTCTGCAGTTTACTGTTCACACCCGTATATCTGCGCTCGATCGCACACATCTTGCGCTCGATCGCAGTGCTGCGCTCGATCCCTCTTCTGTGCGCACGATCACAATGTGCACTCGATCGCATTGTATGGTGTGATCGATCGCAGTTTTTCCAGAGACTACCCCAGGGATTCCAGGCTTCTTCCTTTAAGTGTCAAAACTGCTTATTTTCTTCCAAAACCTATAAAACACGTGTGAAACACACAAATGGAGTAAAAGAGATAAAATTAACGTAATTAAGGTCCTAACAAATGTAAATAAGGGGGCTTAAATATGAATATTTAAGCACCTATCACGCACTCGATGGTAAAACCATCCGGGTCATTTAGGATGAGCCCGGCGCCACTCCCGGTGTCGTTGGAGTATCCATCGATGTGGAGCGTCCACCGAGGGACCAGCTGAGTTTTATCGGGATCCGGGGTAGGGTTCTCCTGACTTGGGAGAGTGGTCTCCATAATAAAGGCGGCTAAGTCCTAGGCTTTAATGGCTATGCGGGGCAGGTAACGAATGCTGAACTCCCCAAGTTCCACAGACCAATTGACCATTCTTCTGGAGATATCCGACTTATAGAGCACTTGTGGAAGGGGCTAGTCGGTCAAGAGGACGATCGTGTGGCTTGAAAGTACGATCGGAGCTTGCAGGCAGTGATTAAAAGGGCATACACCATCTTTTCTACCGGAAGATATCGGGTTTCAGCATCGTGGAGGACCTTGCTTACATAGTACATAGGTTTCTGGATGCATGCTTCCTCTTGAATTAAAACTGAGGCCACCACTTTGTGGCCGACTGAGAGGTATAGAAATAACTCTTCACTAGCAACAGGCTTAGTAAGCAAGGGGGTGAACCCAAGTACTTTTGCAGTTCATTGAATGCCTCTTGGCATTCTTCGAACCAATCGAAGTTCTTGGCCTTTCTGATGGCTTTGAAGAATGTGAGGCATTTTTTCGCAGATTTTGACATGAATCAGCTCAAGGCCACTATCTACCTAATGAGTTGTTGAACCTCTCTCACTATCTGAGGTGGTTTCATGCTGAGGACGACCTCTATTTTTTAGGGGTTCGCCTCTATGGCCCTTTGGGTTACCATGAAGCCGAGGAACTTTCCTCTGGTGACCTCGAAGGTGCATTTAGGGGGGTTCAGCTTCATATGGTGGCGTCGAAAGACTTCAAAGGCTTCTTTTAAGTCATTTTCGTGGTCCTTAGCTCTGATGCTTTTCACCGGCTTATCGTCTACATAGACCTCCATGCTTCGAACGATCTGCTATCGAAAGATTTTATTTACCAATCTCTGGTAGGTGGTTCCAGTGTTTTTCAAACCGAAGGGCATGACTTGTAATAGTAAAGTCCTCGCCTGATGATAAAGGCCGTTTTCTCCTGATCGAGCCTATACATAAAGATCTGGTTATACTTAGAATATGTGTCCAAAAAGGTTAGCAACTCATGCCCTGATGTTGTATCGACGAGCTGGTCGATCCTTGGTAGAGGAAAGCTATCATTCGGACAGGCTTTGTTTAGGTCCGAGAAGTCGATACAGATCCACTATTTACCACTAGCTTTCTTTACCATCACTACATTGGACACCTAGTTCTAGTAGTCTGCTTCCCGAATGAAGTTGGCCATGAACAGTTTATCCACCTCGGTCTAGACAGTGGTTTGTCGCTCGGGTGCAAACGATTTCTTTTTTTGGATGACCAGCTTGTGGTTTGGGTCCACATTCAACCAGTGCACTATCACCTCCAGGTTAATCCTGGGCATGTCCGCGGCTGATCATGTGAAGAGGTCCTGGTTTTCTCAGAGTAGGGCGAGTAAGGGTCCCCTAAAAGCCTCGGGGAGAGTAGAACCTATCTGGACGGTTCTGGAGACATCCTCACCGAGGGAGATCGTGGTTAACTCCCCTGTCGGCTGGCCCTCAGATTCTTCCCTTCGTCCCTAAGGTCATCTAATTCAAGTGGGAGAGCTTCCGCCCTCCTGCTTTCTCTCACCGCACTAAGATAGCAAGACTTGGAGATCTACTAGTCTCTTCGAATCTCGCCCACTCCTTCAGTGGGGAATTTCACCTTTAAGTGATATGTAGGGATGACCGTTTAGAGCTTATTAAGGGTAGGCCTGTCGAGGATCATGTTGTAGGACAAAGGTTGTTTGACGATTAGGAAAGTAGTTTGCATAGTGGTAGTTTGTGAGGCTGTCTCTGCAGTTACTATGAGAACTATGTTGCCTTCTGCAAACACTAGACCCCCAGAAAAATCATAGAGTGGGGTGGAAACTGGCTCCGACTGAGAGTCTCCCAGTTGCATTTGTTGGAAGGCGTCAAAGAATAGGATGTCGGTCAAACTCCAATTGTCGACTAGGACGCGCCTACCTCATGGTTGGCGATGAGAAGGGAGATAACCACGATGTCGTCATGCGGGGTCTAGACTCCCTCCAGATCCTTGTCTATAAAGGTGATGGTCATATCTACCTTCTGTCTCTTGTGGGGTTCGGTAACCGAGGCTACTGACCGGGTATAAGTTTTTTCATGGTGCCCGAAAGTGCCCTCGATTATGGGCCCCCCACAGACGGTTTTAATGACTTTGGCTGCAGCAGCCTCTAGCTCGGCCTGAGACTCTTCCCAGTAGGCTGCACCACTCTATCTTGACTGGAAGGGCTCTCGGGACTCCCCTGGGACTGTTCTGCGAATTTTTTTGTTCGGGGCCTAGTGAACTCTTTTAACTACCCCCTGTTGATGAAGGCTTCTATTTGGTGTTTCAGTGCTTGACAATCTTCGGTGTTGTGCCGGTGGTTCGTGTAGAACCGACACCATTTGCTTTGGTCCTCATTGAGGCGCAACGGTCTTAGGGGCCACTGCAAGATCGCCTTGTACTAGATTTACATCAAGACGTCAATCCTAGACGCATTGAGAAGGGTGAAGTTCCTGAAGAGCCTGGGGACCCTAGGCCTATTGATGAGAGCTATAAAATGCATCTTAATAGTATTTTATTGTTAGCATTTTAGAGTTGATTTAGGCTTTAATTGTACTTTTATATGTTAACAACTCTAAAGTATCATCTTTGGATCACTAATTTGTTTTGATGCATTTTCAGGTATTTTGAGTCTTAAAGAGATGAAAAAACTATTGTTGAATGAAGCACAAAGATTCCATGTATATCAGAGCAAAGGAGTGCTTTCGGAAAGGCTAAACAAAGAGATCCAAGCATGTGCGCCGCGCCCTGGAACCAGCTGGGCCACACCCTCCAGAACAGAGGCCAAAGCAAGCAAAGAAAGCCATCAGGTCAGGGTGCACCTTGGACCAAAGGGAGCTGCGCCCTGAGGTGTGATGTGCACCCTGGATTAATCTAAGGCATGCCTTGAAGGGATGAGGTGCACCCTGGATGGAGCTGCACCGCACCTTCCAGTAAGTTCACAAAGCTGACCTAAAACCAAGCCTAGGCGCGCACACGAACTTTGTTCTCCGAGTTATGATGTAATAGGTCTTTAATGATTGTTTAAAACCTAAAACACCCTTGGACCCTTGTATTATAAATAGATCACTTAGGGTTTAACATTAGACATTCATGAAGCTGGAAGACTCAAGGAAGCAGCAACTTCTCCTCCATCAAAGTGTTCAACCATGAGCCCCATAGCTAACTAATCTCCAAGCAAGGCGAATGGATGAATCTTTAGGTGTAGTTGTTCCTATTTTCTTTTATTTGATTCAGTTGTAATAGAGCTTTATCATTAAGACATTGTTATGGTTTACTTTTTAATCTAATTATAAGATTTCATCTAATCCGGTGATTGTATCTTTCTCCTTGATATAAATTTAGTCATACTTTCCTTATGTCAAGATTTTTTGGGTATGATTGAGTCCGGTAGGTTTATCCTTTAGGCTTGTCCATTACTGCAATATGGTCATAAAAGATATATTGTCATTTCTTGATAAACCTATAGGATAGATCATGTGTGCATGAATCGAAAATAAAAAGTATTTCATAACAATCAAATTAGGGTTTATACATGTTCTCATTGAATATTTTCCGATTGTATGTTTGGGATGTGAAACATGCAATTGAGATAAAAACAACTATATCAAGTTAGGATTAGGGCAACGAACCTAGGGAGGATTCCCGGATCCTTGTTGTCCCTCTATTATATTTTACAAACTACACAATTACTTCTTCATCAATTTCAGATTCTTTACTTACTCTGATTATATCGTCTCATATTAAAGTTTCCATCTTTCTTTATAGTTAACTTGTCTCCTTGTGGAATCGATACCCCAAAGCCATGCTACAACTACAGCATTACTATTTTGGGCGTAATCAAATTTTGGCGCCGTTGCTAGGGAGACACGCTTACATACAAGGAAGTTTGTCAACTCTAAGACAAGACAGTACTATCGTTCTTTTCTTTAAGTTTTCTAATTTTCTTTTTCTGTTTTATTTATTTACTCTCTAGTTCCTTTGGTGTATGCTTAGACCGAGAGATTCGTGAGGGAGAATCATTAAAAGACCCAAAATAGAAATACCTTTCCCTTCCACGTCCGTTAGTGAAACCTCACCTAGATCAAACCCTAGTGTACACCCACCCGAAAATTTAGAAAATTTTGATAACATGGCTGAAAACGTAATGAAAATGTTGCTAAGACACTTAAAGATTACCTACATCCTAGCCAAATAGCCACACCATCATGCATTATGTTTCAAACCAACACTCACCATCAAGACTTTAAAATAGGGATGATACAGTTACTCCCTACTTTTCATGGTTTGGAAAACGAAAACCCATATGTGCACATTAGAGAATTTTAGGAAGTAGTTGTGACTTTTCATAGTCAAGATGCAACGGATGATATCGTGAGACTCAAGTTTTTTCCTTTTTCTTTGAAGGATAAAGCTAAGAATTGGTTATACTCGCTGAGACCACGATCAATTGGGTCATGGAATAAGATGATCCAAATCTTTTTTAATAAGTACTTCCCTCAACATAAGACTAATGCATTGAAAAGACAAATCTCCACCTTTGTACAAAAGGAAAACAAGACTTTGTATCAGTCTTGGGAGAAATTTAAAGGGCTGTTAAGTATGTGTCTGCATCATGGGTATGAAAATTGGCGTTTAGTGAGCTATTTCTATGAAGGCCTTACCTATAGAGAATGCCAATTTGTAGAGATAGTGTGTAATGGTGAGTTTCTGCAAAAAGACCCTGATGAGGCTATTGAGTACCTTAATGAGCTTGCTGAAAAAGCTCACACATGGACTGGACCTAGTACTACTGAAAGCACAAATAGGTCATGATCTATAGGAAACCCTAGTGGTGGAGGAATCTACCATCTTAAGGAAGAGGATAACCTTAAGGCCAAGGTCGAGATGCTTACTAGGGAGTTAGAAGCATTAAAAACTAAAAAACCAACACACATAGTTAATCAAGCCGAACCTTTAGAACCATGTTTTGTGTGTGGTGGGGTTGATCATCCCGCCCAAGATTGCCCCATATTTGTTGACATGAGAGGGCTGTACGAGGAACAATGTAATGCCTTAGGCATGTACAAGAAGCCTCCAGTACTCTTCTCTAACACTTACAATTTGGGGTGGCGAAATCACCCCAACTTCAGCTGGAAATCTGAAAATCAGCAGCATGCACAGCCCCCTAGATCATACACTACACCTTATCATGCACCATCATCCTCTAAGAACTCTTTAGAAGACACCTTACATGCCTTTATAGAAGCATAAGGTAAAACAAACCAGAGGTGTGAGGCTTTAATTACACAGGTACTTGAGGAAAACAAAGAAATAAGGAGCCAAGTGTCTAAATTAATGGGCTCTTTGAGTGTGACTGAGCGAGGTAAGTTCCCTTCCCAAGCTCAGTCCATACCTCACGGTCAACATATGGCACAAGAAAATTTGAAAGATGTAAATGCCATTGTGACCTGAAGTGGTAAGTCACTACACATCCCACCAATGAATAAATCCGAGGATGTGGAAAAAGGGCAAGCTAGTAGCAATACCGAGCTGCCCAAAGACCCTAAAGTGACCAAAAGCCATATTAAAGCACCATTCCCCCAGGCCTTAAAATCAAACAAAAAAAATCTAGAAATAAATAACATAATCCTTGAGAACTTAAAGCAAGTGAAACTTAATCTTCCTCTTTTACATGTGATGAAACAAGTCCCTACCTATGCAAAAGTTCTTAAGGATTTATGCACAATTAAGAGGAAACACCATGTCAAGAAAACTACATTCCTAACTGAGCAAGTTAGTGCATTAATTGAGCAAAGAATTCCCTCAAAATATAAAGATCCGGGTTGTCCTACCATTGCTTGCAGCATTGGAAATCATGAGGTTTGACAAGCCTTGCTAGATTTAGGAGCTAGTGTAAACCTGATGCCATTCTCCATTTACTTACAGCTGAGGTTAGAAGAAATCAACCAATCGCCGTGGTACTACAATTGGCTGACTGTTTAGTCAAAATACCCCGGGGTGTGGTAGAGGATGTTTTGATTCAAATTGATAAATTTTACTATCCTATTGATTTCTTAATTCTTGATATAACTTCTAATGTTGACACTAACTCTAAAATCCCTTTGATTTTGGGTAGATCTTTTCTTGCTACTGCGAATGCTCTAATAAATTGTAGGAATGGACTCATGAAGCTGTTCTTTGGCAACATGACCCTTGAAGTAAATATTTTCAATGTTGCAAAACAATCCGAAGATGAAGACGGAAACTACCAGCTTTACATGATCAAGTCACTCATCAATGAGGGAGTTTCCTTAACTCATGATTATGATCATCTTGAAAATTTTCTTGTTAATTTTGAGATAGATTTATTTGATGATAAAACTAATATAATTGATATTTGTGCTATTTTTGACAAATCTCATGATTTTGGCACTCGGGCATGGCAACCAAGGTTTGAGGAGCTGCCCGAAAGAAGCAAGACACAAGTCCCCTCAAGTATGGAAGCACCTAAAGTCGAATTGAAGCCACTACCTAAGGTTCTAAAACATGCATTTCTCAGTCCAGGTGATACCTTTCCTGTTATTATTTCTTCTGAATTATCTGAAACCCAAGGTAAGAGATTAATTCAAATTTTAAATGCACACAAATCAGCCTTAGGATGGAGCATGGCTGATTTAAAGGGAATTAGTCCCCTGATCTGCTCCCATAAAATAAATTTGGGTGAATGAACTAGTCCTCGTAGAGACCCTCAACGTAGGCTTAACCCTACTATGAAAGAAGTAGTGAAAAATGAAGTACTGAAACTGTTAGATGCGGGTATTATATATCCCATAGCTAATAGTAAGTGGGTAAGCCCTACGTAAGTCATTCCTAAAAAGTCCAGAGTCACCATGGTAAAGAATAACCTAGGAGAGTTAGTCCCTACCAAACTTGTGACCGGGTGGTGTATGTGCATTGATTACAGAAAATTGAATGCTGCCACCCCGAAAGACCACTTCCTACTCCCTTTTATTGGTCAAATTCTTGAGTGTGTAGCTGGTGATCATTTTTACTGTTTTCTATATGGTTATTCTGGTTATTATCAAATAGAAATTGCATTAGAAGACCAAGAAAAGACCACCTTTACTTGTCCCTTTGGCACTTATGTTTTTCGTAGAATGCCATTTGGATTATGTAATGCCCCTACTACTTTTCAATGCTGCATGATGAGTATTTTTAGTGACATGGTTGAAAATTGCATGGAAATTTTTATGGATGACCTAACTGTTTTTGGTTCTTCATTTGAAGCATGCTTAATGAATTTAGAAGGAGTATTAATTCGCTGTGAGGAAAAAGAATTGGTCCTAAATTGGGAAAATGCCATTTCATGGTACCATCCGGTATTGTCTTAGGGCATATTGTCTCTTTTAAAGGAATAGAGATTGATCAATCTAGGATTGAATTAATCTCTAAACTTCCTACCCCTAAGACAATAAAGGATGTGAGATCTTTCCTTGGTCATGCTGGTTTTTATAGGAGGTTCATACAAAATTTTTTGAACATATCTAGGCCACTATGTGCCTTCCTAGTTAAAGACACCCCCTTTGAGTGGACAGAAGCTTGTCAAAAAGCATTCCAAATGCTGATCGGCAAGTTTACTTCCACACCTATAATGCAGTCACCAGATTGGACTTTGCCTTTTGAAATCATGTGTGATGCTAGTGACTATGCTATCGGTGTTGTTCTTAGACAGCGAAGGGAAGGTAAACCTTTTGTCATTTACTATGCTAGTAAGACTTTAAATAGTGCTCAAATGAATTACTTTTCAACTGAAAAAGAATTGCTAGCTGTAGTATTTACTTTAGATAAATTTTGTGCTTATTTTATTGGTTCTCCTATCCTTATTTTTTCAGATCAGTCAGCCCTCAAGTATCTTCTTACAAAGAAGGATGCTAAGGCACGACTAATCCGATGGAACCTCCTCTTGCAAGAATTTGATATCACCATCAAGGATAAGAAAGGAGTGGAGAACGTAGTAGCTGACCATCTATCGAGACTCACTTTTGAGGATGCTTGTGATGACATGCCAATCAAAGATGACTTTCCCGATGAGCATTTACTCTTCGTTACTTCTTTACCATGGTTTGCTCACGTCGTGAATTATTTGGCTATAGGTGATATACCAATGGATTGGAGTGCTTAAGAAAAAAAGAAATTCTTATATGAGGTACGTAATTTCTATTGGGATGACCTTTATCTTTTCAAGTACTGCCCTGACCAAATTCTAAGGCGTTGCATCCCTGATGAAGAGATTGCAAGTGTCTTAGAATTTTGTCACTCCCAAGTCTGTGGAGGTCGTTTTTCGATGAAAAAACCGCTGCAAAAATTTTGCAGTGTGGATTTTATTGGCCTACCTTGTTTAAAGATGCAAACACCTATTTTCGCTTATGTGAAAGGTGTCAAAAGTTAGGAGTTGTGTCTCGCCGAAATATGATGCCCCTAAACCCTATTTTAGTAATTGAAATCTTTGATTGTTGGGGCATCGATTTCATGGGACCCTTTCCTCCTTCTTTCGGATACCAATATATCATTGTGGCAATAGACTATGTATCTAAGTGGGTAGAGGCAGCAGCTTGCGAAGCAATAATAATGGAACGGTGATTAAATTCCTAAAAGAAAATGTGTTATCTCGATTTGGTACACCATATGCTATAATTAGTGATCGAGGTATACATTTTTGCAACTGTTCTTTTGAAGCATTGATGAAAAAATATGGGTATTACATAAAATCTCTACTGCCTATCATCCTCAGACTAGTGGACAAGTAGAGCTTGCTAATAGGGAAATTAAACAAATTTTAGAAAAAATGGTTAATGCGTTTTGGGTTTACCGTACAGCTTTTAAAACTCCCTTAGGTATGTCACCTTACCAGCTTGTGTTTGGAAAGCCTTGCCACTTACCCGTGGAGCTCGAGTATAGAGCTTATTGGGCCATCAAGTCTTTTAATTTTGACATAGGAGAGGTGGCTAAGCTTAGAAAGTATCAACTAACCGAGTTAGAGGAATTAAGAAACGATGCTTATGAGAACTCTAGAATCTATAAGGCCAAGATGAAATCATTCCATGATAAAAACATTTTGAGGAAAACATTTAAACCTAATGATCGAGTGTTCTTATACGACTTTAGACTTCATAAGCATCCTAGAAAACTTCGGTCAAGATGGACCGGCCCTTTTATAGTAAAAAATGTTTTTAAAAATAGAGCAGTGGAAATTGAGGACACTAAGAACGGTCAGATTTTTAAAGTAAATGGTCAACGACTTAAGATCTTAATCGATAGACAAGATCCAGAAGTGGAAGACATTCCGTTTATGGATCCGGTCTATTCACCTTGACCACACAACAAAGATACGTTTTTTTTATTTTTACTTTTCTTTTGTTTTGTGAGTTTATTTTTAATTTTTAGTTTTTAGTTTAATTTGATCTGATTTTTTTTATATATATATTTTTTTTATTATTATTTTGGCTGATTTTATTTTTCTCTTTCTCTTTGGCAAACAAACAACTTTTTTTTTAATCGGGTCGCGCCGCGCCCCACTAGAATTTACATCGCGCCCCACAGAACACCTCCCACACTCCTACAGCCCAAGCCGCGACACACCCTGAGCCAAGCCACGGCTTGCACTGATTTGCCACCTGCACACACACTTAAAACCCTTTTCACTATCTCTTCCTCATATCATCACACGAACCCAGTAGCCCTTTCCCCCTTTTTCTCTTCCTCTCTCCAAACCCTAACCTCCCTCATCATTTTTCCTTAAAAAATTTTTATTCTACCTCCATGTCTTGTAGGATTTTGCACTAATCTTGCAACTTTTGTTGAAAATTTCTCCAACCCACTTGGTTCAAAGAAGCTTTTGGTGTTCATCAAACAAACTTCAAGTTGGTGGTTAGTTTTCTTCTCTCTAATTTTGAGTATCAATTAAGCATAAATTCTTCCCTTCTTGTTCAATTATGCTATTTGGGTGGTTGATTTTACTTTATATTATTATTCTATACACTTGATTCACATGACACCCAAATCCAAGAGACCAAGAGGGAAACAACCTCAAGAATATGATAAGAACAAGTTTGTTAGTTTTGAGGCTAGTGAGAGATATAATAGCTTGTTAAATACTAGGAAAATCATTCTTGAGAGAGGATTCAATATCACTGAGAGGGGAAGCCCATTCTTATTTCAAATGATTATTGATAGAAATTGGGGTTCCTTTTCAAAACAACCATCTAATTCTCTCCTAAATATAGTTCGCGAATTCTATGCCAATGTCGACGAACATAGGAATGGTAAGGTTTTGGTGAGAGGAAAAGCAGTCTCTTTCAGCCGCTCATCCATTAATAGGTTCAATGGGTTACCCGACATAGAACACAGTGAGTAACTTGCATATGTATCTAATATTGATTATGATGAGATTTGCCATACTCTCTGTATTCCGAGCACAACTTGAAAAATGACGAGTAATACACATAAAACCTTGCCTGGTGCATCTTTGAATGTCAATGCTCGGGCTTGGCAATATTTTGTATTTCACAAATTAATATCTGCTTTACATTATAGTGACCTGACTGTTGAGAGAGTTGTTTTGATATATGCCATTTTGATGGGTATGACCATAGATGTGGGCGCAGTAATATCCAATTCTATCTTACACACTGTGCGACATAAGCTTGGATTATACTTTCCTTCTTTGATCACCCAACTATGCATCCAAGCTGATGTCCCTTACAGTAGTATTGAGGAACACCACCCACCCAAGAAACCCATCGATGATGGCCTGCTCACTCTAATTTGAACCTCAAGGCCACCAATCCCGAGAGAGCAGACAGTGATTACTGCCCCTCCTCCTCCCTCTAGAAATTTCATTGTTGTAGAGCACCTTGAGCGTTTAGATAGTCGTTTTGACGAGAACCAGAAACTGTTATTTGATAGGTTAGATCGTCAAGACCAATTCTTGGCTTGTCAAGACTGATTATTGGCTCGACAAGCCGATTATCAAGCAGAGGTCAACTCCTCCTTTGGTCAGATGTACCAACACCTTGCCTTCGCTACTGGTTGTAATATGGGTCATTTTCCTACCATGCCAACCTATCCGGGTTCATCTTTTAAATCACCTCCTGAGGAAGGTGAAGAGAGTGAAGGAAATGTAGATGATGATGAGAATTTAGAAGAATAATTTTGGGTTCTATCTTTTATTTTCCTTTTTCCTTAGATTACTTTTCGTTATTTTCTTTTTCTCATTTTAGTGATTTTTCTACATTTTATGTGCTAACCTAACATATGGTGGAAATCTTAAGGGTACACCACGGTTATTTTCTTTTTGTTGTCTTGTTCTATGTTGTAGATTGGAATTTCAGCAAGAAGAATGGCGTGCAATTCCCTGGTGGTACACATTTTTTAGCACCTGTGCACTCGTTCTTACTAAGGGAGTTTTTCTTTACTTTCTCTTTAACATTGAGGACAATGCAAATTTTAAGTTGGGGGTGGAGACGTATTTCTTTAAAATTGCTTGGTGTTACCTTCCCTTACCTTTTGTTTAAGCATGATTTGTGTTTGCTTTAGAGTTAATTCACATGTCAATGATATAAGCCTAATTGAGAGAGCATATAGTGTTTAGAAAAAGTTAAATCTTGCTTCGGTTTGAAATTAATTTAAGTATCAATCTTCATTTGGTTTGAGACTCTAGTTTGTGGTAAGATTGTATGATTAGTCTAAAACATTTAGAGAAGTTTTATGTGTGATTGCATTGTGAATACTTTTGCGGTCTTGACAAGCTCTAGAACTTACTTGATAACCACTTGAGGTGAATTCTTAGAATGCACATTACTTAGGATATGATACAGGCCATTTTTTGGACCGTTTGAGCCTGTCAAACCCACCATTGCTATATTTACCACTAGTCACCTATTTGAGCCCTTTTTTTCTTGAAAAAGAATTTGAGCCTTTGTTCTTTCAATAGCCCACTTACTCACATTTATGAGCCTAAAAAAATATTTTATCCTTACCTTTCTCTTAAAAGAACTTAGCTATACACATTTGTTGAGAAGTACTTAAAAGGAGTAAGGATGGAAATATGAGAAAATATCACTGCTATAACCCAAGTACATTAAAGGAGATAAATTGGAGGTTATAGAAAAGAAAATAAAAATGAAAAATGAGGAGAATGGTCTTATGCCAAAATACAAGAGAAAAGAAAAGAAAAGAGAAGTGAATTATGACAAAGAAAGAAGAAAAGAAAAGAAAAGTGGTGATTTGAGAAAAATACTCGAAAAATAGTTGAAAAAATTGGGTGTTGAAATAAGGTTATCTAGTGCTTAAAAGTGGTTGTGTTTAAAGCTAAGAGATTGAGTTCTTTTACTTACGAATCCTTCCCGTTCTTTCTTAACCTTTACCTTAGCCTAACGTTACAAGCTTATTAAAGACCTATTGATCCAATGTAATGTGATTTTTCTACAATAGTGGAGAGTGGTTTGAAAAGTAAGCCTATGAAGCTTGTTTTTGTGATTGATATCATGCAATTTATCATGTTTTAGAGGCCAAGACTTGTATTCACGAATGTTATGCATAAAATCATCCGGATGTTCGAATTAATGGATTGTGGTAAGATGGATATAAAAAGTCCATAACGATCTTAAGATTGAAGTTTGGATTACTTTTGAACTTTGGTGAAATTTAATGATTCTATGTGTTGTGTGCTATGTGAAATTTTTGAGACAAAATGTGAATTACTCTTGGTTAACACTAATATTGCTTTACTTTGTTGTGATCCCCACCGAAGAATTCATCTCTTGTTTTCACTTGAATTGCTAGGGACTAGCAATAAGCTAGTTAGGGGTTGTGATGAGAGCTATAAAATGCATCTTAATAGTACTTAATTGTTAGCATTTTAGAGATGATCTAGGTTTTAATTGCACTTTTATATGTTAACAACTCTAAAGTATCATCTTTGGATCATTAATTTGTTTTGATGCATTTTCAGGTATTTTGAGTCTTAAAGAGATGGAAAAGCTATTGTTGAATGAAGCACAAAGATTCCATGTATAGCGGAGCAAAGGAGTGCTTTCAGAAAGGCTAAACAAAGAGATCCAAGCATGTGCGCGGCACCTTGGAACCAGTTGGGCCGCACCCTCCATAACAGAGGCCAAAGCAAGCAAAGAAGGCCATCAGGTCAAGGTGCACCTTGAACCAAGGGGCATCGCGCCCTGAGGTGTGAGGTGCACCCTGGATTAATCTAGGGTGTGCCCTGAAGGGCTGAGGTGCACCCTGGATGGAGTTGCGCCGCACCTTCCAGCAAGTTCACAAAGCTACCCTAAAACCAAGCCTAGGCACGCACACGAACTTTGTTCTCTAAGTTATGATGTAATTAGGTCTTTAATGATTGTTTAAAACCCTAAGACACCCTTGGACCCTTGTATTATAAATAGATCACTTAGGGTTTGACATTAGACATTCATGAAGCTGGAAGACTCAAGGAAGCAGCAACTTCTCCTCCATCAAAGTGTTCAGCCATGAGCCCCATGGCTAACTAATCTCCAAGCAAGGTGAGGGGATGAATCCTTAGGTGTAGTTGTTCCTATTTTCCTTTATTTGATTCGGTTGTAATAAAGCTTTATCGTTAAGATATTATTATGATTTAATTATAAGATTTAATCTAATCTGGTGATTTTTTCTTTCTTCTTGATATAAATTTAGTCATGCTTTCCTTATGTCAAGATTGTTTGGGTATGATTGAGTCTGGTAGGTTTATCCTTTAGGTTTGTCCATTACTGCAATATGATCATAAAAAATATATTGTCATTTCTTGATAAACCTATAGGATAGATCATGTGTGCATGAATCGAAAATAAAAAGTATTTCATAACAATCAAATAAGAGTTTATACATGTCCTCATTGAATATTTGCCGATTGCATATTTGGGATGTGAAATGTGCAATTGAGATAAAAACAACTGAATCAAGTTAGGATTAGGGCAATGAACCTAGGGAAGATTCCCGGATCCTTGTTGTCCCTCTATTATATTTTACAAACTACACAATTACTTCATCATCAATTTCAGATTCTCTACTTACTCTGAATATATCATCTCATATTAAAGTTTACATCTTTCTTTATAGTTAACTTGTCTCCGTGTGGAATCGACACCCTAAAGCCATGCTACAACTACCGCATTACTGCTTTGGGCGTAATTACCTGTCCTCACGGAAAGGTCGTTTGATGGATTCTCAATGCGGACTGGCAGGGCTCCTTCTCTTTCTTTCTGCGTCCCCTTCCCACTCCTTTTGAAAGGCCTCGTCATCTTCCGCTAGCATGTATTTCTCGACTTGGGTCAAGATCTCATTCATGTCACCGAGCAGTCGCTTAGTGAGTTTTGAACTGAAGATCTCGGATCTCAGCCCGTTTTTGAATTCCAGCATCTGGGCGTGAGGGTCGAGGCCGAGGTCGAGGATCTCTCAGGCAGCGAAATTGAACCTTGAGATGTAGGCTCGGAGTTTTTCCTCTTTTAACTAGACGATGTTGAATAGGGACTCCGAGGACTTCTTGGGTCATTTACAGCTTAGAAAATTTGATACGAAGGCGTAGCTTAGTTCTTTGAACGTGCGGATACCCCTCGGTTTCAAACGAGAATTCCATGTCCTAGCTGCTTTTTCAAATGGCAGGGGGAAAGCTCGGCACATTACTGGATCGGAGTGCCTGTGGAGCGTCTCGTGGTTTTGTAGTGCTAGAGGTGGTCTAGGGGGCCCGTGGAGCCGTCGTAGGGTTTGATCTGGGGCATTCGAAAGTTCGGTGGGAAGGGGGCCTCAAGCACCTCCTGAGTGAAGGGAGGGTCCTGAACATTGAGCTCGTCCATGAAACTGTGTTATAGCCCTTGAGCGCTTCATTGATCCATCCCTCTATGCCCTTTATTCACTTGTCGAGACCATTACTGCTTTTGGACGAGGGCTCTCTTTGGACTTGGTCATACGAGGTCGGGAGGACTTAGTCGCGGAACAACCATCGACAGGGAGCCTGCGACTGGCCGAGCCTGTACGGCTGGGGTCTTGCCGAAACGGCGCAGGTGAAGGCTGGCGAGCCCCTTGACGAACCTCGGTGGCTAGGTTTGCCACTAGTTGTGAGAGCTCTACGAACTGTGCTAGGAGCATAGCCATGTTGGGATGCACATAAGATTTGGTAGAGAATCTAGACTCGGACCGCTGGGTACTGGTACTAGTCTCAGCCGCTCCTTTACCGGCATCCCTGGCAATGTTTTTATGTGGCATGGCAACAAATGAGTTCTTTAAACTTCTTTGCTTTTACTGTTTAGCGAGAGATGGTAGATTTCCCACGGATAGAGCCAATCTGTTGCTGGCAAAAATGTGTCATTGAGTTAGAGGCCGGGCCTCGAAGGAATCTGCACAGGGAAGAGAAAGTGAGCTAGAGAGTCGTCGGAGGGGACGCCTCCGAGGTTGCTCCGATGCTTTTGTTATTATGTGGTAGGAAGTATGGGAATGACGGTGTTCCCTTTTTAGCTTTTAAGAAAAGAAAAATCCTCCATTTAGAATGCGCACCTGATGAGAGTCATAAAATGCATCTTAACAGTGCTTAATTGTTATCATTTTAGGGTTGATCTAGGTTTTAATTGCACTTTTATACGTTAACAACTCTAAAGTATCATTCTTAGATCATTGATCTATTTTGGTGCATTTTCAGGTACTTTAGGCTCAAAAGAGGAGGAAAAGTTATCATTGCTTAAAGCACAAAGACTCGAGGCATACTGGAGTGAAGGAATGCTTCCGAAATGACAAAATGGAGGGCTTAAAAGAGCAACAGCTGCTGCCCGCACTGGAAAGGAATTTCACTAAATTGCCAGACTTGCCTGTATAGATCAATCATCTTTGAAAATTAAACGGTATTGATACAAGAAGAACTAAGATATGAGCCATATATGCTTAGAAGTATCCGGAAGTCTATTTTCTGGAGAATTTTACGGTTCGTCAAAAGGATTTTTCTAGAGAAAGTTATGACAGTTTAAGTAGACAAAGGTCAGGCTGTGCGGGCTTTGCGGGATTTCAGTGTGATTTTGGGCTTAAATCCCACATCCCACATTGGTTGGAAAACACATTTCTATATCCCACATCCCACATCGGACGGGAAACACATTGCACTCGTGGTATTTCCCTATAAAAGGCCTACTCCACTTTAAATTTGAGACATCAATCGGAGCTCATCTGAAATCATCAGAGAGTGACTCCAGAGGGCCTTTAGGAGGAATCCGAAAGTATAAATTTGGAGGGCAAGCTGAGGATGATCGTTGAGAGGCCGGAGGTAACTCAAAGAAGCATGAGCCCCATGGCTGGCTAGTCTCCAAGCAAGGCGAAGGGATGAATCCCTAGGTGTAGTTGTTCTTATTTTTCTTTATTTGATTCGGTTGTAGTTGGATATTATTTTCGTTAAACATTGTTATGTTTTATTCTTAATTTAATTAGTAGATTTATTATTACTCCGGTGATTGCATGTTTCTTTTCCATATAAGTTCAGTCATACTTTTCTTATGTGTACCTGTTTGGGTGTGATTGAGTCCGGTAGATCTCTTTTATAGATTTGTCCATTGTTGCGATATTATCGTTTAGATATATCATCGTCTCTTGATAATTTATAAGTTAGGTCATGTGTGCTTGAAAGTAAAAGAGATTTCATAACAATTACATTAGGATTTATAAATGTGCTTTAATTGAATATTTGCCGATTGCCTGTTTGGGATGTGAAACTTGCAATCAAGATAAAAACAACTTAATCAAGTTAGGATTAGGGCAACGAACCAAGGGAGGATTTCCGGAACCTTGTCGTTTCTTTATTATATCCATCAATCGTTCACACAATTTCTATAAAATAAACAATTCAGATTCTTTCAATCAATCTTTTATTGTTTGTGTTCAAGTTTACACCTTCTTTTGTAATTAACTTGTTTCCCTGTGGAATCGACACCCCAAAGCTATACTACAAATAACCGCATTATACTTTGGGCGTAATCAAATTTTGGCGCCGTTGCTGGGGAAACACGCTAAAGTACAAAGAAGATTGTCAACTTTTGACATGACGGTAGTTGTAAATTATTTTTCTTTTCAGTAGCTGTAAAGGAAGTAACTTCGTTCCTTCTTTTAGCTTGCTGCATTTTTTTAATTTTTTTATTTTACTTGACTCTTTCTTTTTTATTTTTTCTTTTTTTTATATAGTATTTTTATTATTTTGTTACCTCATATGCATAGACATAGAGACGATGTGGGTAGATTTGGTTGTAGGCCTATGTTAGAGTCAGAATTTAATTCTTTTTCAAATCCTTTATATGACAATCCATCTAGTCCCGAAGAAATGAGTGAACACGAAAATCAACCCCCTAGGACACTTAAGGATTACTTGCACCCTAACCATACGACCACACCATCGTGTATCATATTCCCCCCTAATGTTCAACAACCTAATTTTAAGCCGAGCACGATCCAATTGCTACCAACTTTCCATGGGTTTGAGAATGAAAACCCCTATATTCATATTAGGGAATTTGAGGAAGTAGTAGCTGCTTTTCATAGTATGGCTGATATGATAGACACCGTCAAACTTCGGTTTTTCCCTTTTTCACTTGAGGAAAAAGCCAAGGCTTGGTTGTACTCGTTAAGGCCTAGGTCCATAGGTAGTTGGGATGAGATGACCAGAATTTTCTTCCAAAAACACTTACCAACCCATAAGACCAACAACCTCAAGAGACAAATCTCAAACTTTGCACAAAAGGAGAGTGAAACCTTATATCAAGTTTGGGAATGTTTCAAGGACCTTTTGAATTCTTGTCCACACCATGGGTATGAGAGTTGGCGGGAAGTTAGCTATTTCTATGATGGACTCCTAAGTAGGGAAAAGCGGTTCATAGAAATGATGTGCAATGGGAATTTTCTTCAAAAAGATCCCGATTAAGCCATAGATTTCCTAGATGACCTATCAGAAAAAGCCCACACTTGGACTGAACTAAATGCCATGGAAGGCACTAGGAGAAATCAACCCACTGGGATTTACCAACTTAAGGAAGAGGACAGCCTTAAAGCCCATTTAGAGGTCCTAACTAAGGAAATTAAAGCCTTAAAAACCAAGGATACTAGAACCCCTAAACCGGTTGCTAGAGTAGAATCCTACGAGCCTTGTTTCATGTGTAATGAGGTATATCATTTACCTAAGGATTGTCCAGTTTATTTTGAGATGAAGGATGAGTGTAACGCTATAGGTATACCCTTTGGGAAACCACACTCACCCTATTCTAATACCTATAATCCCGGTTGGAAGAATCACCCTAATTTCAGTTGGAAATCCGACATACAACCCCCTGCCCACTCTAGTACCCAATGGCAACCGGAAGCAACCTCATTTAATGCACCTCAATAATCTTTACCTTTGGAAGATATGTTAAGTCATTTCTGCAGGTATATGCCAAGAGTGTGGAAGATCAAGGAAAAATAAATCAACGGTTGTTAGAGGAACAACAAGTGATCAAAGAAGAACAAAAGGTAATAAAGAGTCAACTCACCAAGTTGACTAGTTTCTTGACGATTCAAGAGCAAGGTCGCTTTCCTTTACAACCACAACCTAATCCAAAGGGACAACATATGGCACAAAACTCCGGACCTGAAAATCAAAATGTTAGAGAGGTTAATGCCATAATCACCCGCAGTGGTAAGAAAATTGATGGGCCCACTCTACCATCAAACTTGAGCAACAAGGATAAAGCCCCCAAGGAACAAGATGCCCATGATGATTATTTTCCACCAGTGCCTTACCCTCAAGCACTCCTTAAGCCTAAGGAGATAAATTCAGCATTAAAATGTGAGATTCTTGAACAACTTCAGCATGTTAAAATTAACCTCCCTCTTCTTCATGTTATAAAACAGATCCCCAACTATGCGAAAATCATCAAGGATCTATGCACACTCAAGAAGAGGCACAATGTGAAGAAGACAACATTCTTAATGGAGCAAGCAAGTGCTGTAATTAGCAGCAAAACACCGCCCAAATATAAAGATCCGGGCTGTCCAACGGTGGCTTGCCAAATTGGAAATAAAACTTGTGGCCAAGCATTGCTAGATTTGGGTGCTAGTGTGAACCTCATGCCATACTCCATGTACTTGCAGCTCGGTCTAGGTGAGATCAAACCAACCTCTATAGTACTTCAATTAGCGGATAGATTGGTAAGAAAACCAAGAGGTATTGTAGAAGATGTTTTGTTGCAAATTGATAATTTCTACTATCCTGTTGATTTTTTGGTTTTAGATGCTATTTCTACTATAAACACAGAGTCCATAATTCATTTGATACTTGGAAGAACATTCCTTGCCACCTCCAATGCCCTCATTAATTGTAGGAATGGTCTAATGACATTATCATTTGGAAATAGGACTCTAGAGGTAAATGTTTTTCGAGTCCCATGGCAACCACATGAAGAGGATGAGTACATCAAAGATAATTCTAACTCTTCGAAATTCATTCCTAATAATCTTGAGTTTAAAGATTCTTCAAATTATCCCCATGTTGTTAATGTTGTTGATGTTTTTGATAAGCCACAGGAATTTATTAAGACATCTTGCCAACCATGCTTTGAGAAACTGCTTGAGAGAAGTCACATGGATGCGGGAATCAAATACCCTACTGCTGATAGTAAATGGGCATCACCAAAAACACTTGAGCTACATGTGGTGGACTTTAAGTATTCCTTTCCATCGCCAAAGCATACAAGCACAAAATTTTGTAGCAAAGCAGTGGCTGGTGCATCCAACTCATGTTTTTCGAGGAGGGAATAAGAACGTCTGGCTGAAGACGTAAAACTTAGCGCTAATGGGAGGCACCCTACAACATATCCTTTTATTTTTTTATTTTTTATATTTTTTTTTCTTGTTTATTATTATTATTTTGCTGTTTTCCAGTTTTACTTTAGTATTTGTTTTTCAGGGACAAATATACGAAGCAGTTCAAATGGTGGAGCATAATTTTCAGCTTCTGTGCACCTTTGGCTACAAGGGGAGTTTCCTTTACTCTTTCTTCTACATTGAAGTCAATGCAATTTTTAAGTTGGGGGTGGAGGAAACGCATCTCTTTGTTTCCATTTTCTTTATTTCTATACATTTTTCTTTTTTCATTGAACTGCTTGGTGTCATTTTCCCTTTCTTTTTGTTTTAAGCATGCTTTGTGGTTGCCTTGGAGTTAATTCACATGTCAATGATATAAACTTAATTGAGATAGCAGTAGCATTTAGAAGGAGTTAAATTTTGTTTCAGTTTGAAATTAATTTAAATATCAATCTTCATTTGGTTTGAGACTCTAGTTTGTGGTAAGATTGTATGATTAGTCTATAACATCTAGAGAAATTTTATGTAAGATTATTTTGTGAATATTTTTGCGGTCTCAACAAGCTCTAGAACTTACTTGATAATCACTTGAGGTGAATTCCTAGAATGCACACTACTTAGGATATGATATAGGCAATTTTTGAAACGTTTGAGCCTTTCAAACCTACCATTGCTATATTTATCACTAGTCACCTATTTGAGCCTTTTTCTTGAAAAGAAAAATTGAGCCTTGTTTCTTTCGATAAACTATTTACTGACCTTTATGAGCCTAAAAATATTTTATCCTTACCTTTCTTTTAAAAGAACTTAGTTATACACATGTTGTGAGAAGTACTTAAAAGGAGTAAGGGTGGAAATATGAAAAAAAATATCACTACCGCAACCCAAGTACATTAAAGGAGATAAGTTGGGGGTTGTGGAAAAGAAAAAGAAAAAAAAATGATGAAAGAGAAGGTGAATGGTTACGTGCCAAAAAAAAAGAATTATGGCAAAGAAAGAAGAAAGAAAGAAAAGAAAAAATGGTGATTTGTTGAAAGAAATGCTCGAAAAATGGTTGGAAGAGTTAGGTATTGAAGTAAAGTTATCCAGTGCTTAAAGAGTTGTGTTCAAAACTAAGAGATTAAGTTCTTTTACTTGTTGAATCATTCTCATTCCTTCTTAACCTTTACCTTAGCCTAACGTTACAAGCTTATAAAGACCTATTGATCCAATGTAGTGTGATTTTTCTACAATAGTGGAGAACAACTTGAAAAGTGAGCCTATGAAGTTTGTTTTGTGATTGATGTCACGCAATTTATTATGTTTTTAGAGGCCAAGACTTGTATTCATGAATGTTATGCATAAAATCATCCGGGTGTTTGGATTAATGGTTTGTGGTAAGACGAATGTTAAGAGTCAATAACGATTTTAAGATTGATGTTTGGATTACTTTTGGACTTAGGTGAAATTTAGTGATTCTATGTGCCATATGTTATGTGCAATTTTTTAGAAAAAAAGTGAATTACTCTTGGTTCAACGCTAGCATTGCTTTACTTTGTTTTTCACTCCTACCATAGAATTCATCTCTTATTTTCGCTTCAATTGCTAGGGACTAGCAATAAGCTAGTTGGGGGTTGTGATGAGAGTCATAAAATGCATCTTAACAGTACTTAATTGTTATCATTTTAGGGTTGATCTAGGTTTTTCTTCTTCTCATCATCGTTGACAATGGAATTCATTTCTTCTACCTCATATGTCAATAATGACCCAAGAAGTGTCTCAATATCAAGTTTGTTGAGATCTTTGGCCTCTGTGATGGCCTTCTTCTTTGCTTTCCAAGTGGGTGGTAAAGATCTTAAGATTTTTCTTATTAGTTCAAACTCCTCAATGTTCATACCAAGAAGCTTTAAACCATTAACAATAGTTGTGAAACATGAGTGCATTTGAGAAATTGTTTCGTTAAGAGACATTCTAAAAGATTTATATTCAGATACTAGCTTATAGATTTTTGATTTTTTAACCTTACTAGTTCCTTCATATGTAACTTGCAATTTATCCCATATCGCTTTAGCCGAAATACATGCAGAGATTTTATTGTATTTAGATATATCTAAAGCACAATGTAAAATACTTATGACTCTACTATTGAGAGATATCATTCTACAATCCTCATCATTGTACTCAGTTTTGAGTTTAGGCATTGTATGATTGATTTCTCAAATAGTTATTTCCTTTGATAGAATTCTAGGTCCTTCTTCAATAACTCTCCATAGATTATAATCTTGTCATTCGACAAAGATTTTCATCCTGTTTTTCCAATAGTTATAGTTGGAGCCATTGAACAAATGAGGCCTAGTGTAGGAGTGTCCCTCATAATAACTATTTACTGCCATCGAATCAACTCAAGGATATTAAGCCTAAAATTGAGAACGAGACTCTTATACCAATTGTAGATTGAGGTTTCAACCCAAGAGGGGGGTGAATTGGGTTTTTAAAAAATTTTGCTAATTAAACACAAGTTTATAAAAACAGATAAACCCATAAGCATGTAAACAAATAATGTGCTGTAAACAAAAGAGTTTAAGGAATAGAGGATGCAAACTCAGTTTATAGTGGTTCGGCAATATTAGATTAGTTCTGACCCTACGTCCACTCTCTTCAAGGAACCTCCTTGAAGTAATCCACTAAGAACCTTAGTCGTTCAACTTCGCGGGTGTTGCACAAACCTTAGAATCAATCCCTTCCTCTTAGAAGCAAAATTCCTCCATCTCGGAAGCTAATCCCTTTACAATAAATGCTGTAAAATAAATAGTAGAGAGACAACAATGAAAGCTTATACAACTGAATAATATCTCTCTTTCAAGATAAAGCTCGAAGAATAGCTCAACAATGAATATCTCAAAGCTTTTGAATGGCTCAACAATGAATATTTCAAAGCTTTTGTGTATCAATGAATAAAAACTTGATTGAATGTTTTATCTCTCTGTTTAAAATGCTCAATAGAGTGGGTTTATATAGTCTTGTTGTAATATGCCCGCTTTGTACTGTTATGGTACATTTTGGTGCAATTTGTGCTGAAATCTCGTGTCTCAACGGTCATATTTTTTGAACTACTAGTCGACTGGGTCAAGTTAAAAATCTCATTTTTAAGGCTATTGAAGGTACCAGTCGACTGGGTGGTTCTTACCAGTCGACTGGGGACAGTCTGTCCAATATACCAATCAACTGGTATAAAGAACCCAGTCGACTGGGAACACTGTCCCATATATCAGTCTTCTGGTATAAGTACCCAGTCAACTGGGTGGCCTATCAACCCAATTTTCATGTTTTGAGATGTTTTTAACATAAAAACGTTTGATTAAAAAGTTCTGTTAAAATACTTTTTCAGAAAAAGCCATAAGACAAGCTTTTCACCTAAACAAGTGAGATTTACAACTTGTTTCATTTACCTTAAACCTATACTAGATCTTCTATCTTGACTTGGTGTTTGATTCAGGTTGAGTTCTTGCACCTTAATCCTTGGCTGAATACTTTTATCACTTAATACACTTAGATAGCACTATTAGTATAATAAGAGTTGTGTTTTGTCATTATTAAAATATAGGTGAGGGTCAACAGTAAGTGTATATATTGATAGACCCTTAACTTGAAATAAGTTTAAGAAGGCTTGTTCTTTTATAAATATTGCTCATATACTTTTAAATCCCAGTAAAAGAGAAATTTCATTTAGTTGAGGTAAAATATGTTGATTGTGGCTCAATATGATAGCAGATTTGTGGCCTTATCAAGGTTCGTATCGAAAATGGTAGATATAGAGAACAAGAAGTGTAAGAGGTCAATAGATGAACTATATTTTAAGATTTGATCGAAATTATCTTATGTAAGGCATATAAATTATGTCAGGTTGGTGGATATAGCACTTCATATTGAAAAAGATACGATGGAGTTTAAGTGAAAGAGAAAGAGTGGTTAAAGAGGCTTAGACATGAAGGTTTTAGAAGTAGTAGCAGTATGAGTGTACAGGGTGAAAGACCACCCCAAATAGGGCGTTCCTTGTTACAAAAAACTGTAGAACAGAGTTAGAGGCAAGTAGGATCTATTGCTTATGTAGCTCAGAGTAATATCGATAGGACCCTTAGGTTTGGGAGACAGGTTATAGGAATTGAGAGTCATGGCAGAAGAAATAAGCATACCACCAAGGGGAAGTGGTAATCTGATGTATGATTGAGAGATAAAAGTTTGCTATTGATATAATCAGATAAGATATTTATCCCAGAATTGTCCTAATTTGAAGTGTTTTGTATGTACAAAAGTGGGCATATCAATGTTGGTTGATCCTGGTGCAACCCATTCTTTTGCATCCAATGTATTTATGAAGTTTATTGATGCATGTGTTAGTCCTTTGATGCATAATAGTATTGTTGAAGTTCCCACTAGAGATAGAGTGATAATCATAAATGTTTATAATGGTTGAATGATTTGTATCAGTGATAGAGAATCTCAAGTTGATTTATTATCTTTGAATATGGTTGATTATTTTAGAAAGAATTTAGTGTTCAAAATATGGACATGAGGAGTTTAACTTTCAGGGAGAACATAAGATACTCTCGAACTATCTTATTTTGCTCTGACTACTAGTAGATGATTGAAGAATGATTGTGAGGAGTATTTGGCATACATAATGGATTATAAAAAGGAAAATAGCAAGTTAGAATAAATCTTAGTGGTGAAAGATAATTCTAATGTATTTCTTGATGAGTTGTCTAATTTACCTCATAGTAGAGAGATTGAGTTTTTTATGGATGTGATTCTGGTTTCTAAACCTATTGCAATAGCACTATACAGAATAAGACCTATTGAATTGAGAAAACTGAAGGTTCTACTTTAGAATTGTTAGACAAATAATTTATTTGACTAAGTGTGTCACCATGGGGAGCCTCTGTATTGTTTGTAAAGAAAAAAGATGGAACGATAAGGTTATGTATAGATTTCAGACGGCTAAATAAAATAACCATT
Organism: Bretschneidera sinensis; assembly: GCA_023935145.1. Classification (NCBI taxonomy): domain Eukaryota; kingdom Viridiplantae; phylum Streptophyta; class Magnoliopsida; order Brassicales; family Akaniaceae; genus Bretschneidera; species Bretschneidera sinensis. The sequence goes on from CM043703.1 coordinate 97,632,373, forward strand.
AAGAAAAATTATCTTTTTCCAAGAATAGATGATTTGTTTGAATTGTTGCAGGGAGTGAGAGTGTTTTCTAAGATAAACCTGAGATCAGGTTATCACCAGTTAAGGATAAAGAAATGAGACATACCTAAGATTGCTTTTAGGACACGTTATGGTCATAAGTTTATTGTGATGCCATTTGGGTTGACTAATGCTCCAGCAACAGTCATGAACTTGATGAATAAAATGTTTAAACTATTTTTTGATAGTTTTGTGGTTGTGTTTATTGATGACATCTTGGTATATTCTAAGACTAAGGAAGAACATGAAAAATATTTAGAAATTGTGTTAGAGATTTTGTGGAAAGAGAGATTGTATGCTATAATTTTCCAAACGTGAATTTTGGTTGAATGAAATAACTTTCCTGGGGCATGTGTTTTCTGGAGATGACATAACAGTTGATCCATAAAAGGTAGAGGCAATGTTAAGTTGGGAAAGACCAGCTAATGTGACTGAGATTAAAATCTTCTTGGGGTTAGCTGGTTATTATAAAAGATTCTTTTCGAATTTTTCTATTATTGTAGTACTGTTGACTAGACTGACCAGGAAAGAGGTGAGATTTGTATGGTGTGGGAAGTGTGAGAAAAGTTTCTAATTACTAAAATAGAAATTGACTACAGCTTTAATATGGGTGCTTCATTCTGATGATGAAGGATTTATAGTATATAGTGATGCATCCCATCAAAATTTGGGATGTGTGTTGATGCAACATGAGAAAGTAATGACATGTGCTTCTAGGCAATTGAAGAATCATGATAGAAATTACCCCACCCATTGCTTAGAGTTGGCTGCCATAGTGATTACTTTAAAGATTGGAGACATCATCTGTATGGAGCCACTTGTGAGATATTCATTGATCATAAGAGCTTGACATACTTACCTACCCAGAGAGAGTTGAATTTGAGGCAAAGATAGTGGATGGATTTGATTAGTGACTATGATTGTACAATTCACCATCATCTAGAAAATACGAAGGTGGTAGCTGATGCATTGAGTATAAAATCTACAAGAAGATTGACTGCTATTGAAATTCATGATGTGTAATTGATGATAGATTAAGAGAGAAAAGAATGAAGTTGACTATTAGTGATAAAGGATCATTGTTAACAAATATGGTTGTACAGTCATCCATAGTAAAATGCTTGTTAGAGATGCAAGGAAGAGATGAAAAGATAGAAAAAATTAAGCATTGAGTACTTACTAGAAGCAATATGAGTTCAAAATTTGAAATGAAGATATTTTAGTATTGGAACATAGGATTTGTGTTCCCAATGATGCGGGGTTGAGAAAGAAGATATTGAGAGAGGTACAGAATGATGTATATTCGATGCACCCGAGTAACAATAAGATGTATAGAGAACTGAGACAGAATTTCTAGTGGTCAAGATTAAAGAGGGATGTAGCTAAATATATTTCTAGATGTTTGGTTTGTCAGCAGGTGAAGTCATAGAATAAAAATCCAGGTGGCTTACTGCAGCCTCTTCCTATGTTTGAATGACCATAGAAAAATGTGAGTATGGATTTTGTTTATGAATTTTTCCATACCCAAAGAGGTTACAATACAGTGTAAGTGATAGTAGATAAACTTTTTAAGTCATTCCAATTTCTTCCAATTAAAACTAATTGGAATCCTAAAAAGTTGGTTGAATTATATATAGTTGAGATTGTGAGGTGATATAGAGTACTATTGAGCATAGTGTCATTTAAAGATGCTAGATTTACATATTTGTTTTGGATAAGCTTTCAGAAAGCCATGTGTACACAGTTGCAGTTTATTACAACTTTTTATCCTCAAACGGTTGAGCAGACAAAAAGGATTATTAGAGCGCTAGAAGATATGTTAAGGGAAAATGTGATGAGTTTCTCAGTAAGTTGGGATGCTTACTTGCCATTGATGGAATCTGCTTATAATAATCAACATCAATTTAGTAATAGAATGGCACCGATTGAGACATTGTATGGTAGGAGGTGTAGAACTCCTATATGTTGGGAAGAAATGGGAGAGAAAAAATATATTTGGTTCATAAATTATTGAATTAACAACTAAGAGGATCAAACTAGTTAGAGAGAACCATAAAGTAACATAGAATAGATCGAATAGCTATGCTGATAATAGGAGAAGAGCTCTTGAATTTCAATTAGGTGATTGGGTGTAATTAAAAATATCTCCATGAAAAGGTGTATTGAGATTTAAACAGGAAATGAAAGTTGAGTACGAGGTATATGAGATCCTATGAGGTTGTTGAAAAAGTTTGGCTAGTCGTGTATAGCCTGGAATTGCCTCCAAAGTTGAAGCAGTTATATATTATGTTTCATGTTTCACTTTTGAGAAAGTGTTTACGTGATGAATCTCAAAATATTTCAAGCCAAGCTGTAGAAATTTAGGAAGGTTTGACTTTTATACAAGTACCAATGAGAAATTTAGACAGAAAAGAACAAATCTTGTGTAATAAAGTAATTCCATTAATTCAAGTTCTATGACAGAATAAATATGTTGAAGAGATTACGTGAGAGCATGAGGCAACTATGAAGAAATATTATTCACAATTGTTCTTGAGTTAGGTAAAGAAATTTTGACGACGAAATTTTTATAAGGTGGTAGAATTGTAATACCCGTGTTCTTAAGGTATAGGTAAAGAAGTAATTTGATAAATATGATATAGAATTAAAATAAAATAATATATATGTGAAATTTTATTATTTGAATAAAATAAATCTTTTGAAAAAAAACTGGATGTGTGATGGTACGGATACAAAGAAAAAGAAAAGAAAAAAAAATTGCATCGCTGGAAGGATAAGAAGGAAAAGAAAGAAAAGAAAAAGAAAAAGAAAAAGGTAAAAAAAAGAAGAAGGTGGCTACACTTGGACGCCCAGGTGTAGCCTTTGCCTTGCATGCATTGTGCATGCAAGACACAAGGATTTTGCAGACGGTGAGTGAGTATAAGTGTATGAACATATATACACATATATATACATATACATATATACATATGTGTGTGTGTGTATAGTTTTTCTTTTATTTATTCATTACTTACCAAATCATGTTTGGTTTTCTCTTTTCCTTAATTCAAATTATTCTATTTCTTTAAACACTTGGGGATCGAAAGAAAGATCGAAAGAGTAAAATTTTGAAAGAAGAAAATTTTATAGAGAGTCACGGGAAGCTCTAAGAAAAACATAAAGTAATAATGTGAAGTTTATTTTTGAAATTTAGCATACATGAAATTCCTGAAATTCAATGTGAGAATTTTCAAATGATGTGAATTATGGAAAAATTGAAGAATAAATTAGAAATTTAATATAAATATTATGTCAGGTGTTAACTATCAGCAATCGAGGGAAATTGCTGAAAGGAGCAGGAAAGGCAAGGAGGTGATCCACGAGTAGCTCTAAGTGCTACGAGGTGACTTAAATTTACTTTAAGTAATCAAGATAAATATGAAATATATAATGATAATATTTGAATAAATCATTAACTTATGATTTGGTGATAGATGAAAGTTGGTTGATAGGTATGATAGGAATAATGGATGTGTAGAGAATTATTTTATGAGAAATAATATTATTGGGATAATTAGTCAATTTAATAATAAAGGCGATAAGTGAAATTCTTGACGAGCTATGGTTAATAATTTGATATGATTTATGAGGAAAGGAATTTAGTGAAAAATTTTAAATAATAATTTGAGAATAACAAGATAGCTAATTTAAATATTTGAATACACGCTTATTTTTATATTATTGTTCATATGTATATTTCATACCATTATTCATATGCATATGCATGAAATAAAAGAACCGGTAAGGCAGACGGTCTAAATGAAAATAAAAGAACCGGTAGGGCAACCGGTCTAAATGAAAACCGTGACAGCCGGTATGTGCTGAAAATAAAAAAATCGAGAGGACAACCGGTCTAAATGAGAATAAGAGAATCGGGATGACAGTCGATCTAAATGAGAATAAGAGAACCGGGAAGACAATCGGTCTAAATGAAAATAAAAGAACCGAGAATGCAGCCGGTCTAAATGAAAATAAAAAAACCGAGAGGGCAGTCGGTATATGCTGAAAATAAAAGAACCGTGAGGGCAATCAGTCTAAATGAGAATAAAATAATCAGGAAGGCAACCGGTCTAAGATAAAAACATGTAGACATATGGGAAGACGTTCCCAATAATAATAACATTTAAATTCATGCATTGCATTTGCTTAAATATTGATTGTTATTACTTGAGAGGCTAAAGTGCTATTTATGACTGCAAATTTATTGATAGATGAATGAGTCACACAAAGAAACAATTATGCTAAAAAGAAATATGGAAATATGAAATGATTAGAATTATCTAGGTGATTGATTATATGTTGTGAACCTCATAATGAGGTAATTATGAGATAGAATTGATAATCTCAAAATGATGATTAATTATATGAAAAAAAGAGATTTATAAAGGATGAGGAATTGATATGAGTAGGGATAATAGAATGTTATTATCAAAATATATAAGATAGATGAATGAATATTGGAAGACTACTTATACCAATTGAATACTTCTAGTAAGTTTAATTCATTGAGCTTGTGAAGCTCACTCCTCATTATACAATGATTTCAGGTAGCAGGCAAGACAGATAATTTGGTGAGTTAAGATTCAGACGAAGTCATTATCTGTAAGTCACGTGGTTAACATCTTCTGACTAATGGAAAACAAAAATAAAAATTTATTTGTAAATATTCATGCATATTACGTTATATATAATGTTTAAGTCAAGATCTGAATGATGTATCTCCCCTGTTGAGGGTTGAGGATTTATGTAAATAATTACAATTGGTATATTTTTTATTATTGTATATATGTGTCGTGCTCGGATTTTCAAAATGTGACAACACCGTCTCGGGGGTGGCCAAACCGGGATGGGTCGTTACATGCACTCCCCCTCTTTTTTCACCGGTACATGTAAGAATTTCTCATCATAAGGGATGTGCATAAAATTGATTCACTCACCTGCAAATTTAGCTCAAAACTTTAACTTATTATTTATCTCAAATAAGACGAGAATAAAATGAGCGACTGAGACTGAATTATAAATGTGAAAACTATTTCATCTCTATTATTATGGCAGTGGTCAACTTTACATAATCATTATGGAAAATATTATCTGCCATAATATGACATTAAAGTAGGCAAACTTGTCAAATTTTCGAGAAATTATCACATACTCTTGAGACTTCATCCCCACCTTTCTTTTAGACCAAATCCTTATTTAAACATGATTATGAATAATTTAATGATGCATAGTTTTTTGACAATTATAAATTTTACATTGAACATATAAATAAAATTTGAAAACAAACCCATTTCCAATTTCATGGTATATAGTGGTGGCGAGTGTTTATTTGCGAGTTTGTTATTTAGCTCGCATCGTTGTATTAATTGTTACATGAGAGGAAACAATATAACAAGGGCAAAAGCTATTGTTAGAGAATGTGAAATTCTTACCAATGAGTTAATGGTGATATAGCCATTGAAAGGTATGTCTGTTAATTATTAAATTTTAATCCGAATTCAATTTGTTTTCTATCAATATGAGAAGAGGAATTCTTGCATGCATAAAGTCCAAGAGTAGAGAACACCAAATGTATCCCAACTGTTCATCAAGAGAGTGACTCAATACACTCTCTCCTCTTGTATCGGGTGCATATAAGAATTTCTCATATAAAAGATGCGCATTAAAGTTAGGCTAATTCACATAGAAAACCTTATGGTTTGACTCAGTTTTATAACAAACCTTAAAGTTTACTTTGGTTCATACAGAACCCTGTGGTTTGACTCAGTTTCATAACAAACTATGAGATTTACTTTAGTTCATATTAAACCTTGTGGTTGACACCGTTTGTTATGAAACTGAATAAACCTCAAGGTTTGTTATGAAAACTGAGTCAAACCACAAGGTTTAGTATGAACCAAAATAAACCTCAAGATTCGTTATGAAATTGAGTCAAACTACATGGTTTTCTGTGTAATTTAGCTTTAAAGTTATTCACTTACCTATCAATCTGACTCAAAACATCAACTCTATTATTCATCTCAAATGAGACGTGCATAAAATTGGTGCCTGAGCTTTTTAAAATGTGCATAAATGCGAGATCTATTTCTTCTCCATTATTATGGTATCTTATAGTCAATCTTACATAATTATTATGCAGAATCTTATTTGTCATTATACGACATAAAATAGGTAAACTTGTAAGTTGTCGAGAAGTTACTATATACTCTCAGAGTATACTTAACTTATACCCACCCTCCACGGCTCTCTCCCTCTTCTTTCTCGTCTCTGTCAACTGCCATGGCTATTTATGACCATGATTTTACCTTAAATATAAATTTGATAAACTTGGAGAATATAAAAAGATTTTTTTAAAATTGTTGGTGTTTTATCAATATAAATCTTCTCAAAAAATAAAAAAAAAACCCATAAATTAAAATCAGAGTTGTGATTACCCATGTCAATTTTAGGTAATTTTACCATCGGGATTAACTACAGAGCATTTCCATGGGGATTTAATTGCTTTAGGCTCTAGAGAATAGATAAAGTTTTCACCATTCACCAAAATGCCTATAAAGGCACATTAAATAATTTGCTAAACATAAAACACATTATTTTCTTGATAATTTCTCGTTTCAAATTTTACTATAACAACGATAAACATTTTCATATTTTCATATTTCACTTTAGGCCGTAGTGTCATCTTCCTCCTCGACCCGCTTTCAAAGCAAAGCTAATAAAGGGGAAATACTAATAAAAACACCAGATTAGGAATAATAATATTCAGTTAATAATAAAAAGCCCAAAATGGACCAAAATCAGAAAGCCCTCTTCTTCATCTTCTTCTTCGTGTAAACCCAAGCCCAGAGAGAGAGAGGTCTCGCATAGTGCCCTCGAAGAGAAAACAAAAAAAAGGGGAAAAAAACAACACGAAATTTTTTGGAGATAGAAAGATAAACTGAAACAATTCAGAGAGAAAAATTATAGAGAGAAACTCGAAGCACGCATTCATGGCTGACATTTGCGGGGAGGCTTCGTGTTATAGGGCAAAAGTTGTGTCGTTTTGATTGGGGGCCGCGGTGGGGTTCGTTATTCAAAACCCTAGGAGAGAGAAACTGGATATCAGGTGCTCGGTGTCGTGCCCTAGCTCCCAAATTTGTTGCTCTGCTTTCAATTCAGGTATTTTTGCTTAATTTGCTTGTTATAATTCGTATGCCTGGAAACCCTAGAACCGGGTAATGCTTGAATTTGTGCAATTTGGATGATTGAATGTGTTTAGGGTTAGGTTTGGGGCTCAATGAATACAAATTTGTTTCTGTTGTGATTCTGTTACGCATTTTGATTGAATGCTTGATGATTTATGCGGTAACTTGTGATATTCATGTACTTATTTAAATTGAATGGGATTAAATGTTGGGGAAACTTAGTGGGGCGTGCTTTTAATTTTTTAGTTAGTCATTTTAAACTGTTAGTAGGTATTTTGGAGGTTCCCATGGGAGAAGTTGAAAAGGAATTGCTGGTCCTTAGCATCTTACAGCTCTTGTTGCATATACGGTATGAAATGTTTGATTACTACTGATGCAATTATTAGTTACCTTTATTTGGCATTGCTTTCGGCGCTACCATTTATAATGCCTAATGCATTTCCTTTATTAAATTTTAACCGTTAGAACGCGACTACCATCCTTGGTGGCATCATTTGATTGGGTGATCAACAAATGCTTGCTTATGCAAGTTTGATGTTATCCTCTGAGGTTTGGTACCAACATAATTTGGTGACTGAGCTGCACTATTTCCATTTGATATCATGAGACTGGTCAATGACTAGACGTTTAGACATTGTGGTACTACAGTAGGATTATTCATGTATTATGTATTCTGCTGTAGAACAGCTTGTGCCAAAAAAGGGTAGAAAAGTAGGAGTTAAAAGGTTCAACTTATATTAATATTTAGTAATCTTGCTGACTATGTAGACATTTTCTCATCTTCATACTCATTCAATGTGAATGAGCTTTTCATTTTTTTCTTACCAGCTGCGTCTTTTTTTTATTTTATTTTTTTGATAAGTAACTGTGACTTGTTGCAAGAAGAAAAAGGAAATGGAAAGGACTTTGCCTTATCATTGATATTTTTCTTCTTTTGCTTGCATTGTGCTGACTATAAAATTTCGACCATCTCTGTATTTGGCCCAGTAATGCTGCCTGTATTATGACTTATCAGAAAAAAAAATGGTGCCTGTATTATGCTTGACACATTCAATCATACATAGGGCTATTTTTTAGGTTTAGATAACTTATATCTCTGTCTGTTCGGCTTGCTTAGAAATTCGATACTGTTGGCGTGATATTGGATATTGAGAAAACTTTTCTGCAAGTAATGATTTATAAAGCAAGACTAAAAGTTTTAAGTGCATTTGCTTTTTTTCTAAAGAAAATAATTCTGTAACGTTACTTCCTTTACTGAATAAATAACTCACAAGCTGCCACATTTTGTTTTATACTTGCAGGGTGAATGTAGGATTACATGCAGGTGAAAATAAGTGGATGCTTTTGTGTGTTATACATGCCATATACTTGAGGTATACTGGTTGACACATGCTGGTACTGGAATTATGTATAATTTGGGTGTATAGTTCTTTTCCTTCTGATTTTGGCCATTTCTTGTAAGCTTGAGTCCTGTTTTCTGGCACTCACTTTCATATGTACCTGGGTTTATACATTGGATTTCAGAGACAGCTATAATTTAAGAGGCTTCTTCTATTGAAAAATTGGTGTGCCAGAAGCTTGAGGACATGGCACTCGTGGTCGTGGTTACCTCTGTCCGATGTTTCTACGGATAGTTGTAACAAAATTCAGCTTAGTGTACTTAAAGAGCATACAGTTATGAGAGTTCTATGCATGTTTCTGAAGAAACCAGCATAGGTTATTGTTTACACATATAAATACATATTTCTCTATGGATGTTTTTCTACAAGCAATTGAGCACTCAATCATCGTCAAACATATTTGTTTAGTATTATAAAATCTTAAACACACAATTATGTGCTGCGTTCCTGCGAATGGATTCTGGGAGTGGCCATATCCAAAACCGTGTTTGTGTCAAAGCATGGCATTCATGTCTATGTCTATATATGATAGAGACTTATAAAAATTGTCTACATATGATAGAGAAACAAATGCACACCCCTTTATTCAGTGTCATGTTGGTACAAGGGGTGACTGTGACCATTGTGTTCAGAGAAATATTATCTTGAGTGACTTTCACAAGTGAACTGAATATAGTCGGTTTTTGCTTTGCCCAGTTATGTAAACCTGTAATTCTCTTCTTTCGAATGAGGAGAATCGTCTTTTTTGCTTCGAGGCTGAGTGACTGACTGTATTTTCACTTACTGAAATTTGTGATGTTTTAACTCACATTATTTAGGTTTTCTGTTTACTCTTTCTACCCTCACCTAAATTCTTATGAAACTTCTCTTATACTTTTAGGAATTTGATAGATTTTTGAATTGATGAGAGGGACAAGCTTGTAGGTGTTAAGGTAGGGATGCATGGATGTGGCTCAGGATCTGGTCTCCTAGTAAATGCTGAGGTTGATTCCATGGGAGGAGTTGTTGACGGAGGAGTTGGTGTTGGTATCAAAACCTCTCCGCGCCGAGCAGCAATTGAGAAGGCTCAGACAGATCTAAGGTAATATGGCATTCCGTTCTTTTTAATCCATCGTACTTCCTTGTAATTATATATATATATATATATATATATATATTCTCTGTTGGCTAATGAAAATATCATACGCTTTTTCTTCCACTTCTTGATAACAGGCAAGAGTATGATGTTCGCGAGGAAAGGAGAAGAGAGTTAGAATTTCTAGAGAAAGTATGCAAATTTGGATTCCCTCGTACTACTTTTAATTGCTTTTGTCAGTTGATCAGTATAAAATATCCGTACTTTGCAGGGTGGCAATCCTTTGGATTTCTTTGGTAATACAACATCACTCAGTGTCCAGTCTACTTCACTCACTGATCAACAAGTGGAGCATTTTGTGACCAGGTATGTTCTTTTTTCTTGTATTGCTGTTTTATGGTTCTAAATTATAGTATTTTATGGATTGACTGATCTTCCCCTTCTCCTATTGTTATCACAGTGAAGCGAAAGGTAGTTTTGCCCTTACTGCGTCACCTCGTGGTGATTCTGTAGAGAGTAGTGGGAGACCTGGGGTTCCTACAGTTTGTGAGCCCAATAGTGCTGATAATCTCTTACTTTTTGATGGTGAAAATGAGTTACATGAAGGTGAAAGGAATCCTTTACATCCTAGTAAGAGAAATAGAATTACTCAATCAGAACAGTCTTGTCAGATGGATGGGACTCAAAACACCAAGGAATCAGAAGATTCTGCCATCTTTCGCCCATATGCTCGTAGGAACAGGTCCAGGATAAATCGTGATGCTGCACGATCAAGTTCAACGGATATGGTTCAGACTCATGGTGGTCATGGATCTGCTTTACCTGTTCGTGGGGGGTCAAGGGATGGAAAGGGTTCAATATCTGCTTTACCTGTTCGTGGGGGGTCAAGGGATGGAAAGGGTTCAATATCTGAAACAACCAACCAAAAGGACCAGAATATACGTTATATTTCTAACCCGAACTCTGCAACTTCAAATGGTGATATAATTCCAAAAGTCGTAACTTCTGATAGTCAGTTGAACATGGAATTGGATGGTGTGCAGACTCTGGCAGAGACTACTGACCTGATGAAAGTTAATCTGTTCAAAAGTAATTTGGATGTTGCAGCTTCCAGAAGCTTGACAGATAACCAACATAAAGAACCTTTACATGTTAGGGCTCAGCAAGATTCTATTGATATGGCTTCTGGGGAACCTGATCTTCATGTAGGAAAGGAACAGGCAGTTTTGGCTGGTCTGGAATGTCTGCCTTGTGAAGCTGCACCGAAAGTCGAGATCAAAACTAGTTCTGGTAAGCTGAATGAGTTTGAAGACTCTAAAGGAGATAGGAAAACCTTACCAAATGATGGTCAAAGTAGCAGGGCAGCAATTGGGACAAAGGGATTAGATTCAGAGTCCTCTTGCACCCATAATAGCCTCAGCGTAGATGTAAATAATGATAAAGATGTGTGTATTAATCTTAAAAATATTGATTCTAACAGACTTCCTATTGGGAGAACATCAGAGTTAGAAGGGACACCAAATTTAACTGCTGTTGAAGTGGTAAATGAAAAGAACAAGATCAAGGCTGTTGACGGCAATTCTGTCATCCATGATGATAGAGCTTCCCTATACAAAAACAACATTGATAATGGCTCTGTTGTCAAAGAAGAAGATGAAATTCATAGGATTAAATCTGATTTGCAAAATCAGGTCAATTGTTCTCCCAACATGGAGGTAGCGCAACAAAATGACTGTACTTTACCAGAAGCTGATGGAAAATGTGGTGAAGTGTTGGGTGATGATTCCATCTCCAACAAGGGAAACTTTTGCACTGGAATGCCTCAGGCCACCGTGGATGTTGGTGTTCGAGAGGATCCTGAGACTACTTACTCGGGAAAAAATTCTACTTCTGCTGCGGACCCTCAACTTGTTTCAGGTAATGTCTTGAAATTGGCAGATAAAGCTCATGAAGATTCTATTTTGGAAGAGGCACGGATTATAGAGGTCATTTCTTTATCTTTTCTTTCAGTTTATGAACTTAATTTGTCAAACTTATAAAAAAAAAGTCAAACTTGGAAGGAACTCCTTTTCCTTTTTCACAAAATTTAAATTTCTGACATAATGTTGTAAACAGGCAAAACGGAAGAGGATTGCTGAGTTATCAGTTGGTACCTTACCCTTTGAGAATTGGCGAAAATCTCACTGGGATTTTGTTCTCGAGGAAATGGAATGGTTGGCAAATGATTTTGCGCAGGTCTGTCTCTGTTGATAAACTATGCAAATGCAATCAAATACCTTTTCCTTTTTTTTTTTTAACTTTCCATTCTCGTTGGAAGATTGCTTCTTTTACTTTTTCAGTATATCTGTTACATTATATATAAAAGTTACTATTACCTATGATTGACTATCAGTAAACAAAAAATTTCTTTTCGTTATTATTTGCTCATAGGAGCGTCTTTGGAAAATGACTGCCGCCGCGCAAATATGTCATCGAGTTGCTTTTACTTCTCGATTGAGATTTGAAGAACAAAATCAGTGTCGGAAGCTCAAAAAAGTAGCTTTCACCCTGGCTGATGCTGTCATGCGGTTCTGGCATTCAGCGGAGGTGCTTCTAACCGGTGAGGATCCCAGTGTTGGCCCAAAAGACTGCAGGCATGACTTTGTTGATGGCAATGAAGCTTCTGGGGACAAGGTTGGAAAATTTTACATGGTGTTGTTTATTCACTTGGGATTTTTTTGGTCTTTAGAATTTAATGATAAGCATCCAGTGTATTTCTTTCTTCCTTTCATGGCTGTTGGTTGTTTCATTTCTTTTCTTCAGTTTTTTTGGTGCGGCGTGATTTAAAAAATCTCTTCCCAATAAATTATAGGATAGTCCAGTTCATGGATCTTATTTTCAAGTATATATCTAGAGATGCTGAGGGCCACTGAACTTCTTAAAGAGGGGTGCATAAAGGTTTTGATTTTTCTCTCTGATAATTAGAATAAGATACCAATTTGTACGTTTGAATTGCATGATCTATCTTGTAGCTTTGCAGCTGTTGAGGCTTCTTATGTGTTTGCTTTCGGTTGTGTTCTTTTTGCTGAAATTGCTTGTTTCATGGCCTTCTTTTTCATCTTTCTTGTTTGTAAAACGTTTAACTGTCTTTCTTACCTTAACGTGCACCATGTTATTGAGTATGTTCTGGTTATAAGCAGGAGACAAGCAAAGAGTTGGAGCCACAGTACCCCAGAAAAAATACCGTGCATGCTATTCAGGGATACGCACTAAGATTTTTGAAATACAACAGCTATCCTGTTCCCCGTCTTCAAGCAGAAGCACCAGCAACTCCTGACAGGATATCCGATTCAGGCATTATGGAGACGTCTTGGGATGATCACCGCACAGAAGTATGGGTCAAATGTATTTGTAGTCTTTTATATTTATTTGATTCGATTTATCAATTTTTGCCGCATCTTTCCATGTCTCTCTGTTGATCAGTCAATAGAGTGGTTCTGTGTTGTCTGGAGAGGACATTCAGTGTATTGGTCTAGTGATAAAGATTTACTGTGTATTTGGGAGTTAGAGGTAAAGGCTATGGCTCAAACTCCTTGAGAGAGCGCCTGCTGCGGGTCTCAAAGGCCTGTCTGCAGGCTGTCTGTATAGGCCCCACTTGGGATTGGTTCTCGAGCGAGTAGGAGAGATGGTCATACTCAAGGAAGGTTGCTCCAGCTTATCCTTTTGCGATACTACTTTTAGATGCACTTGTTCAGCTGATGGGTTTTACATGTTGTAGAGACAAGTCTGACATATTGACATTTCCGCTTTAGTTTCACATATTCATGGCTGTACATGCAGCATTCTTTACTTACTGGGATTTTTACTTTGCAGGAAAGCCTCTTCTATGCAGTTCCCTCAGGTGCAATGGAAGCCTACAGAAAATCTATTGAATATCATGTGGTACAGTGCGAGGTAAATAAAGGCTTTTTTAAAAGAGTTTGTGCGTGCATCTTTGTCATTTGCATGTTAAGTTATACAAGCAAAAAAAGTTTGTGGAAATTAAAAGAATAGAACACTGGGGAGGACATTTACCTATGACAGTTTGGCACTTTGGTTAAATATATTATGCTGATACCCCTTAAAGGTGGCTTTCTTTGCTTGGAAAGCTTCGTGGGATATAATCTTAACTATTGAAAATCTTCAAAAGATTGGGAAAATTTTGGTTAATAGGTACTATCTTTGTAAGGAAGAGTCCGAGTCCGTTCATCACTTTCTTTTGGATGTTCCTTCTCTAGGCATCTTTGGGATATAGCCATTAGTTTTGGCATCTTTGGGATATAGCCATTAGTTTGGTGGGTATTTCTTGGGTGGTTGTCGGGTCTATTCAAGATAAGGTTTGGGCTTGGAGCGGCTTAAAGACTTCGAGAGCATTGAGGCAATTCCTTGATTCTGTTATCTACTTTTTGGTTTATTTGGAATGGAAGGAATAGAAGGGTGTTTGATGGGGGATCGAAACGCCTACTGATTCCATCAAGGATAGATGGCTTAACACTTTTGGGTTTTGGTTTGATGAGAGATTTTTTAGTAAATGAGGTAGATTTAGTGTACTTCATTGAGTTACCATCGTGTAGATAGTCTTTTGTACTTGGGTGGCACTCCCTTGGTGCCCTTTTATACAATGTTTATTAATAAAAAAATTAAATTATATTATGCTGATAAACCCTTGCGTCTTTTCCTACCACTCTAGATAATGTTCAGATTTCTCTCACTCTCTCTCTATAGTTTCTCACATTGCATTTTCTTTGTCCCAACCATTTCCAACTTCTTTGCTGCTCGTAAGTATTCGAGTGTCTATGGTCATCTTTTCTCATCATCTAATGATTACTTCCTTTTCCCAGAAAACTGGAAGCAGCGTGCAAGAGGAGGTTGAAACGTCTATTTATGATGTTGCCGCAGGTAATCCTGAGACTATTTTGGTTCGTGAGTTTTTTCGTTGTTGATTAATACTGTGTTGTTTACAAATCCGTTTTCAATTGCAGAGTTTGGATATAATGATAATGCATATGATGAGGATGAAGGAGAAACAAATACTTATTATTTGCCTGGGGCCATTGAAGCTAGCAAATCATCAAAACACACTCAGAAGAAACAAAACAACTTAATAAAGTCACACATCGCCAGCTCATATGAACTTGGAGCTGATTTGCCTTATGGAAATTATACAACTGGGTCTCAGCAATCCATGTTGATGGGAAAAAGGGCTGCCAGTAATCTTAATGTTGGTTCAATTCCAACAAAACGCATGCGCACTGCTTCCAGGCAGAGGGTTGTTAGTCCTTTTGGTGCTGGAAATTTACAGGCATCAGCAAAGACAGATGCTTCTAGTGGAGATACTAGTTCTTTTCAGGATGATCAGAGTACTTTGAATGGTGGATCCCTGATTCATAGAAGTGTGGAGGTTGAATCGGTTGAGGACTTTGAAAATCAGTTACCTTATGATTGTGCAGAAACATCAGTGAAACCTAAAAAGAAGAAGAAGGCAAAGCATCTGGTATCTAGGAGTTTTTTTATGTTTCATCTGGCACCAGGGCCTTTGTGTTCCTGGGAAACTGTGCATATCTATGCTTTTCTTACTGTATTGCTTGTTAAGTTGCCTCAATTCTGTGGTTGCAGGGTTCTGCATATGAGCAGGGTTGGCAGCTGCATTCGACCATTCATAATGAACAGGTAAGTTTTCTATTGTTTAGTGGGATAGTTGCTTAATGTGATATAACCTTCATTTTCCTTT